>RXID01022475.1:574313-1201691 GCA_005019695.1 Trichopus zeylanicus subsp. travancoricus
AGACCTTAAATACAAAAAAAATCTTATATAAGAAATTAAATTATAAATTTAATATTTATATATTTACAAATAAACTCTTTGAATATTTATACATTTACAAGTAAACCCCTTGATCGAGGGGTGGAGGGAGGTGCTGATCAGGGGGGAGGGAGATGTTGATCGGCTGTGGGGAGGGAATCAGATTGATAGGCGGACAAGGGCACATGGATGCGAGCGCCAGAGGTTGACGCGAGCACATGGGCACGAGAGCCAAGGTGGCGAGGGCATAAGCGCGGGTGCCAAAGGGCAAGCGCAAGTGCTAGGTCGATGAGGACATGGGCACTAGGCCAACGCGAGCGCGGGCCCCAGGTCAACGAGGGCATAGGTGTGGGTGGCAGGGCGAGCACCCTCGCCGGCCTGGCGCTGGCACTCGCGCGCTCACGCTGGCCTGGCGCCCTCGCTCACCCGCTCTCACTGGGCTGGCACCAATGCTCATGCTGGCCTCTGACTTCCGCACTCGCGCGCTCACGTGACCTTGCTGGCATGGTGCCTGTGCTCATCGGTCTGGCGCCCGTGCTCGCGCACCCTCGCCGGCCTCTAGCGTCCATGCTTGCGCGCTCTCACCGGCCTCTAGTGTCCACTCTTGCACGCTCTCACCAGCCTCTAGCGTCCGCACCCGTGTGCTCACACGCCCTTGCCAACTTTGCTCACCCCGAGAGAGGCGAGGGGGCAATATGCTTAGAGCGGAGGAGGCAGACACCAATCAGCTTGGGGGAGAGGAGAGGAGGAGAGGAGGGAGAGAGGGAGAGAGGCAGGGGGGGGTGTACGGATATGCTTGTGGCGAGGCAGGCAGAGGCAGATCTGTTTGTAGGGTGGGGTGCGGATCTACTCGTGGCGAGGCAGGTAAGTGGCAGATCTGCTCGCAGCTGGCTAGTCGGAGCGAAAGCGGATCAGCTTGCGGAGGGTAGGATCTACTTGTGGCGAAGGAGGGGGTGGCGAATCTACTTGCGGTTGGCTGGTCGAAGCGAACGCGGGTGTTGGCCAAAGGCGCGATGGCGACGGGGAGTGGCGACGAGAGCCTGCGCAAGCCGCCATGAGCGCAAGGTCTAAATGACTCTAGTGAGCGGTGGCATGAGGTCACGGGGGAGCGGTAGAGCAACGGTGCAGGGCTAGGTAGAGCAGTAGTGAGGAGAGAAGGCAAAAGGTAAAAGTGAATTTGGTTGAAAGTTAAAGAATTTAACTTATAATAAATTTTTTAAAAATCTCCAGGGGTTTTTGGTAAATAAGAAAAATCTCAGGGGTTTGTAAGTAAATACCCTAAAATTATATACAAAATAAATAATAATTTTTTTAAGAATTTAGTTGTAAAATTACGAAGAGTAAAAATAGAATTTTTGAAAAAAAAAGTAATTAAATAATAATCAAGAGGTTGTACATAATAAATTTAAAAAAGAAAGGAGGTGTAGATAATTATTGAAATTTCGGGAGGTTTTTTATAAATAAGACAAATATCAGGGAATTATAGATAAATACCTCTTATTTTTATTGATATTACCTCTAAGAATAATTTTTTGAAATATTAACCAAATAATCTGCAAATTTTTATTGAATTCTAAAATATATTGTCATATTTAAATACAAAATTCAAAATCATTGAATAGAATTTTATGTTTTATTCAACACAAGAGGTAGATTTGGCGATTCAAGTTGGCAGGTCCAGTTCAAGTTATTTGAGACCCATAGTATTAGAGTTTTCATATTAATTTGAACAAGAATTATTTAATAAACAAGTCAAAAATCTAAATCCAAACTTGATCCATTTATTCCACGAATTATATGACATGACCCATGTAACTTATTCATCAAGAGTCATATCTGGGTCATGACTTAACATTACCTCTATAACTTATATAATTGAAATGGATCAAAACAACTTGTTTATAACATGACGTGAAAATAACCTATATCTTTATATGATAACACTAATACAAATTTATAACAACATGTTAACAACATTCTAATAAACTTCATATGAATTCAATAGGCTTATTAGTTAAAAACAATTCAATAAAATTATAATTATTTGTTAAAATTAATTTGGTAATAAAATGGGTATATATAGATGCAAGTCAGGTCATGTATAGATTAAACAAGTTGTAATTGGACCACATAGGTTAATCGGTTTATGTTTTTTTTTTTTTTTTTCGAGTCATAATCAGGTCAATTCAATTATGACAAACCTAAAATCTAGCATTGATACGACACAATTTGGCTCAAAATTATCTTCTCTTTATGGTCCTCACAAACTACCTACAAAGAGAGTATATTTGTCACATACATGGCACATAGATAACCATAAGGCTTCTAACAAATAAATCACTTTTATGTGGCCGTTAGTTCATAGCAACTCAATATGCATTTTGGAGTATATTAATCCTAACAACAAAAGACGAAATTGAGAAAACAGGTATAACAGTTTTAAGCAGAAAATTTTGTTAATTTAATTCTATTATGACTCATATAATTGCAAAAATACAACTCATATTAGTCAGTTTTGCCTTATTGATTTGAGCAAGTCCAGTAAAACTCAAAAATACTTGGTGAGTTCTAATTACATCCTTAATACAAGCAAGTCGCCTGTGATTTTGACTCATTGGGCCTCAATTTTCACCAAAAGAAATGGAAAGTTCTCAACTCCCCTACCAAACAATTGTTATGGAGAATACATAAATCTTTAAATTTCAGTTTCAAGTATTGTACAAGAGGATAACCATAATAGACCCAGTATCATGCAGCTAAATTTCCCACAACACACATCTTTAGCAACATTGTAATGAAATTTTGTACAAAATCAAATGCTAAAACCCCTAAAAATTGGTAATTCAACTCCAATTCCATCTCAAAAGCAATAATAATCATTAAAAAATGTGAGAAAGTTCATAACTTCACCAAAGTCCATTGCTCTTCAATCTCGAATAAAGTTCAAAACATTCCCTACCCATACATGAACATATGCAAAAATTTACAATGGGAACACAATTATATATATATATATATAATACATAAAATCAAAAGACCTAAAGAAAATGAAGTGAACAGCACAAGCTATCCAGGATTGAGGTTAGCAAGGACCTCCTCCGAAAACAAAGAAAGAAGAAAAGAAATTGAATGAAATCAGAATCGAACTAAATTCTAGAAAAAGACAGCTTAATTTCCCCATATTTCTTCAGTTTGCAGTTTGGTTTTGGATGTCATCTTCAGATTTCCAAACTACATCTTCCAGACTGGTGGAGAGGTTCTTATAGAACTGCAGAAAAGAAAGAAATAAGTGACAATTTAGTCAATTACACTTTTAAACCAAAAAAATTCTTTTCATTGACCATAGGATGGTGGCAATGCAGCTCCCTGAAATCTTCAGAACTATATATAAGTTTTGGAATTCATTCTCTTCCTTATCTCGTATTTGTACAAGGGCAAAATGTGTAATAAAAACTTATCCACACTTCACTACTTCAGTCTGGTAAAAGATTATGGGGATCTATTATGTAAATATCCCAAATTAAAGATAAAAATGAAGAGCTTAAAAGAGCTTGGTCAACATGATTCCAGAAACATTGCATCAGGGGAAGCAAAGAATAAAATATTGTGACTCTGTTTGATAGAGAAATGAATAGAATGAAACATACGATCATAATTGAGGAAGCCAGCAATCAGGAACGAGGGGAATGCCAATGGAAGAAAGAATATGGATGAAAAGTCAAAAAATTATCAAGTGCATTAGTGTTCTTTTGCAATTTTCATTACAGAACTAGATGTTTTCCTTATAACAAGAGTTGACTGGTAAGATCATTCAATTATAGGAGCTTATATAAAATTAGCAAGTTTCATGGGTTATATCTTATATGTAACTAGGCAACTTACAAGGGTTTACACATAAGAATAAAAAATTAATGGGCAAAGAAGGAAATTTAGTTTGGCAAGAAAAACCTTTCTTAGAAAAACTAATCACCGTCATAGCTTGGGTACAAGACAATATTGTATATGAAATTCTACATTGATAGTGAAGGCACTGTCAAAATCCCATCAGGTAAATGCAGAGTGGTAATAGTACCTTATGGAACTCCAAGGTATCACCTTTAGCCTTCCGAACCTCAACCATATGAACGCAAGGGGCCACTTGAAATATCTAGAAAAAGACAGACCAAAAATTATTAGCACAATAAGTAAACAAGTAATAAAAAAGTTTCAAATAAGAAAATATGGCAAAACCTCAGTTGCAACTTTAAGATTTCCCTTTCTTCCTGCTTTCAAATTTTCGAGCTTCATCTGAAAGAAACAAAGGCTACTTATTAACGATCATATTAGAGGTCCAGATGATGAGCAGTGCCTGAGGATATGGCATTACTACACGCAATATCCGCATTAGTTGTAATGGATTCTTTAGTTCTAACCATGACTCACCTTATAGTTTTTCTTATGCACATCGAATCCAAGGGGCTTCGCAGCATCTTCAATCTTATTGATGATTTCATTTGCCGGATGCATGGATGTAAACCTTGTTTCCCGCTTAAATTCCTGCTAAAAAATAATGAGTATCATAATTCACTGAATCCAACAGGTCCAGTTAGGATTCTAGAGGAGAACAAGACAACAAATTATGAGAAACAATGCACTACAACCAAGATTCGCATTTGAAAGCAGAAAAGAAAGTCCTTTTGGAAGCTAGAAATAACATAAAATTATTTTGCAGCTTTCAGAAAAGATTCCAAGTATGATGCATTTTCATGTTCTAAGACATGGAAAAGCTACTTGAAATAGGAGTACTGCACCTGATTATTGTCAAATAAGTTTCCAAGGTTCAGCCCTTTTGACATTGAGATCAATTCAAATGCATTCATAGCAGTTGGTTGTTCTTCCTTCTTCTCAGTTACATGGTGTTCCTGAAATAGAAAAACATGAAAATTCTAACCATGGGCTTGATTTCAAAAATGTTAGGAACAAGATTTTATGGAGAATCATCAATGAACTCATCTCAACTCACTTCTGAGTCCTTGAATACAGTTTCAACATCATCCAAATTTGCCTCATATGACTCCTCAAACACCGGGGGTTTGTAGCCAACTTTGAACCATTCATCCTCCAATATTTCTGGGATTGTTATTCGCTGCAACCAAAGAAAACCAAGGTCAAGTAGCACCACAGATTAAGGTAGCACTAATTTACTTGCAAAGTTGACAAAACACAGTACAAAAACACTCCAAGTTGCTTCATTTGCTACAGTTTTCCCCATTCCCGCCAACCACAACAACAAAAATGAAGTCACAACAGCAGTGATTCCATAATAAATAGGAAAAGGAAAATACTGAAGTTGGTAAACATTCCTCAGAAACCAGGATAAAATTAAGCAGGTTGTAATCCCGACAACCAAAATGACGACAAAGCACTTCTAAAAGAATTTGAAATAGACTGACCATCATAGGGTTTGGATTGAGAATTTTTGCAATCAATCTCATGGCACCAAAAGAAAGCCATGATGGGCATGTAAACTCTGCAGCAGAAATCTGCAGATGGAAAGATCTTTCTCAAACATGGATGAGAATGGAAGAGCAAAAGAGACATTTAAATCAATATAAAGCTCACCTTTTTATAGAGGGTCATAAGATTAGAATCATCAAAAGGCAAGTACCCTGCAAGCAGCACAAAAAGAATAACTCCACACGACCACAAGTCAGCGGTAGCACCATCATAGCCTCTATCATTGAGGACCTTTCAATCAAGATAGAGTACAAATATTTCAAAAATAGTACAAAAAGGTCATTGTTTTCATATATAAACATTTCCACCATCGTACCTCAGGAGCAACATAATTTGGGGTTCCACAAGTAGTGTGAAGCAAGCCATCATCCTGACACAAGCACCATTAACATACACGTGCATGAATGACAGTGAGTTAAGCAATTAATATAAACTGGACATTGCTCCAGGAATAATCATAGATGGAGAATGCCATAAAATTATGATGCTCGTAAACCTTCACACACTAAAAACTTGTACAAACAATAGTGAAATACAAACAGTCTTAACAGTCTGGTACTGAAGTGGGATAATTAGAATACAATAAGTGGGTTCTGATGCAAATGGCTTTGCAACAAAACATACTATTAAGCATGGTATACAGTTTCCTTCAAATAGGGAAACATGCCATTGCATGCAAACAATTTTTGAATGCAGTAGTAAATAAGGTCAAGCCTATAACCAAGTTATATCATGGCTTTCTTCAAATGAAATAGTGTAAATAAAAATATATGGTGTTTTAACATCAACTTCACTGTTCTGGTCAATCTATACGAGTTCAGTTCATGTAGAGGGTTGATTCAATTATAAGGGAGGGAAGAAATGGCAATAAGACAACAATAAATTGTAAGCCAGATCTAGATTTATGGTAAATTCAACCTAAGTATAACACTAACACAAATGACCAAATAGAACCAAATCAAATAATTTGACAAGGAAAAGACATCCAAAAAATCAACAAATGAGAATGCAGACATGGGATCAAATCTGTATATTCCACTTTGATCCTATCTATTAAATTATCAGATTCACATGCACCACACAACTATTATTACATATTTACATGATGACTTTTTGAGACTTAACCAAGAGTTTAAGACAGTCATAGTAATTTTGATAATCTTTTTGTGATATATTATTGCAATCTCAAAGTGGGACACGCAACCTTAGACACCAAAAGTCTAGACAACACGTGTCTTGACAAAATACTTGTTTTTTTCTGATTAACTATCACCAAGTTTGTTAGTGAGCTACAGGTGCATAAAACTCATTAAATGATTATCCAAAATCAGAAAAAGTTATAGGCAATGAAGACAAGTATTAAAAATTGAACTAAAAAACTCGAGTAATTGGGTAATATAGGATTACCCGGACTTGTTGAGATAGAGCACTCAATCCAAAATCTGAAACTTTCAGAGTTCCAAATGCATCGAGGAGTAAATTCTCAGGCTGTCATAAGAGAATATAGAAAAACTTCTAAGCAAACCATAGTATTTGAAAGAGTTGATATGATTACAATACTTTTAGTAAGCCATTACCTTCAAGTCACGATGGTAAACGCCACGGCTATGGCAATAATCAACTGCATTAATTAGCTGCTGGAAATATCCTCTTGCTTCATCTTCCCTCATTCGCCCTTGATTAACCTTCATTTTTTATGAGTTTAGGATACTTATAAATGCTGAAGGAACACACACTACCATCTCTCACCAATAAAAAGAAAAAAAAAGTTATGCTGTAGACTAAATTGCCATGGGATTCAGCACTTACAATTTTGTCAAAGAGCTCCCCTCCAGTAACAAATTCAAGAACAATGAAGATCTTTGACTTGCTAGCCATTACCTGAACAGAAACAAGGTTTATGGTCGAATACTGCTCATTTGTATAATCCTTAAGTTTTCCTCACATGGGCATCTGTTTTTCTTTTTCTTTGATACAATCTTCAAAAACTAAATTATTAGTCGTATGTATACTCATACACTGAAACAGCATGTGAAGAAAGAAGTAATAAAAAAAACAGCAACATTGAAGAAACAACTTCAAATGCTACCTCATATATGCGGACAACATTAGGATGTTTTATCAACTTCATGGTAGCAATTTCTCGTTTAATCTGCAAGGCAACAAATATAGAAATCTTATAACACGAGTCTTCAATGATGTACAAGCCATGCCACTCTCGGTGATATAGAACTGGCTGTTGTTTTCTCTAAGATCAAGAGATAATAAAAACAAAGACTAGACAGGCTGAAGTGGAAGCAAGTCAGTTGCTTATATTTCATTCAAGCACTTCAAACATCATTGCATGAAAGGAATGACAAGGCAACCACATAACAATAATTGAATATATTTTTATTCACTATTTCTCCAAAAAAGGGCACCAAAGAAGCTTGCAAATATGATGGCTAAATTGGATTGAGGATCTTGGTTTAGTTGTGCTACATAATGATTCACCATGCAGAGTAGGAAAGCAATGGCATAGGCAAGTGCATGGCCATCTCATGCGACAAAATCTATGCCTTTGATGATGCTACTTGAGTTATAGACTAAGATTGACACAAGCCAAGATAGAAGCAAAGTGTGGATTCCCTTCTGATAGCACTCAGACAAACCAACCACAAATGAATATATTTGTATGTGCATGTCTTTGTGTCAGTGCTGGCAAGACCACAACCCAGTGTAAGAGAGAAACCACCTTTTGGTTAATTATTCTAGTAGCCAATGCACATGACTCCAACTAATATCCATATAACTAAAGAAAAGTGTAAATTGTATGATAGGAAAGGAGATCGAAAGTCACCTGTTCAACCATTTTGTGTTTGAGAACTTTTTCCTTGTCAAGGATCTTGATAGCAACAGGTTCCCCTGTCTCAGAGTTCTTGGCAAACCTGACTTTAGCAAATGTCCCTTCACCAATTGTCCGCCCCAGCTCATACTTGCCTACACGACGCTTCACTTTGCTTGCACTCATTTTAGTTGATTCTCTTCAGATTGGAAAATCAACTAACTGAAATTTCAGAAAATCCTGTTAAGAAGTTTATAGAGGTACCAGACATGAAGAGAGCAAATGATTACATATTAAAAGCATAAATAAGGTGTAAATTTTTACCAGCTAAATACAAGAATAATCAATTAAAGCAGAACAAGGAAATTATACATCAACCAGCTGCACAGCTAAAGCAAGAAAAGGCATGCATTGCTTCCCATTCTTGACTCTTAGGATTTAAGAACACATGACACAATCAAAAATCCAATAAAATTAAGATAAAGTCAAATTTGGAGTGAGATTCAAATGCCTGTGTCGTTCTTAGATATATAAACAACCATTGGATTCAATAAATGGGTTCCACAATGTCACCACTTCATATGTTTGCTTTTGTCTTGTTGGATATTTCTTATTTGATTTCTATTCATAAACAGCAGCCCTTTACTTTGTTTTTTCCGTTGGATACAAACTTCCATTAACAAAGTAAGACCTGTCCTTTTCCAAATGTCCAAGTCTTCAACTCTAACAAATCAACATATGCTAGGAAAGGAAATAGAAGGAGATGACTAATTGCCTAGGTACACATTATTTCTGCTTCAATTGGTATGAACCATCAATACATCATCTTTATCAAGGCTCATTTGAATAAAAAATATTTCATTAACAATTTCAGTAGACCTATTGAGAAAGTCATTTTTTCGTTGTTCTTTCGCCCTATTGTTTTCTCGTACTCTCTTGCCATTCCTCAAAATTTTAAATTTGTATAGGGCCATTAAAACCATTAACTATAAACCTTTTTTCAGACATTGAGTTTCATTTTTTTGATGCAATCTACTTTATGGCTTGTAATTTTGAAAGTATCTAGGCGACTTCCTATGAATTATTCAATCAACAGTTCTGGTGTTCCCACACCATCCACCCTGTGGAATATTAGTGGGTGGCACACACCATTCAAGTATCCGTGAATTTTGGGTTTAAGCGAATATTTTAGCAAAATATCCCTGAGGATATCCTCCCTAATCAAGCAAAAGGGACTCGCATGAGACCTAATCTGCCCTGAAAATTATACATCAAAGTTGGGACAAGGCCAAGACAAAAGGTCAATGCCACACTTACACCTACCTTTGCCCAAGCCTGTCCAAGTACATCCACAGTGCTATCCATCCCTTAGTGTAATGTCCTATCTTTCAGCATTAAATGAAACTAAAGCTTGTGCAAAAGGAACAAACTGATGTTTTTGACAAGTTACCTACTTGATGTCTGAAATACTAGAACTGGGGAAAAAATTTCCTTGAGGGTCATGAGCACAAGAATCCTTTGCTACAAAACCGAGACACACTAGTTGGGTAGGGTTTAACACTACGGTTCCGTTGGCTTAAGAATCTATCAAGCAGAAAGTGAGGAGAGATTTGAAAATGAACTACAGTCATTAAGGCATCATCGGCACAACAAGAAATTTCAAGTGCAATTAGAAGGAAGAGAAAACAATGAATTGTTGTAAGATCAGACTCCAATCAGAAAGTGCCACAGGACACATCATATTGAGGAAAAACTTACAAGTTAAACAATCTATTTGAATGCAGTAAAGTCAAGGACCTATTCTAAGAGAAACCAAATATCATGACTTTGATTTGGCCTAAATGCAATACAATAATTATACAACTCAAACCTCAACTAATTTTTTTGTAGGCATCATACAGGAGAACTTCTAAAATCGTAATGCTACAAGCTTATAGTAAAGGACTATATATAATGCTATTGATAATGCTTCCGTTAACCAAACAAGAAAGAACACTGTCATGCCCTATTGGAGCCAGTAAAAGAGGATATGTTCGCAAGCTTATCTCTGAGAAAGATATAGGACTTCCTTTCTAACTACATGCTGATAATGTGGATCTCTGAACTCTGACCATTGTGGTACCCACTCGTATATAGCTTGAAGCCAGATGATTGGCCATCATTATGCATCAAAATCACATACATAGCTTGATAATGTAGATTCATAATACATGATGGTGATCAAACCACTTCAAAGCAATCCCAACTTGTGTTTGTTCAACAATTAGTTACACACCAACATATTACCTTGTTCTAAGCTCAATCATCATGAAAAACAATCCAGAATGAATTTTCAGTGAACTTTCCAAATGAGGAAAGCACACAGCCAAAATGGAATACTTACCTAGATCTTGAAACAGAAAACAACACAAGCTTGACAACTTCAGCAACCCAAATATAGTTGCTCGTTCTAATAAATCTACCATTAATCCCAACCAAACAATGTAATTTTGTATGATTTTCAGAAGGAACCCTAGAATGAAGCCAATACAGAACCATATACAACATGCAATAATTGAAACAATGATAGGAGAAATATCAAATGCAAGATGTTCCACCTTTTTGTTGAATTAATCAGCTTTCTGTCCCTGAAAAGAGAATAAACCTCATATTAAAAGCCTATATGGTCAACCGCATCTTTTGAACTCCCACTGACTTCAACAACCAGACAAGATAATAGCATAAATAAATTATTCACCAAACAGAAGACAATTATCTGAAATGCTTAAAAAAATAGAAATCAGCACCAGCAACAAGACCACCAACACCAACAGTAGGTTTTGGAACGGTCCTCTGAGAAGAAAAAGTACAAAGACAGAACAAGAGGATATCAGATCAAAAAATCTAAAAATACAAACTCTAAAAGAGTAAAAAACAGAGAGATTAGGGCTTGTTGCACATGAACAGCACTTCCACAGAACAATATTGAACATAGAAAATTTTGCCAAGAGAACTAGTCTTTACTTTCCCGAATTGGACTTCCTCCTGATGTCATTTTAGGATACCAATGGATCTCTTGGATCATTTTGAAAACTCAAAAAAGCAGGTGTAAATAACATTACAAGAAATTGGAACAAATAAATGACAAGAGAACAAGATAAGGGAAGTGTGAACCCATCAGGAACATTCAGAAATTAAACTTCACATCCAAATATCGTAGAGAAACTACAGAATTCAGAAGTAATCAAACGAAATATCATCAAATCAACAGAAGGGAACGCAAAAAACAGAAAGCAAGAAAGAACGACCTTGATCAGAACTCCGGAGAGGCAAATGCAAGATTATACCTGAGAAGGCGTGGGCTTCAAGAAGGGATCAAGAGGAAGAGATTTGGGGATGGAGGAGCAAGGAAAACAACATGGCACTGTAAAAACTGGAAACAGACCCATGCATGTGGCAGAAAAAGAGGAAGCGCTGTGGTGGCAATCCTTTGTCTGTATTTTGTCCGCTTTCGAGCGCCCCACAAACCCACACTCGCTCGCTCGCTCGCTCTCTCTCTCTCTCTCTCTCTCTCTCTCACCAGAAGCCCAGATTTTTGCTTGTACTGCGGTGTCCTTTGCAACAGCCCCAACCACAGCAGCCTACATGTTCTCTTCCCCCTCCCGTTCTCTCTCGTCCCCACCTTATCTTGGCTTCTGTTTCTTGCCTTCTATCTGCCCTCTACAAGTTTTCACTCGAAAAATTTCATTCTCTTTCAGTGAATGTTTTGAGCTTTTGTATGATTTAATTAATCATACCTTGCTCTTTCTGTGACCTCATTTATGGATTCTGTTTCTGGGGCAATACTTCATTCAGTAGCTTGGGAAGCTTGTGCAAACTCTTAACTGATTTTTTTTTTTTTAATTGTATGGCTGATGATTTAGAATTCCGGTTCTGGTTTCGGTTTTAGCAGCAAAAATAATCGAGTTTGGATTGCATTCTTATCCAGATGGTTGCTATTATACTTGATAATATATGTTCCGATCCGTTAATTTGATTCGAATTAAGCGAATTTGGATTTGGATTTATTATAATCACGTTCGGATTGTAATAGAATCAATTTGCATAAAATTTTTAATGATCCGATTGTTTTTTTTATTTATTGGGTTATAAATGGATCGGGTCAAATTGAGTAAACATATTTACTAATTAAGTAAATTAAAATTATTTAATATTTTATTTGATAATTTTTTAATAAATTTGAAAATTATTATTTATATATTAAGTTTTTTATTATAATTAATTCTTAATAATATTATTATTTTAATTATTTGAAATATATTAAAATTATTAATATTAATTAAATATGTCGAATTGATTTAAATCAATTTGAGTTAATTTGAATTGATTCGAACAAATTAAATCAATTTAAATTGAATCAAATTATGACCTATTTAATTAAATAGATTAATTTGAGTCAAATCAGATCATGACGCAAGCTCGATTTATTTAATAAATGGGTCAATTTAGATCAGATCAGATTATTTGTTTAAAAATCGGATCAGATTTAGGTTTATTCATTTATAGGCCGTTTGGATCGATTCCGATTTCAGAAAACGTGGAATTAAGAGAATTGAGTGATTCCGAGGAATTGAAGGAATTGAAAGAATTAAATAATTTCAGTGTTTGGATGAGTATTTACTATATATAATTGAGAATTGGCCAATTCATAAATTCTAAAATTTCGTTATTTAGTTGACAAATGGAATTGATTAATTCCATTAATTTATTAAATTATTGTGTTTGGTTGACGTGAGAATTGAAGAATTAGCATATTACACAAAATAATAATTTATATATAAATTAATATAAAAATATAATAAACTTAATATAAAATTTGGTAATTTAATTTTCACAATTTTACACAATTTCAGCCGTCGATCAGGATCATAAGCTTATCCTATTTATTTCCACTTCCTTATAGGCACCTCGTCAAAGCTTTGGAACGGCAGTTTCATTATTACTTCACACTGGAATTCGACCTTATTCAAACTAGCCTTTGAACTTCAGCAAATAGTCTATTGGATAGAAGAGAAAGAGGGAGAACTCTTTGCTAATCGAGGGCTTAACTTCCGATTTATCTATTTGACTTCCCTGCTCTAGTTTGGGACATTGGAATCGAAGCAAATCGTCTATCGACGCTACTTGCCTTTTAGTAGATTGTGGATGTAAGCCTGACGCTTCTTCTTAGTCTTCCTTCTCCTTCTCGGACCCCGCACTTGTGATGCTCGACCAGCGTTCGCATGCAACGGCGGCAGCGCCATAGCACTACCCTTCTGTCGTCAATCCCTGTCGATCCATGTCCATGTGCGGAATCTGATCGAACGGCCGACGATGGACAAGAAGGTGCAGCTCTTGGTGAACAATGCAGCGGAGGTCTCTCAGCTCGGGATCGGTGGCTACGAATGGTGGTCGGAGGTCCTCCACGACGTATCCAACGTCAGCCCCAACGTCAAGTTCGGCGGCTCGTTCCCCGACGCCACCAGCTTCCCCCAGCCCATCGCCTCCGCCGCCTCCTTCAACGAATCACTTTGGGAGCGAATCGGCAGGATGAGCACAGGGCGCCGTCGAGCACGGGCACAATCAAGTACGAAGACAAGCTCCTCGACGCTGTCGAGCACGAAGATGAGCTCCTCGGCACAGTCGAGCAGAAAGACGAGCTCCTCGGCGCAGTTGAGCACAGGCGCAATCAAGCACGAAGACGAGCGGAAATGGCGCGGTCGAGGACGGGCACAGTCGAGCATGAAGACGAGGGGGGAAAATGGCTGGGAATCCGCTGTGAAATCACGGGAAAAATTGGAAAAGCCTGGGAAAGCAGAGGGAATTCGTGGTGGGACGTCTTCCCGATCCTAAGCGAGGGAATTCAAAACCGAAAATCGGAGTCATTGGAATCAGCCGATTCCTTTTATATTTCAGTTTTAGAAATCGAACCAAATATAAAAATAAGAAAATTGACTCTCAATTCTTCCCATTCCCCCGATTCCGGATTTCAGAATTTGAATCAATCCATAAATACGAATTGCTAAATCTAATTACGTGGCCAATAAATGCAGAAATAACCAATAATTATAAACTACAATGGAAGTAAGGAATCGGAGGTTGATATTCTTTTTCATTCTGGTTCAACACAAACTAAATATAAAATATCCAACCAAAACCATGCAATAAAATTTGAGTATGTTTAATATTTATTAAAATTTTCAATAAAAAAATATCTGTATTATGACAAATGTACAAGAAATCATCTACTTTATTACTATTAGTAAAAAATTATTCATCTTATACTATAAATTTATAAAAAATCATATTAATTAAAATATTTTAAAAAAAATTTATTTCATTTGATTTTTTTGATTAAATTATTTTTATTTAATTTTGATTTTAACAATTATCCATAATTATTGGACAGTCATTTGATAAAACTAAATTTTTGAATTTGTACTTTCATAATAACGGACATTCGTTATTCAAAGAAATAGAGATAAAATGAGTAATTTTTTAATTAATTTAATAATTATTTAAATCAAAATTTAATAAAAATCATTTTTTATAATAATTTAATTGATAAAATTAAATTGAAATATAATATTTTTTGAATATTTTAATTAAGTCCTTTTTTTTTGTAAATTTATAATATAGGATGAATGATTTCTCGCTAATAAGAAAAAGATAAATAATTTTTTATAAATTCTCCATAAAACAAATAATTTGTTACTCAAAACTCTATTTTATTAACGCTTATAATAAATTTTCAAAATCTATGATTGAAGTGATTTTATGGACAATTTCCTTTCCAGAATCAAATAACCCTTAATTAAAGTATAATAGAATCAATCTATTTAATGATCAAAATATTGTATTACATGCTTTCAGGACAACTCAACATAATCTCTAATTCCAAGATTCAATGGATTATGTTCGGTAAAATGTTAAAATTGGTTAACTTTACATTAGTTAATTAACTTCAATATGTTATTAAACCCAGTCATGGAATTTTGGCTTCAAGCAAGGTTTAATAGGCAGCAGTTTCTTGGATGCTAGAGTTTTTCTTAAGACCAAATTTTAGAATAAGTAACACCTTGATCCTTTTTAGTTTTAGATCTTGTTGGTTATTCAAAAGTGAGAAAAAAGTAATTAAAAATATATTACTTTCGCCTATTTTCGGTATTTAGTTATCTAAAAATGACTTTTCGAAAGTCAATTTACTTTAAATTATTTTTCAATTCGAAAGTGAAAAATAAATTAAATTTTGAATTATAATTTTATTAATAATCTCATATAGTATAATAATATATTGTTTAAAAAAATTTAAATAAATAGTATTTTATATGTCAGTAAATATATTTTTAAAATATATTTTCGTTAAACCAAAAGACAGAAATAAATCACATGCAACTACTTTTAAAAGTAGATCAAAAAGTGGAAAAAAAAAAGTGAATTCTTCGTATTTTTATTTATTTTGAGACAACCAAATAGTTTGTTAGGCTTTGATTTTAAGTTAAATCAGAATTAAAGATAATAAGTCGACCACAACAAATGTCACCGTACATGAATGTATTAGCCAATATGTTTTCGGCTATGGATTTAAATACTAATCATGCATCACAATTTTTAATTATCCTACATATTATAATGTGGGAGCCGATTAAGCGTGACTGCTCTACCCTCGTTAGCTTAGTTTACATGTGATGCAAACATTTTGCGAAAAGAATTTAGGGAACATTTAAATTCTTAGAATATATATATATATATATTATAGCTTTTTCTTGCACGGATGTCCCTTTGAAATAAAAAAATTACATTTTAGAAGTCGAAGCTATTATAATACAAGAATATTTTTATTGCAACCTATTACCATGGAAAAAAATAAAAAATCAACAAATGATTTCTTTAGTAATTTAACATAAAATAAGATAACGTCTAGATATAGTTGGAGACAGCGATTCTAATAAACAAACAGACAATTCTCAAATAATAATAATCATTATATTATTATTATTATTATTATTATTATTATTATTATTTTAAATATATATGATTGACAAGATACCAAATCTTATGCATTTGAATAACAAAATTATTGATGTCAATTATGTTCCTTGTTTATGGGGAAGATTGAAGACAATGACACTATCATTTTTATTCAAATTTTTTAAGTATAAACTTCATAAAAATCCTTGGTCTTTAGACCTAAGAATAGACAATGGATGAGAAGTCGTAAGATTATTACAGTGATGACAAGGTATCTTCTGTTTAACATTCTGGAATATGGAATATTTTGCCACGGTCTGAACCGGATTAAACCAAACCCGAAAGTTTCGGTTCAGCACACGTGTGAGAGGAAGAAGAGGCAATTCCAACCTAATTTGAAGTGGTAGAAGGAGTGGATTCACATATCCATCTTCAAGAAGCAGCCACATATGTCGTGTGGAGGATTCATGTTTTTCCTTGCCAATAATTGATATAAATATTTGATATGTGACTTAAGAAAGAGAGAGAGACAGGCCACAACAAGTCTGACCCGACTCCATACAAATCACGGCAGCAGTTCACATCGCTCTTGTACTTATTGCCATGAGAAAGAAGGAGATAAGACAAGTACTTATTGCCATGAGAAAGAAGGAGATGAGACAAGGAAGCACGTAGGAGACGAGATTGATTCATGGGAAGTGAGGAACTCACACCACAGGGCTTGCTTGTGGCCTTTGTGGACTTGCTTCCCTTCTTTAAATTCTTGACTAGAGAGCTCTTGTGGCAAATCAAGATGGCCTTTCTTCTTTAAATTTTGAGAAAACAAGCTAAAGAACTTGGCTACTTGCATCAATATGTGGATTTGCTATAATATTTTGTATGGCATAAATTGGACTTTGAATTTGATTGTTCGAATGTTTTGACAACTACATCTCTTTTTATTTTTTTTTTTACATTAATAAATAAACAATTCTACTAAGTAAAAAACCTCATAATTTCCTTTAAACTACCACCACTTGATAGGTTTGCAAGGGTAGTAATCCTTTTTATAATGATACTATGAAATTGTAGATTGTAAACAAGTATTAGAATTAATATATTAATTAAGTACATAAATGATCTTTTTTAGGTTATATCATATATCTGCACTAATATTTAAAATCTTTAGTTGAATGTGTATCGCTTTTAGATGAAATGACTATTTTACCTTCTATTACATAAATATTTTGATGTATATTTTTCTCTCATTTTTTTCAACAAAAATAAGACAAATCAATACTAAACTTTACAGTATATTTTATGAAATCTCTCCGTTGGGAAAGAAACCAATTTTAAATTGGGGCTGTCAAAAAAATTATTGAAACCTAGGGGGTTATATGTTATTTTCCACATCTCGTAAGCCATCATATCTAACAGCCCAAGAGATAAATTGATACATCCTCACCATGAAACCTCATTAGTACCACAAATAAATCAGCTTTCACCTTCCAATCAATGCATCAAGAGTCAAGAAAGCAAAAGAGAACGTTGGCCCCCTTCTGATGGAGGTAAAGCATGTGCAAACAAATATCATGTTGGCAAACAGAAGTTGTTGTGTCTCCAGAATTCTGGCTCACACGTTCCAGTCTATTGAATGCTAGTCAAGCAGCCATGGTAATGGCAGATGCAGAATACAGACATGGAAATGGCAAATGCAGAATGATGGTCCAGAATACATAATGTGACAGCCACATTAATCTCCATCAAGGCTCCAACAATCCGCACAGGCATTTTGACCACCTTGGTACAGATCATTGCGAGTGACTTACGTACCACCACACGGCTGCTCCACATCCAAATGATGTACAATTCAAACGAAAAGACAGTTAATGCAATCAATATTCTGACTGATTCAATCCATGGGCCACATACGAACAGCACCGTTACAACAAATGCTGCCATCACAATGAGTGATTTGTGGCTACCCACTCAGCTGCTCCACATGCAAACAATAGTGATTGGTTAAAAAGAAAAGACAATTCACAAAAATAAATCTATAATGCAACAAGAGGGCCCAATCAAACAATGGCATTATTCAAAAAATATGATCTACCAACTCAAAAGAGACAGCAGAAGGCTGATCCATCCTCATACACTGAAGCCAAAAAAAATTGGAACTAGCTTTATGTATGATCTATGGCACAATGAAACAAGCACCAGGAGAAAGTCGCTTTCGCGATCAAACCAACAATAACCATCTGCAGTGTGTTTTAGGGGGGCAAGCTAGCTGACAAAATTGTTTATGCGACTTGTAGCTATCTTAGCAAACGAAGCTATTGGGATTCACAGCAGAAGGTTCGCGAATCAATTTGTTCTCAAACAATACAAGAAATGAGAAGTAATACAAGATAAAAAAAAATAACAAGATAAGACAGTGAAATATTCACTATCAAAAGAAAATGTTTTTACAAGAGTTTACAAAAAAGACCTCACTCTTTCTTACTCAACTAAACTCTTTCACCAAGTCTCGGTAATGCCTCCACCTTCAGAGAAAATCTTCAAAAGAGCACCACGAGGAATCACTATGAGCGACCACTGAAAAATACTAGAAAGAACCACACACGAGGGTTGACACTCTCTCTTTCTCTTCTCTCTATTCTCTCTATTCCTCTCTTTCTATTTCTCTCTAGTTCAACCTCAATACTATGCTACACCTAAGACCTATGTATTATAATATATTTATAGACCCTTATTGAGTCTGAGTTTTACTCTAATTAAAACTCCTAATATTACAAATCAATCATAAATCTAAATCCAACTTTGAATTCTTACTCAAACTCTAATTCAACTTTGAGACACCTAAAACTCAACATGAAGCATCATGCAACCATCTCAAAGCTATCAACAAAGCCTAGTGCAGCACCAAAAGAGCCTCTCAACATAATTGCTTACTCCTGCTAGAAAATCAAAAGATATAGATAATAATTTCAAGGAAAAATCTGAGCCTCCATTTCGTACTCGCCCGATCAAATCTCCCTCCCGTGCAGACTCATCTTGTTAACTGTAAAAGACAGCAGGCGTCAAATGAAATTAGTTCAAACCAGGGTGTAAGTGAGACCCTCAACCCGATCATCTGACCCCGTATGGTGTGGGTATGAAAACCAAACTCGATAGCTCAAAGTCAAGTTTGGGCTTTAGTTTTGAACCAACGACTAAGTGGTTCAAGGTTATATCCATAATTGTTAACCTAGTAGCCCACTGACTGACATATAAGTAACGCAAATATGCAGCCAATTACAATTGGCTGCAGAGTTAATTAGTTATCTTCACAATGCTCTAATTTTTCAATTCCCCATGTGGTGAGTTCCGTTCATATAATATCCAATAGGTTATTAATGGCATTAATTTAAAAATTAAACTAAAAATAACATTGGCTACTCTATATTGGAGGAAACCGAAAGAGTGTCAAATCGGAATAATATAGTGAGCCGGATAACAAATCATCCCAAAAACTTAAGCTCATGGGATATGAGTCTTTTTCACTATATATATTGGACCCTATTTATCCAATATTCAATGTGGGACTAATTTATTATACCTGACATTATAACAACTCTATAACTCCTTTCTTTATCAAAATCAGAAGGATTCTCCAGAATCTTAGCCATTTTTAGATCTACTATTTCCTTCTATAACATCTTTTCCTGGTAAGGTCTTAATGCAACTTCTTTTGTATCTAGATTGGCCACCCTTTCAGAAATTTTTGTGTTCTCTAAATTATATTTAGATAAATTTTTTTGTCGCGTAGAAAAGAACTTAGATATTTTTGACTATATAAGATTGATCTTCTATTCAAGAGTTGTTTAATTGTTTGAAAGCGAACGAAAATATAAAAAAAAGTTACTTCTTTTATAAGTGATCAGAAGTAATTAATTTTTAACATTTGGTTGAATAAAAAATATATTTCAAAAATATAACATTAATATATAAAATATTATTTATTTAAAAATTTTACAAATAATTTTTTAAAAAAATTATGTTATTATTATATTGAGATTATTAATGTTATTATAACTTAAAATATTATTATATTTACTTAAAAAATTTACTTTGAAGCAAAAATATGAAAATAAAATTTAATTCATTTTACATTTCCAGGCTGAATATGGTTGGAAATAAATTAACCTTCAAAAAATAACTTCCATGCAATCAAATAACAACAGTGAATAAAAGTAATTTTACTTTTAATCACTTTCACCCTTCCAACTAATCAAACAAACCCTTAAAGAATTACTATCTTGGTTTCACAAAGTCTTGTTTGTTTTGATTAATAATATAAATAAAATCCATCATATTTTGTTTATTTATTCAAAAATTATGTTAAAATCTCAAGTTTAATGTTGTATATCTTATCATTATCAAGAATGATTTTTAATAAACTAAGATGTTATTGATGGTAACATACCTAATAAGTGTCAAGTTTTGCGGTTCTAAGATTTTTGGTCTTTGAGGAAGAACCTAATTCGGTGATTAATAATGAGTGTTTTGCACTGAAATTTTTTTTTATTTATTCTGTCATGAATACATGCATCTATATGGATATACTAAACCCTAGCATACTCAGACTTAACCTAAGCTCCTACTCAGGTTAGGACTTGTCTCGATTTTGGACTTTACTAATGACCCAATTACATAATAAACTGAGCTATGATGAATCCAAAGTATATGAGCTTCTAGATGGTATTTTCTATGACAACCAAGTTTTATATAGCTCAACCCAATATGAGTGATAAGCCCCAACTCTTATTCCTTAACACTCCTCAAACTAGATGGTAGATGTCACACATGCCTAGCTTATTTTTTAGTATGGTTAACTTATCTGATTACAGTGCTTTGGTGAATATGTTTGTAAGCTAATATTTTATTCTTAAACAAACAAGTTTTACCTATTGATTATGAATTTTTCCTTTGACAAAATGTAAATCCACCTCTGTGTGCTTGATATTTCATAAAGATAGGAGTGTTAAAACTATAAAGTGTTGTATGGTTTTCACAAAATAATATTATAGATTTTCTGATGATAAAACCTACTTCAGTTAGTAGAATTTTTAGCTGCATAATTTCGCTACTGCTAGGGTTTTGTATTCAATCTTAGCACTTGATCTTACTACAATATTTTCCTTTTTGTTCTTCCACATAACCAAAATTTCTCCTAGTTTAATACGAATTCTTGTTGTTGACTTTCGGTTAATAGATGCTCCTACCCAATATGCATTTGAGTATGCATAACTTCAAGGCCTCACATTTATTGCACCATAAGCTTTGTTGAGTTTTAGGTGTCTCGAACTCGGATTAGAGTTCAAGTTAAAGTAGGAATTCAAAGTTGGATTTAGACTTATGATTGACTTGTAATATTAGAAATTGTAATTAGAGTAAAACTCAGACTTAATAAGGGTCTATAAATATACTATAATACATTAGGCTTAGGTGTGGTGTAATATTGAGGTTGAACTAGAGACAAATAGAGAGAGAGGAATAGAGAGAATAGAGAGAATAGAGAGAAGACAAAGAAAGAAAGTGTCGGCTCTCGTTTGTGGGTCTTTCTAGTGCTTCTCAGTGGTCTCTCGTGGTGGTTCCTCGTGGTGTTATCTTGGAGATTCTCTTTGAAGGTGGAGGCATTGCCGAGGCTTGGTGAAGAGTTTAGTTGAGTAAGAAAGAGTGAAGTCTTTCTTTTAGACTCTTGTAAAAGTCTTTTCTTTTGATAGTGGATCTCTCATGTCTTGTCTTATTACTTTCTTTTATATTATATTACTTCTCATTTCTTATGTTGTTTGAGAATAAGATGATTCGTGAACTTTCCGCTGTGCATCCCAATAATTTGTATCATAGCTTAGGAGCAAATAACCAAGATAGCAAAGTCCTTACTCGAGATGGATAATTTTGACGACAAGATAAATTTTGCCTTATAACAGAAGAAGATAAAAGTGGTTCTTATTTGTCAAGGTCTACAAAAGACGTTAGACCGTAAAGAAAAGAGGCCGGTCAAAATAAGTGATGAAGATTGGGAGGAAATAGATCAAAAGGCATTGAATTTAATTATTCTAAGCCTAACTGATGAGGTTTTGTATAATATCATTGACAAAAAAATGACGATGGACATCTAGACAAAACTCGAGAAGTTGTACATGTCAAAAAGCATCATGAGCAAGTTCTACCTGAAACAACAATAACACGAACTGTGTATGAGCAAATGTACAACTATATTATATTACTTAAATGTCTTTAATAAAATTATCAATGATTTGCTAAAAGTTGATGTGAAGTTTGAAGATGATGATAAGACACTGATTCTCCTGATGTCTCTTCCTGTTTCATATGGTCATATTATGACCTAATTCTTTATGGTAAAGAAACTTTCAAGATAGAAGATGTGACAAATAGTCTTCTTTCTAATGAGAAAAGGAAAAACTCCAATATTAATATGGAGTTTGATGAAGGGTTGGTGACTTACAAAAGAGAAAGATTAAAAGAATGTGGAAAAGACAAGCAACGGTCCAAATCAAAATTGAAGGCGAAAGTATAATGTTATTCATGTAAGAAGTATGACCACATTAGATGGTATTGCCCAGAATGTGGGAAGATAGAGTCCTCTAATATGGTGACGACAATAGCGGATGATACTTCTGAGAATAGTACGGATGGAGATATTTTTACAGTATTCATAGAAATCGATACTTCTGGTAAGTAGATTTTAGATTCGGTAGTTCTTATCATATTTGCTCCAAGAAATATTGATCTACTTTTTATGAGGAGAATAATAAAAAAGGTAATATTTGATTGAGCGATAATTCAGCCTGTAAGATCGTCGGTGTGAGAACAGTCAAAATCTAGATGTTTAATGGAGTGATTCGTACTCTTATTGGAGTGAGGCATGTCCCCAAGATGCGAAGAAATCTAATTTCACTTAGTGTACTGGACTCAAAAGGCTGTAATTATTTAGTAAAAGATGAAGTCATGAAGGTGACATGCAATATTAGAATCCTGATGAATGGTGAGAAGTGCGGCAATATTTATCGATTAATAGGGAACACCATTGTAGGTGAAGTTCCGATAGTTACAGTAGTGAAGAGGAAGAATGATACTCAGAGTAATTTGATGGGAGATAAACGTTCTCCTTGAATTACTTTTACTATAACAGCAGAAACAGGTCATCCGAAAAGCTTCCAAAAGTACAAGACTGTAGGTATGAAGAGCGAATTCAAGGTTGGCTCGAGCTCGTGTCTTGCGATTAGCTGAATAAACTAGTAGCCTAGGGGCAGGGGCTGGAAGAGAGATGACGGCTAAAGATTCGTGATGGTGGCATTAGGAGTAAATTAGGAGTTGTAATATTAAGAGTTGTAATTAGAGTAAAACTCAGACTCAATAAGGGTATATGAATATACTATAATACATTGGGCTTAGGTGTGGTGTAGTATTAAAGTTGAACTAGAGAGAAATAGAGAGAGAGGAATAGATAGAATAGAGAGAAGAGAAAGAAACAGAGTATCGGCTCTCGTGTGTGGGTCTTTCTAGTGCTTCTCGATGGTCTCTTATGGTGGTTCTTCGTGGTGTTCTCTTGGAGATTTTCTCTGAAGGTGGAGGCATTGTCGAGACTTAATGAAGAGTTTAGGTGAGTAAAAAAGAGTGAAGTCTTTCTTTTAGACTCTTGTAAAAGTCTTTCCTTTTGATAGTGGATCTCTCGCTGTTTTATCTTATTACTTTCTTTTATCTTGTATTACTTCTCATTTCTTGTGTTGTTTGAGAATAAGCTGATTCGTAAACCTTCCGCTACGAATTCCAACAAAGCTTAACCCTCGAGTTCCTTTAATATACCTCAAGATTTAATAGATAATTTTTAAATATGATTTTCTTGAATTTTATATGAATTAACTGATAATGTTGACTACTTAACTAATGTATGGTTTTGTGATGGTCAACTAAATGAGCTTTTCCATTAATCTCCTATACATCTCTGGATCTTCAAGTGATATTCCTTGGTCTACTATCTTTTTTTAATTCATACTCATTGTTACTTTGGATATTTTGTTGCCCATCAAACTTGTCTTCTTCAACAAATATAACACATTTCCTCCGTGATAGCAAAAGACCTTTCATGGAATGTGCTATCTTAATTCCAAGGAAATAGAGTAACCTTCTCACGTATTTAATTTCAAACTTGATCCTTAAGTAGTCTTTTAATTTTTTCATCCTCACATTATTGTTCCCAATGATGATTACATCATCAACATATACCACTAAAATTATTATACTAATGTTTTAAGTTTTGATTTCTGAGGTTTTAATACTTACCAAAACTGATATGTTTTAGTTATTTTGGTCTTTTTAGATGTTTTGGGCATTCCATGACTTAAAAAATTCTAAATTTTTGAAGCCATTTCATTGCAGTTTTAACTAAAACCAATACGTTTCAAGTGAACATTTCAGTTTTAGTCTACTTAAAATCTTGGATTATACCTTACTCATTTTTCTTCAAGGATAGTGCAACTTGACTTCTATTAAATCTATATTCTGTCATAATAAAACTAAATTTTTCAAACTATACTTTGATAGATTGCCTTAGACCATAAATTACTTTTTTTCAATTTGCATATGTCCTCTCCTAGAACTAAATCCATGCTTCTAACATATACACTTCTTCTTGGAGGTTCCCATATACCATGACATTTTTAACATCTAATTGATTCATCTCCTAGTCTATATTGACTACTAGTAATAATACTACTCTAATTGGATTTATCTTTTCAACAAGAGAAAAGATAAAATAGTCAATTCCCTGTGTTCGGACATACCCCTTTGCCATTAGTCTTGTACCTTTCCATCAATCCATCAATTTTGTATTTGGTTGTGGACACCCACTCACACCCCACAATAAGTTTGTTTGTTGGTCTAGAAATTAAATCCCAAGTGTCATTTTTGTGTAAGGTTTTCATCTTATCATTCATAGCCTTTCTCCACCTTCTATCTGTCATGACTTCTTACAATATTTTTAGTATTTGTGTAGCTATCAAATTGAGTGCAAAGGTCTTCTATATTGGACTTAAATGTTGGCATGATACAAACATAGTAATGGGGTATTGTGTACATGCTTTTTTTTCTTTTCTCAAATATACTAGTCATTGAAGGTCATTATCTATTTTTGTAAGAGGTTGTTATTTAGGTTCTAATTGGGAGTCAATCTTCTATTCTAATATTGTATTTGTTTTAGGTTCAAGAGCTTGCTCATGTATAGTTAGACCTCCTTTAGGAATTTCACATGATAATGTCATTGTTGATTGTTCTCCTTTCTTTTTCCTAGTATACATTAGTATTCTCTTTGCCTTATCTAGTTTTACAAGTAAATGCTCACGAGGCACCAGTAAAGGGATTTCTACTTATGTTTCTAATTTTATTATGTGATTATAATTAGTTTTTTCCTTCTTTGAATAATATGTAATTTGTTCAAAAAATGTTACATCAGTAGAGATGTAAGTTTTATATATTTGGGAGTTATAATACTTATATTCTTTAATATCCTAAAAACATGCATTTTATAGATCTTGGTTGTACCTTATATCCAAATAAATCATGATTATGAAAGTAACATAAGCATCCAAATATCCTTAGTGGTAAATGAAATACTTCTTTTCAGGAACATAAAACACTGAAAGGAGATTAAATATTTAACAAAAAAAGTAGGTATTTTATTTATAAGAAATGATGCACTGAGAACTGCATCATTCTAGAATGAGATGGGGGCACTCTTCTCAAACATCAATGCTCTTATTATATCTAATAAATGTTAATTTTTTCTTTCAACAACTTTATTTTATTAGGATATATGCATATGATGTTTGAAAAATAATGACATTTTTTTTGAGATAGTCTTGAAATTTATTTGATAGGTATTCACTTCCATTCTCAGATCTTAATATTTTAATACTCACATTGAACTTATTATAAACTTCTTTGTAAAAGGTTTTTGTACACTTTTGATTTTTTTTTTCAAGAGATAAAGTCATGTTACATGAGAATGATCATCAATAAAGTTGACAAAATATTTATATCCATTCAAAGAATGACTCTTGATTATCTAGATATTACTAAGAATAATGCATAATGAATAAAAGCTAATTTTATTGATCCTTGAAACATAGACAGATCTATGATGTTTAGCTAGTTTACAAAATTGATAATATTTTTCACTAAATAAGTCAAAGCTAAGAAATAGAACTTTCAAAACATTTTTTGATGGATGACCTAATCTATTGTTCCACCTGACAATATCTTTTTCTTATGTATTCAAGGTCTTAGATTGTTGTGTTCCTAGATCCAATAAATAGAGTTCTCCTCAATACCCCCCAAATCTTCTTTTCTATTGTGAGGTCCTAAAAAATAATGAGGGAGAAAAAATATTACAAAAAATTAAGTTCCTTTTTTAGTTAGATAACTGATACTAGGCTAATTGAAAATTTGAAAACAAACAAAAATGATGATAAGTCTTTTGATGAAATTTGTTATATCATTGTGTTAGTTACTTGTGATAAAATTCCATCTACTAAAGGGAAATACTTGGTTGTTGACAAGTGATTAAAAATTATGAAGTGTTCTATTTTACCTATCATATGATCTGATATTATTGAGTCTATAATCCAATGATTCTTCTAGATATGTTTGCTTGCTTGACTTACTGATAGTGAATTAGGTGACATTGACAGTTATTTTGGAGTGACATATCATATTCCTCTCTTGATAGGCTTACTTGTTTTCAACAACTAGAGTTAGCTTTTATCCTCCTCCTTGCGCTATGGTAGTGTGTTCTTATATATTGTTGGCTCATGCTAGTTTCCTACAACAAACCAACAACTATCTAGGATATGATCAACCTTTCTACATTTTATACACCTAAGATTAAGCTTTCCCTTTCCTCTTCCTCTTGTTGTGGCTTCTGTGCATCGGTTGTTGGTGAAGTTTATGTTTTTTTCCATAGTGATAGTTGTTCTTTATATAACCGAGATCCCCTCCTACGATTATAGTTAAGGTTTTTGCCATATTCATTGTCTCTCTTTGTAGTCTACAATAAACTTGAGAGTCTAACCTAATCAAGAAAGAGACCAACTTCACTCTTCTTTTATTTCTCACCTCTTTTATTTTTGTTATAAGATAATACTCTGCTTTATCTTATAAACCACTAATTAACTTCAAAGTACCCAATTAGCTCCTTACCATCTTACTTAGTTGTAAATATTTCTTCATACAAAAAAAGACTCTAGAAATGTCCTTACTACCATAAATCTCTTCAAGCTTTCCCATATTGTCTTTGAGGCTTGACAATGGAGTAATAATTTGCCTACATGGGTTTCAAACTATTTAGAAGTGACGACATTACTTTGTGGCCCTCTAGCTTCTCTTCTCCTGGTGGCTCCCTTATGAGATAGTCATATTTTCCTTTTGAGATCAAATATATCTCTATGACTCTTGCCTATAGAAGATAATTCTTTATCCCTTTCAGTTTGGTGGAAATGATCTAGAGGCTACCTCTATTCTATGGCTACTCTTCTCTGCTAGTCAACATCTTCTCATTCTTTAACAACCCAATGGCTCTAATACCATGTCAAGTTTTGAGGTTCTAGTATTTTCAATTTTTGAGGAAAACTAGGATTTGGTGATCAACAATGAGCGTTCTATGCTTTAAGAACTTTAGTTATTTATTATGCAATGAATACATGCATCTATATACTAAATTTGAGCATCCTCAAACTTAATCTAGACTCCTACTGAAGTAAGGACTTGTCTTAGTTTTGGATTTTACTAACGACCTAATTACCTAATAAACCAGGCTATGATGAATATCGGGTATATAAGCTTCTAGATGGCACTTTTCAGTGCAACCATGTCTTATATAATTCGGTCCATTATGGGGACTAAACCCTATCTCTTATTCCTTAATAATAAAAACTTAAAACCTAACCCTTACATGAATATATAAGTTGCATATGGTTGTGGCTATGTGGGTATGGATCTCACTAATATGGTATGGGTTTGGATATGGAGTATGGATCATTCAAAACAATAGTGTATATGGTATAAATACTACTTGGGTTTGTCCTTAATCTGACCCACTTACAATTCTAGTCCAAACCCTATAAGAGTATTGGAATTTTTGTTTTTGGCTGCATAACAACATTACTAATATTTGCATTATACCCTTAGATTTTGAAAATACTCGTATAGTTGGCCACATTTATATAGGTAAATGTAAATGCTAATGTTACCTCAATACATGTGAAAATATACACCAAAAAATGCATATCATGACATATACTATTTTCATAAAGACATATTAGCAAGGAACATCAGTCTTTTTACATCAATCCATCAAGTTTTGATTTGACTAGATGGTGAGGTACAGACATGAGTATATGTGTAACATTAATTGAAGGCACATGAAAAATTTCATGATTCCAACGGGCAAAACAAAAAAAGAGGAAAAAAACTACAAAAGCAAATGTAGAAGCTTGCTATATTTGCTTTGTCTCAGCCAGCTTTGTTAGTAATGGTTTGGTAAAAAGAACCAAGTTGAGTATTTCATTTATCTATAATAGTATATTTCTTCGTTTCCTTTAACCTTCAGGAAATGTATACACAAGAACTTTTTTCAGTTTAGAAACTTCTAAAGAAATAAAGTTATAGATGGGAGAAAATAGCTCATTTGTCACCACAGTCTAAAAACTAGTTTACTTGGTCAATATGACTCTAAATGTAGTTGTCCAAAGTCAAAGAAACCAAAGTTGCTCAGCATCTTTCTCCGACACGTTAAGTTCCTAGGCATCATGTTAAATTTTAAGAGGATTACCAAAAACCCCGAGCATAACTGATTCCAAAATGCCCAAATATGAAAATAGATATGTTATTCACAGCGTAGAGGACCCCTGCCTTGAATTCAATTAGTGAGGATGGACTTAGCATAATATTTTGCATCATAAATTATTTAGATCAGTGCAAACTAAAACTAACCAAGATAAAAATGGATTGCTTTAAATTGCCAAAAGATAAACTAATTTATATATTATGACTAAGCTCTAGTTTTACATCTCTTTGCAGAGTAAATATAGAAATATCAATATAGCAAATGGAGATTCTTATAGAAGTTGAACATAATTCTAGTGTGCCAAACTTGAACAAATCAAATATAAATAGTAATTCATGAAATCTTGAACCAATCACTTTAGATATGAACAAAATTCGGATTCTTGTATATGGTTTTATAAGCATAACTAAAACTTGAGTTCTAATATTTTTCAAGAGGTCTTTAATATAATTGTGAATGAAAGGATCATCCATGATCATTCTTCAATTGTTTTGCATAGTAAGGAGTAGCAATGGTTTGTCAATATTAACAACTAAAAAAAAAATCAAAACATTGTTTAGCATGCATAGCTAATTAAGTGCCAACTAGTAATGGCATTTACCTTTAAAATCTTTTCAAATTCCAAAATTTCATTTTGCTGATATGTTGCTATTAGATTTGTCATGGCCAAGATCTCGGGATCATTCTTGTACCTAATGACAAGAAAAACTAGTATTTGTATAGGAAGAAGGCATGAATAAATAAAGTCATTTCAAAGAAAGGAATAAAAAGATCTCTAGAAACAAACTTACGACTTTGCCTCTTGCCCATCAAATGGATTAACTGTTGATTCTATCAGCATGTTCGCCAACACCAAATATCTAACATATAATAGGAACAAACCATTCAATCCTAAGGAAATGAAATTTACATTCAAGCTACTACATGAAGATTGAAAAGCATACTTCAGACATTAAATCCAGCGAGGATTTTCAGCTTCATCATAGTTCTTGAATGTCTCAAAGAAATTAGTTATTGCTTTTGCTTATTGCCTTTCAGCCACATACATTTTCCCACCACATTCATGAATTATTCCCATGATTTGAGGGTGAGGAATAGCTTATTTTATTGAGAGAGCATTTTGGTATAGTTATCCAAATGAAAGAGACAAATGAATGAAGTTCAATATAAATAAAAAAATATTGAAGAAACAAAAAGATGCATTAAGAAACATAAAGCTATACCTTGAGTTTTTCGTTGTTTTTTGTTTTAGTGTACATTTGGGTTCTAATAGCATAAACCTCCAAAAGCGATGTGCCTTTTTTTTTTATCGTCAGTCCCATCTTCCCTTCGACAAAATTTATGTAGTTCTTTCAAAAATGCATCCTAGAAATAAAGGTAATACGTTACACATGCAATATATGAGGGTAAAACTAATGCATAAGCCAATAAGATATACCTTGCTCATCCGTCCATGTTCGCCCATGTCAAACCAAATTTTGCAAAGTTTAAGATTGGTCTTAAACTACAATCTCTTCATGAGAACAAAGAAAAAAGAATTATAAAGTGATATAGAAATTAGGTTTTAGGTTAAATCTAAGAATAATATTTTGGTAAACAAACTGCTCCCTAATCTCATTCTTTGACTTCTCAAGAGCCTTCAATGTTGTTAGATAGAACTCTTGTAGAAGAGCAAAATTTTGGTTTGCAGATCCAAAAACAAAAGCCATTATGCTATTTAAATATTTTTTGCTATAATTTCACATTACAACTAATTTTATATATGTCAAAATCTCCCTATAGACTTTCATCAATTCTTTATACTTCCCTAGTTGATAATAAGCTTCATAGTTTACTTTAGAGCTTTGAATCCTCTATCAAGCAAGGAAAGTGTGATCAAACTTGTAAGTTTGCCCCAAATCTTCTTACCCAAGACAAAGAATTATCTACAATAAATTGATAGTACATCAATGTTAAATATATAGAAGATAGAAAGGATTGTTCTACACTATTGCCTAAGCAAACTTTTCAATTAGCAAAAAAAGAAGTCATGATATTAGATAACAAAAGAAAGTGATAGTAAAGCATCCTACTGTTTAAGCATGAAACTGTGTATTCTTTCAAATGCACATACCCATGGTTCAAACTGATTTCAATTTGACTCTAGATTGCTTCAATTAAAAAAAAGGATTTAAATTTCACAATATTTACCATTCTACTTTCTCAGATTCCATGCAAACAATTTTGGCAAAAATAGCAAGTGCTCTCTTGGGATCTATTTCCACTAAACCCGTATAGAGAAGAATTTCTTAAGCAACATAAACACCACACTTTACATGAAACTTACTCCATTAAACTCAAATAACAAAGGCACATGTCAAATAATGATGAACTACAGTGAAATCACATCAAGGTTTTACTCCATAAGTATCCAAATAACTTCCCTAACCTCAAGTGAAGTAAATGTTGAAACAAAATTCTCAATAGAAGAGAAGCTACTAAAATATACATAAGATGTCCCAAAAGATAAGTACCTATAAATTTGTGTATAATAGTTACTTCAAAAAGTAAAAAAAAAAGAGATGGATGTAGAAAACCATAGATGACAAAGTGGTTGCAGAATTGGTGAACAACAAATGATGCAAATTAACATATAGTTAGACAAGCACCAAACTTTAATACTGCCATCTCATGTAATTTCTAGCAATTGCTCTCATGATGTTGAAAGAATGTTTGGCTCCGTAATCACTATTGCTTAACTGCACTAAACATTCCTTAATAATTTTTCTCAACCATCATAATCTAATCAATTTTTGAGCACTGTCCATCTTTGATAAATGCACTTTTGCTTAAATTAGACTCTGATGCTGACATGAACTCTCCTTCAATACGATGCTATATCTCTAGCTCCAATAAGTTATCATATAAATGCAACTTTGAGCAATTCACTTCATGAGTTAATATCATTCCCACTATTTGTGGCCTTGCTATTCAAGTGTTTTAAAACCCATACTAACATAAAAATATTCTAATGGGATTAGCTTATCACTAAATTGGTCAAAACATATGACACTGAATTCAAAAGAAGAATAAAAGTTGATCATATTTCATAAAATATAGAAAACCATCAAATATTTCCTACACTACAAAAAGCATAATTAATTTTGCAAGAATCACTTAAATATTAAATTAACACTAAGCTAATGGGGAAGAAAAAGGTCCAAAACCAGGGAAAAAAATACATACTCTCTTTGGCCAAATGTGCCATTCATGGTTGGATTCTAGCAAAATCATATTATTCTAATTGCCTATGCGACCTTAGAAACCAAGTACCAGAGTAGATATCTAAGTAGTGTGAGTACTACACCTCAAAACTTCCCAGTTGGAAAACTAAATTTGGTGGGAGCTATTTCATTGCATGTTTAGATTATCAATTTGCAACTTGTTCGTAATTTCAGGATCATTAACTATAATACCTCAACAGTTTTACTTTATTATTAAAGAATCAATCATAAGGGTTTCCACCTTTGCGAGCTTTAATGATATCATTTTCTAACAATAGAAGAAACTACCTAGATTAGTTTGAAGCAACGACCAAGAATATTTTTGCTGAATAATTTGTCTTCATACCACATTATTTCTACTAGTTTGAGGATTGATACCCCTATCCGAAGTACATAAGCCTAGAAATGAATTAGTTATGCCTCAGAGACAGAATGTGCAAGCACAAACTCCTCACTGATGGAAAACACAACATAGTAGCCAACAACTGGGTTTATAATATCATAACCTACACAAAAAATAAGAGGACTAGAAGCATATGTCAACCACTATATACCGTTAGAAAACTCACATAATCTAAAAAGAGAGAAGAAAAGAAATATACATAGACAATTGTAGACTATCAAAAAATTCTTATTTCTAATTATCAAAATATCAAATAAAACATGAAATACTATGGGAACCTTTTCTCGATGACAAAGCAAGATAACTTCACCAATCACTCGTACATATTTATTATCCCAATTAAAATATGGTCATGTGGCTCAGAACCATGTTAAAAAGGACAATTATGTGCTCTCCCAATTGTAGACTTGAGTTACCTATCAAAATTAAAAGAAACTAAATTACTATTGCTTTCTGAGCACTAGGTTATAACTAAGTCCTAAATGGCCAATAAAATATGACCAAGGTTACACAACTCACCAAATAGGAAGAAGACTAAGGCTATGAATGCGAAGTAAAAGACTTAACAATTCAAGCAACTTAAAAGTACAAAAGAAGAAAAAAGAACTAAGCAAGAGTTTGAGAGACAGTTACCATACCCGAGCGACAAGTTAATGTGGTTTCCCAAGATGAGGGGCAAATGTGACTATCTAAGAAGATGCGCCTAGAGCAGCATCTGGTGCATTTATGGCCGGAATGGCCATCACAATGGACCCAAGAGTAGGAATAGTGACTATTGTCAAAGTGTTAGCATCGCCAGTTGGTGATTATTAGTTGTTGGCCATGGAAACCGTGGAGAGACTCACAGGCAAAGACAGTGAAGAACTTGAACTCGAAAGCAAAGGGAAAAGAAAATAGAATCATCATTTGTAAGCCCGAATTTATAATCCGGTAAAGTCATTTGATTGGTGACACATGGTGAAGTCTAGGTTGCGACTGAAACGTCGTATTGTTTCAAATTGAGGTTTGAAACTTGGAGGGCATTTGGCAAGAATTTGTCCTTCATTTTTGAATAGGTAGCCACTGATATGATTAATTAGCCATGGTGCTTCAAAAATGTGCATCCTCATAATGAAAAAAAAATGATACAATACACTAAATAAAGGTGCCCACTCACCTTCCAAGAACTTGCCAAACTCACTGAGATAAAAGCAGTAGCTCCCTAGAGGTAACCCTAAACTCTGAGCTTGGACATCTAAGTATCCAGATTTGGGGGCACTAATGATACACCAATCATAGTTTATTGGGTCAAAGAATCAAATAGAGGCCGGGGCCCTAGACCGAACTGCGAGCTGATGCATCCAAGTTAAAAATCTACCGAACTATAAAGAGCTCTTAACACTGAGTTATGGGAGATTCAATGCCCTCGATAGCGATGAGCCCTTTTGGGGCTTGCCAATGCTATGTGAAAGTTACACTAAGGTATTGAGGCTCCGTTAAGGTCGGATGTCCGGATATATTATATATATATATATATATATATATAGATATATATATTATATAGAAAATTTTGGGATAGAACGAGCAACTCCAAATTGAGTAAATTCTTGATTCGGATGGAGATTTCGCCTGAAAGCGTGCTGCCAAATATGACGATCCACCGGAGGCGAGGGAAACTGTCGAGCCTGCGACCAAGCCACCCAATGAGGGAGGGGTTTTCGATGAAAATGAGCTCTTCCAACTCGAAGGAGAGGTTCCAGAAGCCAGTCGAGAGGGAGGTTTTTTTGCCGGTGAAGCAAGCATAGAAGAAGACCCCGTAGGGGAAAGGGAAGGCTTTCCAATGGATGGTTATTTGCTAAATTTGGATGAATATATATGTAGCATAAAATATCGATGTCCACCACAATTCACGATGTAGAAGAAGAATAGAAAAGAAGAAAAGATAACACACAAGAGATATATGTGTCAAAGACGATCCAAAGAATATTGTATTGATGAAAAGAAGAAGAGAAGATTACAACGATGGAGGTAAAACTCCGATATCACCAACTCTCACAAAAGACTAAGTAACCTAACTGTCACAAGATATCTTGAGAGTATTGATCTATATTTCTCTCTCTCACTCTATATTGAAACCCTTACATCAATAGAGTATTCATAGATGTGGTCTAACTATGTTTGAGTTAAAGTAGAAGACTGACTCAAATAAAAATTCTACTAATTTAAGTCTTCTAGTAGAAGATAAATCCAGATAAGATTAACCTCACTAAATTACTTTCTAATATAATTAAGACTCCGAAAAATCCGGATTCGAGACATAATTAAACCAATAATCTCCACCTTGGCTTGAATCATCTTATTCTCTGAATTTGAATCTTCAATAGATGCCTTTGCCATTACCTCATGGGGTAGGATCAACGATCTTGAACATTGATCAAGTTCAAGCTCGTCCAAACTGAGCTTGAACTTTATCAATCGGAATCACTTTCGTCAACATATCTGCAGGATTTCTTGAAGTATGAATCTTTTGTAAAGAAATATCCTCGTCTTTAATAATGTCCCGAATAAAATGAAATCGGATATCTATATGCTTTGATTTGGCATAGTACATTTGATTCTTTGCAAGGTGTATGGCGCTCTGACTGTCGCAAAAAATAGAAAAAACATTTTGAGAAAAACCAACTTCACCTGCCAATCCTTTTAGCCATAGAGCTTCTTTGACAGCTTCTATAGCTGCCATATATTCAGACTCTGTTGTAAATAATGTCACATTTGACTATAAGATACACCTCCAACTAATAAGTCCTCCACAAAAAGTGAAAAAAAAAACCAGTGAGGAATCATCATCGATCAAGGTCTCCATTATAGTTTGAATCGACGTAGCCAATCATTTTGGCCTCTTGAACTGTGGTCCTATCAAAATATAAGCCAATATTAAAAGTACCTTTGATATATCTTAATAGCCATTTCAGAGCCTGCCAATGCTCTTTTCCCGTATTTGTCATGTAACGTATAACAACGCTGACTGCTTATGCAATATCAGGTCTTGTGCATACCATAACATACATTAGACATTCAACAGCACTTGAAAATGAGATGTTTTCCATGTATGCATACTCCTCATCTATAGAAGGACATAGTTGAGCTGAAAGTTTGAAGTGAGATGCCAAAGAAGTACTGACGGGTTTTGAATTCTCCATGTGAAAATGAGAAATAATCTTCTCAAGATACTTACTTTGTTTGAGCCATAATTTGTCATGCTTTCGATCTCGATCAATCTCCATATCGAAAATCTTCCTTGCAGCATCTAAATCTTTCATCTCAAATTCCTTTTCCATTTTAAACTTTAAATCATTCAATAGAGATATGTATTGAGTAGCGATAAACATATCATCAACATAAAATATAATAAATGAGTTATTGGCATCCATCTTAAAATAGACATAACAATCATGTTTGCAGTGGATGAAATCTTGTCCCAGCATAAAATTGTCAAACATTTTATACCATTGCCTTGGAGACTGTTTCGAACCATAAAGTGATTTATTCAAATTGCAGATAAAATTTTTCTTGTATTCTTGAATGAACCCTTCAGACTATTGCATAAAAATTTGTTCTTCTAATTCTTCATGCAGAAAGGCAGTTTTAACATCAAGTTGTTCTAACTCAAGATTATGAAAAGCAACTAAAGTGAATAGAAAACAAATAGATGTGTGTTTAACCACAAGAGAGAAAATTTCATTAAAGTCAACACCTTCCTTTTGTGAATACCCTTTTGCAATTAAACAGGTCTTGAATTTAACACCATCTATCTCAAAAAAATCCTCTTTCTTTCCAAATAGCCACTTGCAACCAATTGCTCTTTTACCTTCTGGTAATTTTACCAGATTCCAAGTATGGTTCGTTTGAAGGGAATCCATCTTTTTATTCATAGTATCTTGCCACTGAGAAGAATTCTTATCTTGCACTACTTCTTTATAGGAAGAAGAATCACCATCACCAGTAACAAAAGCAAAAGCTACTATATCTTCAAAACCATACCTTTCAGATAGCTTTATATTTCTTTGAAATCTTTGAAGTGGAGTCTTCTCAAAAATTTGATTCTTAGAATTTTCTTGAGAGTTGAGTATATCCTGAATATCTTCTTCTGAAAGAACTACATGCTCCACCTCCATTTGCATTATATCACTGTGATCTTTCTTGAAAGATTTTAATATAACACTTTTATCAAATACTATGTCTCTCTCAATAATTACATTTGAAATAATAGGATCTCACAAATGATAACCCTTAACACTTTTGGCATAACCCATGAAAATACACTTTTTGGAACGTACATCTAATTTATCTTTGACAACATGCACATAAGCAGGGCAACCAAAAATCTTTAAAGAAGAATAATTTGCAGGTTGACCAGTCCATACCTCTTCAGGAGTCTTATAATTGATGGCTGTTTGAGGAGAGTGATTCACAATGAAACATACTGTATTGACTACTTCTGCCCAAAAATCTTTATCAAGATTAGTTGTACTGACCATACTACGTGTTTTCTCCAACAAGGTTTTGTTCATCCTTTCAGCCACATCATTTTATTGAAGTTTTCCTAGGATGGTAAAGTGGCGTTTGATGCCTTCATCTTCACAGAATTTAAGAAACTCTATTGATTTATACTATTTGTCATTATCACTTCTGAGGTATTTGATTTTTTTACCAATCCTTTTTTTAACTGAAGTTTTCCACCGTTTGAAAATAGAAAATACTTTGGATTTGTGATGCAAAAAATAAATCCACAATTTCTGAAAAAATCATTAATAAAACTGACAAAATAATGAGCACCAGATTTTGATGGAATAGAAGAACACCACACATCAGAATGAATATAATCAATTAAGCCTTTAATGTAATGAGTACTAGTGTTAAACTTTACCTTGAACTCTTTACCATAGAGACAATGCTCAAAGAAATCCAATTTGCATGATTTGAGGTCTTTCAGTAATTTTCTTTTGTTGAGCTCACTTAAACTTATTCACTCATTTAATCAAAACGCATATGCCATAAGTGGGTCATATCAAAAGAAGAAGCCTGAGAAATTGTTGCTCCACCTTCAACAGTTTTTCGTACTAACTCATATAAATTTTATGCTTTAGGCCCTTCATTACTATCAATGAGCCTTTAGAAATCTTAAGAACTCCACTTTCAGCAGAATACTTATAACTAGCAGAATTCAAAGCATCCAAAGAGATCAAATTCTTTTTCAAATCAAGAACATGTCTAACATCAGTAAGAGTTCTAATAATATTATCAAACATCTTAATTTTGATTGTTACAATTCCAATAGTTTTGCATGGATTGTTATTACCTATCAAAACTAAACCACTATCATAGGACTTGTAGTCTTCAAACCAATCCTTATTAGGACACATGTGGTAAGAACAACCAGAATCAAAAATTCAAGTATTATGGTAACGATCAAAATTAGAACTAATAGAGAGAACATTACCAAAATCATCATCAGAATTCCCTTCAACAACTGACACTTGTCCTTTGGCTTGCTCTTTAGATTGAGATTCTCTTTCTTTCTTTACTTTGATCTTCCAACACTCTTTAATTATATGTCCCATTTTCTTACAATACCCACAATTTATTTCTTTGGATTTGGATCTAGAACGACCCGTCTTTGATCTTTTTTTGGTACGACCTCTGACAATCAATGCTTCTGTGTATGACACGTCCCCTTCAATCTTTTTCAAATATTCATTAGATAGAAGAGTAGAAGAAATATCGTCAAATTTTAAATCCTTACCATACATGAGAGTAGTGTTCAGATTCTTAAAGGAAGGAGGTAAAGACGATATTAAAATAATTATCTTGTCTTCATCTTCAATTTTAACATCAATGCTTAACAATTGAGAGACTAGTTTATTAAAAATATTAAGATGATCAACTATATTCGTACATGCTCTCATTCGAAAATTGAAGAGCTTCTGCTTTAAGTAAACTTGATTTGAGATAGACTTACTCATATATTATTTCTCCAACTTTTTCCATAACTCTGAAGGTGATGTTTCATCAAGAAATGGATAGAGTATCTCATCGGTGAGAATGAGGATGATTGTGCTATGTGCACTAGCTTTCTGATTTTTTCAAACACTTTCGGTGATATCTTCAAGCTTAATGTCCTCCAATGTGTTTCTCAACCCTTGTTGAGTAAGAATTGTACGAACTCTTGCTTACCAAATAGGAAATTCTTGCTTTCATTGAATTTCTCTATATCGAACTTCATAGTAGATATGTTAAATCAAGCTCTGATACCACTTGTAGCGCAAAATATCGATGTCCACCACGATTGACGATGTATAAGAAGAATAGAAAAGAAGAAAAGATAGCACACAAGAGATATATGTGTCAAAGACAATCTAGAGAATATTGTATTGATGAAAAAGAGGAAGAGAAGATTATAACGATGGAGGCGAAACTCTAATATCATCAACTCTCACAAGAGATTAAGTAGCCTAACCGTCACAAGACATCTTGAGAGTATTAATCTATATCTCTCTCTCTCAATCTATATTGAAACTCTTACATCAATAGAGTATTTATAGATGTGACCTAACTGTGTTTGAGTCAAAGTAGAAGATTGACTCAAATAAGACTTTTACTAATTTAAGTCTTCTAGTAGAAGATAAATTCATATAAAGATTAGGTCCACTAAATTACTTTCTAATATAATTAAGACTCTTCGGAAAATCTGAATTCGAAACACAATTAAACCAACATATATATATAGGAGATTTGATACCTATAGGTTTCCTCTCCATGGAAATAAATCTCAATCCAAGATAATCGTCCATGAGAAGAAGTCTGATAAGATTACATCACCGAAGGTCGCCAGATCCGAATATGACTATCACCCTATAAATAACTCATTTCTTGAAAAAATAAGGACTAATGTCTAATTATTTATTCTACTTTCATTATTAATTTTTGTTCTAACTTGAACATTGGAGCAGTTGTCGCTAAAGAGCTCCTGACAGTTTTCTTCATTATCCTTTTCTGTGTAGGATAACAGAGGATATTCTAGTAGATTAAATTTTTAAAGAGTTACACCACCCGTAATCAATTTCGAACGGAGCTTTATTAGCACATTTTTTTAATTTGTACAATTTTATAAAAATTAAAAGTTAAATTATAATACTTTTTTAAAAATTTAAAATCAAAACTAACTGACAATTGAATAGCTTAAACTAATTTAGCTATTTAATTTGGATTCGATAGATTTATTCGGTTAAACTCGTATAACGTACGCCCTTACATTTTCAATCAATTTACACAACAATACACAGTGAACACTTCCATAGAAAACTGAACCGCCCATTCTCCTCGAGATCAGCATCCATCTCGTTAACGCTTTCGACTTTCCCCCGCGTTCCTCTCTGGCCAGCGCTCGTCAACCGCGGTGGCCAAGAAGACCATGATCAAGCCGTTTATTCTTCTCGAGATCAGCATCATCCCGTTTCCCATTTGCCGAAAGTTTCCCATTCCCTTGCGAACCGCCATCTTCCCCGTGCCTTCAACTAAAATTCAATCCCCCACCCCCAAGATCCTCTCTCTCGCTTCTTCTTCTTCGATCGGAGGAGCTTTTAGGGTTTCGAGATGTGCGGGATCTTCGCGTACTTGAACTACAATGTGGCGAGGGAGCGGCGCTTCATCCTCGAGGTTCTCTTTAACGGGCTCCGCAGGCTCGAGTACCGCGGCTCCGACTCCGCCGGGATCGCGATCGACTCCGATCTCCTCCCCGGAGGAGACGCCGCCCGCCCGCCCTATGCCGCGGCGCCCCCGCTCGTCTTCCGCCGCGAGGGCAAGGTCGAGTCGCTCGTCCGATCCGTCTACCATGGTCAGCTTGCTCTTCTCCTTGATGATCCTTTTTTTGCGTTAAAAATTGCTTTTTGTTGGGTTTGATAATGAAATCGAGAGGTTTGGGGAGGATGGGTTGGATGTGATGGGTGGTTTGGTGGTCATCGTGTTTCTTGATATTGTTTTGATGTATAGAGATTGGGACGTTTTTATATAGTTTGGAAAAGATTAATCTTTTTTGGGTCACGTTATTTTGTGGGCTTTAACAAGGTAAACGATCTGAGAATTTGAAGGAAACCTGAAGCTTGACTGAAAACTAGTATAGTTGAAAAGGGCAACGAGTAGTCTCAGAATGTTATGAGTTTCTGTCTAGACTTGGCTGAATGGAACTTGGAAGCTTGCTGTATGTTTGTTCTTTCGTGGATCAGTTGGCAAAGATTAAGTTTAATATATTTTGTTTATCATGATAGAGAATTGGTCAAAAGCAGAAAATGTTGTATAATCAATTTAATATGCTTTGTTAGCAATTTTTGGGTGGAAATGTGGCCTCCTCCCCTGTCCCAAGCTTTTGGTGAATCAGCAACAAGGATAGTCAAAACAATGGAAAATGTTGTGTAATCATTTTAATATGCTTTTTTTGTGATTTTTGGATGGAAATGTGGTCTTGCACCCTGCCGCAAGCTTTTGGTGAATCAGCCACAAAGGCAAGTCAAGACTGTGTAGCTCTCAATTCTTGTGGTTGAATTCTGTTTCCAAAGAAGTGATCTCATTGCATCTCAAATCAATGGTTTCTTTTTGCTTGTGACTAGAAAATTGCCTTAAAATAGTCATTTCTAGGCATCTGCTCCTAAAGATCTACAAAGACTCTTGTGCTTCAATTTAATGGATCACCAAGGCTTTGTTTTACAAAGAATGTTTTTTTCTTGTAGAAAATAAATTTCTGGTGTTTGGATGAAGTTGAAATAGTATTCAGGCATGCACTTAGTGGAACATTAGGGCTCTGATCTTTGATTCTGTCTTTAAGCCTTTAGATGTTGGCATTTTTGGGGTTTTCTTGTACTTAAATAGAGAGAACTATGATATGATGGCAACGCTACCATGACAAAGTTATGTGTTAGCTTGTTCACTTTGCCAATGTGGTATCACTTATTAGGGAGTGCAGGCACAGCAAGTGCACGTCTTTTTCTTTGTATGAGATGAGTGCTGTAGGAAATAACCAACTTTTTAGTTACTCTTCTATACTTTTTTTTGAGAAATTACTCTTTTATACTTGCATCATGATGTGTTAGAATAAATTTACAATTTGTTCATGCAAAACCAAAGCTGTAGTGCTTTCAGCTCTGTGGTGCTTTTAGCAGTTATACCAATTTTATTTTGTCTACTTGTTATTTTGATAGCACTTCATTAGAATGAATGTGTTTCTTGCATAAATTGGGAATTTTATGGTACTGGCAGACATTGATGCAATGGACTTGAATTTGGAGGAATCATTTTCTGTTCATGCTGGAATTGCACACACACGGTGGGCTACTCATGGTATGCCTTCTCCAAGAAACAGTCATCCACAGTCATCTGGTACATGGGATGAATTCCTGGTTGTTCACAATGGCATTATAACCAACTATGAGGTATGTTTAACTGTTAAGTCTTTATCATTCTGAAAAAAAGGATATTACTGCTTTTTTTGAGATCTTTGGAACCAAAACATTTTTGGCACAACAAATTAGTAGATAAATATCATTTTGTTCCTTCTATTGCTTTGTCAAGGAATATTTTTTTCTTTTTGTAGTTTGCAAATTAAAATGCTTCTCGTTCCTTCCCTATAGTCTTTTTCTGGGACTCAGGTATTGCTGTTTGATTTAAAGGTCACAACTTGTGGAATCTCAAAGAATAGAAGTTTCATGCTATACTTAGATGATATGGCCATTTAGATTAGTTGACACCTGTTAGCCATCTGCAAATAATCATGTTGATAAGGTTTGATAGTTATATAACCTAAAATATCTGTCATATGTCATCTATGATGAGTTAATATTCTAAATCTTTATAGCAATAAAAAGCAATTTGTTAAAGCTACATGAATTTTTGAAATACTTAAACAACAATACAATATGATGTGCTAACTAACTTCTGTTCTATTACTAAATGATTGTTATCAACAATTCCAATAGAACATTAATGTATAGGTGAGTATGTCACTATTGAAGCACAATTTTGCAACTGACTTAAAAAAATACAATTTGCAACAGTGTGACCGGGTGAGATTGTTACCTTTTATCATTATTGAAAAGTTCCATTTCTTTTTCTTCTTCTTCTTCTTTTTTATTTTTTAGCATTACCAGACTACCAGTGTTTGATCTATTGAAGTCTACAAATCTTTGACTGTGGAGTTCTATTTCTTGTTTGTATTCTTCTGTACATTTGAGTTATGAATGAAAAACTACTTTTAGGAACAACTTCAGCATTAGTAAAGATGAAACTCTGGTCATTGGCATCAGCTTTTGGCTTTGGCTCTTTTTAATGTTATGCTTTTTTGTCTGCTCTCATTGTCAGGTTTTGAAGGAGACATTGATCCGAAATGGATTCACCTTTGAGTCAGATACTGACACAGAAGTTATACCAAAGCTTGCAAAGTTTGTTTTTGACAAGGCTCATGAGGGTAAAGTTTTTTATCTGACAATATATAACCAAAGTTTTTTACCTCTTAATATTTTAGGGTTTTTCTTTTGGATTGGAAGAATAAAATTGGAGAGAGAATTGGGTCACATTGTAGGGAATAGAATTAACCTGGTCTGAAAGTGAAAGGAGCAATGACTTGTCTCACTCGATAGGCTTAACTTGGAACAAGGGGTCATCCTTACGTCACTTGCATTGGTGGTTCTATTTTTGACATAAGAAGGGTTTTTGCAAGCTCATGTACATTGCGAAATTTTGCCCTTGTGTTTTTTACAGGCAATCAGACTGTCACCTTCAGTCAAGTTGTGATAGAAGTCATGAGACAGCTTGAAGGAGCATGTGCACTTATTTTTAAAAGTTCACACTATCCAAATGAGTTGATTGCTTGCAAACGTGGAAGTACATTGATCTTGGGTGTTAAAGTAAGTTCAACAAGCTAAAGGTTTTTTTGCATAAAAATAATTGGTTGATGTGTTTTTATTGAATTAAGACTTTAAGTACAATCCATGTCTCAATGTATAGATTCTCTTTAGTGTTGCAGCTACTATGATCAATAAATACAAGAGGTAAATGCAAAGTACAAAAGAGATCTATTTCTTCTTTTCTCTTTATTTATCTCTGGTATTTCTAGGTTTATCTCCCAGTGGTTTTTTGAATTTACATTATATTATTTTGCTTGTATATTCATTTTTTGAATTTGCATTATATTATTTTGCTTGAATATTCATTTTTTGAATTTACATTATTTTATTTTGCTTGTATATTCATTCTTTAAAGTTTAATTCCTTGTCGTGAGGTCGGAAAAAATCTTTTCATGAATTTATAACTTCATTATTACCTATAATGTCGGCAGGAGACTTTCTTTTTTATTTACTCCTGTCTATGCTATGGATTTACTCTGTCTTGTTAAGAGTTGTTTTGCTAGTCTTTCTGTCACTTTTGTTGGTCTTTTGAACAGTCCCCTTTACTGGTTTAGAAGGCTAATATGTTGGGATGTTTAATATCAATCTTTAAGGAAGTACTTCAGTTGGTGAGAGCTAAGGTAGAACAAATTTAAAAAATGACAATTATGATATCAATCATGAATCTTACATTTTTCTCTGGGGGGTTATGTTTGACCTTTATGATGCAATTATGAATGATATGCATGAAGAGTTAAACAAAAAAGTTTTGGTGACAGATGCTGTTAGGAGCCCATATAATTAAGGCAATAATTGACTTGTAATTAATGTAACATATCATTTGACATATTTAGAGTAATGCAATGCCCGGAAATTGCTGTTTTTCTTAACCAGTGTTTTTAGTTTGTTACTTTCAGACTGTAGATAGTGGGTGGGAGCTGAAAATCAACTATATAATGTCTTTCACCTTTCCTGTGTTATATTTCACTGAATCATGCTTCACTTGGCTACTGTAATTTTGGTAATGAAATTTTGCTCTTTCAGGAACTAACAAATGTTTCAGAGAGTAGAGCATTATTTCATGATGTTAAAGCCCTCACCAAAAATGGACGGCCGAAAGAACTATTCTTTTCCAGTGATGTATGTGCTATCGTGGAGCACACCAAAAATTATTTGGCAATTGAAGACAATGAAGTAGTGCATATTAAGGTAACTACTCATACAGTTTTGTCGTTCATTCTTTCTGATCTAGAACTTAAGCCTTAGATATTTTCACATGTTGGAGTTTATGACTCTTCGACACTTCACCACACTTAAAAGATGCTTCAAGGATGTTTCAGCATCAAACCACATTTACTTGAACTTTTTTAACCACTTGGTGTTAATTATGTCAAGGCATATTCTATTTTTTTATGTATAAAATAAGATTTGATCATTATCTTTGTTTTATCTGTCAGATAAATATGTAGAAGTATAGATATAATTTATGTAATTAAAATGTTTATGCTTCCATCCCTGAGTCTAAAAATTTGAAAGTTGTTGTGCTAGAGATTTTAGGATACATGGACACTCAAAACTCATATGCCCCTTTTTATTTTGTGTGTGTGTGTGTGTGTGTTGTGTATGCTCAGGATAGTTGCCAGGTGCAAGGGTTGGCAATGTTTGATGTTGATAACATTGGTCATCATCCTCATCACAGTTGGCAGTTGCAGTTTGTAGCTATCAAATAGAAGTTTCCTTTCCTAATAAATTACTGTTTTTGAAAAGAATCTTTCTGTGAACCTATTATCATTTGTTTTAACTCTTAACATGTGCTATTTGTCTGTTGACTGTCAGACCACATGCATAGCACATAATTTCTTTCAAATCAATAAAATATCAAAATTCATGTATAAGGTATGTGAACCATATTTACTCACAGAAAAAAAGGTATGTAAACTACAAGATTTATTTAAGTCGATATAATAAATCAGTAACTATGTGGATAAAAAAGTGAGAACCACCAACTAACGTATTTAGAAGGTTATGATGTCCCAATACATTCAAATTCAACGGAATTGTTGGAAATGAGTGTCTGTAAGTGTAATTATTTGTGATTAACATGTAATCTAGGTCTACTAAATGTTAAATGTTTAACAATAAGCATGATTACACGTAACACCTATTAATATTTTAATAAATAAAGTTGAGTTGACCATTTCTCGGTGCTTGACTGTTAGTTTGCATTCCACAACATGGTGGACCAGTATGGGTATTTGAATGGTCAGGTGACCACCTTTGTATTTGTGGATGCATTGGTGGCCACACAACTGCATTTACCAATATGACTTATGGCGAACTGTTCGTTGAGTAACATCTGTTGGATATTACAAAAGAATAGGAGTGTTGTTCACGGTAACACAAATCTTATACTGAAACAGTATCTAATGCAACAAGCATCCTTAATTTGTAATGACATATTTAGTTGTATATCTCTGCTTTGTAACTTTTTTTAATCTCGGCAACATCTGGACTAATAATTGCTTTCTGTCATTTTGCTAGAATGGATGTGTATCGGTCCTTAAGTTCAACTATGAAAAGGAAAAACCATCACCAGTGCAACGTGCATTATCTGTTCTTGAGATGGAAGTTGAGCAGATAAAGAAGGGAAATTATGAGCATTTCATGCAAAAAGAAATCCATGAACAACCACATTCTCTGACAACAACAATGAGGGGAAGGCTTAAAGATAGTAGTGTTGTTCTGGGTGGACTAAAGGATCATCTAAAGACAATCAGGCATAGCAGGAGAATAATTTTTATTGGTTGTGGCACAAGCTACAATGCAGCTTTAGCTGCAAGGCCTTTTTTGGAAGAATTATCGGGTAAAGGAAAGTTGGCTAGATAATATCTTTCTACTTAATTACTAATATAATTATATTTCTGATAAAATTATTGATTTGGGATAATAGGTATACCTGTTACTATGGAAATTGCAAGTGACTTACTGGACAGACAAGGTCCAATTTATAGAGAGGATACTGTTGTTTTTGTTAGTCAGTCTGGAGAGACTGCAGATACACTACTGGCACTTGATTATGCCTTGGAAAATGGAGCACTATGTGTTGGCATAACCAATACAGTTGGTAGTGCACTAGCCAGAAAAACACATTGTGGAGTTCACATAAATGCTGGGTGTGAAATAGGTGTAGCTAGCACAAAGGTAAAATATTTGCTTTCTTCATCTTCATTCGTTTTAAATGTTCGGGTTCACTGACCATGCTTTTGTTATGATTTTCCAGGCATATACTAGTCAGATTGTAGTCATGACCATGATGGCATTGGCAATTGGTGCTGATAGGATATCTACTCAAAATAGAAGGGAAGCCATCATAAATGGCCTTGCTGACCTTCCAAGTATGTCCTTCCCAAAATTCATATAAAAGAGAAAATCTGGATGCACTGGCAATATATATTCTTTTTTCTTTTGTTGGTAGGCAAAGTTGGTGAGGTTTTAAAACTTGATCGAGACATGAAGGATCTTGCTGGATCCTTGATAGATGTGGAATCACTCCTCGTATTTGGCAGAGGTTATAACTATGCAACTGCTCTCGAAGGTGCTTTGAAAGTGAAAGAAGTAGCTCTCATGCACAGTGAAGGAATGCTTGCAGGTGAAATGAAACATGGTCCATTGGCCTTAGTCGATGAAACACTTCCCATTATTGTCATTGCAACGCATGATGGTTGCTTCAGGTTAGTTTCTGATCAGAAAATATGTGACATACTTAATCCTTAAAATAGGTTTTCTTGTTGGCTCAGTGTTTATTGTGTTTGCCAACAGTCAGCAACAGTCAGTCATTCAGCAACTACATGCACGGAAAGGTCGTTTGATAGTGATGTGCTCAGAGGGTGATACACAATCTGTATGTCCTGGTGGATCATACAGAACCATTGAAGTACCCTGGGTTGCGGATTGTCTTCAACCGGTAGTTAATATAATTCCCTTGCAGGTATGCGCTAAACTGACATATATCCAGAGGATTTTAGTAAAAGTAGGGATGATCACGCCTTTTTTCATAGTCTTGTTTTAGGATGGAAATGAAGCCCATTTTAGACTCAAAACAGATTAACAATATTTGTTAAGGCAATGCAATTAGCTGTACATATCTCAATATAATTTGATCTATCAACACGCTTGATGCTGAAATAGTTATGTGGTGTTTATCTCAAGTCCAATACTTCAACTGTTTACCAGCATGTCTACAGATGACCAGTAAGGAAACCATTATGGGGAATTTAAGCTTTTACAGAATCTGTAGCGTGAAAGTTAACGATCCGGCATTGTTTCATTTAGTTTTCATGGGTATAGGTAACATAAACTGTCATTTGTTTGGTAAAGTCTGGCAAGCTATAGTGTGTCAAGAGAACATGAAAATAGAAGATTCTTGTGGTTGCTAATGAAATGATTGACCTTTTAATTAGGATAACTTTGAAATGAACTATGTATGGTTAAGTCTGTTTTTGTGTCTAGTTGCATTTTAATTTCATCATCAAATTCTCTTGTAACATATTTTGAATTCCTTGCTGAACTATGACATCCGTTGCATAACTATTCTGTAAACATTCACACTTTGTGCAGTTGCTGGCATATCATCTCACAGTTCTCCGTGGGTATGATGTTGACCAACCTAGGAATCTTGCAAAAAGCGTCACCACACAATGAAACAGAGCACCTGGTTCTTCCCCATTTTGTCAAACCCTGCCCGCACATGAATACGTTTACAGTTCTATCTGCTATGGCTTATAACTATTCTGTGTAGCTCGATATGTATGGTGTATCCTTCAATTCTCTGCATTGGCTGATGCAGATGTTATTGTGTTATCGATATGTTCATAAAATGTGTTGGTTCTTAGCCTAGGTTGCACCTGTTTCTTCCTGAAAGCTTTAGATTTCCAGCAAGCTATATTCTTTTATTCTTTTTTTTTTCTTGTATTTCACAAAAGCTCAATTCACCAATAGCAATAACATAAAGAAATTCTTGTATTTATCATTAAACTCTTGTCTTAATCAAATTTCTTTCTGAGATTGGTATAATCATCAAACCAATGCTGGCAATGTGGTACTCAGACTTTTGTTGTAGATAAAAATGCTTGCTCACGGAATGATGTAAAACATAACTGGGAATTACTTTTAATGGGGCCTAAAATTTTAGACAAATGAAAGCTCATGCCACATTTCACTTCTATTCGATCATTTTTTATTTTTAAGGATTTGAAATCTTCAAAAAGTACATGTAGATGGCACTATGTTCAGGCCTTGCTGATACAATCAAGTTTGAGCTTACTCATTAGCTTGTGGAAGGGCTCTTCTTCTTCCTGGACTTCCTCTTCTTCTCCTTGATCTTCTGTAAATTCAACTACAATAGTTTACATGACTCATTGCAAATCAAACAAGATGAGATCAAGCAGAAATCTGAAAAAAGAAGGAAGAAATTCTTTTTCTTGAAAAAAGATGGATGAACCACCATTTGCTGAAATCAAGATAAGAGAAAAAGACACAAGATTAAGCTAATTTTGTTTCAATCATAATGGCTGAATTTGTCTGGTTTTGAATATAAAACAACTGAAAATGGGGTTCTACATACCGAGTTCGCATTATCACTAGCGGAGCCAACTTTCTCTGCTTGATGACAGGGAAAAATTATTAGCAAAAGTTGCTTCTGTTAATGCAATGGAGCAGTTCTGCAGAGGTATGCACTAGTACCGAAAGCATAAACTGGAATAAGAACTAGCACTAGTCCTACCATTCTCATCATCTTTATCAATCCATTTATCCCAAGCAGCTTTGAGGAACACCGGTGGCTTCCCTTCCTGCTTCAGCAACCTGCTCCACCAATTCTTCTCGGCATTAATGCTTAGCTCGCTCTCCTGTTTCAAAACACTGTAACTTCAGCAAAGCAGCAAAAGTTCTCTCTGATGCAAAACAATCAACAAATGTACTGGACCTTTGTGTTTATTTTATCGAACAATTCGATGTCAAATTCATATCGAACACCGTCTCCAGTAGCAGAAAAGCTGATCTTTTATTTTATTAATTAGTAGGTTATTAGGTGGATTATCTCCACTAACACTCAATTAGTCTTTTTAGATTATACCTTTATCAAATGTTACAACAATTTAAAACTTTTCAAAATTATTTATTTAAGGTGAATGGAATTATGAAAGTAATCGCACTGGAGTTTTGCAGTGAAAAGACAAAACAGAGGGGTTGGTTTCAAAAATTGGTAATTCAAGGTGTTTAGCACAAAATAGCATAAAACAAAGATTTTGCACATAACCAAAAATAGTCATATTTATGCATTGCTCCTAATTTTTTTAAAAATTACACAGGAACATCCACTTTTCGGTTTTGTCAATTAAGGGCATACTCCAATAGAGAGTTTTCCATTGATAAAAGTAAGCGAATCATGTGAAATTTACAAAATGTAAGGGGGCAATAAGAAAACACGACAAATTTTAGGACACCTGCGTAAAATCCTATATTGCAAGGTGGTATTTGGAAAAACACCGAGGTCCGAAAAATTCAAAAGAGCCGAAATTAAGGCAAGCCGAAGCCGAAGCGGAAGCCCAAGCAAGCAAAGTCGGGTCTTTTTCCATCACAAGAAATCGAGTGGGAAACGAGTGGTGGCAAAAGAACTGAGAACCAAACCACATTCGGTGAACATTAAAAAAAGGTTTGATGTATGATGTAACGAAAGGAACGGACACGAGAGATAGGGAGAAGATCACTGTCTCCTCATAATGATATATCTTTGAATCCATAAGGAAAATGAAAAGGGAATAAAACCAAAATAAGATAATATTATTGATAGGAAAACTCCTCATCTTGTTACAACCTTGGGTTATATATATAACCCTTTAATAAACTTAGAGTCCTACTTGGTATAAATTAAAAATAAGACTTACACTCCACTAATAATTCTACTTAACATATATCAAATAAAGATATATAAATCCTATTTCTTATTAGGTTATGATTATTATTGACTCAGATTGATAAATAAATCCTAATTTTAATTAATAGAAAGTCCGAATTATTCAAAATAGTAAATAACATACTTGTATAAATTATTCTCAACTTTCCAACGGATAGTTATTTGTTAGATTTGAATCAATATCTTAGAAGATATGGCCTTCGGACTGTACCTATACAAATTTTGACTGATCCTAATTAGAATTGGAATTCAACTTGAATTGGATTTCTAATTTTACTGTGAAAAAGGATGTAGTTGTCCTATATCAATATATTATCTAACTCTCACTATTATTACAAAATAAAATTTTCATTTTCCCATTTCATTGTTTCAAAATAGATATAAATTTAACATTTAATTTTACGATTATATCAATCAAGTCCCTATAAAGTTCAAGTGCTCATATTAATTTGAACATGGGCTTATTTTATTCTAAATGAGCACAACTATTATTCGCGATTAGATTATATATTTTTATCTCACCAAGCCAGTCGGTTCCGCTTTGATTTTGGTTCTGAGTTTCTGAAGAATCGAAAATTCGGTTCAGTTCTGAAAATGAAGGGTTTATCCACATCGGAACCCAAACGGCATTGCAGAAAGGAGAGAACCATGGCTCTCCTTCCTCACTCCTTATCCTCCTCCTGCTGCTAGATCCTCCATCCATCAATATTTCCCCTCAATCTTGTAAGTGGTCCTCCGATTCTCCCTTCTTATACCCATTTTTCTGTTGGGGAGCCACAAAAGTGTCAAACCAGATCCATATAGTGAGTCAGACAACAAACCATACCAAAAGCTCAAGATCATGGGATATGAGCCTTTTTTACTATATCTATTGGATTCTATCTATCCAATATCCGATGTAGGATTAATTCATCACACCTGACATTATAACAATATTCCCCTTTCAGGTGTGATTTGACCACATCAATTTAACACTCTTAATCAAGAACTCTTTTATTTGACCACTTCCACTGTGTGACCCATGTCCTCGCACCGGCCTCTAGTGCCCGCGCCCTTGCGTCGGCTTCTGGCGCCCACACTTGTGGGATCGCCATCCTAGCGCCAATGCATGCGCCCTCTCTCCGGCCTCAAGCCAGCCTCGCGCAAGCGCCTGAGCCCTTGGGCCTGCACTCATGCCCTTGCCGGCCTTGCGCCTGTGTCCTCTCGCCGATCTTTGCCATGAGACTAACATGTGACTCAATTCAGTCGCATCATCGCGGTAATTTTTGATCTTAAGAATTTACACAACTTCGAACCTGAATCTCTGATACCACTTGTTGGGGAGCCACAAGAGTGTCAAACCAGATCCATATGGTGAGCCAGACACCAAACCATCCCAAAAGCTCAAGCTCATGTCCTTGCCGGCCTTTTTCGCTATATTTATTAGACTCTATCTATCCAATATCCGATATAAGATTAATTCATCACACCTGACATTATAATATTTTTCCTCGTTATTAGTGGTTTTTCGAGGGATTTTTTTTTTTGAGTTTCGTTTCATGTTTTTTCATCCTTTCTCGCTTAATTTCCTGCTTTTTGCTTCATTTTACACCATAAATATGTGTCCTTTTTGCTCCATAGCATGTGCATTTGTCTATCGATTGATTAGGCAGCATAAAGATGTGGCCTTTTTGCTCCATAGCGCGTGTATTTGTCTATTGTTTGATTTCGCAGCATAAAGATATCGCCTTGGCCTGTCTGAACTGGAATTATGTTTTCTGGGAATTAAATTAGAATTAGGTTGGTATTTGATTATATAGCATTTAATAATCTGTAGATTGTGATGTTACCGATGCTTATTGTGGAGATGTATATTTGGGGATGTTTTTGTTCTTGATGTTTTTCCTCATTCAACCTAGCATTTTGAGCAGTGATCTTCTTTGGAATATTAACAACACTAGCTTTCGGAGTGTTCGCACTTGTTCTCAGTCGAGGTACATTTTTGTAATGCTTCTTCATCCCTGAGGATTCTGGACTTATATTTTTAAATTTAGGTTCATGCTTGATTACTTATGTAACATAAAGAAGATGAATGGTCTTTGATGTACTACATGTACTGTAATAATCCATTGATTGGGAAATGCTACTAATGCTTATTGTTGTGAATCTTTGGGGTTGTTTTTGTTCTTGATGTAAATATGTGTGTGTGTCTACTCAAAATCCATCTTCTTTAGAATACTAGCAACGGCAGCTTTCACATTATTCTGGTTGGTTCATGCTGAGGGAGCAATTAATGATGCTTCTTTTATTTTTAAAGATTGTAGACTCATCTGGATTTTCTTAAATTTAGGTTCATGGTGGATTATTTACATATCAATGGTTGATTATTTACATAGGTTCATGATTGATTACTTAAATAGGTTATTTGTTATATTTTGTCTAGTTGCAAGAGTATGGCGACAACACCATGTTTTGGATTGTGGGCCTTATGGTGGAATTGGGTTCAGCCTACCCCATGGATATCGTCAAAGGAAATCTGTTGTTGTTTGGGCTTCTTTTGAGAATGATAGAACTGATGCTAGTGGGCCTGATGCGGAACCGTTGGAAGGATCAGAGAATTCTGTATTGGTTGAAAACCTTCCATTGGAATCCAAGCAACAAATGATTCTCGAGCAGAGGCTGAAGATGAAGCTTGCAAAGAAGATAAGGCTGAGGAGGAAGTGACTTCTGAGGAAGCAGAGGATGAGGAAGAAGGGTCGATGGCCACCTTCTAAGATGAGAAAAAACCAGAATGTATGAAACAGTCTGCGACACTTGAAGGTCTAGTTCTTCATCCTTTTCTGCAGTTATCTGTTATGCTATATTGGCTCTTGTCCTAGAAAATCTGAATTTCAGATTGGCATTTGTCTTAACCAAAAGTTGTTATTTGTTGTTGTGTTGGGCTTCTTGACAGGAGCTTTGTGATGATTTCCATTTGTTTTGAAAATCAAGTTTTTTGGCTATTAGATGTGTAGATAATGGATGACCTTGATCTTGTAGCTTTACATATTCTACCTAATTGCATTCAAGTTTTGCTCTTTTCTGTGCACTTGAAGAGTTTGAGCTTAATTTAAGCCAAACATAGAACTTCACTTGCCCATGGGAATAGTACTATTTTGCTAGATCATGGCTGTTTAACTAATAAAACTGATGTTTGTTGAGGTTTCAGATATTCCTTAGTGTGCATGATCATTTTTTGTTTCTAGAAGTAGCTAATTGCTTTTCTTGCATGAAAAGATGAGTTTGAGAGATTGTAATGTTCATATGTTAAATCTGAGTCATTATGATAATATGACTGCTATACGTTCAGCAAGATGAATATTTAGTGAAATTTTCCACTAAATTTCATGATCTAATAATCACTTTAGACAACTTCTGTGTTTCAGATTCATTTTGTTTTACCATCCTTCTCTTCTCTTGATTAGCATGATGGCTTGGTCAGTCTTATGTCACAGTTTATTATCTCCAGAAATACTATGCCTCGATTAAACATTTCTTTATGGTTTTAAGTGTACATTTTTTGCAGTTCAAAATGTAATGTTTGAGCAGTGATCAAGCTTTTTCTGATTTCTGGCTGTACTTCACATTTGAGTTTTTTGCCCTTCATCTTTAAAATCTATTAACATATTTCTTGAAAATTATTACTGTATCGCTAATGAGCCTCATGTATTAAAATTAAAAAAAAAAGATTCCCAGCAAATCCTTACTAGCTGCTAACCTTTAGTTTTTTTAACCTTCTTGCTAATGATTTATGATATAATGTAGATTTTGGTTTTAATTGTTGCTAATGATTTTGATTTTTGTTGTTTATTTTTCCTTCATATCGTCTTGCAATGCTCGATCAAAAGCCCTGGCACTGGATGCTAGTCTATATTTACATATCCTCCGATTGTACTCTTATTGGATTGAAACAATGCTTGGGATGTTAAAATCAAACATAAGATGAGTCAATGTTTTTTTTTTTTTTTTTTTTATCTGACGCAAGAGAGTGGAAGATTATAGAAGTCAAAATAAGGACATGGAAAAGTCATTAGTGGATATTGTTTTGCTTAATTAATAATGCATCTGAAATTTAAGCAGTCTTAAGATTTCTGACCAAGATATTTGAATATTCAAAATCTCATTTGTTGTGTGGATTGACAAATCATTCTTTTCATCAAGTGTTTGTTGTTCTTTTGTTTCTTAAGACTTAATTTTGAGAGTAATTATTTTCTCCTATTTTGATTGACAGGTGTAAATGCTAACCGGGCAATTGGGTCACTGGAGCCTGTGGACAGCCCACTAGTATGTTCCCTGTTAAAGATCGTGGATAGAGGCCCTAGACTCCTAGTTTGATCATGTGTAAGGGGCCTGAGGGCTCAGTTGGATTGAGCTATTCATTACAAAATAAACCCCGAGTAGTTAGCAGCGAGTGGTGAGTAGTATTTTAAGTATGATTTTGGTGTTATAGTGTTTGAACATAAGCATATATTGGTGATTATGTTTGGATGAATTTGTGATTAGTCGTATGATAATCACATGCTGTTCATATCGGTTGTCTCAATCCGAAACTGAGCAAGTATTTTTATATTGGATTGTGCGAGTTTGTCAGATTTTTATTAAGCTTTTAGGAAAAATTGATGTCCGAATTCGCAAATGAAATGAAAACATCCATAGGGAACATTGACAATGCTGGGATATGCTATGGTAAATTCAACAACATGATAATGGTTAATTATCCACTATATAATGATGTTTACATAAGCCCTCCCTTCTTAATTACTTTTCAAAAGAGTGGTTAATTCTAGGTTATTTTATTGTCCACAAATTAATTGAAAAAAGATAATAAGAATGGTTTCTTGTCAGATCTCTTCAGAATTCCCTTGTGTTTTTCAGTACTACATCTACAGTTCTTGTTATCAGCTCTGACCAATTCCTGCATGTCCAACCAAACAAAAACAATGAACAACAACAACAATAATAAGTTACTTCGTCTCGATTGAAAATTTCTCTCAAATCATACAAAATGTAATATTATTGGGTTGAGGCCTATTTGAATTAGGATTAGCAGTATGATTATTATAAATAATCATATAATTAATCACAAATGCATCCTAACCTGCTTTTAAATGTCTACTACTAGGTTTACTTGCATTATGCACACAACCATACAAATTTAGAATTTTTTGCTAAATCTGGTCATCACTCCACATATTGTTTACTCAGCTAATTTATCGTGATTTTCTTTTCAATCATTCGAATTCAAGACTCACATTGTTCATTCAGCTAGTTCATCTGCAGTTCATCCTGATTTTCTTCTAATCATTCTAATCCAAATAGACTATAATTTTTTAATATTATTTTTATATATTAATATACTAAATATTAATTTGGTTGTTATATATATATATATATATATAGAGGCCCGAAGCTATATATATATGTATATATATAAAGAATAGGCCTGAATCCATCGACTCAGACCAAAAAATCTAGTATAAATTCTTGGGTTCGAATTCGGTTCGGACTTCAACCGTGTTGCCCCACTTTGTAAGGACCCATATATATCAATCAGTTGATTTTTTTTAGCAACTCAGATTTATCATTAAAATTTTATTTTAAATAAAATTTCAATCAATGTTTTGTTTTTATATAAAAAGTTGGTTAATATATCAGTTGGTTTTAACCAATGATAATAATATATTTGAAATTTTGTATTTAAAATAATAATCATAAAAAAATTTTACTTATAAATAACCACTTTAAATAAAGGAAAATTTAGGCGATTAAATATTTAGACAACCGTCTAAATTTTTTAGTTATTAATAATTTTCATTTAGATAATTGCTTTTGATTATAGTGATTCAAATTAATCATTTTTCATGATAATCATATCATTTAGAAATGATCATATTTGCTAATTTCGAACCAAAGAGGTGTATAAATTTTAGAAAATTATTTGTAATCAACCAAATATCCAAACTTGAACGCAAAAATTGCTAAAAATAGCATTAGACTCTCATTTAGAAAGAACGGTTGAGAGCTCACCCGCTCTGGGAGTCAAAAGTGATGCCAACAGTATGCTTGGCCTCCTCCAGAGCTCTCCTGAACCTCTCCAACGTCTCCGGCGGGTCCGGCCTGCCGTCGGCGGCCCCGAGAATCTCCGACGGCTTGAGGTCGCAAAATATCGGCACGAACTTCTTGTTTGCCTCCACCAACAGCGTGAGCTCCCGGAGGCACGAGAACGACTCAAAGTACCGCGGCGAGAAGATGGCGATGCCGATCGCACACTCCCGAATGCAATGCTCCGGCTCCCCGGTCCGCCCCCCCAACGAAGGCCGGAGGTTTAGCTGCACTAGCCGGTCGAACAGTAGGCTCGCCACTGTCCGCCCGGTGTCCACGCTGCGGTGGTTTATGAAGACATCGCATCGGCAGGCCCGGAGGAGCTTCATCCCGGCGGGGAGGCTAGGCCCGACGCAGCGTGATAGAGCCATGCTGCAGAATGTTGCCGGCGGTTGTTGCTGTTGGGATTTATGGGACAAACATTGTACATTTGATGTGTATATATATATGGTTTTCTAGGGTTAGGGTTTGAATGAGCATGTGACGAAGGTTTGATTTTGAATTCTAAGGATAGACTTGATTTTGCTCTACGTTCTAAGTTATGGAGTAGGGAAGAGAAGCGTCTTGTATGGGAGTGCGTTAAGACTTGTGTGAAGAGGTTTGGAATGCAGATCACGAGCAAGATTTGACGGTTTCAAAGGGATGTTACATCTAAAAATGTTTTTGACTTGTCTGACTTGTTGAAAAAAAAAAGGGTTTGCTGAGGAGGGATTGATAAAACGCAGACACCTTCAAACACGACAAAGTTGTATGTTAGGGTTCCTTTCGCGTGCAACTTCTTGTTATCTTAATTTCGCGATGAGTTTTACAAATACCCCCCTCCCCCTAAATATTTGGTGTTAGGTTTTCCTCCCAAATCCGAGAACTTTTTTTCACTTAAAACCCTAGATGAGCGAGGATTGTATGTAAGAATCTGACCATGTTTAGCATCTGACCAATGATTGCGTAGTACAGAATATCAATGTCCATCATAATTCACGATATAGAAGAAGAATAGAAAAAGAAAAAAGATAGCACATAATAGATATATATGACGAAGACGATCCAGAGGATATTGTATTGATGAGAAGAGAAAAAGAAGATTACAACGATGGAGACGAAACTCTAATATCACCAATTCTCACAAAAGACTAATTAGTCTAACTGTCACAAGATGTATTGAGAGTATTGATTTATATATATCTCTCTCACTCTATATAGAAACCCTTACATCAAAGGAGTATTTATAGATATGGCCTAACTATGTTTGAGTCAAACTAGAAGACTGACTCAAATAAGACATCTACTAATTTAAGTCTTCTAGTAGAAGATAAATCTAGATAAGGATTAGATCCACTAAATTACTTCCTAATATAATTAAGACAATCCGAAAAATTCGGATTCGAGATACAATTAAGTTAACAATTTTCACCTTATCTCGAATCATCTTATTCTCTGAATTTGAATTTTCAATAGATGTCTTTGCCATTACCTTCTGGTAATTTCACCAAATTTCAAGTATTGTTCTTTTGAACGGAATTCATCTCTTTATTCATAATAACTTGCCACTGAGAAGAATTCTTATTCTGCACTGCTTCTTTATAGGAAGAAGGATCACCATTATCAGTAATTAAAGCAAAAGCTACTATATCTTCAAAATCATATCTTTCAGGTGGCTTTATGTTTCTTTGAGATCTTCGGAGTGGAGTCTTCTCAGAAATTTGATTTTTAGAATTTTCTTGAGAGTTGGACATATCCTGAATATTTTCTTCTGAAGGAACTACATGCTCCACCTCCACTTGCATTATATCATTGGGACCTTTCTTGAGAGATTTTAGCATAACACTTTCATCAAATACTATGTCTCTTTCAATAATTATATTTGAAATAGTAGGATCCCACAAACGATAGCCTTTAACGCCTTTGACATAACCCAGGAAAATACACTTTTTGGAACGTGCATCTAACTTATCCTTGACAACATACACATAAGCAGGACAACCAAAAATCTTTAAAGAAGAATAATTTGCAGGTTGATCAGTCCATACCTCTTCAGGAGTCTTGTAATTAATGGTTGTTTGAGGAGAGCGATTCACAATGAAGTATGCTGTATTGACTGCTTCTGCCCAAAAATCTTTATCAAGATTAACTATACTGAGCATACTACGTGCTTTCTCCAATAAGGTTCTGTTCAACCTTTCAGCCACACCATTTTGTTGAGGTTTTCCTGGAATGGTAAAGTGGCGTTTGATGCCTTCATTATCACAAAATTTAAGAAACTCTGTTGATTTGTACTCTCCGCCATTATCACTTCTGAGGTATTTGATTTTTCTGCTAGTCCTTTTTTCAACTAAAGTTTTCCACCATTTGAAAATAGAAAACACTTCAGCTTTGTGATGTAAAAAATAAATTCATACTTTTCTGGAAAAATCATCAATAAAACTGACAAAATAACGAGCACCAAGTTTTGATAGAATAAGAGAGCACCACACATTAGAATGAATATAATCAATTAAGTCTTTAGTGCAATGAGTACCGGTGTTAAACTTTACCTTGGACTATTTACCATAGAGACAATACTTGCAGAAATCTAATTTACATGAGTTGAGACCTTTCAGTAATTTTCTTTTGTTAAGCTCACTTAAACCTTACTCACTCATATGACCGAGACGCATATATCATAAGTGGGTTATATCAAAAGAAGAAACCTGAGAAATTGTTGCTCCACCTGCAACGATTTTTCCTACTAACTCATACAAATTTCCATGCTTTAGGCCCTTCATCACTATCAATGAGCCTTTTGCAACCTTAAGAACTCCACCTTCAGCAGAATACTTATAACTAGCAGAATCCAATACACCCAAAGAGATCAAATTTTTTTTTTCAAATCAGGAACATGTCTAACATCAGTAAGAGTTCTAATAATATTATCAAACATCTTAATTTTGATTGTTCTAATTTCAACAGTTTTGCATAGATTGTTATTACCCATCAAAACTAAACCACTATCATAGGACTTGTAGTTTTCAAACCAATCCTTATTAGGACACATGTGGTAAGAACAACCAGAATCAAGAATCCAAATATTATGGTAACGATCAAAATTAGAACTAATGGAGAGAATATTACCAAAATCATCATCAGAACTCCCTTCAACAACTGATACTTGTTCTTTGGCTTGCTCTTTAGTTTGAGATTCTCTTTCTTTCTTTACTTTGAGCTTCCAATACTCTTTTATTACATGTCCCGTCTTCTTATAATACCTGCAGTTTATTTCTTTGGATTTGGATCTAGAACGACCCGTCTTTGATCTTTCTTTGGTACGACCTCTGACAATCAATGCTTCTGAGTATGACACGTCCCCTTCAATCTTTTTCAAATATTCATTAGATAGAAGAGCAGCAGAAATATCGTCAAATTTCAAATTCTTACCATACATGAGAGTAGTGTTCAGATTCTCAAAGGAAGGAGGTAAAGACGATAATTAAATAATTATTTTGTCTTCATCTTCAATTTTAACATCAATGCTTAACAATTGACAGACAAGTTTATTGAAAGTATTAAGATGATCAACTATATTTGTACCTTCTCTCATTTGAAAATTGAAGAGCTTCTGCTTTAAGTAAATGCGATTTGAGATAGACTTACTCATATATTATTTCTCCAACTTTTTTTCATAATTATGAAGGTGATGTTTCATCAAGAAATGGATAGAGTACCTCATCGGTGAGACTAAGGATGATTGTATTATGTGCACTAGCCTTCTGGTTTTCTCAAACACTTTCAGCGATATCTTCAAACTTGACGTCCTCCAATGTGTTTCTCAACCCTTATTAAGTAAGAATTGCACGAACTCTTGCTTGCCAAATAGGAAATCTTTGCTTTTCATTGAATTTCTCTATATCGAACTTCGTAGTAGACATATTGAACCAAGCTCTGATACCACTTGTAGAGCAGAATATCGATGTCCACCACAATTCACGATATAGAAAAAAAATAGAAAAAGAGAAAAGATAGCACACAAGAGATATATATAGCAAAGACGATCCAGAGGATATTGTATTAATGAGTAGAGGAAGAGAAGATTGCAACAATGGAGACGAAACTCCAATATCACCAACTCTCACAAAAGACTAAGTAGTCTAACCATCACAAGACATATTGAGAGTATTGATTTATATATCTCTCTCTCATTCTATATAAAAACCCTTATATCAAAGGAGTATTTATAGATGTGGCCTAACTGTGTTTGAGTCAAAGTAAAAGATTGACTCAAATAAGACATCTACTAATTAAAGTCTTCTAGTAGAAGATAAATCTAGATAAGAATTAGACCCACTAAATTACTTCCTAATATAATTAAGACAATATGAAAAATCCAGATTCGAGACACAATTAAGCCAAGATGATTACAACATCTAAAATCATTCTGCGTATCCTTAAATACCGATCCTTTTCTTTCCTCCAGTTGCTTCTTGCTACACTTCTTTCACATTTGCTCTTTGTCTTGATATCTTTGGAGGCTCAAGGAGCACACCAAACAACCTGAGGTTGCTTGTTGAGTTTGGATTAGGTTGAGAGTAAAACATGAACTGCCCCTCAAATATGAATTGTCTCCTAACAGGCTCCGCACGAAATCTTTGAAACGTCCTACCTATACCCAAATCCCTGTTCTTCAGTTTTTCAGAGCGCATGTTGCTCTTCGCCTTGTTGAGATTCAGGACCCTTCACTATCTAGTCTTGGGCTTCGGCTCAACTTAAGATTTGGTATGTATTTTCGCAAGGCTTCAACCTGTGTTTCCCCATCAGTGGCTCTCCTATGTCCTCGAGACTTTGGAAAGAACTCAGGGCATATATAATTGACGTGATCCATGACTAGTTGTTTATTTGCCTAATTAAAAATAAAAGGAAAAAAAATTGAATCACATGTCAGAATTAGGAGAACTAACTCAATCTCATCTTAATATATTATTGATCAATAAAAATCATCTAAAAAGTAAATACCGGTTGGCATCTGTGGATGTGTAAACTTGACAATTGACACTAAGAGACAACTGAGATTAAAACCAAATCAAAAAAATAACTAACCAATAGGAACATGATGAAGATAATGAAGTCGTTAGAAAAATAAGTTCATAAAGAAAATATTGCACTAGAAAAAAAGTATAAGCAGAGGTTGATTGGTGATCTACCAATTTTTTATACCAAAATCATTCTTAAACTTCAATAGACCTAACCAAGTAACAGGTCTTAATTGAAGATAGAGAGATATATCACCTGTCTACCAGAATAATTTTAAAATAATAAATCTATAGAAATTTTTTCTTCAAAAGAAAATATAAACACATATATTTTGCATCATTTGCTTCTTTCAGTATCATAATCAAATTAAGAGAAAACATCACTTAAAGTTTATGTGCCAATTTGGCATCTAGAAGATAAACTATTAGCTTAAAATATTATAATTAGATAAGCATCGGTCAAAGTGTCTGATTACTGAGTCAACTGATCACTATAACATGTCCTACTCTAGCATGTCAATATGACATTATAGGAGACAAATCTCATGAAAATAGTAACTTCTTATTTTATTATTTACCTATTAAGACATGGTATAAATGATAAGGTAAAAAAACTTCAAGATGGTACTTAATATAGCCCTTCAAGCAATCAAAGTCAAATTGGTCGAACCGACTTGTCAACCCATCAATTTCTACCTAAAAGTCATCAAAACTAGGGGCATATATCTCCACAGGTCCTTTGATTCTATAACCACTCCAACATATATTGGGACATTTTCTTTCAATTATTGTCAAGTGATAGTCTTTACATGATGGATGTGAGAACTCTAATATAGAAAAGAAAAGTGAAACTCCTTTTTGATCAAAATAGGATTTTTTTTTCCTCAAAAATAAGCACCACACTCCTTTGCTAGTCTTTGCAATGATAAAAATAGAAAATGCTCTTCTTTAAAGCATATGGGCATATACAATGACTCTATTCTAAAAATACATGATGATGTCAGGGGAGTATATTGTCTGAGCATACATTGTGAATGCTTAGTTAAACATTAAATCTATTCTCGTATAGAAGAAGATAGTAAAGGTAAAGTCAAGTCCTCTCATATTTGAGGAAAGCATATTACTAAAGCATTTGAAGTGGATAGCCAATCCATTGGGTTAATACCAAGTAAAATTTTTATTTCTCACCATTAAGAGGTTGCAAACAAGAAAATCAAAACTCTCTTGTCAAACACTTACAAAAAAATATATATAGTCGAGCATTCAAAAATAAAAAAAAAGGTGATTAGGGATTCTTCTCTCATTTCAAAATACTATAGACAAGTAACATTCTTTCCCCTAATATTTAGGAGACATCTATCATCATGGTATTCAAGAAAAACTAACATATATGATATTTTTCCTAATTGTTAGGAGATATCTATCATCATGGTATTCAAAGAAAACTAACATATATGATATTTTATATTGCTTATATAATCAATAGATCGAGTCAAAAGTCATAAAAGTTTTAATAAAGAATTCAAATAGGCTATTATATAGTGGTAAAATCAAGCATGTAATAGCAAAACAAAGCTTCTCACCTCCAATATAATGAAATTAAGCTTATCATCTCTAATTTGGTGAAATCAATTTCATCTCTTCTAAGGTAGTAAAATCAAGCTTACCTTTGAAATGGTAAAATCAAATACCTCATTTATAAGGATTACAAAGTCAAACATATTATCTCTAATATAGCGAAATTAAAATAGCAACTTTGAAAATTAGCCAAGTAAAGTCCACCTATTGTAGTAAATTAAATCTACATTCACATGACAAATTGAAGTCCATTTTATATGACAATCAAGCCCATATTTACATGAAAAATTAATTTATTTTCACGTGACAAATTGAAGTCCATGTTGTATAGCGATCATGCTTGTATTTAGATGACAAACTAACTCCACTTTCACGTGGTAAATCAGGTCCACTTCTATGTGACAACTTAAGTTCACTTCTACGTAACAAATAAAATCCACCGTTATGTGATAAATCAAGTCCAGTTCCATGTTAAGTCATCTCCTATGTGGCAAACCAAATCTATTTTCGCGTGATAAATCAAGTCTACTTTCACGTGACAACTCAAGTCTATTCATTGTGACAGTTAAAGTCCATTTCATCGTAGAAACTCAAGTCGACTCTCATGTGACAAATCAAGTCCATGTCACATGACGATTACGTCCACTTTTTATATCAAATCGAGTCCACTTCATTATGAAAACTCAAATTCATTTATTATGACAAATCAAAATCACTCATTGTCGTAACTCAAGTCATCGCCTATGGAAATACTTCAAAAATGAAAAAAATTATTATTTATGTCTTATTGACTAATGAAAATACTTCAAATCACAAAGTTATCGTTGATACCCAAAACTATTGAAAATGCTTCAAACTTTTCTCATTCTCTTTCATAATTCGGGTCAGATATCACGTGGTATAGTGCAGGGAGAGTGGGACAACAGCACATATCAAAGCTTTTTCTCTATTTTTTTCTTTTTTTATCTCTTCATTTCTTTTTATGTTTTCTATAATTCTATTTTGAAATTCGTTATAAAATGACGATATATCCTTACTTAAGTCATGTATCATTTCTTAAATTAATCAAATACTTTTTTCTGTGTATCTATTTTATTAGTTAGGTTTTTTTTGCTTTAGGATGTTCTTGACAATCATTAAGGTAATTAACAAGAGAGACTTGCGCTTGTTGAATATCATGTTCCCATAATACTTGATAGGTACGGTTTAAATTAATAAATTTTGATTTGTGATTCAATATCGCTCCTTAGGGTATCTGCTATTTTGAGTGGTCAACTTCTATCCCACAGTGGCAATTGGCGATAGAGAGGAGTAGGTGTTGCTCAATGCGGAGAAGTGATAGCCTATTTAGATTGAGGATTGGCCAAGTAGTGGGGAGCAAGATGGGACCATAGTAGCAGTAGAGGGGCCAAGGATCCCGTAGGGAGAGAAGAACAATAAGAGCAACAAGATACACAAAAGAAAAAAAATGGAAAGAGCTTTAAAACTCACATAGTTATCTTCTTCTTTTCTTTCTAATTTCTTTTCCCTCCTCTTCATGTTCTAATCTCTTTTTTTCTTTTTTTGTGTGCAGGATCTTTATCAATTTATAGGTCTTGAGATCAATTTTTGACTTATTTATTTTGGAATGTGATGTGATTGTAATATTTGATTGAAATTGTGTTTTCATATTTTGTGATTGGTCTGTAATTTACTTGATTGTGATTTATTTCTCTGATGAAGAATCTTAAAATATGCACTATTTTGGATGCTGCATTTTCAAGAGGGTTATTTGTAATTTTTTCAAAAAATCTAAACCAAAATATAATTTCATAAGTTCTAGGAGCCTTTTTATAAAAAATTTATTTATAAAATTTTAAAACTTTCAGGGTCTTTTTTGAATAAGATTTAGACTTTTTTGTAAAGAAAAAATTTTAAGGGCTTATTTATAAAATTTTTGGAAAATCGGGATAAAAATAAATTTTCATAAATTTTAGGGGTCTTTTGACAAAAAGGACCTATTTTGAAACTTTCAAGGTTCTTTTTTGAATAAAATTTAAACTTATTTACAAATAAAGTCTTCAAGAGGCTTATGTATAAAAATTAAAAACTTTAGGAGTTTATTTACAAATATAAAAGTTCAAAGGGTTATTCGCAAATTGTAACATAGCCTAAATTTTGTTTTGTTCCTTGATTGAAATTTAGGTCCAACTCAATTTAAGACTCAATATCTAATTTTGACTTTTCATGAGTCTAACTCAAAATCGATGTAGGGCTATAAAGTCTATTTAAACACACATGTTTGTAGATCTTCTCAGAATTGTGGTGTTGTTAAATGCAATGTGTCAATTTTGGTCATATCATATGGAGCTTCATGATGGGTGCATAGATTTTGAGATTCAAACACCCAACTTACAAAGCATACGAGTACTCTTAAGAGATTTACAAGACTCCTTTTCACTAAGTGCAGGATATACCTGCCTTGATGACGTGTGACTTATTTTCCTATGTACCTAAAAAGATAATGAAAATAACTCCCATGAGATTCTTATGTGTAAGCTCATTAATAAAAAATAATAATAATATATTAAAGAGGGTTTACCTATCATTTCAATAAGGGAGAGATCTAAGATCCCTTGCTTAATTCCCTTTATATTTGTCCAACAGTTAATTAACCTATGTTATATGAGAAAGTAAAAAAATTGATGATACGATGATAAAACATAATGAAAAGAAGGATAAGGAAGAAAAGGATCCTACGATACTTGTGTAATACTTTGCCTCCCCAAAAGAAACCCTATTGAAAATTACAATGAAAAATATAAGAATTCTGGCTCACCATGTGAGAATTTCAAGGATCTTTACTTGAAAAAAATTAAGAAATACTACTCAAGTTCTCTGAAAATTATAGAGAACCTCAGGAAAATTCTCAATATTGGCTGGCTACTCCTAAGAACTTGTTGATATTCAAAACAAAAAAAAAGGTTTATACAGGTGTAGAGGGGATAAATACATGTGACATATGGGAGGAATACAGCTAGAATATGGTGTCCATGTATGGCACACACTAGGAATATTGGCATCCCGCACATGGTGGACGTTTGGCTCTAGGTGTTTGTACTTGAGCTGATGCATGGAAGCAAGTGTCCGCCTCCAGCATGGCTTGCTATTAAGATGGTTGTTGAGTGGGACCTTGTGGCTAAAGCACCAATGTGGCTTGTTGGCCTTGTTGTTCCGCGATGTTCCTAGAACAAGCTTCCTAGGAATCGACCATTGTAGCAATGATAGTTTCTTGCTACCATCCAACATAAAACTTTGATGGTTCTCCCTCGATGTGTTTTGGTGGCATTTCTCATTGACAACAAGCTTGTTCATGCAATGATTGTGAGGTGATGAAGCATGGGTAATGAAAACACCATTGATGAAATCCTGAAGCTCCAATTTTGGATGATGAATTGTTGAGTTGATTCAACTCCACTCTATTAACCTTGCACACTTGCTTTGCAATAAGATTTGGATAGAGGGGTCATCAAAAGCTCTTGATGATGGCCCTTCAATGCTTAAGTCAATGACAACACGATGGAATAGTTGAGAAGAAGACAATAAAGAAAAGAAGTAGAGTGAGTGTGAGCTAGGTAGAATTATATACCAGAGAGACAAAACTTATATATCCATTTATTAACTTAACCTTGAAGTTAACTAACTTGACCTTTAGTTTTGGCTCAAGTCAAATGAGGGGTACTTTGGACATTATGACGTGGAGTATGAGAGGGAGATCACTTTTGATAATAATATTATAGAGACAAACATTTGCATAATTAGGGAGGTGATGTAGACCACCTTCCTTGTCAGTAGAGACAATGCCCAGGAAGATGTAAGGTTTAAGTCTAGAATAAATGAAACCTCACAATTTGCTTCCTAGGTTTGGCTAGAATTGGGTTCATGGAGGAATACGAGGTTTGGGTGTAGAACAAACCAAACCTATTGGGTTTGAGTCCTAGGCTTGGCCAATACATGAGCTTGTGGAGGAACACAAGGTTTAAATGTGAAGAGACTAAACCTATTGGGTGTGGTTTGTGACTAGATATCCTAGGTTCAATTTTGAACTTTGAATCATCAATCCTCTTATAAGTTTAGTTGGTTTGTCCTTGAAATTGTCTTGGTTTTATTTGTTTGACATATCTAAATCGATCCATGGGCTTGGCCTATCTTCTGCACCATACGAGTTTGACAACTTGGGTTGAGATCCATTTTAGTCAAAATAGTTCTTCATTGTCAACTTGATTGACTTAGACTAACCCATTCTTAGTTAGATTTGAAAGTTTTAGGTGTCATCAATTTAGTCACTATCAAATATCATCCCTTGAAATCCTTTGAATTCGGCCTTGAGTCCTTAGACACACTATGAATTTTGACAAAGCCACATATGAGGCTACCAAACCGTGATTTGGCTCCCTGCAATGTGGTTTGAGTTGCCTTGTATGCCCTAATTGGGCAAATTTGGTTTATTTAGACCGAACACATCATTGCCCAAAAATGTTGTGAATTAAATTAGGATTGAAAATCCTTGAGCAATCCTCAAATATGACCATTGTTGTTGGTACATTGAACCTTAAAAAGGGCTTAACTTGTGAAAATTGGATCACCAAACAAAAACTGGCTCAATATTGAGATTGAACTTCTTCACCAAACTCTTGGGAACCTTGGCAAGATCCTATCAGGTTTGTGGATGATGGGCAAAAGTTTTATTAAGTTCTGAGGATTATGGATGACATTAGTTAAGGTGAAAGAACCTAGGAGAATGTTTAGAAAGTGTTTATGACCCAAGAGATATTCCATAGATCGGAGGAAATTTCAAGACAAGTAGGATCTGGCAACCCAATTAAAGGATTGGAAGATATAGAGTGATATTTGGGGGTGAGATTCATAGTAATACAAAAAAAATAATTTAATTTAATTTTATTAATTAAGTTAATAAAAGATTGAATTAGTCTCATTTGATTTTATTTTGGATAACTGATTTGCAATTATCAAATAATTAGTCTAATAAAATTAGATTTTAAATTTATAGTTTTATATAATCAGATACCTAATCTTTAAAAAAAAATGAAATAAAATAAATTATTTTTGTATATTATTTTAATAGTTATTCAACTGAAATCAAACGCTAATAATTTGATTTTTTAATTACTTTTAATTGATAAAATTAAATTTAAATAAAATATTTTTAAATATTTTAATTGAGGTGATTTTTTATAAATTTTGTATAAGACAATTAAAATTTTTTTTATTAATAGTGATAAAATAGATAATTTTTTAAAAATTATAATAAAACATGTGTTTTCTTGTTAAAAATTCTAAAAAAATTATATGATTGTCGCTGTTAGGAAACAATAATTATAGAACTTGAAAATAAATTTTTAAAAATAAAATTCAAACTAGCCTTTTTTAATTCGTGCTGTTAAATAATAAATTCAACTTGACATTTTGGATAATCTAAACAACATACATTTCTCTTCCAAAATGATTTTGGCAACAAATGATAATTAAGATTTGCCAACATGTGTTTCAAAATGATTTTGCCAACATGTGTTGAGAACCGTACCAAAAAACCGGTTCTCAGATCAAACCGGTACGGTTCCGGTTCCGGTTCTGCGTTATCTGAAAAATCGGTGAACCGGAACCGTACCGGTTTAACTATATATATATATATTTAATCAACCCTAACCCTAATTGCTGCGCCGCCTCGCCCTCGCCTCGCCCTTGCGCTCGCAGCAACGTGCCGATGCTGTTGCCGCCGCCGCCGCCTCGGCCTCGGCCTCGCCCTCGCCTGGACCCTGCGCTCGCAGCAACGCGCCGCCGCCACCGCCTCGGCCTTGGCCTCAGCCTTGCCCTCGCCTTGCCCCTGTGTTCGCAGCAACGCGCCGACGCCGCCTCGCCCTCGCCTTCAAGCTCACAGCGACGCCGCCTCGCCCTCGCCCTCGCCCTCGCCCTCGCCCTCGCCGGTCGCCGCGATGCCGGAGCTCCGATATACCGGTTTTAGAACCGGTTTAGAATCGGTTTAGAACTGGAACCGAAAAACCGGTTCTTTACCCAAACCGGTACAATTCCGGTTCTCAATTTTTTGAGAATCCAAATATAGTTCCGGTTCTAAAATGAGCAAAACCGGAATCCGATTAACCGATTTTGCTCACCTCTATTAGTTAGACAGCCATACAACAGTCAATGGTCGACATCTCTGATGCGCATCTCAACGCTGACGTGTGACAACATGAGATGCCCAACAAGGCAATACTCTCTTCGCATCTATTCCACCCCGGCACATCTTATCCAAATCTATAAATTACACGTGGCGCGCTACCATTTGAGATCTTCCTCTCGCGTATTTTCTTGTCGAACAAAATCTGATATCCTGTACCGTATCTCTGCCACGTGTTCCGGACGTAATCTCAAACCGGGGCATCTGCAATGTACCCCGGTGAAGGTAAAAGGAAGAAAGCAAATGCTCGAGCAGTAACTTCGAGGCTTCCAGCAGTGAGATTTAAGTGGTGAAATTTTTCTATTTTGGTGGAATTTTTCGATCCCGAGTAGCAGGAGCAATTGTGCGAGGGTTTTCAGGTACACGATTCTCATTTTTTTCCTCATTTTTTGAGTTCTTTTCCTGGCTCTAAATGGTGGAAAAATCCGATTTTTTGGTGTTCGCTTGGTCAACTTGTTGATCCGGGTGGTTTTCCGTGGGATTGCTTTGTTTTGACGGTTTTGATTATGTTTTTCTCTTGTTTAATCCCCTTGTCAGCTGGTTTTGAGCTATTCGTCGCTAGGGTTTCGTTTGTGGGCTTTAGATCTGGTTGATTTTAAGCTTTTCCAGTGGAAGGAGTGGTGTTTTTTGATTTTTTACTGGTATTTTCTTTGGTTTTGCTTGCTTTTTGAGGGAGGAAAAATTGTTGGAATTCGCAGTGAGGAATCACCTTATTCTCAAATAATATATAAAAAATAATATAAAATAAAAAAATAATAAGATAAAATAGTGAGAGAGATTTTATAAGAGTTTATAAAAAGAAATGTAATTTTTTTTACTCTATTAAATTTTTTATCAAGTCTCGATAATGTTTTTATTTTTAAAGAGAATTTTCAAGAAAACATCACGAGAAATCATTAGGAGAGATCACCGAGAAGTACGAGAAAGACCCATACCCGAGAGTCGACACTCTCTTTTTTTTTTTTCTTTATTCTCTTTATTTTTATTTCTCTATTTCTCTGTGGTTCAACCTTAATATTATACCACTAAATTCTATATATTAGTAGAATATTTATATATCCTTATTGAGTTTGAGTTTTATTCTGATTATAATTTCTAATATTACAAATCAATTATAAGTCTGAATCCAATTTTGGATTTTTACTTTAATACAAATTCTAATTCAAGTTTGAGACACTCAAAACTCAACAATTTTCACTTTAGCTTGAACTCAAGCGTGTCATTATCACTAAGCTTCAGCCGTTATCTCTCATCCAACTCCTGCTCCTGAGCTACTAGTTTATTTAGCTAACCGCGAGACGCGAGCTCGAGCTAATCTTGAATTCGCTCTTCATGTCTACAGTTTTGTATTTTTGGAAGCTTTTCGAATCATCTGTGTCTGCTATTATAGTAAAAGTAAGTCGAGAAAAACATTTATTTCCCATCAAATCACTCCAAGTATTATACTTCCTCTTCACTACTGTAGTCATCGGAACTCCACCTGCAATGGTGTTCTCTATTAATTGATAAATATTGTCGTACTTCTCTCCTTTCATCGAAATTCTAATATTGCGTGTTACTTTTACGATTTTATCTCTTTCTGAATAATTATAGTTTTTTGAATTCAGTATACCAAGTGAAATTAGATTCCTTCGCATTTTGCAGACATGCCTCAACTCAGTAAGAGTACGAATAACTCCATCAAACATCTAGATTTTGACTGTTTCCACACTGGCGATTTTACAGACTGAATTATTGTCCAACCAAACAGTACATTTCTTTTTATTCTTCTCATAAGAAGTAAACTAATTTTTCCTGAAGCAAATATGATAAGAACTACCGGAATATAAAATTCAATTAGCAGAAATGTCGATTTTTGTTGATACTGTAATAACGTCTCCATCCACACTATTCTCAGAAATATCATCTGTTATTGTTGTCGGCATATTGGAAAACTCTATCTTCTGATGTTCAGGACAATATCGTCTAATGTAATCATACTTCTTACATAAATAACATTGTACTTTCGCCTTCAATTTTGATTTAAACTGTTGCTTAACTTTTTTACGTTCTCTTAATCTTCTTCCTTCGTGAACCACCAATCCTTCATATTAATATTTGAGTTTCTCTTTTTCTCGTTAGAAAGAAGACTAACTGTCATATCTTCCATCTTGAAAGTTTTTTTTATTATAAAGAATTGTAGTCATAATATGATCGTAAGAAATAGGAAGAGACATTAGGAGAATCAGTGTCTTATCGTCATCTTCAAACTTCACATCAACTTTCAATAAATCATTGATAATTTTATTAAAGACATTCAAGTGATGTAATATAGTTGTACCTTCGTTCATACACAATCCGTACAACTGTTGTTTCAGATAAAACTTATTCGTTAGGATTTTTGACATGTATAATTTCTTGAGTTTTGTCTATATATCCATCGTCGTTTCTTTGTCAATGACATTATACAAAATCTCATCAGTCAGGTTTAGAATAATTAAATTCAATGTCCTCTGATCTATTTCCTCCTAGTTTTTATCGCATATCTTGGCTGATCTTTTTTTTTTACCATCTAACGTCGTTTGCAGATCTTGATAAGTAAGAATCGTCTTCATTTTCCTCTACCATAAGACAAAATTTATCTTACCGTCAAAATTTTCCATCTCGAGTAAGGATTTTACCATATTGGTTGTTTACTCCTAAGCTTTGATATCAATTGTTGGGATTCGCAGCGAAAGGTATATGAATCTCTTTATTCTCAAATAACATAAGAAATAAGAAATAATGTAAGATAAAAGAAAATAATAAGATAAGATAAGGAGAGATTCACTATCAAAAAAGACTTTATAAAAGTTTACAAGGAGAACTGTACTTTTTTTTACTCCACTAAATTCTTTAACAAGTTTCAGTAACGCCTCTACCTTTAGAGAGAATTTCCACGAGAACACCATAAGAAATCACTACGAGAGACCACCGAGAATCACGACAAAGAACCACACACGAGAGTTAACATTCTCTCTCTTTCTCTTCGCTCTATTCTTTTTATTCCTCTTTTTCTATTTCCCTCTGGTTCAATCTCAATGCTACACCACTAAATCCTATATATTAGTAGAATATTTATAAATCCCTATTGAGGCTAAGTTTTATTCTAATTATAACTCATAATATTACAAATCAATCATAAATCTGAATCCAATTTTGGATTCTTACTTCAACACAAACTTTAATCCGAATTCGAGATACCAAAAACTCAACAGGAAAGATGTATTTTTTCGTACTGTGCTTATTTTGTTTCCCCTTTAGTGGCTTGAGGTTATAGTTTTTATGGTTCTCTACGTAATTTGGTTAACATTGGTGTTGGTGTTGCTGGCGGTTCACTTCACGCAATGGTTATATGCTCATTTTCAAGAGTTGTTTTAGAATTTGCTCTGTGATTCCAGTATCTTCTCTTGAACTATGGGAGCTTTGGTTTTGGAGGTTGTTATTCTGGTTTTGTGCTTTCTCAAACCTGCAGAAATTTAGTTTAGTGGCCATTTAATATGTTCTTCTTTTTTGGTTGCGGATGGTGTATACATCTTCATATTTTAGTGCTATATTGAATATGCAAATAATTGCTAATATTTATCCTTGTTTGTGCATTTTTTCTATTTTGTGGTAATGCAATATTTGTGAGCAATGCAAGGGCAGTCGAATTCATCTTCGAGTTTATCATCCAAGGACGTTGTTGTCTGGGATGTGAAATCCTTAAGGGTGCGTTTGATTCGCGATCAGGATCAGAATCATCCTTACTTGACCAGTTTACCATTCAAATATCAAAAAGATAACTGGATTATCTTTACGTTACTTTGAAAGGTAAATTACCATACAATCCTTACATTTATTCATTCAAATCTCAATAAATAATATATCTAAAGATATAAAAGTTTAAAAAAAATTTAAACCATTCACTAGCCAAATTAGTATTCAAATACCAAAAATTTGACCAGACTATCTCTTTGTATTTTACTCTTGATTTTGAGTTTGAGTTTGATTTTGATTTCAAACCAAATGGTGTTTAAGATCTTTGGCTCCAATGTTTCCGGCCCCACTAGGCTGCACTACAGTCTCTTCCTCAGCTGCCCCTCCCTTGGTATATGTCACTCCGTTTCCACCTTCTCTGTCTGCCATACAATCAGGATTCTCTAGTGTAGCTTCTTTTGGTTCTCCACGAGGTGCCCACCTGAGCACCTCTGTGTTCTCTTCCTTTGCTGCTGCTGACCCTAACCAATTGAGCTCGATGGGTAGGCTTGCGAACAATGGGCCAGCACATGGGTCAAATTCTAATGGGACTCTTTGTCCCACACCATTCAGTCTTTATCCCGAACCTCCAACAGCAGGTTCTTCTTTGCCCTCATATTAGACTTGTTTGTTTTTGGATTGTAATCTTCAACTTGGAGTGAGGGGAGCCCAATTTCTATCATGATAATTGCTCCAACACCATAAGCCAATATAAAAAATGACTCTCCAATTAAGGTTTAGGGGGTCATTCTATATGATCATAGTACTTGAGGTAGCTCCCAACCCATATTCCTTTCGCTCCTTCCAGCTCGAGATTTAACAACTATCAATTCATTTTGTTATGAGCTATGTGCTTGAATTTTAATTCATCCAGCCCAGAAGATTTATTGGTTATCGATTTATCTGGTTGTCAAATAGTCGTCCGATTACAAGTTTCGGACTAGACTATCATTTTCTCTAGTCTAGAAGATTCAACAACCATCAATTTATCCGGTTACAAGTTCTGTGTTCAATCATCAATTTATCCAATCCAAAAGATTCATCATCGATTTATTCATCTGGTTACAACTTGGTGCTTAATTGTCGATTCATCCAACTCAGAACATTCTTTGGCTTATTATTTATTTGACTACAACCTCTACACTTGACATTTGATTCATCTGGTCTAGAAGATTTAGTGATCATTGATTTCTCTGGTTACAAGGCTCATGTTTAATTATTCATTCATCCGACCTAGAAGATTCACTGGCTATTGATTCATTTAATTAGAAGATTAAATTGTCATCAATTTATCCGATTATAAGTTTCTTGTTTGATCATTGATTCGTCCGACCTAGAAGATTCACTGGCCTTTGATTTATCCATTACAAGCTCTGTTGTTAATCGTTGATTTATTTGGTTCAAAAGATTCAATAACCATCGATTTATCCAGTCACACGCATTATACTTGATCATCGATTCATTTGGCAAAGAAGATTCAATAACTGTTGATTTATATGATTACAAATTTTGCGTTTGATCATCGATTTATCCTGCTTAGAATTTGGCAAGACATTGAAAGCAGGTGAAGCTCAACTGGCAGGGAGTTAAAATTTGTTATACTCTTATGAACTTTTTTGGCAGGGGCTTCAGGATCTTGGCCATACGTTGCAATTAACTGGAAATTCATATGAAATTAGTAGTCGAAATTTCTCCTAAATAACTCGCTTTTCAAATTTACAAATATAACCTATTTTCACTGGCAAACGGCCCGAAAATTATATTAAAAATCATTATTTTGCAAAAAAAGTTATCAATGTTTTGACAAAGAAGGAGGAGTTTTACGGTGATCACGAGGTTTTGACATTCGATCACTATCATCTTTCAACAACATATAAGCTACATCTCTCTATCTTCTCTTTTATCTTTTTCACTTTTTGTTATTTTGTTTGATGCATTTAGATTAAAATTTTTAATTTTTTTATTACATTGTAGTTAAATTTAATTCTTAAATATCAAAAAGGGGCAAAGAGAGACCTTCGGATCCTCTCCTATCGAGACGACAAGTAAGTTTTACGATTATTTTCTTTCTAAGATTTCATTTGTTTTCCATTAGATCAATGCGACACTGAAGAAACTTGTGAATTTTTCTTTTGTTTTTCTTTCATTTGTAAGTAAACTCAAAGGTAATATTGTAAGGATGGGAATATTCGGCATCTAATGAGGCTCTCAGAATTTTTTTTGGGATTTTGCATGTTTTGTAGGTCAGGTGTGCAAACCATCGATGCACGTGCAAATATGAAAATGAGTTGAGTTAAATTAAGTTCAAGAACTGACTCGTTGTACAATTTAAAATCAAAATTGAACCATAATCGAGCTAGGAGACTTATAGTTATACCAACAGCATTTATGATTTGTTATGAATCTTTGGTTTATCTCGCAGTCATAAGTGACATCTCGATAAAAATCCTCTGCCAGCTATAAACCCTGCACTCTACATGTTCAGCTAACATGTGAGGTACAAATATAGTCTTGGTTGTCACATTTGTTATATTTATATATACATATATATAGTAAATTCCGGATGCATCATGTTAGCTTTATGGCTTGATGCATTCGGTGTATCAAATAATTACTTTTTTGGAAAAAAATTATGTTACATGAGTTATCCCTTAAACATCATTTTTAATTAGATTCAAAATTTCATTTGCAAAAAGTTTTATCATAATACATCACAGTGGCAATTCTTATTTCCATAGAAAAAATTGATGGGCCAATTGGCTACAATAATTTTGTGTATTGGTGGGAGATGATTTTTTTTGGGAAGGATACAAAATAATGACAAAAAAAACCAAAATCAAAGCAAAACTAAAACAAAATTTTCTGTGTTCATTTTATATCAGACAGATTTCTAATGCTTTTTTGCTTTCATCTTTTCTCTTCGCTATTTCACTTGCTTCTTTTCTGCAATTGCCGTGCAGAAGATGGTGAGCATTCGCTCTCTCTAAACCTTAATTTTGAAGTTCCTATAGTCCCTGTTGCCCTTTTTCGATTAATTTCTCTTTTTCTTGGTTTCTTTGTGGAATTGGAACTTTTGCACTTCTAATCATCAATCCTTGCTGTTTCCCTGCACTTTGGGATTTGATTTTTTGATGGATTTTTATTTTGAACTTTATGCAATGCTGAAGGCTCTCTCTTTTTACAGCTGTGATCTTTTTGTCACTGTTTATTGGAATTTGATTAAATTTAGCTGGTTGTGATTTTTTCTTAATCATTTGTTTCAACTTTTATGTTATATTGAGGGCCCTTTCTGTCTGTTAATCGCTCAGTTTTTCCTGAATAAGATGGAATGCTTGTGTTAACTGATCAGCATTTTTTGTAGGGTAGTAGAAATCATATGAAAATATCCCCAGATGTGCAAGATGCACTTTTGCACGGCAGAGCGGTTGTTGCGCTAGAATCAACAATAATATCTCATGGTAGGTGTCTCTGAATGAATCGACATGCTCAAATAATCGCGCTATGTTTTAGAAGATGTGTTGATTTTTTTATTAGTGGTGTTTATGAAGAAAGTCTTATTGCCTTTCCAAGCTAGCATTGGATGTGTTGTTCATCTGCTTTTTAGGAGAAATCAAAAGAGACTTGCGAAGAATTTCACTTTTCCAAATGGTTCTGATATGAGAGTTCGAGGCTGTTGTTCCTTTGTTTAATGCATTTTTTGGGTAAAAAAATCATTTTCATCTAATGGGCAGTCAATGAAGGCTAAAGGCACTGCCTTCGAAAAACTTAAGGGTCTCTAAGCTTGTACGAGTTTCCAGGTTATCATCTTGTTAACTTTCACTAAGCTTCTATCAAATTTTGCTGCTTGGAAGCAGATGGATTAGTTGCACCTCTGCATGTTGTACCTAAACCACTGATGTTCTTTTAAAACAACTGAGAACATACATGTGCCTGTTTGGAAGTGGCATGTACCTTTTTGTAGTGTAAGAGCACATATTCTCAATTTCCATAAAATAAATAAATCGTATTCATACTGACCTTACGTATGTATCAGGCATGCCTTATCCGCAGAACCTTTGGACTGCAAAAGATGTTGAGGCTATTGTTAAGGACAATGGAGCTGTTCCTGCGACCATTGCCATTTTAGATGGTGTTCCTTCCATAGGTATACTTTGTCATTGAAAATTTTCAAAGGAAATGATCAAAATTTTAACATCGAGGATCTATCAAAGCATGTGTTACATTCTTTGACATTTGCGGGGATAACAATAATAATTGAACCTTTACAAAACAATAATAAATGAACCTAATCCATCCTTTTAGAATCTTTCCTTAATTTAGTTATGACTAAGTTATTTTTTAATCCTTTCAAAAAACTATATTTGACCATTCTTTTGCTCTTTGTGTACCTAAAGTGCAAACTGCATGTAATACAGTTTTAGCTTGTTTTTAGGTCTGAATGCTGAGCTGCTGGAAAGACTTGCAAAGCTTGGAAGAAATTGTCAGAAAACAGCTCACAGGGACATTCCACATGTTGAGTGGTTTACTTAAAGCTTTCTGTTTTCACATGTCAAATGTGATGTGGTGAACTTTTTACTTAATTTATGTCTAAAAATTTCAGGGTTGTACTTTTTTGAAAAAAAAAATACGATGGTCTTTGGCATTGTATTTCCTCTTGATTTGTGTCTTTTAGGTCAACTTGAACAATATTTTCCTCATGGAAATTCTTCTAAATTTAAAACAAGTAGGAACTTGTCACTGACAATCGGAAGTTCACACTTGAAATTCATATTACTTCTTAGGAGCCTTCTCTCACAGCTTCATAATCTTACTAATGTCTTTTGATAGGTTGCTGCAGGTGGGAATGGTGCGACTACTGTATCTGCAACCATGTTTTTTGCCTGTAAGGTAGTCAATGTGTTTTTTACTTTCACAGTATTACTCTTAACTATTAACCACAAGGTAATAGGAGACAACAAGGGAGATCAATCACACTTTGCATGAGTAGCTTTTTCTTGTTTTGAGTGTCATCTGTGATGTTTTGCCTGCCAAGCGCAGTCTGCATAATACAATTGGTTAAGAAAAATATGATTTGATATATGGTTCGCTTTAACAGGTTACTTTGGATTACTAATAATGCACATTTTTGGCAACAATCTGTAGGCAGGCATAAATGTCTTCGTCACTGGGGGAGTGGGAGGAGTGCATCGACATGGTGAACAAAGTAAGTCTCCATTATTCTCTTAGGAATCTAATATGTAAGTTAGTGCTATCACATGTCTTTAGTTGAAAAGAAAAGTGAACTATCATATGTCATCTTGGTGAAACTATATGGAAATTAAATAATTAGTTTTGAAATCAATTTATACCTCATCTTTATGGTGCTCAAAAATCTACCTCTTTATGCAGCCATGGATATATCATCTGACCTTACAGAACTAGGTAAGACCCCTGTCGCATTTATTTCAGCAGGAGTGAAGTCCATTTTAGATATACCAAGAACCTTAGAATTCCTGGTATGTCCTTTTCTTGCACCTGGACTGAAATATGCAGTTAATTTTGCATGGAGGCACATGATCTAATAGTCATATATCAGAAATATTAACCCTAATTCCTCATTGTTATCTCTAATTAACCCTAATTTTGCCATCTCTAATTTATCGATGCTCTTGTTAGAAAGCACAGAATTAAGTTCAACTTGTAGAGGGGTCAAGAATTTTATAACCGTCAAGAGTTTGGGAGACTTTTTCTTATCCTAAGTTAGGCAGGGATAGATCTGTAATGAATGTGGAATTGCCCTTGTGATTGTCACAACACATAAAACAAAATTTTTGCAAAAGCCAAGGTAAGAAAATAATAAAGGAACATCTTTTACAATTTTTTGTGGTTGTGTTTGGTTATGAGAATAGAGAGACCAGGGTCAGTCCCCAACAGAGACTGATAAGATGTTAATATATTCAATAAATACTTTTATCACATTTTTTAAATGAAATTTCTCCTCATTGTTTAAATTTTCTCATAAAGATATAACAGCTTCACTCAGAAGAGAATTTTATTTCATGTTTTAGGAATATCCAAACTACCAAGCATACACTAGAATTGCTTTGCAGACTTTATTTAATTCAACATATTTTAAAAGAAACTAACATCATTTTCTTTGTCAGACTTACCTGAACCTTGTGAAAGACTTGAAGTGAACTGCTGCCACTTAGATGCCCGTGGTATTTGTCTAAGATAACAAACCCCTTCAGCATGCAATAGCCATTGAGTCACATAGTAAATCTTTGCTCTTCTTGTATCCATGCTTGTAAAGAATTTTTTTCCATGGTTTAGAAACTTCTCTATGGCATGGTAATCCACCACTAACTTCTTTTGTTGTCATTCCAGCTTTCTTTTTTTTTTTTGGTTAATTAACCTTCCAGCTTTCTGGTCACATTTTTTATCCTTTAAGGTTGTGGTTCTGCAATTCATTTGTCTATCATTTTTTTCTTAAGTTATTGCTTGTTTTCATATTAACTGATGTATAAACATCTTTTCTTATTTGGAACACAGGAAACTCAGGGAGTGACTGTTGCTGGTTATAGGACCCACGAGTTTCCTGCTTTTTTTACAGAATCCAGTGGATGCAAGGTGAAAAAAGTTTTGTTTAGCATCTCCTGTGGAGCAGCCAGTCTAAAATGTACACTTTGATAGCTAACATGGTTGGATTTTTTCTGATGGTTGAAGCAAGCTATTCAGTCTTTTGTTTTTCTTATGCAGGTTCCTTGCAGTCTTGATAGTCTGGAAGCATGTGCTAGGCTCATATGTATTCAACTTCTTGTTTCATCATCTTTGTTGGGACACTAAATATGTTACTTCATACCCTTTTGTGAAAATGCAGATGCCAACCTGAATTTGGGACTTGGATCTGGAATGCTAATTGCAGTTCCTATTCCAAAAGAATATTCTGCATCAGTTTATGTAATAGAATCTACGATACAAAGAGCCCTTGAAGAAGCAAAGTACTGCTATCTCTTTACCTTAATTTCTGAATATAAACTGAAAATTTCATCTATTTTGATACTTTGAAGTTAAAAAAGAAAAATCAATGAAGAACATAATTATTTTTCTGTTTGCATGTCTTACTTAATTCTTGACGACTCTATTTAGCTAAATATCAAGTAAAGCACTTTCTCTTCAAGAAAGAAAATGTGTCACTTGGCCATTATGGAAGACTTGAGTGTAATTTCAAATGTTGACAGAGTTCACTGATAGTTTATCTTAAATGAAGGCATAGTTTGTTATCTTAATATCTGGGTTTTGATCTATGTTTCATTTACTCCATGGTGTTCTGTAGAATTTCAACTGATTGAATTATTGGACTATTTACCTCAGGCTTAAGAATGTCGAGGGTAGTGCTGTCACTCCTTTCCTGCTTGATAAAGTAAATCAACTTACTTCAGGAGCATTGCTGGATGCCAGTATCTTTGCTTTATTCCTGTTTCTGGTCAAACATTTTGTGCAAACATGTTCATTCATGTGCATATTCTGGAAACTGATTTTTTGAATGTATCATGCAGTTATTTTTTTGTTGTCATCCATTTAAATAAATCTTTAATCAAACCATAGATATTGCACTTGTGAAGAACAATGAACTGGTTGGTGCAAAGATTGCAGTAGCTCTTGCCAATCTCAAAGAAAGTACGAACAATAGTGATTTGGGTATTTCCCACCGTCTTATTTTCTACTAATGTTTTTATTGCCGCTTAATTCTTCTTGAAAGATGCAGTTGCTCGTTGATTATGAATCTCATAAGTAGTATTTTCTTTTAGTATTTGTCATGAGTTCTGCATACATAAAATTACTTAGGTATAACTGAAGAATATAGGAAGCCATGTGGATTACAGGGTAATGTATTTCTTGGGGAAACTTAAGAAACCACTTTAAGGAAATCAATGGCAATTAGTTGGACAGCATAGTGTGTTGGCTGCTATTTGGGCTTCTTGGCTTTTTTCGAAAAATTATTCTGCTAGTATTGTATGAAATTCTGAAGCAGACTGTACAAAAATCCTCTTTTTGTTAGGGAAAAATGGGGCTTGCTATTTAATAAGGAATGCTTGTATGCAACCGTAGGAGATTCGTCATGTGACACAAATAACTGGCATATAAGATTCCCACAATGTTCACAGGGATTCTGGAAAGGCTTCTGCACAGAAACATTGAAACCTACTAGTGCTATAGGTGTGGAAATGGTCACATAGTATGCAACCAAGTTTGTCACATAATTGTTGCACAACCTAAAAATTGAAGTCCCAAAAATTGTGCCTGTAGAACATATGTATTGGATTCCACAATGTCGCATGCGATTCTTTTATGCACGCCCCAAGGCTTGTCTACTGAGGCAGTCTGTAGCTAATATTTATCTTGAATTGGATTTGTGAATGTGTTATTCTAAATCTATGCAATCTCGCTCTCTCTATCTCTCTCTTGGTGTTTCACTTTCTTTTATTTTGTTGCCAGGCCTTGCAAGGTCTGCACTGTAGAACTGGGAACCTGTTGTTGAAGTTACTTTCACCTTCAGCATGATCACCAAAATTTGCCAAGCATTTCATCCAGATGACTGGTGCATTACCTTCATAATAACTGTGGGGTAAATGTGGACAAGTGCAAAAACCCTTCAGTGTAGTTTACTGTCATAAAGAAGTATATCTGTTGTGGAGATAAGAATTTAATCAGATTTTTCTTATCCGCGGACATTGTTGCAGTAATTGCGGCATAATTAGATATGCATATAATGTGTAAAAGACACAAATGGGTTTCTAATTTTCAAATCATGGATTAAATTGATGCCTCTGAGTGCGCGATCCTTTTATTTTTAAAATTTTCAAAGACTTCCTTGGAAAGCGACCCCTAGTATTAAAAAAATTCAAAAATATTATAATAGTATTATAGAGTTATATAATAATATATAAAATAATATTATAATAGAATATAAATATTATGATAATATTATAATAGTAGTATTTATATATATATATTAATTATTACGATTAAAAGATAAATATTTTTTTATTTATATATATTATTAATTTTGATTATAATGATTATATTTTAATTATATATACTTGGTTTTGTTATTTTTGTTTATATCGGTTTTGATTATTTTATTTTATTTTTATTTATATTGAGTTGGTTTTGACAGTATTGTTATAATTTTTAAAATATTATTAGTAATTGTTACAATATACATTGATATCTATTTAGAGGGAATTGAAGGGCCGTAAGTCGAAGAAGAATCTGAGAGAAGTCAAACTCCCTGGTTAAAAAAGCAGAGAATTAAGTGATGATAATGCTAAAACAACTATTAGGCGTACACACCCTTGAATAAATACTTGAAGCGCCATTACCTCTTCACTTTAACAAGTAGAGCAAATATAAGTCTAAATATTGTTGATTTCACAAGGACCACGATCACGACATCGAGGAGTGCACACACCTTAAAAATAAGATTCAAATATTCATCAAAAAAAGTCATCTCGAATAGTTTATTAAAAGTGCTCGAGCCGAAGAACCTCAGGGGCAAGAAGACGAAGGAATCCTATCCAGAATTTCATAACCCACTAGTCAAAGTACATCTCACGAATTATATCTTGGGAGCATAGTTTTCTCTATTAAAGATTAGAAGAAATCTCAACACCTTATAAAAATGCATTGGTGATCTCGATAATCTTTGACGATTATACCGCACAATGTATCTCTAGGTCATGTACCTAATCGAGGAACAAAGATCTCGACTCTAGGTAATGCATCTAATTAAAGGACAAAGAACTTGGCTCTAAGTTGTGAAGCCTTGATCGACCACCCGAAATAATTAATAATCTAGAGAAGTAATATCGAAATAACAAATAAAATTTGGGTGGTTTGAATATATAATTAGGTGCTATGCAAACATGACTTTTAATAGGCATAAATTCTTATTATTAGTTATCCTGATAATTATCAAAAATCTTCTAAAGTAAGAAACCTAGCTATAATAAAGTAGATATTTGAAGAAAAAAAGCATAACTTGATTAATTCGAAGAGAGGTACATGACTTAAGTAGGGGGCATACTTTTACTTTAGAATTTAAAATATTTAAATTTATAATCATTAAGAGTGAAATGAGAAAGGAAATGTGAAAGGTTTGATGCTCACCATTGCTCCGCTCCCATGCACTTGATAAAAAACAACGTGATAGATGGACTCACTGGAGCTTGACTTAGAAGGTTGCTTGGTTTGATCTTGACGAATGTCAAAACTTTACTTGATCTCAAGGTATAGCCTATTGCCTTGCCTTGTATCGGTTAACCTTATTAGTGTTTGAAGTATCACTAACAACTTTCTGCTTATTATCAGTTGACTTCTTTTAATTTTGACTTGAGAGAATGGTTAGTAGCTTTAGTTTATGCTCATTATTTTTAATTTGATAATCGATGATTTTTGAGCTTATTGTTGATTAAATTTGAAGTGTTATCAATGATTTTATACTTGTGTTAGTGAAGTTTGAAGTGTTGTTGATGACTTTATGCTTGTTGTCAGTTGACTTTTTTCGAACATGACACTTGGCTGATTGACTAAACGAGTTCAAGTCTATCCTAATCCAATTTTAATTTTAAAGAATGGTTAGCGGCCTTGACTTATACTAATCATTTTTTATTTGATAATCGATGATATTTTAGGCTTATGTCAATTCAATTTAAGACATCATTGACGGCTTTATACTTGTGTCAGTGAACTTCCTTCGAAAGCAGCATTGGCTGATTGATTGACCGAGTTCGACACTACTTTAGTTCAATTTTGATTTGAAAGAATAGTTAATAGCCTTGTTTTACACTAATCATGTTTGATTTAACAATTGACAACCTTTTTGGTTAGTTGTCGATTGAGCTTAAGGTGTTGTCAATGGTTTTGTGCTTATTATCGAACTAATTTTGCTTGATTTGAGCTTGGTTCGATTCAGAATTGATTTTGATTTAAGTTTGATTTGATTTAATTTAATATTCATACTTAGTTTTGATTCCAATCTAATTTGATTCAATTCAAGTTGGGCTTGATTCTATGTTAGATCCTCAATGGATTTTGGACTTTATCTTTCTTGGATCTTGGATTTAATTCTTATTGGATCTTAATTCAACCCTTATTAGGTCTTTATCAGATCTTTAATGGACCTTGGATTTGATCCTCATTGGATCTTGAATTTGATCTTTATTGAATTTTTAACGGATCTTAATTTGACCCTTATTGAGTCCTTAAAAGATCCTTAATGAATGTTGGATCCAATCCTTATTGGATTTTTATTAGATCTTTAATGTATATTGGATCCAACCCTTATTGGGTTATTATTGGGTCATTAATGGATTTTTGATCCAACCCTTGTTGGGTTTTTATCGGATCTTTTATGAATTTTGGATCCAATCTTTATCTTTATTGGATTCTTATTGGATTTTAGATCCGACCCTTGGTAGTTTTTATTGGATCCTTGATGGATCTTGGACCCCTTAATGAATCTTGGATCTAACCCTTATCAAGTTCTTATTGGATTCTTAAAAAATCTTGGACCCAATTCTTGTGAGGTGCTTATTGGATCCTTAATGAATTTTGGATCCAACACTTGTTGGATTCTTATTGGATCCTTAGTGAGTCTTGAATGAATTCTTATTAGATTTTGAATTTGATCCTTGTTAGATTTTTATTTGGATCTTTAATGGATTTTGAATTTGATCCTTATCAGATCTTAGATTCGATCCTTATTGGATTTTGGATTTGATCCTTATTAGAAATTATATTTGATACTTGTTAGATTTTTAATGGATTTCAAATCTAATCCTTAATAGATCGTTAATGGATTTTAGATATACTCCATTTTTAAGTTCTTAAAGGATATCTAATAAATCTTGGATCCAATCCTTGTTAGGTTTTTATTAGATCCTTAATAGATTTTAGATCTAACTTTTGTTGGGTTCTTATTGAATTATTGATGAATTTTAGATCCAACCCTTAACAGGTTCTTATTGGATCCTTGGTGGATCTTGGATACAACTCTTATTGGATCCTTAATAGATCTTAGATCTGACCCTTGTTGGATTTTTATTGGTTCCTTATTGGATCTTAGATCCAACTCTTATTAGGTCCATAAAGGGTCCTTAATGGATCTATTGTCCTTTGGATTTTGATGATGATTAAACTAGAGTTTCATAAGTTTATTTAGTTAGGATAAGTTTCAGCATCATCAATGATCATCTGTACTTAAAAATGGTTGAGTCTCAAGATAAAGCTTGTTGGATCATGAAGATGATGACTCGAATATAAAAAAGATGGATGAAGATTGAAGATCAAAATGAAAGCTCAAAGAATGTCCAAAAGGCAGGATCAACTTCAAGCTTATAGGTTTATTTTTTTTTATTTTTTGCTGAATCAAGGATTTGATAATTAATTTATTTGAGCTTTTATTTAATATTCTAACTTAATTTGGAATGTCTTTACCGGTTTATTTTTTATCCAAGGTAAGTTTTGAGTTGATATCGAAATGGACTAAAGTTACAGTAAACCTATGCTGATTTTTTTGTCAACTTTAGATGCTTGAACCTCAGTGTTCGGATGCCTGAATGTCAAAGAAAAATACAAAGAATTACTAATAACTTTGGATGCCTAAACCTAATTGTTCGGATGACTTAAGTTCTGAAACTGCAATTTCACCTTTGGAATTTTGGTTGCCCATTTCTCTCTTCAGTTGCTTGAAGTTGATAGTTCAGACACCTAAATCTATGCTTCAGATGATTGAACCTATTATATCAGTTATAACGGCTAGTTGAATTCAACCGTTAGAGTGGTTCGAATGATCAAACCTTAACATTCTGAATGTCCATATATTATAGAAAATAACTAGTAACAACTAGTTCTCTCATCAATGACTATATAAGGGCTTGGAATTTGTTTCAATGAGAACTTTTATATCTTTGATTATTTATGAGATAGAAACAAGCTCCCTTAAGCTATCTAGCCTCAACAAAAACTCAAATAGACTTTCACTTTCATATGCTCATTGTCTTTATATTTTAATCTTTGAGAGGTTTTTGTTGTGAGATTTTTCCTTTATTTTTCATCTATATCCTTTTAATTCTCCTAGGTTGTTAGGAGAGAGTTGAGTGCTCTTTTAAGTGTTAGAAGAGTGTGAGAGAGTTAGCTTCAATGTGGAGTGACACTTGCTTGGTTGAAGCAAGGGTATATAAAAGCTTTTACTTCGCCTTAAGAAGTAATACTTTAGTGAAGAGTTGAAGCCTTTAAGATCAAGGCAAGGGCCATAGATTAGGTGATTGATTCACGTATATCATTGTGCACTCTCTCTACCTCTTTATTTATATTTTACACTCTTCTATTATTGTGATTGCTTGTGGTTTGAATTGGGTTTGGATTTTGTAAAATCGTTAGTCATTCTTGTAAAACCTAATTCACCCCCCTTCTAGGTTTCCTATTTGGGCCTTCAGGATCTTGAATACAATCTTTATTGAATTCTTGTTGGATTCTTAGTAGATCTTGAATTCAACTCTTATTGTGTTCTTATTAGATCCTTGATGGATCTTAGATTCAATCTTTATTAGGTTTTTATTGAATACTTAATGGATCTTGGATCCAACCTTTATTAAATTCTTATTATATCATTAGCGGATCTTAAATCCAACTCTTAACAAATCTGGATTCGATCTTTAATGGATCCTTATCGGGTTTGTATTTGATTCCTTAATAGATTTAGATTTAACCCATGTTGGATCGGTTTTGGGTTTGGGTTCAAACTAAGTTTGTTCGGGTTCAACCAGTCTTGGATCCAATTTTAGTTCGTGATTTAGGTTCGATATGATCTACCTTTGGGTTTAACCTTGGACCTGATTTAGTTTTGGAGTTCAAGCTTAGGCCTGATTTGGTTTTGGTTTAGGTTAGGACCTGACTAGGATTTGGTTCAAACTTGATTTTACTTGATAATACATTGAGATAAGGTTGGGTAAGTTCTCCTAATTCTGGCATTGTGGGATCGAAATTGACCATCCGGAATAGCGGAGATCCCGAGGAGTGACCTCGAATCACAAATCAAAATTTGTTTTAATTTAAAGTGCGCTATCAAGTATTATGAAAATAAGAGTTCCAACAGGTGTAATACCCTATTGTTAATTACTTCGATGATTGTCAGGAATCTTGTAAAACGAGAAACCTAGTTAATAAAAATAAAAATACAAAAAATAAAGAAAAAAAATAATACATGACTTAAGTAAGGATATACCCTCACTTTATAATGAATTTCATTATAAAATTATAAAAAACATAAAAGAAATGAAAAAAGAAAAAGAGAGAGAGAGTGAAGAGAAAGCTTTGATGCATGCTGCTGCCCCACTCTCACTGTGTTGAACCATGTGGCATTTGACCCTAATCATGAAAGGGAATGGGAGGAGTTTGAAGTGTTTCTAATAACTTTAAGCATCGGCGATAACTTTGTGATTTAAAGTGTTTCCATTAGCCAATAAGGTATCGGCAATAACTTTGAGATTTGAAGTATTTTTATTAACTAATAAAGCGTAGGCGACAACTTTTTTGATTTTTGAAGTATTTTCATAGTCAATAAGATACAGACAATAACTTTTTTTTAAAGTATTTCATAACCGATAAAGTATAAGCAATAACTTTTTTGGTTTTTGTGTAGCGTCACCAACAACCTATAAAGTCAGGTGTAGCTAGAAGATGTATCGTCAACAACTTCCGGGGTTGACTAGTTTTGAAGTATGACCAATAATTTTGAGCACATTGTTGGTTCATTAATTTGATAGTGTCACCAACGATTTAGGGGATTAGGTATAGCTTTGAAGTATAGCCGACAGTTTGGAGTATGTCGGTGATTGACTTCTTTAGTTTGACAGCGTCACTGATAACTTAGGAGATTGGGTATAGTTTTGAAGTGTGGTTGATAGTTTTGAGTGTATTAGTGATTAACTTTTTTGATTTGACAATATTATCAACGACTTATAGGGTTGGGTATAGCTTTGAAGTGTGGTCAATAAGTTGGAACATATTGACAACTAACTTTTTTGATTTGGTAGTATTACTAACAGCTTATGGGGTTGGGTTAGTTTTGAAGATGCATTGTCAACGACTTCTGGGGTTGACTAGTTTCAAAGTGTGATCAACAACTTTGAGCATATTGGTAATTAACTTATTTGATATGATAGCGTCACCAATGACTTATGAAGTTGGATATAGCTTTGAATTATTGTTAAAGGCTTTTGTAGCACACCTAATGAGACTCAGTTTGATCTTATTTAGTTCTATTCAAACTAATTTTGGTTTAGATCAAGATGGTAATATCACCCATTGTTCATGACCTTGGAGTATTGTCGAGGATTCCGCACATCCAGTGGGACTCGGTTTAACCCTATTTAGAGCGAGTCCAAGTTTAATTTTATTTAGCTTGCATCAAGTTCAACCTTGTGTTGGACCTTTATCAAACTCTGGTATGCATCTTGATGGACTTTGACTCAAGTTCAAATCAATTTAATTCAACTTGGTTTTAATTCAGGCTCAGTCTAGCTTGGTTCTAATTTAACTTTGAATTTGTCCTTTTAATTTGGATTTGATTTAACCCAATTAAGGTTTGATTTGAGCTTAGTTCAGTCCATATTGGATTTGGTTTGAATTCAACTTGATGTTAAATTAACTCATCTTGAGTTTGGGTTTATTTGATTAACTCAATTTGAATTTTTTTTGGAGTCCAACTCAATATGATATTGATTTATTTGAGAAATAGTATATGACTTAAGTAAAGGTATACTCTCACTTTACAATGAATTTTAAAATAAAATTATGAAAAGCAAGAGGATAATGAAAATAAAGAAATGATCGAAAATGAGAAAAGGGCTTTAGTATGCATCGCTGCACCCCCACCCCCCTCTTGCGTATTGCACCATGTGACGTCCAACTTGACTAGGTCTTAACTCAGCCTTTGGTGGATGTTAATAGCATGCTAACGGGTGAGACTAACTACCTTGACCTATGCTAGTAAACCATATTGGGACTTGAAAGTGCATCGTCAACTACTTTTGGGGTTGACTAGGTTGAAGGATATGCTGTTAACTGCTTTTGGGATTGATTAGCTTGAAGAGTACCTCATCAACTTCTTCTACAGTTGACTAACTTGAAGGGCACATTATCAACTATTTTTGGGATTGACTAACTTAAAATGTGCATTGTCAACTTCTTCTAGGGTTGATTAGCTTGAAGGGTGTATTATTAATTGCTTTTGAGATTGACTAGCTTGAAGGGGATGTCATTAACTGCTTCTGGGATTGACTAGTTTGAAGGGTGTGTTGTCAATTACTTCTGGAATTAACTAGCTTGAAGGATTCATTGTCAACTATTTTTTGGGTCACTAGCTTGAAGGATGCGTCGTCAACTACTTTTGGGATTAACTAGTTTAAAGAATGCGCCGTCAACTACTTTTGAGATTAACTAGTTTGAAAGATGCGTCGTCAACTACTTTTGGGGCTAATTAGCTTAAAAGATGCATTGTCAATTACTTTTGGGGTCTTGAAGGATGCATCGTCAACTGCATTTAGGGTTGACTAACTTGAAAGATGTATTGTTAACTGCTTTTGGGTTTGAAGGATGTGTCATCAACTATATTTAGAGTTGACTAGTTTGAGAGGTATTTTGTCCAATGCTTTTGAGGTTGACTAACTTGAAGGATGTGTCGTCAACTACTTTTAGGGTTGATTAGCTTAAAAGATGCATCATCAACTGCTTTTAGGGTTGATTAACTTGAAAGATGTGTTTTTGTCAATAGCTTTTGGGATTAACTGGCTTGAAGAATACGTCGTCAATTGCTTTTGTGATTGACTAACTTGAAAGATGCATTGTCAACTACTTTGGGGTCTTGAAGGATGCATCGTCTACTACATTTATGGTTGACTAGCTTGAAAAGTATTTTGTCCATAGTTTTTGAGGTTGACTTACTTGAAGGATGTGTCGTTGACTAGCTTGAAAGACATCTTGTCAATTATTTTTAGGGTCGACTATCTTGAAGGATGCATCGTCAACTACTTTTGTGGTTGACTAGCTTGAAGGATGCGTTATTAACTATTTTTGAGATTAACTACCTTGAAGGATGAGTTCTCAACTACTTTTGGGGCTTGAAATATGAGTCGTCAACTTTTTTTGGTGTTGACTAACTTGAAGGACATGTCATTAACTGCTTATGGGGTTGACAAATATGAAGGATGCATTGTCAATTGCTTTTGGGGTTGATTAGCTTGAAGGGTGTATCATCAACTGCTTTTGGGATTGATTAGGTTGAAGGATACATTGTTAAATGTTTTTAGAGTTGACTAGCTTAAAAGATGCATTGTCAACTGCTTTTGGGATTAACTAACTTAAAGGATGCATGGACAACTATTTTTAGAGATAACTAGCTTGAAAGATACATCATTAATTGCTTTTGGGATTGATTAGCTTCAAAGTGTGACCAACAGTTTTGAACTTGTGGTGTTTTAACTTTTTTGATTTGGTAATGTCACCAATGACTTAGAGAGTTGGGTATAGTTTTGAAGTGTTGTTAAAGACTTTTATAACACACTCAATAGGACTCAGTTTAACCTAGTTTAGTTTTATTTGAACTAGTTTCGGTTCTGGTCAAGAGGGTAACATCACCCATTGTTTATGACCTTGAAATATTATCGAAGGTTCAACACACGCAGTAAGACTTGGTTTGACCATATTTAGTTTCGTTGGAACTAATATGATTTGGATTTGAGTTTAGTTTAGAATTAGTTCAACACTTAAATTCAATTTGAGTGTGAATTAATTAAACTTGATGTTTAAAACTTGATTGAATTGTGATTCACCAACTTCTCCTTGAAGGATAGTGATATGTTTCAGTTTTTTTATTCCCAAAATCTTTGGTGATCAGGTTCATACCAATGCTTTATAGAGTGAGTGACCAGGGAAATTATGTGAAATATCCATTCTAAAATCATTGTTGGTATTAATAGTGAATATTTAAATAAATTTAATTCACTAAGCTTAGTATTGATTTTTAGAAGAATATTTATCAAATATTGATTATTGACTCTGGTTGGAGTAGTGATGATTTCAATTTAAGTCTAATTTAACTTATATCAAGGTTCAGGACTCAATTTTAGTTTGAGTCTAGTTTTATTTCATTCAGGTCAAGTTCAACCTTGTGTTGGACCTTTATTAGGTTCACGTTTGCATCTTGATGGATTTTGGTTCAAGTTTAAATCGATTTGATTTAATTTGGTTTCAGTTCAGGCTTGGTCTAGTTTTGGTTTGACTTTGAGTTTGACCCTTCAATTTGCACTTAATTTAACCCAATTAGGATTTGATTTGAGCTTAGTTTAATCCGGATTGGATTTGATTTGAATTTAACTTAATTTTGAATTAACCCAATTTAGACTTGATTAGGGGTGGGTCTAGGTTGATTTAGTCTAGATTAATTCAATTCGGATTTTGAATTCAGTTTCAATTTGAATCTTAATCCATTTATATGATCTATTTAGGTTTATTTAGTAGTCTATTTGAGTCAATTTAGTTATGTTCATATGTTCCAATTAAGTTTACTGTGTTTGAGTTATTTAAGTTAATCAATTTGGTTTGAGAGCCCACAGTTTGTTATGATAATTTCGAATAAGCCCGTTGGCTAGTCTTGATCCGAATAGACATTTAGTGAGCTCGTAAGCTGGTCTTAGTCCAAATAACTATTTGACGAGCTTACAAATTAGTTTTAGTCTGAGTAGACGTTCAATACGCTCATTGAATGACTTTAATCCGAATAGATGTTCAGCAAGTTCGCAAGCTGGTCTTAATCCAAATAAACATTTGGCCAACCCACGGACTGATATTAATCTAAATAAACGTTTGACAAGCCTACAAGCTAATCTTAGTGCAAATAGACATTTAATGAGCTCACGGACTAGTTCTAAACCATAATTGACTTTTAGGTGAGCTTGCTGACTGATCCTAGGTCAATGATGAAGGTCTATCGATATGTAGAGCCACAAATGACCACGATATTAGTGAAAATCCATTATTATTTAAAGCCATGAATAACTGTGATGTTGATGAAGCTTGATCAAAATACCAAAAGATCAAGTGATTGTAGTAGTGATAACAAAAAAAAAAAATCAAAATATTACTGGCCAAATCACCCCTTTTCCTTTTTTTTTTATTTTTTTTTTCCTACAGCAACTATTATTACTATTATTTCCCTCTCTTTCTCCTCAAACCCGTGCCCTACTCTTCTTTTCCTCCGAGTCTTCTTTCTTTTTCCTCCTGAAGCCCTACCTTCCTCATCGTCTTTGACTGGGCCGTGATGGCCCAGAGCCCTTCTTAGTCGAATTTAGCCAGATCTGGCCGGATCCTGCCGGCAAGTGACAAGTGGCAGCTAGTTTTGAGCGGTGGAGTGGAGAGCAGCGAGGCTGGCCGGCGATGAAGGAGAGGTGGCCATGGCAGCGGAGAGGAGGCATTCCAATTGTCGAGGAGGAAACACCATCCAAGCATAGGAAAAGCACCTGACTCAAGGTGGAGGCAGCCTACGAGCATGGTCTGGGCGAGGCCGCACGAAAGGACGGCTAGTTCATGGTGGAGGTGGCTCGCAAAGCGACGGTTGGCTCCGAGGGGCAGGGAAAGGGGTCTGTAAGGTGGCGGAGTGGGGCCTCCTCTTCGGGTGCAAGATCGGATCCAGCCGAATCTTGGCAGGACCCAGCATTCTCCGGCGGGGATGGCGAACGGGGCCGGCTCCGGGCGAGACGATACTCTGGCTAGAAGACGGCAAGCACGGGAGCAAGGCCGAGTCGGAGGCTCAGAGTAAGAAGCAGCAAGATAGATGGCAGCTGGCTTGGGCGGCACATGCGGAGGGTTTCGACGGTGTGGCAAGTCGCGGCGCGGTAGGTCTGGCCGGCGAGTCCGGCCTGAGCTCAGGGAAGCAGTGGCTGCTGTGTGAAGCCGTGCGGAAGCAAGACTAGGGAGGGAACAGGAAGAGGAAGAACGAGGTCAGAAGATGGCTTCTTGACCGTCCTGTGTTTTCTCCTCTCTTTGTCTCTGTTTTGATTTTGTCTTTTATCTCTTTTGTTTTACAGGTTCCTCCATTATTTATAGAGGTTCAGGAGATTTGTTTTCAAATATGTAAGGGTGTGTTTGTTTCCATTTTCGGAACCGGAAATGGGAGCAATAGAGGGAATTGAGAGTTTAGAGCCCAATTCCCTCTATTTTCGTATTTATTTAGATTCTCCGAAATCGAGAGAATCTCCTATTTCCAATTTTCTCCGATTTCGTTTTTTTTTTTTCCGGTCAAAACGAAACCAATTCTCGTGTTTTCTCCGTGATTTTCACGATTGAACCCGTGAGTTTCCTCCCTTTTCCCACGATTTCAGCTTCCATTCCCGAGCTCGTCTTCCAGAGCTCGTCTTCTCTGCAGCTCCATTTCCAGCTCCATTCTCTGCCTCCCACGATTCCGCTGCCTCCATCGGCCCGACCGCTACCCCGAATCAGTGCGCCGGAGTGCCTGCCTCCCACGATTCGAGAGCTCATCTTCATCAGAGCTCGTGATTTCGTCCAGCCGGCCGAGTTCAGAGCTCCATCGCCCCGACCATCTCCGCTTTCTTCTCGAGCTCCTCCGAAAGGACCAGCTCGTTGATCTCCTCGCCAAGCTGTTAGCCGAATTTCGATCAGAATTGCTAAAAAGCGCCAATTTTCCAGAAAAATCGTATGCTTTTGTATGTTTTTACGTGGGGCTCTGTTCTTCTTGATGTATTTTTTGTAGTTCTTCTGAGAGTGATGGATTTGTAGCTGCATTCGTCGCCTGTTGAGCTGAAACCGAACATCGATGGCAAATGAACATCTTTTAGGCGTTTAGTCGCTCTAAACATCGGAATAATTTTTTTGAATTTAGGCAAAAGAGTGTAATTTATGAAGTGTATGATGAAATTTAGTAGTTTAATTAATTCTGCAAGGGCAGTGCTTTGATGTAGAAAGTAAAGCTGTTAATTTAGCTTGTTTTGAAAAGAAAAATAGATGGTGGGATGTTGTACTTTTTTATTGTAGAACCATGTTTTCGGGCTTCTCAAGTAATAGAATGTGTTGTGAGTAGTGCAACTTGTTTGATGTCTTATTTGATGGTTTATGTGCATGCCTGCTCGTATGTTGCATGCTGAGATGTGCAGTGGTACCAAGTTGCCTGAAGTTGCAGCAGAAATTCTAGGTGTCGCAAGTGCAGATCCTGTACACCACAAACTTTTTGGACGTGGCTTGTCGTGGGAGACTACTTCGGAGACCTTGTGTGGTGTGAGTGCTTTGCTCCTTGTTTGTTAAAAATACCTGTTTGATTACTTGTAATTAGTTTGTGGTGTTCATGTTGTGCAGATTTAATGTCTTGGCCATCATTGGTTGCATTTAAGCTTTGGACAGAACTACAACTTGTATTTGTGTTCTGATATTTTCAAGATTTCTCTGTATAGGCATTTTGTGTTCATGGTGAAATTGAGGAAGGGGCTGTCATTGTAGACAAGGCAACTGGAAAATCTCGTGGTTACGGTTTCATTACTTACAAGCATATGGAATCAATCCGTAAAGCATTGAGAGAACCAAGCAAGTTGATTGATGTAAGATATCTTTTCTAATATATTAAGTTGTCTCTGTAGTAGATACAAATCATCGTAATATTTATTATGATATTTGTACATATAGTAAAACTAAAGTCCCTTTATTTTTGGGTTTTTTTTGTAAAATCTTATTAATTTTTAAAATTATTTCAATAATTTTAAAATTAAAATTATTTTATTACTCAAATTACTTAAATATTAATTATTTTCAAAAAATAAGTATATATTTTCTATGTTTATTAAAAATTATTTTAGAAGATAATAACAAAATTATATTAAATAAATCTGTAATTGATTATAATAAGTTATTTACATAGTCTGCTTTTTTTATTTTTGTAAAATATTTATTATTTTTAATTATTTTTATATATTTCTCAATTTCCTACGGTCAAAACTTATCTAAACATAAGAATTCAACAACTTATGGAATTGATCAATTCCATAAGTCAACCAAACAACGGAATTTAGAATTTAGGAATTGGCCAATTCCCAATCCCCTATAGTAAATACTCATCCAAATACTGTAATATCTAATTCCTTCAATTCTCCGGAACCACTCAATTCCTACGATTCCACGATTCCTAAACCCGGAATCGAACCAAACACACCCTAAGTGGTTTAGTTTTGAAAGTTTGTAGGATTATAATATTTGATTGAAATTATTTTTATATTTTATGATTGGTCTATGATTCACTTGATTGAGATTTTTTTCTTAATAATGAATTTAAAATATATATTATTTTTGAATATTGAATTTTTAGGGGTTATTTATAAATTTTTTTAGATAATTTGAACCAAAATATGATTTTATAAATTATAGGGGTTTTTTTAAAAAATAAACTATTTATAAATTTTAAAATTTTTAGAGTCCTCTTTGACTAAAATTTGGACTTATTTGTAAATAAAAATTTTCGAGAACTTACTGTAAAAGTCAAAAATTTTAGACGACTACTTACAAAAGTTAGAAATTTCAAGAATATATTTGTGAATATAAAATTTTGATGGATTTATTCGTAAATTCTAGATTTTATAGGAATTAATTTGAAATTTCAGAATTTTCAAGGAGTCTTTCGCAAAATTTTTATATTGGGGATTTATTCATAAGAGAAGTGCAGTCAAGAACCTATTTGTAAAAGTTTTATAATTTTCATTTTGGTCTAAATATTTGATGAATTTTGGTCTGATTTTGATCCAAATATCTGGCCCACTCAGTTTGCTTTGACTTGAGTCCGAATTTCTTAATGATTCAAGTGCAAATTGGGCTTAATTTTTGGCCAAATTTGATTATAGTTTAGGTCGAATTGAGAACCACATTTGAATCACAATCCAATGGTATTCAATTCTATATTTTAACTAAATTTTAATTAAATTAGACTTTTGGTTAAAATTGACTCCAACATTGAGATAGTTTAATATCCAACACACTATATTGATTTGGTTTGACACTCTTAGACTCTCCCGTAATAGTGATTTTGAGCTCAATCTTAGATCCATAAAAGAGAACAAAAGTAATAAAAATATGAGTATCTACAATCTAGTTATTGGCATCGATGTCTTATCTACCATGCTCTTTCTATTTATGTGATTCCCAGAAGAGGCTTCCTATGAATTGACTATCATAGCAATGGCAGTTTCTTGCTACCATCCAACGTAAAACTTTGATGGTTCTCCCTTGGTATTCTTTGTGGTATTTCTTATAGATAACAAGCTTGTTCATGAGATAACTGTGAGACGATGAAGCATGTCAAATGAAAACAGCATTGATGAAATCCCGAAGCTCCAATTTTGGATAATGAATTGTCAAGTTGATTCAACTCCACTATATTGACCTTGCTCACTTGCTTAGCAAGAAGAACTGGATAGAAGGATCATCAAAAGCTCTCAACAATGGCCCTTCAATGCTTGAGTCAGTGACAACACAATGGAATAGTTGAGAAGAAGACGATGAAAAAGAAGTAGAGTGAGTGTGAGCTAGCTAGGGTTTCATACATGAGAGACAAACCTTACATATCCATTTATTAACTTAATCTCAAAGTTAACTAACCTGATCTTCCGTTTTGGATCAAGTTAAACGAGGGATACTTTGGACATTATACTTGGAGTATGAGAGCGAAATCAATTTTGACAATAATATTGTAGAGCAAAACATTTGCATTGTTGGGGAGGTGATGCAAACCACCTCCCTTGTCAGCAGAGACAACACCCAAGAGGATGTAAGGTTCGAGTCTAGAATGAATGGAACCTCATGGCTTGGTTCCTAGGCTTGGCTAGAATTGGGCTCATGGAGGAATATGAGATTTGGGTGTAGAACAAACCAAACCTCTTCGTTTTGAGTCCTAGGTTTGGCCAAGACATGAGCTTGTGGAGGAACACAAGGTTCGAATGTGAACAAACTAAACCTTTTGGGTATGGTGTGCGACCACATATCCTAGTTTCAGTTTTGAACTTTGAAGCATCAATCCTCTTATAGGTTCAGTTGGTTCACCCTCAAAATGTGCCCTGGTCTGGTTTATTTGATGTATCTGAACCAACCCATAAGCTCGACCCATTTTCTACACCAGATGAGTTTGGGAACTTAGCCTAAGATCCATTTTGGTAAAATTAGTTCCTCATCGTCAACTTGGTTGACTTAGACTAACCCATTCTTCCCTTTGAATAACCTAGTTAGGTTTGAAAGTTTTAGGTGTCATCAATTTAGTCACTATCAAGTATCATCCCTCGAGATCCTCTGAATTCAACATTGAGTCCTTAGATACACTACATGAATTTTGACAAGCCACCTACAAGGCCACCAATCGTGATTGGGCCGACCCCCTACAATGTGGTTTGGGTTGCCTCGTACACCCTAACTTAGGCCAATTCCGTTTATTCAACCGCATCATCACCCAAAATGTTGTAAATTAAATTAGGGTTGAAAATTCTTGAGCAAACCTCAAATATAACTCTTTTTGTTGACACACCGAATGTTGAATTGGGCTTTATGAAAATTGGATCACCAAACAAAATGACTCAGTATTGAGCCTGAACTTCTTCACTGAACTTATGGGAGACTCAGATAGATCCAACTAGGCATGTAGATTTTGGGCAAAAATTCCATCAAGTTCGAAGAATTATGGATAACATTAGCTGAGGTGAGAGTCTAAGGGAATGTTCAAAGAGTGTTCATGGTCTAGGAGGCATTCTCATGGTCCGGAGGGAATTTCAAGAAAGGTAGGATCTAATGGCTCATTCAAAAGATTGAAAGATTTGGAGCAATATTTAGGGGTGAGATTCACAGTAGAAATTGTGACCAAGAGTCACAGTAGAAATTGCGACCGAGATCACAAAAATTGAGCAACCAAATCAAGTATAAATAGGGGAATACAACTAAGGTAAATGGACTAATGCTCATTTCTCTAGAGAAAACTCATTCATTCTCTTCTTTGGTCACAAACTGTTGACTTGAGTATCAGAGAGGTTATTACTGGAGAGCTCCCAGTAGTCTTTTTCATAGTTTTTTGTCTTCCAAATTGTGATGTAGATTATTAGCCCAACAAATTCAAATTTTAAGGAGACTCTTAGATCGAATTGGTAATAAACTAGATTCCATCAATAATCTTTAATAATGGGTAATGGAGAGTTGCTCAGGTAATTACAAAATAAGCATATTGTCTTTCAGATTTTCTGGAATTATATAAAAAATTATTGTAATCTTTTTTGTTTAGTCAACTTCTAATGTGAGCCTATAATACTTATTGTGTAGCTAAGTTTGTCCAAATTTTAACATGAAACAAAGTTGGAGGGAAACACTTATAACTTAAAAAAAGTCATATATAATTGTCATTTGGAAGGGGGTTTTTTGCAAATATTTTTTCTTTTACGGGACAATTTGATCCGAATCCGATTCCCGCCTTCCGCCACCCGAATCCGAACCACAGGCAGAAAATTTGCACGTGACAGAAAATATCTCAAACCCGTACATAGCGCTCCCCTTGTCCGCGAGCCCAAGAGCTCGGATAAGAAATAACCAAAGTTTTAGCCCATTTTCTTGAGGAATTTTTCACAAATTAGAGCCTGATAAAGGTTCCAAATGGCTGTGGATTTGGGCTGCTTTACGTCTCACCGAGTTCTTGCTTCGGTGTTTTCCACTGCTTATGGATTCCAATCAAGCAGAAGAAGCAATGGGCTCCCTCAGCTTTCTCTTTCTGATGGCTCTTCAGGTGATTTTAGTTTACATTTTCCTGTTTTTATGGTTTTATTTAATGATTCTTGAGCATCAAAATGAAGTCTTGGTGGTAAGTTTGGTGATTATTTGTTTCTTTCTAAAAAAATGGATCCTCTTTTGATTTTCATTACTGTTATCAACATAATTCTTTGTTTCAGTTGTAGTTTTCCTACTTAGTGCATATGAACTAGTAATAATAGGATTGTCTTGAATTTTCTTTCTAATGGATTTTCAGGAAAAAATGGAATCTTGGAGGTAAATTTAGTGTTATTTTGTATTTTATCATCTCTTTTTATGTTCCTTTCTTATGAAATCATTGAAATGAACCTTCTTTTGATTTATACTGCTTCAGTCGTGAATTTCCCGCTTGGATTTACATTAGCTAGTGATCATGGGATGCTCTAGTTCAAAAGTTTGTGAGTTGGCTTTTCTTCAATGTTTGGTTTATATTTTCTTGCTTGGTGTGGAATTTATTATTTGGGTTTAATAAACACAAATGCGTTATTCAAATTCGTTTGGTGATAGGACTGATAGTTTTTGTAGCAACTTTTACAGGTCTAGCCACAAGTCAGCTTGCATGTTGGAATAGCTTGCCTCTTTTCTATAGAAGAGTTTCCTCAAACATAAATGGAGTAAATAGACTCTCCAAGGTTCCTCAATGTACTGGTTCATCATCGTCAAGTAGCAGCCAAGAGGATTTTGATGTTCCCCCAAACCAAGAGAAGGTATGTATACTAAACTATAAATCTGCATTTTGATGTTGTGCTTGTTTGTAAGAATTTGAAGTACTTGTATTATTCTAGATTCAAAATATTTTCTTTAAGCTAGTGAACTGTAGAAGATAACCTTTGGAAGAGGACAGGTCCATCCAAACACAAGGCTCCCTTATAATATGCAAACAAAAATGTCCTCTATTGCTAGGCTTTGACACTTTTGTCACAGTCTAGCTAATGATTTCAGGAAGAATGTGAGGAGTATTGACCAAAATGAGCTGCCTCCTAGGCTCTGAAGACACTTGCAAAGGTGCCAAGAACATTGTTTCTGTCATTGGAGTGCTTCTCAGGTTGACTAGGCTATTCAGTTGTGGATTATTGGGAGATGTTGCTTCATGCTACTAGGTTACTCGTTATCTTTTCTTGGGTGCTTTTGATCACAAGATGATGTCCACCACAATTCACGATATAGAAGAAGAACAGAAAAGGAGAAAAGATAGCAGACAAGAGATATATGTGGCGAAGACGATCCAGAGGATATTGTATTGATGAGAAGAGAAAAGAGAATATTACAACGATGGAGACGAAACTCCAATATCACCAACTCTCACAAAAGACTAAGTAGCCTAACCATCACAAGATGTATTAAAAGTATTGATCTATATCTCTCTCTCTCATTCTGTATTGAAATCCTTACATCAATGATGTATTTATAGATGTGGTCTAATGATATTTGAGTCAAAGTAGAAGACTGACTCAAATAAGACTTCTACTAATTTAAGTCTTCTAATAGAAGATAAATCTAGATAAAGATTAGGCCCACTAAATAACTTCCTAATATAATTAAGACTATCCGGAAAATCCGGATTCGAGACACCATAAAGCCAACAATCTCCACCTTGGCTCGAATCATCTTATTCTCTGAATTTGAATCATTAATAGATGTCTTTGTCATTACTTCCTGGGATAGGATCAATGACCTTGAATATTGATCAAGTCCAAGTAGAGCTTGAACTTATCAATCGGAATCACCTTCGTCAACATATCTGCAGGATTTCTTGAAGTATGAATTTTTTATAGATAAATCTCGCCGTCTTCAATAATATCCCAAATAAAATGAAATCGGATATCTATATGCTTTGATCTGACGTATTACATTTGGTTCTTCGTAAGGTGTATGACGTTTTGACTATCGCAAAAAATAGGAAGAACATGTTGAGAAAAACCAATTTCACTTGTCAAACCTTTTAACCATAGAGTTTCTTTGATGACTTCTGTAGCTGTCATATATTCAGACTCTGTTGGAGATAATGCTACAGTTGACTATAAGGTACACCTCCAATTAATAGGTCTTCCACAAAGAATGAAAAGATAACCTGTGAGGGATCGGCGTCGATCAACGTCTCCAGCATAGTCTGAATCGACGTAGCGAATAATTTTGGCCTCTTGCACTGTGTTTCTGTCGAAATATAAACCAATATTAAAAGTACCTTTGATATATCTTAATAGCAATTTCACGGCCTGCCAATGCTCTTTTCCTGAATTTGCCATGTAACGATTAATAACGCTGACTGTTTGTGCAATATCAGGTCTTGTGTATATCATAGCATACATTAGACTTCCAACAGCACTTGAAAATGGGATATTCTCCATGTATGCATACTCTTCATCTGTAGAAAGATATTGTTGAGCTGAAAGCTTGAAATGAGATGCCAAAGGAGTACTGACGGGTTTTGAATTCTGCATGTGAAAACGAGAAATAATCTTCTCGAGATATTTGCTTTGTTTGAGCCATAATTTTCCATGCTTTCAATCTCGATCAATCTCCATACCGAGAATCTTCCTTGCAGCACCTAAATCTTTCATCTCAAATTTCTTTTTCATTTTAAACTTTAAATCATTCAGTAGAGATATGTCTTGAGTAGCGATAAGCATATCATCAATATAAAGAAACAATATAATAAATGAGTTATTGGCATGCATTTTAAAATAAACACAGCAATCATGTTTGCAGTGGATGAAATCTTGTCCCAGTATAAAACTGTCAAACCTTTTATACCATTGCCTTGGAGACTATTTCAAACCATAAAGTGATTTGTTCAACTTGCAGACAAAATTTTCCTTACCTTATTGGATGAACCCTTCAGGCTGTTGCATAAAAATTTGTTGTTCTAATTCTTCATGCAGAAATGTAGTTTTGATATCAAGCTGTTCTAACTCAAGATTATGAAAAGCAACTAAAGGAAGTAGAAAACGCATAGATGTGTTTTTAACCACAGGAGAGAAAATGTCATTAAAGTCAACACTTTCCTTTTGTGAATACCCTTTTGCAACTAAACGGGTCTTGAATTTAACACCATCTGTCTCAGAGAAATCCTCTTTCTTTCGAAATACCCACTTGCAACCAATTGCTTTTTTACCTTTTGGTAATTTCACTAGATTCCAAGTATAGTTCTTTTGAAGGGAATCCATCTCTTCATTCATAACAGCTTACCATTGAGAAGAATTCTTATCCTGCACTGCTTCTTTATAAGAAGAAGGATCATCATTGTCAGTAATTAAAGCAAAAGCTAACATATCTTCAAAATCATACCTTTCAGGTGGTTTTATTTTTCTTTGAGATTTTCGAAGTGAAGTCTTTGCAGAAACTTAATTCTTAAAATTTTCTTGAGAGTTGGGCATACCCTGAATATCTTCTTCTGAAGGAACTACATGCTCCACCTCCACTTGCATTATATCATTGGGATTTTTCTTGAGAGATTTTAGCATAACACTTTCATCAAATACTATGTCTCTCTTAATAATTACATTTGAAATAGTAGGATCCCACAAACGATAGCCTTTGACGCCTTTGTCATAATTCAGGAAAATACACTTTTTGGAACATGCATCTAACTTATCCTTGACAACATGCACATAAGTAGGGCAACCAAAAATCTTTAAAGAAGAATAATTTTTAGGTTAATCAGTCCATACCTCTTCAGGAGTCTTGCAATTAATGACTGTTTGAGAAGAGCGATTCACAATGAAGTATGCTGTATTGATTGCTTCTGCACAAAAATTTTTATCAAGATTAGCTGTACCGAGCATACTACGTGCTTTCTCCAATAAGGTTCTGTTTATCCTTTCAGCCACACCATTTTGTTGAGCTTTTTCTGAAATGGTAAAGTGACGTTTGATGCGTTCATCTTCACAGAATTTGAGAAATTCTGTTAATTTGTACTTTCCGTCATTATCACTTCTGAGATATTTGATTTTTCTGCCAATTCTTTTTTCAACTGAAGTTTTCCACCGTTTAAAAACAGAAAATACTTCGGCTTTGTGATGTAAAAAATAAATTCACACTTTTCTGGAAAAGTCATTAATAAAACTGACACAAATAACGAGCACCAGATTTTGATAGAATAGGAGAGCACCACATATCAGAATGAATATAATCAATTAAGCCTTTAATGTAATGAATACCGGTGTTAAACTTTACCTTAGACTGTTTACCATAAAGACAATGCTCGCAGAAATCCAATTTGCATGAGTTGAGGCTTTTCAGTAATTTTCTTTTGTTGAGCTCATTTAAACCTTACTCACTCATATAACTGAGACGCATATGCCATAAGTGGGTCATATCAGAAGAAGAGGCTTAAGAAATTATTACTACACCTGCAACGGTTTTTCCTACTAACTCATACAAATTTCTATGCTTTAGCCTCTTCATCACTATCAATGAGCCTTTAGCAACCTTAAGAACTCCATCTTCAGCAGAATACTTATAACCAGCAAAATCCAAAACACCCAAAGAGATCAAGTATTTTTTTCAAATCAGGAACATGTCTAACATCAGTAAGAGTTCTAATAATATTATCAAACATCTTAATTTTGATTGTTCAAATTCTAACAGTTTTGCATGGATTATTATTACCCATCAAAACCAAACCACCATCATAGGACTTGTAGTCTTCAAACCAATTTTTATTAGGACACATGTGGTAAGAACAACCAGAATCAAGAATCCAAATATCATGATAACGATCAAAATTAGAACTAATAGAGAGAACGTTACCCAAATTATCATCAGAACTTTCTTCAACAACTGACACTTGTTATTTGGCTTGCTCTTTAAATTAAGATTCTCTTTCTTTCTTTACTTTGAGCTTTCAACAATCTTTAATTGCATATCCCATCTTCTTATAATACTTGCAATTTATTTCTTTGGATTTGGATTTAGAACGACCTGTCCTTGATTTTTCTTTGGTACGACCTTTGACAATTAATGCTTCTGAGTGTGACACATCCCCTCCAATCTTTTTCAAATATTCATTAGATAGAAGGGCAGCAGAAATATCGTCAAATTTCAAATCCTTCCCACACATGAGAGTAGTTTTAAGATTCTCAAGAAAAGGAGGTAAAGACGATAATAAAATAATTGTCTTGTCTTCGTCTTCAATTTAATATCAATGTTTAACAATTGAGAGACAAGTTTATTGAAAGCATTAATATGATCAACTATATTTGTACCTTCTCTCATTCGAAAATTAAAGAGCTTTTGCTTTAAGTAAACTCGATTTGAGATATACTTACTCATATATTGTTTCTCAAACTTTTTCCATAACTCTAAAGGTGATGTTTCATCAAGAAACGGATAGAATATCTCATCGGTGAGACTGAGGATGATTGTGCTATGTGTATTAGTCTTTTGGTTTTCCCAGACACTTTCAGCGATATCTTCAGGCTTGACGTCCTTCAATGTATTTCTCAATCCTTGTTGAGTAAGAATTGCACGAACTTTTGCTTGTTAAATAGGAAATTCTTATTTTTCATTGAATTTCTCTATATCGAACTTCGTAATAGACATATTGAACCAAACTCTGATGTCACTTGTTGCGGAAAATATCTATGTTCACCACAATTCACGATATAGAGGAAGAACAGAAAAGGAGAAAAGATAGCAGACAAGAGATATATGTGACGAAAACGATTCAGAGGATATTTTATTGATGAGAAGAGAAAAGAGAAGATTACAACGATGGAGACGAAACTCCAATATCACCAACTCTCACAAAAGACTAAGTAGCCTAATCGTCATAAGACGTATTGAGAGTATTGATGTATATTTCTCACTCTCACTCTGTATTGAAATCCTTTCATCAATGGTGTATTTATAGATGTGGCCTAATGATATTTGAGTCAAAGTAGAAGACTGACTCAAATAAGACTTTTATTAATTTAAGTCTTCTAGTAGAAGATAAATCTAGATAAAAATTAGGCCTACTAAATAACTTCCTAATATAATTAAGACTATCCGGAAAATCTGGATTCGAGACACCATAAAGCCAACAATTCGGTTGTGAATTATTGGGAGATGTTGCTTCATGCTACTAGGTTACTCGTTATCTTTTCTTGGGTGCTTTTGATCTTGAATGGGTTATTTATTTGTGGATTATTGGCAAATGTTACCACATGGTATCTGAATACTCTTGAAATCAAGATGCTGCCTTAAATTTAGGACCTCATCACGTGTCAAATTTCTTCACAATCTATATTGAGGCCAAAATATCAGTTTCCCATGCTGAAAAATTATGATCGAACAGAACTTTATCATCATTTCTCTATCTGAAATCTTTATCAGATTCATGCTTCAGTTGTTCTTTTTAAAGCTTAAATTTATGTTGCATATACCTGCTGATTATTTATAGGTAGCTATTTATTTGTACTTTATATTTTCTTGTCGTAAGATAATTTGTTTAAGCTATAGACATAATGATCATATCTAAACTTTGTTGGCAGATACCATTTGGATACACTAGAAAAGATGTGCTACTGATTGGTCTTGGAGTGACACTGATAGGGGTTGGTTTGAAAAGTGGATTGGAGGTATACTGCACTACACTTCTCATTTATTGTCTAACATATGATGGTGTACCTTCTCTTGTTCTTTTTTTGTTATGTATGTTATACTGCAACTGCTTGATCTTGATAACGAAAGTTGTTATTCATGTCATGCCACTTGCAGTTTGCTGGAGTTGATTCTTTGCAAGCTGGCAACGTTGTTCAGTTAGTAATGGTCTTGGGGCTAACTGTTGGTTGGATATCTACCTACATCTTCCGAGTCTCAAACAAGGAGATGACATATGCCCAGCAACTAAGGGACTATGAGAACAAGGTTATGCAGGTCAGCATATTGACTTGCATCTGAAAGTCAATATTCCATTCAAAAGAATCTTTATGAGTTTTTTTTTTCTGTTTCTTATGATTAATGACTATTTAACATATCCATCAAATTCTTATTTATCATTCTAACCTATCGTCTAACCATTTGCAACCAACAAAATAGTTGTTTGTTGCTAGAAGTATATAATATGATCCTGGCAGACAGTACATCTCCTACTTCCCTATATCATGATTTTCAAGCATGATTTGTTCTGTGATAAATTGAATCTGGATTCTGCTGGCAATACCAGTTATACAAGTTTGGGATGGTGCAATGTTCAACTTGCTTTATTTCTCATAAAGATGGCAGTGTTTGCTTCAAGAAACTTATTCTAGCTTTAGAATTGAATAAAAAAAAGGTCCCTATCATGTTTATTAGTCCAAAGAGTGGTTGCTACCTAAACCAGTGGCAAGATAACTTGGTTCAAATTGATGGCACCAGCTCTGTGCATGTATTCAACTTCTCTTCGTCCAAGATATCTCTTAACCTAGCATCAATTAAGGTGTAAAGTATGATACCGGTGCCATATTGCATATTCTATGGTCTTAAGCATGATAGTATTTTTTTACAAGCAGAAAGAATATTACTCAAAAGATGTTTCCAAAAAAAATAAGATGCTACCCAGAAAAATCTTTCGGTGGTCTAGGTTACTTAAGCCAGTCTAACCTCGGCTTCTATAGTATGAGTATTAGAGGTGCTCTAGTTTGAATCAAAAGGCAGCACTGATTCCCTGATACACCGTGAACCATGTTATATAGAAAGTGCATCCCTATAAACACAGACAATCTCTCCAGCCACAAAATCTACATTGTCTTCATTCTTTTGCATATGGTGCCACTACTAGTTGATGCCACGGGGCATGGGGAAGGGGCTTATGGTGGATTTGAGAGCCCAGCAGTGTTGGTGAGAGGAGATCTTGCTTCCAGTTAGATTTGGTGTTCCATTTCAAGTATTTACCACTTCATCTTGTTTCGTACCTTTCTCTCTTTAGATCAAATACCTTGATGATCTCACTGCCATCTCTTAACTGAAGAGTGGATCAAAAACCATTTATTTTACATGTGGACTAGGTTAGGGATCTCCCTCTAGTATTGGGAAATGCCCCTGGTTATGCCAAACATAGAGATATATGAATTGCAAGGTTCTCTTTGAAACTCCCTTTGAACCTTTGGCCTTCGCCGGTTACTGATTCTTGATTTTGATCATTAACTTCAAATAGCAAGTAAAAATAGGACGTGTTCTTCTATTATAATTTTAGACTTGAACCATGCTTTCTATTTTTTCTCTAACTGCGTGCCTAGTATGCCATTTAACAAGCCTTGTGGTACTTACATTATCTTTTTTTGAACAGAATATTTGAAGGAGTATGAGGCCACCCAAACCCTGTATTTTAAAATATTTGATCCGCAGACCATTTAATGATAGAATGTCTGGAGTACATGATTTATGGCTTCGGGCTTTTAGCTATTGGTTTTGTGACACTGGAAAAAGACTATCGACTCTTATCCTTTTGATGGCAACAATGTAAAGCACAAGAATATGCGGTATTATTTTAGTTATGAATATTGTGATCATTAGGATAATGTTCTGAGGTGTCATTCTGGTGCATTTTTTTTTGCGGAATATGATGATATATAGCTTAAACAGCTCAAGGGAATACACAACGTTTTTTGTTATTAGAAAGCAATAACTTTATCAAATCATCTGCTTATTGTCAGGTTTACTGATTTGAGACTGAAAATGCTGCTCATTCGCTGCAATCCATATAAACTGCTTGTTTCTTCGCCATCCATTGTGATAATATGAATTTTTTATGTACTGGATGATGACACAACTGAACAACATCATACTGCAACACTGTAATGGAAATGTGATTTGTTTCTTTCAGAAGCGGTTGGAGGGCCTCACAGAAGCCGAACTAGAAGCATTGTTGGAGCAAGTGGAGGAGGAAAAACGACGACCTTCCAGTGGTGAATCGAGTCCATTTAAGAATCCTTGAAATTTTCATAGGTTTACTGATGGTACTTGCATACTATAAAACATTGGTTAGTCATACAAGTTCCTACAGCATCATTTCCTTGCTCGCATTTTAGTAAGATTATATGCAAATCCTAGTACCAATATATCATGTAATTCTCATTGTCAAACATCAAAGGTACCTACTGTAGAATATATGCTAGTAGAATATACCTGATGTTGAAACTTATTTATGCACGACATGGATGAATGCAGGCAATTTCTGATTTTTTTTTTTTTCCCTTTTCTGATTGTAGAGTTAATGAGAAGCATTATTCTTATTTTTGTTAATGTTTGGATGTTCTTCCCAAATCAAGTATCAAAATATTTTGAATCTTTCATGTAATGTATTAAAAGCCAAAAAAAGGAATACATTGTTGTGGGATCAAAATCAACGGTTTAGGATTGCGGAAACTCCAATGAGTAATCTCAATGTATAAATTAAAGTGTATTAATTTGAATATACAATTAGGTGTTATGAGAATATTGACTCTCAATAGTTACAAACTTCTATTATTAATTATTCCAACAATTATCGAAAATCTCCTAAAATAAAAAATTTAATTAATAAAATAAAGATATAAAAAAAATCTTTTGATTGATATGAGAAATGGTATATGATTTAAGTAAAGATATATTCTTATTTTACAATGAATTTAATATGAAATTATAAAAAATATGTCAATAAAAACAATAAGGAGTAAGAAATAAGCTCTGATGTGTGTTGCTGTTTCACTTTCGTGTGTTGGACCATATGATGTTTGACTTAGATGAATTTTGATTTGATCATTGGCGAAGGTTAATGATTTGATTTGATAGTATCGTTTGGTGGAACGTGGGAGAAGATGAGAGAAGTTTAAAGTATTTTTAATAGTTTTGAATATTGACAATAACTTCATTAGGTGGTATTGTGGACGGTTTGTTGAAATTAGCCTAAAGTGTTTCCATTATTTTAAGCATTAGTAATAACTTCTTTTAGTCGAAGTATTTTCATTAATCTGGTGGCATTGATGCTTTATTTGGTTTGAAATACTTTTGTTAATTAATAAGGCGTTGACGATAACTTTATTTAATTTGAAATATTTTCATTAGTCAATAAGGTATTTATAATAAATTCATTTATTTAAAGTGTTTTTGTTAAATAATAAGGTATCGACGATAACCTCTGTTTAAATAGACTTTCAAATACTACTCTCAGTTAGAGTTGGATTCATGATAAGCCAAATTTAAACATTGGATTTGATCTCAAATTAGAATCAAAGGTTAAAATAATATTTGGACCAAATTAGGATTGGTAAATAAACTCTTGAAAATTTGTATTTGTAAATGAATCCCAAATTTTATCAAAAAAAAAATCCTGAAAGTTCCAGAATTCTACCAATGTTTTTTTTTGCAAAAAAATCTTTAAAATTTGTAAAATTAAAATTTTATTAATAATTTTTTTGAAAATTTATAAAATAAGTGTCAAATTTAAAAAAATCAATTTTATTTAAAAAAAAAACCCTGAAAATTTTAGAATTTTACAAAATGTGTCTTTTTTTACAAAGAGATCCCTTGAAATTTGTAAAATTTTATTTTTGGTATGATTTTTTGAAAATTTGTAAATGCGCTTCAAAATTTTTTTATTTACAAATGAGTTCAAATTTTATTTAAAAAAGACTCTGAAAATTTTAAAATATGTGATTTTTGTGAAAAAGCCCCTAAAATTTATGGAATTATGCTTTGGTCCATTTTTCGAAAAATTTTACAAATAACTCTCCTAAAATTTCTCATCCGAAAATAATATAGAATTTGAATATTCTCTTTAGAAAATAAATCCGAATCAATTACATAATTTTGGTATATAAAATTTACCCCAATTAAATCCTATTCATTTCCAAACCGAGATCAATCCAATTCCATTATACCCATCATATCTCCTCAATTTAGTTTTGAAGTTTTCTTCAAACCCTGTGAAAAGACTTACAAGCCTGCAAAACAACAACAACAACAACAACAATGAAGGTGGAATCAAAACAAAAGAGAGATTAGCACGACAACAGCAAGGTGTAGGATGACAAAAGGGAGAAGAAATTAGCAGCTGAAAAAAAGGGTAATTTCTTCCCTTTGTTTTCTTTTTCCTCTTCTTAACTTGTTCAGCTCCCACGGTAGGCCACAGACCTTCCGCCGGGCTCCGGCCAACACCCATCCAGTCTCCATCCTCATCCTCTGCTCTGTCTTTATCCATGGTGAGGAAGAAGCGAAGTCATCTCATCCCCGATGTCCAACCGTAGGAACCCGAAACTCTTGACCCCAAGCCTTCTTCCGATGTCGATGAGGACCACGAGGTCAAAAACGCAGAAGAAGAATCCAAAGTGGAAGGAGAAGAAGATAGAAAAGAAGAATCTGAAGAAGTGTCGCCCTCAAGAAGCTCGGCCAACCATCGCCTCGCCGCCGGAGGGAGGCAGGGCGCCTCCCCGCCCCGCCGCACTAGGGCCGGCCGGATCCGGCCACCCCCGGCCAGATCCGGCCAAGAAAAGACCGTGCCCGATCGGGCTCGGTGAAGGCTCCATGAAGCCCGATTGGGCTTTCGCTTCATAGAGAAGAAGCCCAAAAAAAAAAAAGAAAAGGGGCCACGTGAGCATAGGGCATGGAGATGAAAAAAAGTTGTCCAAAAAAATCCATCTTGCCTCAATCTTTATGTCATCATGGTCATATGCGGTTATCTAAAGACAGCATTGAAGATACAGACTTGGTAACCTCACTATAGCTACTTGCAATTCCTTTGAAGATGATAGTGAAGTCGATGAATACTGTAATCTTACTGTGGCTATCCACAGTCCCTCAAAAACAATAATGAATATGATGGATCCTATGATCCTGCTACGGCCACCTGCAGTTCTTCGAAAACGACGGTAAAGACAATGGACTCCATAACCCTATTATGGTGAGCCATGGTATCTGAAAGACAATGAATCCTCATTATCAAAAGCCAGCTTTTGGGCTTACACTTAACTAGCCTTCGAGTCCGCATATAAGCTAGCCTTTGGGCTTACATCTAAGTCAACTTTCGGCTCTCATCTAAACCAGCCTTCGAGCTCGCACTCAAGTTAGCATTCGGGCTTGTATCTTAGCCAGCATTTGGGCTCGCATCATGCCAACCTTTGTGCTCGCACTATCCAGCCTAAGCCAGCCTTCAGTCTTGCATCAAGTCAATCTTCAAGCTCATGTTTAAGCCATAATTCGAACTCATATCTAAGCCAGCCTTCAGGCTCGAATCAAATCAGTCTTTGAGCTCGTACTTATTCAACCTTCGAGCTTGCATCTAAGCCAACTTTCTAATTCTCACATGCCTAGTCTTTGGGCTTACATTTTAGCCAGCCTTTGGGCTCACATCAGGCAAGTCTTCGGGCTTGCACTAGCTAGCCTTCGGGCTCGCATCTAAGCCAACTTTCGAGCTCATGTATAAGTCAATCTTCAACTAGCATATAAGTCAATCTTCAGGTTCACACTTAGTCAGCCTTTGGGCTTGTATCATCATCAAGCCAGCTTTTAGGCTCGCACTTAACTAACATTTAGACTAGCATCTAAGCTAGCCTCCGTACTCGCATCTAAACCAGCTTTCAGACTTGCATCATAGTCAACCTTAGAGCTCGTATCTTTAGCTAGCTTTCAGGCTCACATTTAAGCCATTCTTCGGATTCGCACTCAGTCAACCCTCAGACTCACACTAAGCCAACCTTCTAATTCACATATTTGAAACCGAGCTTTAGGTCCATTTAAAATCACCATAAACAATCAAGAACACTCAAATCAAACTGTTTAATATAGCGTAATTAACATATTGAAATTGAACTCAATCAAAACAAATGGATCAAGGCCAAGTTGGCTCAAATAGACTTAAATTGGTCAAAGAAATTTGCTAAAATCCAAATTAAACTGAACTTCAGGAAATCTAAATTGAGTTAATCTAAATCAAATAAATTTAGATTCAACCCTAACTAGACTCGAGAAAGGTTGATCTAAAAATTAAATTAAGTTCAAATCAAATCCAATCTGAATTAATTAAGTTCAAATTAAACGCTAACTGGATTTAATCAAGTCCAAACTCAAAGTCAAACTAGAATTAGGTTAGGTTGAACCTGAACTAGAACTAAGTTGAGCTAAATTGACTTGTCTAGTAGACCTAGACTCTATAGAGGTCCAACATAAGGCCAAAACTTAACTCAAGTTAAATGAAATCAAACTCAAACCCAGACCATATCAGTTTCAATAAAACTAATTAAAGTCAAACTGAGTTCTACTAAGAGTGTTGAAATTTCAGTAATAATCCAAAATTATGAACAAAGGATGATGTTACCCTCTGACCTAAACCTGAATTAGTTTGAATAGAACTAAATAAGATCAAACCGAGTCTCACTAAGTGTATTGAACCCTTAATAATGCTCCAAGACTATGAACAAAGGGTGATGTTATGACCCTAACCTGAATCATAATTAGTTTAAATAAGACTAAATAAAGTCAAATTGAGTCTTGTTGGGTGTACTACAAAAGCCTTCAGCAATATTTCAAAACTATACCCAATCTCATAAACTATTGGTGATGCTATCAATCCAAAGAAGTTAGTCCCTAACACGCTCAAGCTGTTAGTAACACTCCAAAGCTATACCCAATTTTATAAGTTGTTGGTGATACTGACAAACTAAAAAAGTTAATCACTAATACGCTCAAAACTGTTGGTCTCACTTCAAATCTATACTCAACTTTATAAGTAGTTAGTGATGCTACCAAATCAAAAAAAGTTAATTTCCAAGAAGCTCCAAGTTTCTAGCCACACTTCAAAGCAATACCCAATTTTATAAGTCATTAGTAATGTTATTAAACCAAAGAAATTAATTGCCAATACGCTCAAAGTCGTTGGCCATACTTCAAAATTAGTAAATCCAAAAGCTGTTGACGATGCATCTTTCAAGTTATATTTAACCATATAAGTTGTTGGTGATGTTATCAAACTAAAGAGGTTAATCGCCAACACACTCAAAGATATCGACAATACTTCAAAGCAACACCCAGCACCATAAGCCAGTGATGATGTTGCCAAATTAAAAAAGTTAATCACCAATACATTCCAAACTATTGGCCACACTTTAAAAATATACCTGACCTCCTAAGTCATCGGTGATGCTACCAAATTAATAAAGTCAACCAACAACACATCCAAAGCTGTTGGCCACACTTCAAGCTAGTTGACCCCATAAGCAGTTGATGATGCGTTCTTACAAGTTAATCAACCCCACAAGTAGTTGACAACACACTCCTATAAGCTAGTCAACCCACAAATAGTTAATAATGTGCCTTTCAAGCTAGCTAATCCACAAACAGTTGATAATGTGCCTTTCAAATTAGTCAATCCCAAAAGTAATTGACAACACATTTTCAAACTGTACCTAACCTCATAAGCCATTGGTGACGCTTCCCAAATCAATGAAGTTATCGTCTACGCTCTATCGGTTATGGCAATATTTCAAAAACCAAAAAAATTGTCTTCTACGCCTTATTAAATATAGAAACACTTCAAAAACTAAATAAGCAATCATTTACGTTTTATTGGCTAATAGAAATACTTCAAGGTTAAACAGAGTTATTGCTCGGGTTTTATCGGCTAACGAAAATACTCGAACTCCAATAGAATTATTGTCAATGTCTTATTGATTAATAGAAATACTCTTATCTAAATAAAGTTATGGCCTACGCCTTACTGGTTACAAAATACTTCAAATCTCGAAGTTATCACCGATGCTCAAAGCCATTGAAAATACTCCAAACTTTTTTCATTTCTTTCTATGGTTCAAATTAGATGCTACGTGGTTTGGCACAAGGAGAGTAAGGCAATAGCACATATCAAAGCTTCTTCTCTGCTCTTTCTTTTTTCTTTATTCCTTTTATGATTCTATGTTTTTCTTTATTGTAAAATGAGAATATACCCTTACTTAAGTCATGTATTATTTCTTAAAATTAATTAAATATTTTTTATAATTTTTTATGTCTCTGTTTTATTAATTAGGTTTATTCATTTTAGGAGATTTCTTATAATCGTCGGGATAATTAACAATAAGTGCTTGCATCTATTGGAAGTCAATATTCCTACAATACTTAATTGCGCATCAAATTAAAATAAATCTTGATTTGTGATTCCAGATCACTCCTCAGGGTCTTCATTATCCTAAGCCACCGAAATCAATCCCATAAATTTTGACATGTCCGGTGAGACTTGACTTCTCCTCCTAGTGTAAAAACTTAGTTGATACAATAGAAATATTGATAATGTAGAATTATGATTAAAAATTGATCAATTGTGTTTTCCTTTATAGAAGGAAAAAATCAAATGATAACAACAAAGAATATCTCCACCCCAAAATTCACCATCATCATTGGGCCAAGTTCAATTATGTAGTTTCCTCAATCAATGGTTGCTGCAGAAGGGGTTGAAGTTTAGTTCAAGTTTGGGACTATTTCTGAGGTCGTCTAGTTCAAGAGAGCACCTACTACTATATTAGTTGAAGTGATCGTCATGCAAAATCAGTTTGTTTCTCACCTTCCATCAAGGGGAAGGAGGCTTAATGTCATTATCCCTAATGAGAAGGATTGTTCAGATAAAGAGCCAAAAGTCATGTCTCAACCAATGAGAATATTAGCCCTCCAAAGGTTAGGACCGAAGTGAAGCTCAATCTTCAACCGCCTTCACCCAATTCCTCACAAGGGGCAACCTATAGCAAATCCAGACACATGCATAGAGAAAGAAGATCTCATCCTGACTATCACAAGCAGAGGAAAAGCTACTGGAATTTTCAACCAACTTGAGAAGCCTACCCCTTGAACAAAGTCGATCATTACTATCCCTATCTCCAACTTCTTCTCTCCATTAAGCAGTTTGGAGAAGGACAGGAGTATACCTAGGGGGCACAGTCTTGCCTTAAGAATATAGCAAATGGACGAATCACTAAACAAAATCATAAGAGTTACCGAAAGGCTACAACCTAACACAAGGGTTCGCCAAAGGAGACCACTCACATTGTTAGAGTCATTTCTCATTATGACTCTAGGAGAGATTACAAAAAAAATTTGTTCAGGTGAGACTTATGGGTGAAGAATTGTTATAATGTCAAGTGTAATGAATTAGTCCTACATCGGATATTGGATAGATAGAGTCCAATATATATAGTGAAAAGGCTCATATTCTATTAACTTAAGCTTTTGGGATGGTTTGGTGTTCGACCCACTGTATTGATATGGTTTGACACTCTTTGGACTCCTCCAACAATTTGTTTCAGAGCTTAGAAATAAACAATTAATATGATAAAGTTCTTATTTGAGGCAGAAAAATTTGACGGCAAGATAAATTTTACTTTATGACAGAAGAAGATGAAGGTCAAGTGAGGCACATAAATAGGCTAGTGGCGCTCGCGGGAGGAAACATAAGAGTAGGCTGGCAAAGGGCCACGAAAGGCGTGGGTTGGTCGAAGCAGGAGAGGCCGACGAAATGTCATGTAAGGCTCTCAGTCAATGGCGAATGGGGCTCAAATCAGTGGTTAGTGGCCTTTGATAAGGTGCAACATGCATCTCAACTAGAACTCAATATGGCCAAGTAGCTGGGAGGTGAAGGCCAACGAGTGGGAGAATAGGATGCATGTGTATGCAAAAGGCAAACTTAGGTCGGTGAGCTGGGAAGCAACACAACTGTAATTGGGGCTGGTTCTGCAATAGAGAGAGGGACATAGCGAGGCCGTGAGATGGCGAAGGTTGTGCAATAGCAACAGAGAGTCTCTTATAAGTGGCAGAACGACCGAAAGGTGGTGCGATGGTGACTACACATCAGAATTGTGCAGCATCATGACAATGGAGAAGAGCAAATTTGAGGTTAGCTCGAGCTCACGTCTTATGATTAGCTAAATAAGCTAGTAGTTCAAGGGGATAGGTTGGATGAGAAATGATAGCTGAAGTTTCATAATGGTAACAAGCCCGAGTTCAAGCCAAGGCAGAGATTGTTGAGTTTTTGGTGTCTCGAACTCGGATTAGAATTTGAGTTAAAGTAGGAATTCAAAGTTAAATTCAGACTTATGATTGATCTGTAATATTAGGAATTGTAATTAGAGTAAAATTCAAACTCAATAAGGATTTATAAATATTTTAGTAATACATAAGATTTAGGAGGGTAGTGCTAAGGTTGAATTAGAGGGAAATAGAAAAATAGGAATAGAGAGAAGAGAAAAAGAGAGAGTGTCGGCTCTCGTGTGTAGGTCTTTCTTGTGCTTTTTAGTGGTCTCTCATGATGGTTTCTCGTGGTATTCTCTTGGAGATTATCTCTGAAGGTGGAGGCATTGTCGAGGCTTGGTGAAAGAGTTTAGTTAAGTAAGAAAGAGTGCAGTCTTTCTTGTAGACTCTTGTAAAATATTTTGATAGTGGATCTCTCGCTCTCCCCGTGGACGTAACCCAATTTTGAATGAATAACGTATATTGTTGTATCTTGTCTTGTTATTTTCTTTTATTTCATATTATTTTTCGTTCCTTATATTATTTAAGAATAAAGTGATTCATGAACTTTCTGCTGCGAATCCCAACAAGTGGTATTAGAGTTTCAGGTTTGAAGTTGTGCAAACTCTTAAGATCAAAATTACCGTGATGATGCGACTAAATTGAGTCGCATATTAGTCTCTCTTTAAAAAAATCAAAAGAATGACACAAAAACCCGTTAGTATGGATCACAGATAGAACTGGTTGAGTACAAGAGTTCTTGATTAAGAGTGTTAAAATTGATACGGTCAAATCACACCCGAAGGGGGATATTGTTATAATGTCATGTGTGATAAATTAGTCTCACATCGGATATTGAATAGATAGAGTCCAATATATATAGTGAAAAAGGCTCTTATTTCATGAGCATAAGCTTTGGGATGGTTTGGTATCCAACCCGTTATATTGATTTAGTTTGATACTCTTTGGACTCCCCTAACAAAGAAATTCAAGAAGAGAGGGGTTTTGTGGACCATTTCTCACTATCATGCCAAAGAGAGGGTGTGGCAATCCACTTCATCAGTAGGCTCTTAAATGAGACAACTCAATTGATGGGAGATGTTAGACTCAACCCAAAGTCTAAATCTAATCCTCAAGATTTAAACTATCATGTTCTGACATAAACCTTAGTTATATCTGAAAGTTCCAATCAAAAAATGACCATAGAAGCATTGCAAAAACAACTAAGACAGTAAGGTAGAAAGAAAGATGAAGCTGAGAAGAAGGTCATGTAGTTGATAAAGATGATACTGTAAATGAGCCAGAAGCTCAATTAGCTGAAACAATCTCAACAGCCATCTCAAATTGCAGAAGTAGCGGAAGGCACATCTCCTATAGATGAGATCCATGAAAATATAAGTTCTTCACAAGCATCCCCTCTATTGAGGATACCCAATTTCCAAGTTTAGGGATCCTTGACAATATAAAACTCCCAACATATATACAATAACAGGTATAATGAATAGTAGCTGCATAATTTAGATAAAGAAGTGAGACAGTTAGGGTAAATAATGCTGACAAATCATACCCTAACCATTACAATCGAGTGTCATATTCCAGAGGATATACAGTGCCTAATTTCAAATAATTTAATGGCATGAGCAATCTTTAACAATATATAGCTCACTTTGTGACTTTGTATGCAGATTCAAGTAATAGTCTCTTATTGTTACTCTATCAATTTTCAGTAAGCTTGACAAAAGTAACATTCGAGTGGTATGCTAGCTTGCAATCAGAATTCATACAAACTTAGGTACAAATGAAAGAGGCTTTCTGAATCAAGTTCAAAGGAGTCAGTGATAAAATGAGCATTGCAGAACTTGTCTCAACACTGAAATATGACAATGAGATGATTATGGATTATATCACACAGTGGAGAAATCTAAACATCAAGTGTGAACAACCCATGAGCCAATTTGAAGTAATAAATATGGTTCTCGGCAATACAATGGGAGAATAGATGACACCTTATTTGAGTGTCTCTTCTATTTATACCTTCCAAGATTTCATTATGCAAGTCAAAAAATTGAAAAGGATTGACCCACCAATCTTATCTAGTTTATAAAGCTTCAGGCTAGAGAAAGATAAGCCAAAGCGTGGAAAGCCTTCTAGAAATGTGAGGGTTGCATTCACAGCAACTGAACAAACGAAACTTTTAAACCCCACCATGAATAAAGGTAATATTCAAAAATCACCAACTATTGGAAGAGATGGAGAAATGGAACGATCTAATGATCTCCAACAAAGACTCAAAAAAAAATATTCTTTCAAAAGAAAAAGAGTAGCTTAAATCTTTTTGGATGCCTTGAACGTAGGTCTCCAATTGCTGGAATCCAAGATGCTAGGCAAGGCCAACAAAACAAATCATCCGAGCTATTGTCCTTATCATAGAGTCTTGGGACATACCATTGAAGGTTGTTATGTGTTCAAGGACTAGGTTGAGAAATAATACCGAGAATGCAAGCTAACTCTCTCAAAAGTAGCCCTATTCAAAACACTCATTGAATACATCAATCATATTACTGTATTCGAGGACCATGAACCACTTGCTAAAATATTTTTGGGGGAAAAAGCATAGCTTACCCCCGAATAAGGGCATTTATGAAATGTCAACATTTCATAAAGACTAAAAAAGCTGATGAAGAGGATGACTAGAAAAGAAGTCTTATCAGAGCAAACTGTCTCACCTGCTTGAAGCATTAAGAAAAGAAAGGACAAAAGTAAGAAGAAGAAGTTAGTTCGGTCATATAAATATGATGTTAAGAAATCATCTATCCAAAAATACATCGATACTCTGGATGAATATATTCAGGGAGAAAGAAACCAAGTTACTCTTGAGAAATTTTTCCCTGACAAACTCAAATTTTTACTAAAGGACTCTAATGCGGGAAATGAGGAAAGTGAACTTTCAGTGATAACATGCTCTACCATATTTACCGTCAGAAGTTTATAACCAAGCCAATCCCTACCTTATCACTTCAATGATAAGGAAATTCAAAGTGCAAGGTAATAAGAAGCTAATAGATTCACTGGGGATGTTGCTAATGAAATGAGAAATTTTACAGGTCTCCCTGAAGGTTGCTTTCTAGAGATTATCTTAGAGAGTGGTTCGGCTATGAATACAACTATGGTATACTTAAACTATAGCTAAAAACTATGAAAGAGCTAACTACAACTAACATAAGGTTTATTAGAGGACAAATGCAAATGTTGAATAAGTATATGAAAGCTACGGTTGCTCACATGGAAAGCATGACAAATACAACTATCATGCTCTATAAGGAAGTTGAAAGGATGGAGAAGATGTTGGTAGAAAAGGCAAAGCCATACAAGAGACCTCATAGGGGTGGTGATACATCACTTACCAACTCTCCTGGGGATCACAATGATCGCTCGTACTATTTATTCCAGAGATGAGTCAAGAAAGCTAGATACTATCAAAGAGATTTAGCTAAGCCTATGATCTCTTATCGCATGGTGACTTATACGTCCGAGGTGAATATTGATGAGCTACTATCCCAGCCTCCATCAGGCGATCCAAAAATTAATGCTCAACCTGTTAGGTTTGGTAAAGTTCAGTCTTAGAAATTGTGGAAGGATACGCTTTGTTAATTTTAGAGGAATTATGCACATAAGGCACGGATGACGGATACAACTCCATGTCCGAGTCAGAGTAACTCTATGATCATTTTGGGAAGCCTTACAATAGCAAATGCCAAATGAAGAAGCAGGCATTTCAGGAGAGAATCAAGCGAGCTAATGCTAAAGCTCATTTTGCCTCGCATTAAGTTAATATAAAAATTCATAGTTAAGTTGATTTGAATATCTATACAAGAAATATCCTAAATACAAAGTTCTGAATCAACAGATGAAGTAGAAGGGTTCATTTAGAGAGTTTCTGAATACCTCCTTACAAGAAAACCCCATGTGCTTAATTCTTATGTTAAATGGAATAATTATCAGTCAGTCATATCTTCCAACAATATTCAGGAAACTACTGACTGGGGACAAGGGTCTACCTCTTGTCGCATGATTAGTCTCATAAGTTACTTCGAAGATGAACCTTATTGGTTTTATGATGCCAGGTTTCAACTGAGGAGAGAAAACTATATACAATTTCAAAGTGAAAAAGTGCTACCTCTGATACAAGTTCTAATGCCAAGGGATAAGAATATCTCCAAAATAAAAAAAATGAGATTCAGATAAATGAGGACATCGAGCCCTTGCACGCTGAACCGCCACCCAGAAAGGTGAAATATAATATAGTAACTCACCTTAATAAGATTTCTGCCATGTTAAGTATATTTGATGCCCTGATGATGTCACAAGAACTCAGGGGTATACTAGTGCACGTCTTTCAGAATTCGATCAACTACCAAGCATATTTTGATGAAGAGAAGATGTAGGAGTCTTTGTGTACACGCCAAACTCCCGTCATCATCTTCACAAATGATTACCTCTGACCTTGAATAATATATTATAACAGATTATTGTATGTCACAGGAAATAGCGATAAGATCAAAATCAATAGCATCCTAATTGACCTAGGTTCCTCAGTCAATCTGATGACTCTCTGAATTCTAAGAACTCTTACTTTGGACATGTGTCACCTATAGTTTGAAATTATAACCATACAAGGGTTAATCAGAACAACCAAAGAGCGCTAGAAGCTATAACCATCCCTCTAAAAGTAAATGAGATAATGACAAATGCTAAATTCTATGTGATTGATACTGATGCGTCATACAAAGCACTAATAGGGAGGTCGTAGTTACATGAAAATAAAGTAGTATCATCAATCCTACATCAATGCCTCAAATATTTTAAGAATGAACAACACCAAATTAATAGAGATGGATATCCTTTTAATATTCATGAGGTATATTATGATGATACAAAATACTATCAAAGATCCGACACTAATAGGGGGTTTGCTTCCATCAGTCAAGTAAAGCAAAAAATTTCTGACCTGATCTTTACTCCTCCTCACTTGGGAAGGTATTCTAATCCATCTTCTTCAGCTCTTTAGATGAAGAAGCCCCGCAAATCTGTCTACATAGTTATACTTCTAACAAAGATGACAACAGAATTCAAATAAAAAACATTCTCCTTATTACTAAAGTTCTAGAAGGCTTGCTTAAGCCGTTAGATAAGCTGAGCATCAATGTCGTAGAAGAGTTAATGACTTTCTACATTCCTCAATGGCATAAAGGGGAAAAAAATACAATATAGTCTATTGTGTCCCAAGAATATATGAAATTTTGGGAACTGAAAATCTAACATATGATGATGACCATCAACCGGTAGTCATGTCTAAGTATTTCTCAGACCATTTTCATCGGATAATAAATCTGGCAATGGATGTCCATAAATAAAAAGGCAGAGTTGTTTCTTCAAGAATCTATGAGATCCACCCCAAGGATGAGCTTACATTCCTAAAAAAGGAAGCAATGACACTAAAGGACTAGGCCATATTATTCCAAATGTCCACACATATCTTATGGTCACCATTGGACCCCCTCTTCGATATTCAAGATAATCAAATGATATCAATACCTCTTGACATATGCGTCAGGCATCCTCGGTGGAATTTCAGTAGAATCAAAAAAAAGAGAGCATGATGTAGTCGAAATGCCTTCAGACAAACTCTCACCAAACCTCACTCGACATGATGAATCACCTGATGAAGAAATAATCCTCAAATCAAAAGAAGCTCGACCAGAACTTGAGGATAGAGGGCAAGCTATAGTCGATGAACTAATGGAGATTAATCTAGGCTCAGAAGAAGATTCAAAACCAACTTTCATCAGTATTCAACTTTCAAAAAAAAGTCAAACACAACTCAAAGTACTACTCCAAGAGTACATTGACTACTTTATATGGGGTTATAAGGAAATGCCTAGACTAGATCCTAAAGTCGCAATCCATAAGCTGGTTATCAATCCTAAGCTTTCGCTTGTCAAATAAGCACATAAAAAGATGAAAGTCGACCTAGAATAAAAAGTGATAGAAAAAATAAAGAAATTGATCGAAGCAGGCTTTATCAGAGAGAAAAAAATACCTCGATTGTATAGCAAGTATCGTGCCGGTCAAGAAGAAGAACAGTCAAATCTCGATTTGTATGGACTACAAGGATTTAAATAAAGTATGTCCGAAAGATGATTTTTCGTTACTAATAATAAAAATCATGATTGACAACATGGTTGACTTCAAAATATTCTCTTTTATAGATGGTTTTTTAGGATATAATCAAATCAAGATATATCCTAATGATGAAAAATATATAACCTTTAGAACACCAATTGGTATTTACTGCTATAAGGTGATATTCTTCGAACTCAAGAATGCAGACGCCATTTATCAAAGGGTTATGACTTAAATCTTTGACAACCTTATACACCAGCTAGTGGAATATTATGTGAATGACTTGGCAGTTAAAACTAAGTCCAAAGATAGACACGTCCAAGACCTAAGAGTGGCATTCAACCATCTTAAGGAATATAATTTAAAGAGGAATCCTATGAAGTGTACTTTCAACATATCATCGGAAAAATTTCTCGACTTTGTTGTCAGATATCGAGAGATTGAATTGATCCATTCAATATCAAAGATATCTTGGATATGCCACCACCAAGAAATTTAAAGCAATTTAGGTCATTCCAAGGCCAACTCATATACAAAAGAAGATTCATTTCAAACCTATCTGAAAAATACAATCCTTTTTTCAAGTTAATGAAGAACACTCCATTCACTTGGGTTCAAGAATGCAAATAGGCCTTTGAAGAGATCCAACAATATCTCTTAAAGTCTCTAGTCCTAACAGCACCCTTACCCGATAAGCGCTTAATCCTCTATACGGCAGCAATAAAAGGATCTCTATGGGCACTTCTTATTCGAAATAATGAAGAGGGCAAAGAAAATACATTTTACTATCTAAGTAGAATACTAGTGGGGGAAGAAAGCAACTACTCATTGCCTAGCACTCATATTCGGTGTCAAGAAGCTGAGGCATTATTTGCTCTCACATTAAGTCATTTTAATATTAAAGATTGATCTCATAAAGTATCTGATAACTAGGCTTGTACTTACTCGGAGGCTAGTAAAATGGGCTTTAATCCTCATGGAATATTATATTAAGTTCACTCCTCAAAAGGCAGTTAAGGAGCAAGCTCTCGCTGAGTTTTTCGTAGCTCATTCAGTACGAAACGATTCTCTTCTGAGTTGTGAGCTCTCTGATGAAGAAATTCTTTTTGTTGAAGGAGAATCTTATTAGAAGTTATACTTTGATGGAGTTTCATCCATCAAGCCAGGAATCAAACCAAAGCTTTCACAAATCAAGGTAGGGATTAGACTCATTTATGTCACTTTGAATGAGTGGATTTTACGATTCTCCTACTCCCTCTCAAAACCATGCACAAACAATAAAGCTGAATATGAACTTTAATTACAAAACTAAAATGGCCCTCAAAATGAAAATATCACGCCTATATATTTTTGGTGATTTGTAACTGATTATCAACCAAATCCAAGACAAATATAAAGTTCACAAATCTAAGTTCCTGAATACTATGAAAAGCTCAAGAGTTCATAAAGTAAATCCCACATGTTCAAATAATAAAGGTTCATTGGTCCATCAATACAAAAGCTGACTCCTTAGCCAAACAAGCCAAGACACCGATTGACCTTGATTAGGGAGAAATTTTAATCACATTACGTAGTAGATAAGTGATAAGTTTAGTCTTCGGCATCAAGCATGAGAGGATTGAGTTTAAACTAATAGAAGAGGCTATAGATTAAAAAACACCATTCACCAATTGACTCAAAAGAAGAGAACTCCCAGAAGATAAATTCGCGCGGGCACAACTCAGAAAGAGGGTTACATGTTTCCTTCTTATCAATGACACTCTTTATAGAAGATCTTTCGATCAATTATTTCTGTGCTATCTCTCAGACAAAATGCCAAAAACTTATATATGAAGTATATTCTGAAGTTTTTATAGCTTATCAATCAGACCCAAAAATGATGATGAAGATTAAGCGTATGGCTTATAATTGGCCAACAATGGTGGAGATTGCATCGAATATACGAGAAGATATCACCTATGCCAAATTCATAGTGACTTTATCCATCAACACCCAAATCCTCTATATCCATTAGTGTCCTCATGGTTATTCGAGGTATGGAGTATAGACATTATTAGTTATATTGAACCATCTTCTTCTAGAGGCTATCGCTTTATACTGGGAGCAACTGATTATTTCCTTCAATGGGCTGAAGCAATTCCATTGAAAGAGGTAAAGGCAAATACTATTATTTACTTCTTTCAAAAAAATATCTTATATCGATTCGATGTCTCTTGAAGGATCATCTCTGATAACGAACCATCCTCCAAAAATTTCAAGGTAGGACAATTTGCATATCATTACAAAATAGATTAGGGATATTCATTTATCTACAATGCGTGAGCCAATGGGCTAGCTGAGACATTCAACAAGACCCTTTCTAAGATCTTGAAGAAGGTTGTTGCCAGAAACAAGAAAGATTGGCACCAAAAGCTTGTAAGACACTGTGAGTCTATCGTACCACATATCGAACTCCTACCTAATTAACGTCATATGCATTGGTATTCAGGACTAAGGCAGTCTTGTCATTGGAAGTACAAATCCCCTCTTTGAGGGTTACCTTGTAAGAAAAAATCACGAGAGAGGACAACGTTCATCTTCGCCTAAACGAGCTAAACTCTTTAGACAAAAGAAGGCTCACAGCTCAACAAAATATGGAGATATATCGAGTACAAATGTTTAGGGCTATAACAAGATAGCTTGCCCTAGGTTCTTCTGGAAGGGAAAAATGATTTTAGTCTTGAGAAGACCCATAATCCCAAATCAAAACAAGAAAGGTAAGTTCGAGTCTAATTGAGAAGACCCCTATATCGTCGATAGGATATTTAAAGGGAGATTCTACTAGCTGATCGATGACAAAGGGAAAAGCCTTATACCACCAATCAATGGTCAATTCCTTAAAAGGTACTATGCTTAAGGCCTAATAGCAACAACAATCACAACAAAAAATATCTATGTTTTATCTATGACGGAACGTCTGACTTCCTCAAAAAGAAATGCTCGATCAAACATGCACTCCATATTTCTCGAGGTAAAACATAGACACAAAATCTCGCCTAATGTGTATGACGGTTAAATCCATACCCTATAAAATCTCACTCATTGTTGCAAACAAAGTCAACTCCCACGTGACGACCCAAACTCATTTCTATGTGGTAAACCAAGCTCGTTCATTATGGCAACTAAAATCCACTTTCATGTGGTAATCTAAGTCTATTTTCATATGATAAATTAAGTTCACTTCCATGTGATGACCCAAACCCACTTCATGCGGTAAATTACGTCCACTTACATATAACAACCCAAGTCCACTTCTACGTGACAAATTCTACGTGACAAAGCAAACCTACTCATTATGGCAATACAAGTCCATCATCACAAATGGGAAAATCAGAACTCATTTGCGCAATTGGAGCACAAAAAGAAAAAAGGGGGGAATATATGGGGTTGCAAGGTCAAATCTGATGCAAAGCAAAGAAATTTCATAGAGCAATAATAATATTTGTAAATAAAGAATATCAAAATGAGTAGAGGCTCTAGATAGAGAGGATAAGTATAATCCTAAAATACAAAAAGCCTAAATGGTGCTCCCGATGATCATAACAACTCAATAGTCACTCGCTCACGCCTATCCATCGTCACCTGAAGGGGCAAGTGATGCATTAGAAGATGGGAAGATTTTCAAGAGAAAAAGAAAAATAATGAGTCATTACCTGATGCCGATGATGGTGGACAGATACCCATGGATGTGAACATTCCTCGACTAAAGTATGACTCAATAACCACGTTTGCAGCAAGGGCAAGATTAGTACGTGTATAATGTAAAACTTGACAAAGTTCAAATGTCCCTTACTATCATAATCCGAAATATCATTAGGAGAGCTTTCAAAATCATCATCCACCTAAAAAAAGAGGGATTTTCAGCCAAAGGAGAAGAGAAAAGAAAATGAAGTTATTGGCACTTAAAGATACTCACATCTGATGAATGACCAGTTGATGCGGGTGATGGAGGAGTCGGTCAGACTACTCTACTCAAATCTATATCAAGAGACTGACATACTAGCATTGATGAAGGAAGGGCTACCTCTAGTCCTACATCCATGACAATAATGGAAAACGAGGAAACCGAGTCCCGAGATGGTGTATGCAAACTTGCTACTACGCTCTCGCCTACTAGGGGTGAGCAAAAAAACCGGAAAATTGGTTAACCGAACCGTACCGGTTGAGAACCGAACCGGAAAACCGGTTATCAGTGAAATCGGTACGGTTCCGGTTCTGAAATTTCACAGAACCGGTTTTCTGGTTCCGGTTCCGGTTATTCGTTTTCTGAAAAACCGGTTAACCGGAACCGTACCGGTTTTTTATCTATATATATATATAACTATATCCGAAACCCTAACCCTAACCCCGCAGTCCCGCACTCAGCGCACGCCGCACTCACCCTCGACCCCGCAGTCCCGCACTCGCAGCGACGCGCCGACGCCGCCTCGCTCTCGCCCTCGACTTCGCACTCGCATCGCCGCCGCCTCACTCTCACCCTCGGCCCCGCACTCGTAGCGACCAGCGACGCCACCTGCTGCGCCTTTTTCTCCGTTTTCTTTTGTCATTCTCAAAGGTAAGAGTTCAAAACCCTAACCCTAAGTCTGTGCCTCTCTGATCTCGTCACCTCTTTCTCTGATTTCTCAATCTCAAAGTCTCAAACCCTAGATTTACGTCCCTGCATCTCCGATCTGGCCATCTCGTGCTCTGATTTCTCATTGTCAAAGGCTCAAACCCTAGATCTAGGTCTCTGCATCTTCGATCTCACCGGTCACCGCCCGCCGCGCCTTTTGCTCTATTTTCTCTTCTCATTCTTAAAGGTCGGGAGTTCAAAACCCTAACCCTAGGTCCCTGCATCTCCGATCTCGTCGCCACTTGCTCTGATTTGTCCTTCGTCCATCGCCATAGCAACGACATCGCCAATCGCCAGAGCAGCGATCTACTCTGGACCTCTGGTATGCCCTCTCTCTCAAGTACCAGCTCTTCTATGATTTCTAATTTTTACTGATGTTGTGATCTATTTTTTCAGAGTTTTCTCAGAAATTTTGGGACTGCGAGCTGAATTTCAACTAGTTCGGGGATTTTCCTACTGCGGCGTGGCTTATAGTGCCAATTGGCCCAGTTCTGTGAATTAGGTAATACCGTAATTGTCTTTCCTGAAGTTCTACTAGGGACAATATTACTTGCAAAGTCTTGCATGCTTGATTGCTTGGTCTGTTGGTCATATATCTTCTTTCTTCTATTTTAGATGGATTCCTGCAGAGAAATCACTAATGAAAATACAAGTAGGAATGCTTCAGATATAAAATATTTATGTCAAAATCAAAATACTGGTGAGAACACTGAGAAGGCTAGTGAAGCTCAAGATGTAACTTCAGAGATAAATAAAACAAATCAAAAAGCTTGGAAAAGGAGAAAAAATAGTTCATGGGTGTGGGACCATTTTTCTAAAGTAAATTCCAGTGAAGATGGTGATAAGGATAAAGCCCAATGTAATTATTGTGGAATTCTCATTTCATGCCCTTCTAATTATGGAACAAGTGGTTTAAGTAATCACTTATTTAGATGCAGAGATTATCCTCCAAACATGGTGGTGAAGAAACAAAAAACTTTAGCCTTTCAATCAGTTAGTGATGACAGCGGCACTGGCACTGGCACTCAAGCTCGCACACTTGTTACATGGAATTTTAATCAAGAAGCATGTAGAATTGCATTAGCCAGATATTTGATTCTTGATGAACTGTCTTTCAAACATGTTGAAGGTGAAGGGTTTAAGTTTTATACCTCTACATTGCAACCTAAATTTGATGTTCCTTCCCGTTTTACTGTTGCTAGAGATTGTTTCAAAATATTTCTTGAGGAAAAGAAAAAATTGAAATATTTTTTTAGCAAGTTAAAACAAAGAGTGAGTATCACAACTGATTGTTGGACATCATGCCAAAACTTGGGCTACATGAGTGTGACTGCTCACTATATTGATGATGATTGGAAGCTTAAAAAAAAAATTTTTAATTTTTGTTCTGTTTCAAGTCATGCTGGTATGGTAATTGGTAAAACATTGGAATTGTGCTTGCTTGATTGGGGCATAGATAAAGTCTTCACAGTTACTGTAGATAATGCATCTTCTAATGATGTTGGAGTTCAGTACCTGAGGAAGAGGCTTGATAGCTGGAAAGGTCATGTACTTAATGGTGAGTATTTGCATGTCAGATGTTGTGCACATCTCCTGAGTCTGATTGTTAAAGAAGGACTTAAAGATTCAAATGACTCTATTGCTAGAATTCGGGCTGCAGTTAAATATGTGAGATCATCACCAGCAAGAGCACAGAGGTTCAAGCTTTGTGTGGAGCAAGAAAAAATAGAATGCAAAAGTCTGGTTTGTCTTGATGTTGAAACCAGATGGAATTCTATTTATCTAATGTTTGATGTTGCTTTGAAATTTCAGAAAGCTTTTGAATTATTGGAGATCCAAGATTTCAAATATGCAGAGGAGCTAATGAAGGGAAAGTCACAGGGCTTACCAACACATGCAGATTGGGATGTTGCTCGAGCTTTATTACCTTTTTTGCAAGTATTTTATGATATTACCTTAAACATATCTGGTTCTTCTTATGTTACAGGAAATATATATATGCAAAGCATGTATGGAATTGGCATGATGATCAGGAAGTTTTCTGAATCAGATGACTTCTGCTTAAGTACTATGGCTTTTAAGATGAAGACCAAATATGATAAATATTGGGCAAATATTGAAAAGCTTAATATTATGCTATTTATTGCTTCTGTGCTTGATCCTAGACTAAAGTTGGAGAGTGTAGATTGGATGATTGAGGAAAGTTATGAGAATGAAAAAGTTAGTGAGTTGAAGGGTAAAGTGAAGAATGTTTTGGATAGACTTTTTCAAGAATATTTATCTATAGAAAAGTCATCTTCTTCTTCCCATAGTGTTGCAGGAGTTGAACAGATAACAGAAACGAATGCTACTGGAACAAGTAATCTTGATGTACTTCAGATGGTTCAAGATGAATTGAGAAAAGCAAAAGCAAAACAGAAGACTTCCACTTGCAAAACAGAATTAAATAAGTATTTGGAGGAGGAACGTGCAGATGAGACAAAAGATTTTGATATTCTTTTGTGGTGGAAAGCAAACAGTGGTAGGTATCCAGTTCTTTCCATGATGGCTAAAGATGTGCTTGCTATGCCCATATCTACTGTTGCTTCGGAGTCAGCTTTTAGTACAGGAGGTCGAGTTCTTGATCAATTTCGAAGTTCTCTATCTGCAAAAATGGTGAAAGCTCTTATTTGTACACAAGATTGGTTGCGTTCTTCTACTTCTCCTATTAATATTGAGGAGTCACTTGAGGAAATTGAAAAAATATCCGCAGGTAAAAATTACTCATTCATTGTATTATTTCTGTAGAAATTAATTATTGATTTTAATATTTATGCTATATATTTCACATGTGTTATCTTAATAATTGCAGAAATGACGAGCAAAATGGAAACAATAATCTCAGTTGATGATTAATTTTCTTTCTTGATGTCATTTCCTATGAATCTGCCAGTGCCAGCAAAATTATCTGGTTTGTTTATCTGTCCTCTAATCTCTATTCTCTAACTGTTGATTTTGATTACTGGACATGGTCTGCTGGTCTGCTGCACTACTGGACATGGTGCTTGCTGCCTATTGCCTAGTGCCTGGCTGCCTGCTGGTTTGCTGCACTACTGGACATGGTGCTTGCTGCCTAGTGCCTAGTGTTGGCTGCCTGCTGGTTTGCTGCACTACTGGACATGGTGCTTGCTGCCTAGTGCCTAGTGCCTGGCTGCCTGCTGGTTTGCTGCACTACTGGACATGGTGCTTGCTGCCTAGTGCCTAGTGCTGGCTGCCTGCTGGTTTGCTGCACTACTGGACATGGGGCTTGCTGCCTAGTGCCTAGTGCCTGGCTGCCTGCTGGTTTGCTGCACTACTGGACATGGTGCTTGCTGCCTAGTGCCTAGTGCCTGGCTGCCTGCTGGTTTGCTGCACTACTGGACATGGTGCTTGCTGCCTAGTGCCTAGTGCCTGGCTGCCTGCTGGCTGCTGGTTTGCTGCACTACTGAACATGATGCCTATTGTCTGCTGCCTGCTGGTCTGTTGCACTAATGCCTGCTGCATGTTGGTCTGCTGCCCTGCACACTTATATATTGGCATATTGTTAGTGCTGGTCTGCTGCACTGCATAAATACATATTGCTGGTGCTGGTCTATTACTGCTGCCTGCTAGCTGCTGGTCTGCTGCACTGCATAAGTGCATACTGCTGGTCTACTACTGCTGCCTGGTGAGGTGGTGCCTGGCTGCTGCTCTGTTGCAGCAGCTGCGCTGCATAGCCTATCCCATCTGGACAGAGAGATTATCTTCTTGGTGGCTCTAATTGCATACTGTTGCCTGCTGGTCTACTACTGAGTGCTGTACTGCTAGTCTAAGCTCTTTTTTTGCAAGAATATGCATAATTGCATGCTGCTGCCTGCTGGTCTACTACTGAGTGTTGGCTACTGCTATCTGCTGCCTGTTGGTCTGCTGCACTGCCACTGCATAAGTGCATAATGGAATACTGCTATTGCTTGATTTGCTTTTATTTTGTTGATCTTGTCTCTTAAGTTTTTAAGAAACTATTTGAATTATTGTAACTTGTAAAAGTTCAGTAGTTATTTATTTATTTCAATATTATTTCTTTATTTGAATTATTGTAACTTGTAAAAGTTTACTTGAAATTCAATGTTATTTCTTTATTTTTTGATACAAAACAATGGTTGTTAATTTGCAGAAAATCAATAATTTAAAACCGGTTAACCGGTTTAGAACCGGTTTAGAACCGGAACCGGAAAACCGGTTTTTCATCCAAACCGGTACGGTTCCGGTTCTCAATTTTTTGAGAATCGGAATCCGGTTCCGGTTCTCAAATGAGCAAAACCGGTTCGGTTAACCGGTTTTGCTCACCCCTATCGCCTACAGGAAAACCTACACATGTCATCAGGCGCCTCAGAGCACAATCACACGACGATTATCTATTGGTCGAGGTGCCTCCCATCTCAGACTCAATCTGAGACCTACATTACCCTGAAAACAACTATCGTTGACTTTATGAGAAGGGATGGATCACTCTCTACTGGATCTAAAGCAAGCAAATTTATGAGTCAGGGTCTTTTGTGCCTCTTGAGTCCTTTGTTGTTTCAACCCTTTGTTACTTGTTGTTTGCTTTTCCTTGATGTGTGAACTAGGCTCATTCTGGAACAAAAACTCAAGATCAATGTGATGATATCCACCCATACTGTCAAACTATACTATGGTGTAGGAATGAAACACCTTGGCTTCAAGCTTGATGTCAGGAATATAATACTCTGAATTATCCTGGATACGAGTGAGATGCAGTCAATAGCGTGCTAACTGACCGAGACATGATGGTAGTGAATGAGCAAGAATGTTCTCGGAAAAACCCTGATCATACCTAAACTACTGACCAAATCAATAAGGATTTATAAGATTTTGTAGCTAAATACTCTCTAGAACGAAGTGGAAGTATGCCATGCCTTAAAGAGAGGATATACTCATATGCCTTTGAAGATAAGGGGAGACGAGCCACGTCCACTAATATGTTAGAATCCTGAACAGTAAAGGGAAAAGTTTGCCACTCAAAATTTTGAGAGTCCCGCATATGTATCCTTGTCTCTCTAGGGGAGAAAGTGGAGGCAGTTGTGCCCATGATTCGAATCATCTTAAGGACAGTGACTAAATATGACTGGCATAACTCTTTGATTTTATTATTAAGCTCCAACTCAATATATGTCCTCTTAAAGTGGGCATAAATCCAAGCATAAAGAAAATGAATGGGAAACCAAGCAGAAGAATCACCTAGCTTTGTGGGACTGTCCACCATCGCTTTGAGACCAATATATATTGAATCTAGTATCGCAGAGGCCAAAGCAACCTTCTACCTATGCACCATCTTACAAGCAATTGCAAATGTCTTGAGACAGATATATTGTCCACTGTGTGGCATCACAAAACGACAAAGCCATAAATTGATAAAGGTAGCAAAATAAGTCTCGGGACTGAACTCTGGAAGAATATCACCCGTGTCACACAAAATTTGGTCAAATTTGATTACCTCATTTGTCAGACTTCTATCATAAAAGATCTCAATCCAGCGTTGGAATATGCCATCTTCTGGTTGTTTGGAAAATATGCCACCAACTACTCATAAACTCTAAGGAGATCACATAAAGCATAACCAAAGTCAAGGGGGATGTACTCATCGTAAAAGTCCTCAAGGACAGGAATGTCAGCTAGTTGCCTTATGTCCCATAAGAAAATACTGACCTTGTTATAATGTCAGGTGTGATGACTTAGTCTCACATCGGATATTGGATAGATAGGGTCTAATATATATAGTGAAAAAGGCTCATATCTCATGAGGTTAAGCTTTTGGGATGGTTTGGTGTCCGACCCACTATATTATTCCGTTTCGACACTCTTTCGGCTCCCCCAACAAATGGTATCAGAGCTTCAGGTTCGAAGTTGTGCAAACTCTTAAGATCGAAATTACCGTGATGGTGCCACTGAATTGAGTCGCATGTTAGTTTCTCTTAAAAAATCAAAAGAATGAGACAAAAACCCGTTAGTATGGGTCACATGGTGGAACTGGTCGAGTAAAAGAATTCTTGATTAAGAGTGTTAAAATTGATATGATCAAATCACACCTGAAGGGGGAGATTATTATAATGTCAGGTGTGATGAATTAGTCTCATTTCGGATATTGGATAGATAGGGTCCAATATATATAATGAAAAAGATCCATATCCCATGAGCTTAAGCTTTTATGATGATTTGGTGTCCAACCCACTATATTATTCCGCTTCGACACTCTTTCGGCTCCCTCAACATGACCTCACCATATAGAGTATGGAAGATGTTAGTGGCATAATTCCACATCTTAATCATGCCACGTAAAATCCTTGAATCTTTGGTGTATGTCTCTTAAAAGTTATGACTCCTCCCAAGATGCCAAGTCCGCAAGCTGAGCTTAGAATAGAGATATTACATCATCAACCCACTTTAAATAACTTTGTAGATCTGGTATTATACCAACAAGCGAGAATGATCACCTCCAAATAGGTGAGCAACCGTTAAGAATGCAAAACGCTAAAGTCTCTGAAGATTTTCACTGTTTGTAACCCCCAATTGGTTCTAGCAAGAAGTAACCATCTACCCCGTCAGCACACAATGTCTCTTCTTTTGAAAAATGGGCTAAGGAATGATAATTATCGAAGCACACCCACTTTCGATGTTCCTGAGGCTGATATGCAATGGCCGCTTTGGCATCGAGCCCAAAGACCTAGAGGAAATGATGTAAAATCATACTACCTTCCTCTCCAATCCTCTTGATCACAAAAGGTTCCATGGCATTTTTTAAAAAAAATAAAATTTTAAAAAAAAAGTAAACCAAGCAAATAAGAAAGCAAAGGTGAAGAAAAAAAGGAGATATTATTGTGAGAAATAGATATGCAAGCTTATTGATCAAGCACTCGCAGGTGCGACAATGAGAAGCAAGATGCTCAGCTCTTTTTTCGCATTCACTCCCTTCGCCAAAAAAGCTCATAAAGTGGATGCAAAGGGAGTACTTTATTTAAGTAGACTTTGAAATCCTATTACGAATTAAAGTTGGATTTTTGATGAACTAAATTTAGACGTTTAATCTGAATCCAAATTAGGATCAAAGGTTAAAATAAAAATTGGGACTTGCAAATAAACTTCTGTAAATTTGTATTTGCAAATGAACCCCAAATTTTATCAAAAAAAAAAGATCTTAAAAATTCCAAAATTTTACAAATGTGTTCTTTTAATAAAAAAGCTCTTGAAATTTATAAAATTATATTTTAATCTAATTTTTATTAGAAAATTTATAAATAAATCTCTCAAAATTTTTATTTACAAATAAATCTAAATTTTATTCAAAAAGAACTCTAAAAATTTTAGAATTTTATAAATTTGTCATTTTGCAAAAAAAAACTCCTAAAATTTGTAAATTTTTATTTTTGGTCCGATTATTCAAAAAATTATAAATAAACACCTCAAAATTTCTTTATTTGCAAATGAGTCTAAATTTTATTTAAAAAATCCCAAAAATTTCAAAATATGTGTTTTTTATAAAAAAATCACTTACATTTATGAAATTATGCTTTAATCCAATTTTTTAAAAAAATTTATAAATAACCCTATAAAATTTCTCATCCAAAAATGATACAGAACCTGCATTTTCTTGTGAGAACAAATCCCAGTCAATTGCAAATAAAAATCATCCCAATTAAATCCTATTCATTTCCAAAATGAGATCAATCAATCAGGATCTTATTATACTCATCGTATCTCCTCTATTTTGGCTCTGAAATCTTCATTAAAGTCTATAAAAAGACTGAGAAGCCTGCAAAATAAAAACAACAACGAAGGTGGAATCAAAACAAAAGAGATTCGCATGACAACAGCAAAGTTTAGGACAACAAAAGGAGAAGAAATTAGCACCTGAAAAAAAAGGGTAATTCCTTCCCTCTGTTTTCTTCTTGCTCTTCTTAACTTGTTCTGCTCCTAAATCAGGCCATTGACCTTCCGCTGGGCTCCGGCCAACATCTGTCCAGTCTCCATCCTCATCCTCTGCTCTGTCTCCATCCATGGCGAGGAAGGAGTGAAGCCGTCTCGTCCCCAACGCCTAACCGCAAGAACCCGAAACTCTCGACCCCAAGCCTTCTTCCGATGGCAACGTCGACGAGGACCACGAGGTAAAAAATGTAGAAGAAGAATCCAAAGTGGAAGGAGAAGAAGATGGAGAAGAAGAATCCAAAGAAGCATCACCCTCAAGAACCTCGGCCAACGGCCGCCTAGCCGCTGAAGGGAGGCGGGGCACCTCCCCGCCCCGCCGCGTGGCACTCCCGACCAATTCCGACCGGGAGGCGGCCGAATCTAGCCGTCGAAGGGGGCGGGGCGCCTCCCCGCCGCACCGCACTAGGGCCGGCCGGATCCAGCCACCCCCGGCTGGATCTGGCTAAGAAAAGACCGGGCCGATCGAGCTCGATGAAGCCCGATCGGGCTTTGGCTTTATGGAGAGCTTCTTCATAAAGAAAAAGCCTAAAAAAATATAGAAAAAATGGCCACGCGAGGAGAGGGCATGGAAACGAAGGAAAAAAAAAGTTGTCCAAAAAAGATAAAAAGTTACACATTGTCCTGATATTTGTGCTGCCATCGCCGTGGTCGGTGACTATTCGAAGACAACGTTGAAAATAGCAAATTTTATGACCTTATTATGGTCACTCGTGACCATCTTAAATATGGTGATAAAGTCGGCAAATATTATAACTCTATTAGATCACTCGTAGTCTTTGAAAATAGTAATGAAAATAATGGACATTATGACCCTGTTATAGTCATTTGCAACCCTCTAAAAATGATGGTTAAGATGATGAATTTCATGATCCTACTATAATCATCTATGGCGTCTTAAAAATGACGAAGTCTCATCACCAGAAGTCAATTTTTGAATTCGTACTTAGCTAGCCTTCAAGATTATACATAGTCAACTTTCGAGCTCGCAACAGGCCAGCCTTCGAGCTCACATTAGCCAACCTTTGAGATTGCACTCAAGCTAGCTTTCAGACTCGCATATAAACCAGCTTTCAAACTCGCATCAGGCCAGTCTTCGGGCTCGTACTAGCTAACTTTCAGGCTCGCATCAAGTCAGCCTTCGGACCCGCATTTAAGCTAGCCTTCGGGTTCGCACTTAGCCAGCCTTTGGGCTTAGATCTAAGCTAATTTTCGGGCTCACACTCAAGTTAGCTTTTAGGCTCACATCTTAACCAGCCTTCAAGCTCGCATTTGAGCTTACACTTAATCAGCCTTCGGATTCGCATCTAAATTAGCCTTCAGGCTAATCAACCCAAAAAATCATTGACGATGCATTTTCCAAACTATATCATATCCCATAAGCCATTGGTGACACTGTCAAACTAAAAAGATTAATCGTCAAGACACACAAAAGTGTCGATAACACTTCAAAGCTACATCAAATACCATAAGCCATAGTGATGCTACTAAACTAAAAAAGTTAATTGCTAATATGTTCCAAGCCATTGACCACACTTCAAAGCTATACTCCACCCTCTAAGTCATCAGTGATGCAACCAAATTAATAAGATCAACCAATAACACATTTAAAACTGTTGGCTACACTTTAAGTTAGTCAACCCCACAAGCAGTTAATAATAAGCCCCTATAAACTAGTTAATCCCACAAGCAGTTGACGATATGCTTCTATAAGCTAGTCAACCCTACAAGCAGTTGACAACATGCCCCTTATAAGCTATATCTAACCCTATAAGTAATTGGTGACGCATTCTTTGAGCTAGTCAACCTCACAAATAGTTGACGATGTGCGTTTCAAATTAGCCAACCCCAAAAACAGTTGGTAACGTATCTTCAAACGATACCCAACCTCATAAGTCGTTGGTGACGTTACACAAATCAACGAAGTTATCACCTACGTCCTATCGGTTATGAAAATATTTCAAAAATTAAAGAAGTTATCGTCTACACCTTATCAGTTATGGAAACACTTTAAAAACTAAAGAAGTTATCGTCCACGCTTTATCGGTTAATGAAAATACTTCAAAGTTAAATAGAGTTATTATACCTTATTGATTAATGAAAATACTCTAACTCCAATAGAGTTATTGTCAATATCTTATTGGTTAATGAAAATACTCATACCCAATAGTTACGCAATACTTCAAATCTTGAAGTTATTGCCAATACTCAAAGTCATTAAAAACACTCCAAACCTCTTCTATTTCTTTCCATGGTTCGGGTCAAATGTCACGTGGTCTAGCGCAAGGGGAGCGGGGTAACAACAAGTATCGAATCTTCTTCTCCACTCTTTTTTTTTCTTTATTCTTTTTATGATTCTATGTTTTCCTTTTATTCGTTGTAAAATGAGGGTATACCTTTACTTAAGTCATATATCATTTCTTAAAATTAATTAAATATTTTTTTATATTTTAATTTTATTAGCTAGGTTTTCTCGCTTTAGGAGATTCCTGACAATTATTGGGATAATTAACAATAAGAGCTTACGCCGGTTGGAAATTAATATTCTCATAACACCTGATATTGCACCAAATTAAAATAAATCTTGATTTGTGATTCGAGATCACTCCTTGGAGTCTTCGTTATTCTAAGAATCGATCTCATAACTTCATTTGGTTTGAAGTATTTTTATTAGTCAATGAGACATTGGCGATAACTTTATTTATTTGAAGTATTTTTTTGAGCCAATAAAGCGTTGGTGATAGCCTTATTTGATTTAAAGTATTTTCGTTAGCCAATGAGGCGTTGGTGATAATTTTATTTAGTTTAAAGTATTTTCATTAGCTAATGAAGTGTTGATAATAACTTCATCTATTTTAAAATATTTTCATTAGCTAATGAGCCATTAGCAATAACTTCATTGATTTGAAATATTTTTGTTAGCTAATAATGTATTGGCGATAATTTTATTTGATTTGAAGTTTTTTAATTTTATTTGATTTGAAGTTTTTCTGTTAGTCAATAAAGTATTTGTGATAACTTCTTTAGTTTGAAGTATTTTCATTAATCAAAGAAATATTAGCAATAACTTCATTTGATTTGAAGTATTTTTGTTAACCAATAAGGTATTGGTAATAGTTTTATTTAGTTTGAAGGTAACATTATTTATTACTTATGGAGTTGGGCGAAGTTTTAGAGTGCTGCCAGAGGTTTTTATAAAACACTCAGTAGAACTTAATTTGATTTTGTTGAGTTTTATTCGCAATAAGTTTGGTTTGAGTCAAGATGGTAGCATCACTCACTACTTATGGGATTTAATATAATTTTGGAGAGTTGCTAGAGATTTAATATACCAAATAGGACTCAACTTAACCTTATTTAGTTTAGGTCAAACTTGACCTGTGTTTTGGCTCAGGTTAAGTTTAGTTTAACCTGGCTTAGATTTAGTTTGAACTTAACTTGACTAGATTGTGGTTCGAACTTGGCTTGCATTCGTCTTGATTTAATGGTTTGACCCAAGCATAGTTTAACTCATTTTAGAATTCAATTTGAGTTTGCTTTGACTTGATTCCCATGTAATTTCAATTCGAACCCGCTCTGATTTAGTTCGAATGATGTTTAACCCACTTTGGAGATTTATTTGGTCCTATTATAGTTTGGTTCAAATAGTATTTAATTTAATTGGCTTTTAACTTAAACCTTGTCATAATTTGATTCAATTCGAAGTTGATCTAGTTTGAATATTGTTTGGCTCGATTAAAGTTTAATTCAAATAAATGATAGCAAGTACAAAGACTAGTTTATAGATATTTAGCGAACTTGAAGGTTGGCCTATAATCTAAATGATTGTAAGTCCAAAGACTATCTTATTAACATTTGGCAAGCCTAAAGGCTGGCCTATAAACCAAATAATTATGAGCCCGAAGGGTAACTTATAGATATTCGACAAGTCTAAAGGCTGATCTATAGTACAAATGATCGCGAGACTAAAGGCTGACTTATAGATATTCAGCAAACTCAAAGACTAACCTATATTTCGAATGATCGCAAGCCCGAAAATTAACTTATAAACGTTTGGTGAGCCCGAAGTCTGACTTATAATCCAAATGATCGCGAGCCAGAAAGTTGATTTATAGACATTCAGCGAGTTTGAAAACTGCCGCATAATCTAAATAATTGTGAGTCTCAAAACTGACTTACAGACACTCGGCGAATCCAAAGATTGCCCTATAATCTAAATGATCGCAAATCTGAGTACTAACTTATAGTCTAAATGATCACGAGCCAAAGGTTGACCTATACTTCAAATAACTATGAGCTTGAATGTTGTATTATGAATGTTCGGACAAATTTGAAAACTAACCCATAATCCAAATGATTGCAAACCCAAAATTAACTTATAGACCCGACGGACTTTTGCACGTAAACCAATATCACTTCTCTTTCCTTCTTGCTGCAAATTTTTTTCCTTTTTTTTTAGTCATCTTCTTCTTCCCTTTACCATGCTTTCTCCTCTTCATTCAACCGACTGGGTCATGGCCGCTCGGAGCTCTATCCTGGTCGGATTCAACCACAATTGGTGGTGGGCAGCGACAGAGACCGCTTGAAGGCAGTTATGGCCATGAGACAGGGATAGGCAATTAGCAGTGAGGTGCAAACGGCGGTGGTGGCAAGGGGGCACGGAGGAGCGGTCGACTGCAAAGATCGACCTCATGGTTGCATAGCTGGCGACGACGAGCTACGGATGCAGAGGGGGTGCAATGGAGGCGGCAGTTGCTCGGCGCAAGTCATGCAGCTAAGGCGGAGGCCACAGGAACACGGTCGGACCGGTAGGGAGCAATGGCCGGTGCGTGGGAGACCAATGACAGAGGTGCACAGTGGAGGCACAGGCGATGGCGCGAGCAGTGGATTGCTCGCCTTGGTCCAGTAGTGCTAGGGTTTTGACGAGGCCTGGCAGGCGAGGCCACGAGACTGAGGATTGAGACTATAGCCTAATGCGGGTGTGGGGGCAAGTTGGGACTCCTTCAACGAATGGCTGGCGAGGTTGGAGGAGCAGCGGAAAGGTCCAATCAGATGGTGTTGAAACTCCCTCGGAGGAGGAAGAAAGGCAGTAGGAGGAGAAATGCAGAAAAGAGTAAAGAGGAAGAACCAATATAAGTTTCAAAACTTTTTTCTTTACCTGCTTCGTATTCTTCTCCAATTAGTCAAATCCAATCTCTGGCTTTCTCCCAATTTCTAATTTCTTTCGGATGATGGTTTCCTAATCGTCTTCTATTTTTTATTTATTTTTTGTAAGTTTTCTTATAGGATTGAGAGGATTTGAAATCAAATTGTTAATTGATTTGATTTTGGAATTTGGTTGAATTATGATTCGTAATAAAATTGGATCTTCATTTTTTTTTTTATTGACATATTTGAAATTATAATGTTGTTGATTAGGATTTCTTTGTTACGAGGAGAATTCAAAAAGTACATTTTTTTTGTATATTGAATTTTTAGCAGAAGTATTTGCAAATTTTTATTTCAAGAACTCAAATGTAATTTCTATTGGATCAAGAGATTCTTTTATAAAAATTGGCAAAGAGGATTTTTTTTGTAGAAATTTAAAATTTCGCTAATTTGTAAGTTCACATGTTTTTGAGATTTATTTGTAAAATCTCGAAATTCAAGATGTTATATGTAAATCTAAAAATTGTAATTCACCCCAAATTCAATTAGAGTTTTGTTTTCCAATTCCAACTAGAACTTGGATCCAGTTTAACTCAAAGTTCCATGTCTAACTCAAATTGAATTAACCCAAGTTAAATTTAATCCATCACAAATCAAACTTAGAGTTAGAATAAGACTATAATATCAAACTCAAAATCGGAGTTGGATTACAAAAACTACTTAAATAATTATATTTGTTGCATATCAACTTCGAGTGAAATTTGACCAATTAGTATTTTTAATATGCTTAATTTAGAATTCAAATAATAAAAGGACAATTTCCTATAGCACCTTAAGAACTTTCCAATTTTTTGAATATTCATTGTGACTTTTTAAATTCTTAATATCCCTTAAGAATTTCTTAATTTATTAAAAAAATTCAATTGATTGCATGGTCCTTGTACTTTGCACTATTTATGTATTTACCATATATATTTTTATATTTGTAATAATATGATTTTTTATAAAAGTAGGTTATGATAAAAATCAAGCAAATACAATTAGAATTAAACAGTTATGATCAAAATTTGTTATCATAATTATTTAATTCTAATCATATCTTGTTAGTTTTAATTATAATTATTTAATTCGAATCATTTATGGTTGGTTTTAATCATAAATGTAAAAATAATATTATAAGTATAATAGCATGTATTATAATACTACTGTAGGTATAGTGATATGTGCTGTAAATACAGCAACATACTAAAGTACATTAAATGGACTGATTGAAATTTTAAAACACTAAAGGAGATTTTCAGAAAAATAAAATTTTTTTAGGTATTTAAAGAATTTTTTTCAATAATAAATCTTCACTTTTATCTTTGTACAATATAGATTCTAATGCTATGACCTTACAACGGGCATGTTTTTCAACACTTAAATCAATAAATAAAATGTGTATAACTTTTAATCGAATTTTGTTTTAGATAATATCTAGGTATCGATCAAATTGAAAGGAATAGATTTAAAAAATGACCCAATGAGATTCAACTTAAAATCTCCGTCCATTCTATTTATAAATTTATAAAATTGAAGTCATTTTTATTTTATTCTTATCAATGATCTTCTTGAATTTTGATCGAGTTAAAAACTTCTATAAAAATAAAATAAATAGGAGGATTAAAGAAATTTTAAGGCCTCGTTTGGTTTGAAATCAGGATCAGAATCAGCCTATTTCAGAATTATTTTTTCTTGTAAAATTAATTTTACTTATTTTACATTGTTATTAAATTAAATTATTATAAAAAATTAAATAAATTTTTAAACTTTAAATTATTGAATCGTTAATTATGATAAAAAGATATTAGTTTACAAAAGTAGTTCACTAATCTTGATTCTGATCCCAAACCAAACGGTGCCTAAGATCTTTTCACATATTACATGATCAAAATTATCATAGTATGTAATTAGATTTATTGCATAATTATTAAAAAAATAAAAAAAATACACATAATAATAAAAAAAATATATGATTGTCATGCTAGAAAATAATAATTGTAAGCTTGAAAATGAATTTAAAAAATAAAATTCAAACGAGCCAATTTTAAATTGGTGCTTTAAATAATAAATTCACGTTGACATTTCAAAATGATTTTGGCAAAAATGATAATTAAGATTTGCCAGCATGTGTTTCTAAATGATTTTGGCGCTTTTTTTTGAAAAATTGTCTTTTTTTTTTTTTAGTCTTTCTCATGTTAAAAAAAGGCTAATTACAAACAAGTACCGAAATCTTTTTCCGTAAAAGCAGAGATTATGTTTCTAATTAGGATGATTTTGGGAATTTGTTTGTAACTATCCAACATAGTTAGTTTGCCTACCAACGGACTGACGGTCGTACAACAGTCAACGGTTAACAGGGCTGACACGAATCTCAACACTGACGTGTGACAACATGAGACACCGAACGGGCGCAATACTCTCTTCGCATCTATTCCACCCCGGAACATCTTATCCAAATCTAAAACTTGCACGTGGCGCACTACCATTTGCGATCTTCCTCTCACGTATTTTCTTGTCGAACAAAATCTGATATCCTATGGTACCAGATACCTGCCACGTGTTCCCGGACAAAATCTCAAAATGGCCATCTGTCCTGTACTCCGGTGAAGCTAAAAAGAACAAAGCAAATGTTCGAGCAATTACTTCGAGGCTTCGAGGTGTGAGATTTATGCTGGGAAAATCTTCTATATTGGTTGAATTTTTCGGTCCCGAACAGCAGGAGGGATTGTGGGAGGGTTTTTAGGTACACGATTCTCATTTTTTCCCCTCATTTTTTGAGTTTTTTTCCTGGCTTTAAATGGTGGAAAGATCTGATTTTTTTGGTGTTCGCTTGGTCAACTTGTTGATCCGGACAGTTTTCCGTGGGATTGTCTTGTTTCGACGGTTTTGATTATGTTTTTCTCTTGTTTAACCCTTTTTTCAGCTGGTTTTGAGCTATTCGTTGCTAGGGTTTCGTTTGTGAGCTTTAGATCTGGTTGATTTTAAGCTTTTCCAGTGGAAGGAGCGGTGTTTTTGATGTTTTTTAAGTTGGTAGTTTCTTTGGTTTTGCTTGCTTTTTGAGGGACGGAAAGATGTACTTTTTCGTGCTGTGCTCGTTTTGTTTCCCTTTTAGTGGCTTAAAGTTTCAATTTTTAGGGTTCTCTAGGTAATTTGGTTAACATTGGTGTTGATGTTGCTGGTGGTTCACTTCACTCACCGGTTATGTGCTCATTTTGAAGAGGTGTTTTAAAATTTGCTTTGTGATTCCAGTGCCTTCTCTTGTACTATGGAAGCCTTAGTTTTGGAAGTTGTTATTCTGGTTTTGTGCTTCTTCAAACCTGCAGAAATTTAGTTTAGTGATAATTTAATCTGTTCTTCTTCGTTTTTTGTTGCCGATGGTGTATACATCTTCATAGTTTAGTGCTGTATTGAATCTGCAAATAATTGCTAATATTTATCCTTGGGTGTGCATTCGTTTTTCTATTCTGTGTTAATGCAGTATTTGTGAGCAATGCAAGGGCGGTCGAATTTATCTCCGAGTTCATCATCCAAGGATGATGTTGTCTTGGATGTGAAACCCTTAAGATCTCTGGCTCCAATGTTTCCGGCCCCACTAGGGTGCACTACAGTCTCTTCCTCAACTGTTCCTCCCTTGGTATATGTCACTCCATTTCCACCTTCTCTGTCTGCCATACAATCGGGATTATCTAGTGCAGCTTCTTTTGGTTCTCCACAAGGTGCCAACCCGAGCACCCCTGTGTTCTCTCCCTTTTCCACTGCTGACCCTACCCAATTGAACTCGGTGAGTAGGCCTGCAAACAATGGACCAGCACATGGGTCAAATTCTAATGGGACTCTTCATCCCATACCAATTTCTTCCTTCTATCCAACACCATCAATGAGCGTGACACCTTCGAATGGACGTGAGGATGGTCGCACTTCAGCTTCAGGAAGGAAGATTAAGCAGCCGATGCACCTAAGTAACTACTCAACCAGTGGCTCCGACAGAGATGGCAGTGACAGCAAGAAACAGGCACGCAAAAAGCCCAAGAAAATCCAGGGTCTGGAACTAATGTTACTGCCCCCATCACATGAACCAAGGGAAGTTGTTGAGACTGTCCTCATGTCGTTTGATGCTCTCCGCCGTAGATTGTTGCAATCGGATGAGTCCAAGGACGTGTATAAACGTGCTGACTTGAAGGCCTCAGCGATTATGATGACCAATGATATCCGGGCAAATAAGGAGAAGAGAATAGGATCTGTTCCGGGCATTGAGATTGGAGATATTTTCTATTTCAGGATGGAGTTGTGCCTGGTTGGGTTGCATGCTCCAAGCATGGGTGGTATTGATTACATGACTGCTAGGTTTGACAATCAAGATGATCCTATAGCTATCAGCATTGTGTCTGCAGGGGGATATGAGAATGATGATGAGGATAATGACGTGTTGGTTTACACTGGCCAGGGTGGTGGAGGTGGCAACAAGTATGACAAGCAAATGGATGACCAGAAGTTGGAGAGGGGGAACCTTGCACTTGAGAGAAGCTTGCATCGGGGTAACCTGATAAGGGTCATTCGCGGTGCTAAAGATTTCAGTGTCATAAATGGCAAGATTTATGTCTATGATGGCCTGTATAAGATTCATGAATCATGGGTGGAAAAAGGGAAGTCAGGTTTTAATGTCTTCAAGTATAAGTTGGTGAGACAGCAAGGGCAGCCTGATGGCATTGCAGTGTGGAAGATAACCCAAAAATGGATAGAGAACCCATCTTCTAGAGGCAGACTAATTCTTCCAGACATATCATCAGGGGTTGAAAATATTCCTGTTTGCTTGGTCAATGATGTTGATGATGAGAAGGGACCTAGTCTTTTCCAATATGTCACTAAAGTTATGTATGCAAGACCTATGGGCTCAATGAAATCTCAGCAAGGCTGCTTTTGTCTTAGTGTGTGCCTTCCAGGTGATGCCAATTGCAGTTGTGCCGATCGAAATGGGTGCCATCTTCCCTATAGCTCAAATGGATTACTTGTGGGTCGTAAAAAAATGCTGTATGAATGCAATGCTTCTTGTCAGTGCACTGTTAACTGCCGCAACCGAGTAACCCAAAAGGGTGTAAAGCTACACTTCGAAATTTTTAGGACAAGAGACCGTGGTTGGGGTCTTCGTTCCTGGGACCCTATTCGTGCAGGCACATTTATCTGTGAGTATACAGGTGAAGTTATTGATAAGGTTGAAGTGAATGATTATGGTGAAGAAGATGAATATATATTTCAAGCTAATCACATTGATGAGAAAGCATCAAAATGGAATTATAGACCTGAATTACTTGGAGAACCTAGTACTGATACCACAAATGAGATTTTTAAACCATTACCCATCATCATCAGTGCAAAGAGCATGGGTAATGTGTCTCGCTTCATGAATCATAGTTGCTCACCCAATGTGTTTTGGCAACCAGTTCAGCATGACCATGGCAATGATGGATATCCGCATATCATGTTCTTCGCTTTGAAGCATATCCCTCCCATGACAGAACTGACATATGATTATGGTGCTAGTGCTCTTGGATTTGGCAGATTGAAGAAGTGTTTATGTAGCTCGCCAAAATGCAGAGGATATTTTGGCTAAACATAACTTAATGTGCATGGTGTACAGTTTAGCTGTTAATCTGACTATCAAGGTGAGAAGTTTTACGATATCAATTCATGTTGCAGTTCATTTTAGGCTATATTTGGTGGACATATATAACCATTGCTTCTCATTTGAAGTTCATCCTTATGTTTGTTTCACAACTTGCATGTCTGTGGAATCTTATGGCTCACCTTTTGATTGTATTTCATGTAACATTTCTTACTTGTCTTGGATTGGAATTAATTTGACAATGGAAGGAGCTATAAACTAGTCCTCTTGTTATGCTCATTTGTCTATCATTTGTAGTTGATGTACGTGCATTGACTATGTTTGATGTGGTGACACCACAATTTAGTTAATTGGAATTGTCTGATCAGGTGAGAAGTATATACTAATGAACCACAAACCAATAAAGAAAAAAATACATGTTGTCGCCTGAAGACTAGATTATGTAGAGAAATTCTCATTTTTATCAGTTGGCCTATCATGATCGTGTATGCTTGTTGCATGGTTCAGTACCGTATGGGGAGTTTAAGGAAGCTAGACAGATTGATGTGGGACTACATGACATTAATACTATTGTGAAAATTGTTATATTTATTCAGCATATATAGAGGCATATATATATATGCAGAATAACTTATGGCATATGCTTGATTTTCAGTGGTTGAAACAAGAAATGTATGTATCTCATTGTACTGTAGGGCAACTTATTTCATGCCACAGGTTGTTTCATGTAAAACATTTTTTGTTCACATGAATCTAGACCAATTGTACAACATTGCTTTTGCCTTTAGTGTCTCAGGAATAGATACACTTGTTAAATGTGTTTCAAAGACATCAGCATGTGGATACTGTCTCCCTTTAAACTCATGTTTGTTTTTGCATTGTTTCCTTTTCTAAATAAATTCTTTGAATTGTCTTCCTGGTTTTTTTCTGAGGTTATGTGTCAAGTATATACAGAACTCTGCTTAAAGACATCTATCAACTAATTAAGCATTAATTATCAGCAGATGCAGTTGATGCATGTCATAGTGCTAGGTGAATATGATTTGGTGTAATGAAAAAAGCAACCTCACAGGATTAGAGCAATTTGTCAGAAGTGGAAGTCTATAAGGATACCTGGCTAGGACATTGTATTGGGTCCTTATCTTTTGTTCCTCAGCCTTTTGAGTGATTTACTGTTTTATTCTTGAAATCTTGATGTTAGTTGAACTTGATTGCTAAACATAATACAGCATATAATTGAGGGTTTGGAATTGGTGGTTTGTTGGTATACAGGAAGGTAGTATAACTAGGTGATTGAATTCGTTTCTTTGAATTTCCTTTATTTTCTGGAGAAATGGTTGACACTTGACACATTCTTTAAGTAATTGTTCCCAGGTTGACATTTACTCATCAATAGTGAAACCTGGGAACATATAATAAAACTAAGATGTTCAAATTTGTGGTGTTCAGTTTTCTTACTGTGTTCTCTCTTTTATGTTGCTCATCCGTAAGAAGTTAAATTGGCAATCTAGTGTAGCTAAAATTTTTTTGTTGCAATTTTTGTTGGCACGGATAGATCCTCTCTGGGGAACCATTATCTTTCAGATCAGTTGTGAACTAAAATAACATTTAAGGCAAATTTTAGGTGCCCAATAAAAACTGATACCCAAGATATATAATTAGTAATGTGAAGTTTAGTTTGCATGTTTTGCAAGTTTTGTGAGAAATATCAGTTGGACTAGTGTCAAAGATAGCTATGCAGGGGGGTCTAGGTTGTCTTTCTGATTTATGCTCGTTGGATAGCATCTGATTTATTAGCTATAATAAACCAGATGAGGAAATGTGCACCTGGACTGTTTGATCAATAATCAGCTCTACATTAATTTGTAACTAATTAGTAAGAATGTGATTGTTCCACCTATTTCTAGGTGGGAATATTGAGGACCATGGGTGGAAAAATCAAAACTCATTAGGAATTGATTCATTGGCTCATCAAAATTGATGGTTCCACTCTAGAATGGGTAAGAAATATGAAAATGATGGGTAGAAGAATCAATACCTATTGAGTAAATTTCCCAAAAAATTCCATTAAACTGTGTTAAACAGAGTTTTATGTACTTGTTTTTCTCCATTTCACCTGAAGTTCACTTTTCCATGACAATTCATACTTTAAAATTTCAATAAATTTAAGGAGGTCATCAAGGCAGTAGAAACCAATTCTGGGAAGATCAAAGGATAGGATTTTGTTCTAGTCAATTTTTCTGATCATAGAATATTACAACTACCCTGACTAGCTAGATCTGGTTCATAATTCTATGAAGTTAATTAATATCGGATACATCATCACGAATATTCCAATATATTGATATTTACAGTCATTACTGCTATGCAATAGCGCATATTGCATCTTTGAGAAAGTTTATATCTATTTGGTATTCATCCCCATAAGATTCCTTAAAAGAACTAAATGTGAATGCTTGTTCCTACTCCTGTTTCCTTAAATGGCTTATTCCTGCTCCATTTTGTGCATTCATTTATAAGTCTGTCTGTACATCATGTTAATACTTTTGTGGATCATTTGTTCCTGCAGATATCTGTTTTGGCAAATTAACAAGCAATGGTGCTATGTAGAAATCATCTGTTTGCACATGGGCTCTTCCTTGTGAAAGAATGAAGCCGACCGTTCCATTGGAAGAAAGCATTTCTTTGGAGCTATGTAGGTGTGCTAGCTAGTTTAGAAAGGCTTTGTAGGGAAATTGTAGAAGTTTTCACTATTGAAACTCTGGAGGCATCAAATTTTGGGACTAATGTAAGCCCACTCTGTTGATATCCATTGCTTGTAATGTTGCTAAGTTTCTTCCAATTAAATCTCCATATCATGCGTCCCCATTTGCTCCTATTGTTTTAATGCTGGTTCAAATTCATAGGAACTTTTAGGTGGGGTGCATTAGATTCTAATTGGGTTTAGCAAACTATGGGGCACTTGCTTGTACTGCTTCTGCAGCAATTTGTGCTTCTCCGGGTTTGATGTATTGTGTTGTTGTTCATCTGTGACTCCAAATCCAGTTAAAGTGGAATGGATTAGGGTGCATGATGCTCCACGATGATGGAATGGCATTTTGTTTCTGTATTTTTTTTTATTTGTACTTTTTGATATATGTTGCTTGTCAGATTGTTCAGGCCTTTATGCTTTAGCTTGAGCAGAGGCCTTCTTGTATTTTGTTTTGTTATGCATCCTAGGTTTATACTGCTCATCAATTTGCTGTATGATCTCTTCATGGTTTTTGCGGCACAAAATTGGGCAATTTTTTTCTTACCTTCCAAGTGCAGTTTGAAAATTAGTTGTATACTTGTACGTGTACATATCTGCATACAAATTGTGCAATTAATGTGTATTTGCAGTCTTTTCCGTCAGCAGTAAAATGAGAGCAACTAGTTTCCAAACAAGGGTTTAGGGCCTTCAACTCTCGGCGGTGGTGCGATCGAAAGCCAAGGATTTCCTAGATTCTAAATGAGGTTTTGGGGCCTTCAACTCTGGGTGGTGGTGGGATTGAAAAGTATGGTCTTCTGATATAGGTTTCCACTTATTTCTGTGGGAGCTTTCTCAAAGAAAGGAAGGTTTATTATGTGTAGCTTCCAATATGGGTCCATTTGTTTGTCTGTAGATTGAAATCTATAATTTGAAATAGGTCCATTTTTTGCATGTACATCGAATTCTATCCTTCGTAATCTAATTTAAAAGTCCATGACAATCCGATCAATTTCACAAAACAATAATCCATAACAACAAGATGAAAGTCATAATATTTCAGGATCGTCTCGTTTTAGGAAAAAAAAAATTTACAAAATTAATATTATTTATTTTACATCGCTATTAAATTAAATTATTATAAAAATTAAATAGTTTTTTGAATTTTAAATTATTGTAGAGTTAATTTTGATAAAAAAATATTAGTTGATAAAAATGATTCGTTAGTCTTGATCTTGAACTTGATATGGATCCAAATCAAATAGGGTTTAAGTCCATAAAATTGCAAAAAAAAATTTTAGAAGTATAAAAATTACAGATAATTTTTAAAAGTATAAAAAAATTGTAAAAATCTCGAAACTTCATAAAATCACAACAAAAATCTTTGAAACTTTAGAAAATTACGGAAAATATCTTGAAAATTCATAAAACTACCGTTGAATATTTATAAAAAAATCATAAATTATTCAATCATGTATATCCTTGCAAAAATAGCAAAATTGCCACTAAACATATAGTATATGACAAACTTCATAGTATGAATACAAAGAAAACAGCACTTTTAATAAAAAGCATCAATAGAACATCATTCATTGTAGCATTTCTTACTAACTTTATTTTGGTGCTTTTATCTAATTCCAAGACTGATGTTTTGTTTATGTTCGTGTATGATTTTTGATGGATGCAACCCGTTTAGTAGTAATTTTATTATTTTTACAAAAATATATATGGTTATATAATTTTTGATATTTTTGTAAATATTTAGTGCTAATTTTTTGAACTTTCAGAAATTTTTCTGTGATTTTCTAAACTTTCAGAGGGTTTTTATGATTTTCTATACTTTCAAGGTTTGTTTGTGATTTTTTGAACTTTTAGAAATGATTTATAATTTTATGAACTTCAGGTATATTCTGCGATTTTTTTGTACTTTTAATGGCTTTTTTTTTTGCAATTTATATACCTTTAAAAAATTTCTATAATTTCTGTATTTTCAGATGTTTTCTGTGATTTTCTAACTTTCAAGGTTTTTTAATAATTTTCTATATTTCAAAGAGAATTTTTGTGATTTTTTATATTTTTGGGGGTTTTCTGTATGTTTTTGAACTTTTTTTTTACAATTTTCTATATTTTTAAGGTTTTATTTTTATTTTTCGTATTTTAAGGAGCTTTTCTGTGATTTTTTGTACTTTAAAAAATTTCTATGATTTTATGAACTTTCAAAGAATTTTGTGTGATCTTATATATTTTTAAGAAGTTTTTGCAAATGTTTTGTACTTTTAAATGTTTTTACGATTTTCTAAACTTTTGTGAGTTTTTTTAGCTATTTTCTAACTTCTATGGGGTTTTTTTAAAAAATATTTTATATAAATATATAGAATAAATACAATGGTAATTTTAATTTATTTCCATTAGTTTTAAAGCATCTAAGAAAAAAATTTTAAAAATATATAAAATATTACAACTTTTATGGGAATATAGAAATGATTACCCTTTGGAACAAGTGGTTCATTTTTCGCACACTATTATTATTTGTATTATTTTTATGTTTCGGATTGCTATCAGCTTTTAATCATTTATTCAAAAGCCAACTAAGTCAAGGATCATCGGTGACAACTACACTACGGCCCTATTACCAATATTGATAGTTATATTCGGACAACATGGAATTGTTGTTATACTATTTTTTGGCTTGTATCTTAGTGAAAAATAATATATTATTATGGTAATTATGATAATTATTATAAAAATCCAAATTGTCTCTATTTAATGCAAATGTGGTTGTATTTTATCAATAACTTCACTAGTAATATTCGTATATATTTTAAAGACAAATTTTAAGCTATTTTACAAAATAACCCTTAAAATTTATAACTAAGGCCAAACTTTTTTATAAAAGGTCCAATTAGAAAATAGGCCAAATAAACCAATTCAAATCTAATTTTTTAAATTGAATCTAAGTTTATACTATTTATTGTTCTTTAGTCATACAATCTCAAATTGAGACTAGATACTACACATACAATAAACTATTCTGATCCATCGTGAAACACCCAATTGAGTACATAAATAAAGTTTTGATTCTATTTATGTTATTTGTTTATTATCATCTACACATTTAATCAGATAATCAATTCTAAAACACTCGCTATTTTTTCAAATTATTTGATTTGAATTACACAAATAATTTTTTTTTAAAAAAAATAATAAACAATCTATAAAATCACAAGATTAATAAAATTTACCTCAAAAAATTCATGAGAAGAGGGTCTATTCACTATAAATTGAGGCAAAGGAGGAGGCGGTGAGGTAACCGTAAATGCCCTTTTCTTGTAATAAATAGGAGGAAAATATCCATGTAAATAATTATTTTTTAAAAAAATAGTCTTTCTTATGAGTGTAAAATTAATTTTGGATATGACATACATATAAATGTTAATAGCTCAGTTAAATTTCAAATTTTAGTTATAAAATTATTATTATTATTATTTAGGAAATATGATCATATAATATATATTTATTATTTGAATGGCTTATTTATTTAAATTATTATGTAGAATTATTCTTATTATTTTTAGATTTTATATTTATTTTTTATTATCTTAAATATTAATCATTAGTTGATCATAAATATCATAATATTTGGATGTTAATTCATCATTTTAATGTTAATTGCAAGATTTATTTTGATATTAATTAACTAAAAATAATTATTAGAATTTAAAAGTATAAAATTCAAATTTGAGCACTAAAGATAGGAGTGACCAAATACAAGAGCTATATGAAGATTAAGATTACTTGGTTAATGAGAGATTCTAGATAATAAGGGTATTTTACCATTCTATCTTCTATCGACTATTTTTATTTAAATTTAAATTATTTAGAATTCTTAAATTTAGATTAGATTTATTGTAATCGGTACAAGCTTGGCAAATTTTAAGTTTAATTTATGATGGTTTTTTCAAATTTAATTTCTAATTAATCCTTTTTTGGTTTAGTTACTCTAGAGGACCTGAAATTTTTTTTAATTAAAAATATATGTGTAATTATAAAAAAATAAAAAATTATATGTAATTTAATTATTTTTTAGGAGTAGTAGGTAAAAAAAATTTAATTAAATAAATAATAAGGGGCCATTTGATTGGGGTCAAGGTCAAGATTAAGATTAAGACTAGTGAACCACTTTGTAAACTAATATTTTTTTATCAAAATTAAGGCTTCAATAATTTAAAGTTCAAAATACTATTTAATTTTTTATAATAATTTAATTTAATAATAGTATAAAATAATAAATATTAATTTTATAAGAAAAAAATAATTCTGAAACGAGCTGATCCTGATCCCAAAATAAACGAGGTCTAAGTGACTATTGCCTATGGTGCGTGACATGATCTCTAGTTAAAAATAAATAAATAATTTTTATTAAACGAGCGAATTATGGTCGATATTCACAGAAATAATTTTATTTCAAAAGTCAGGTATTTCGATGGAAACTTCCCTCATTATATCGAAGAAAAATTAACCGTGCCATGTGCACCCACATGACATGCTTGCAAATCCACGTCACCAAACAAATTAAGAAAAATATTTTTATAAAAAATATTCTCAATTTTTTTTCCGAAAAATCCCTTTTAATGCTTCAAAAATAAATAATTTCCATATTTAGGTAAATATCTAAATAATATCTCTCCGTCACGTCCTCCATTCCGAATCCCGAGCATTTTTTCCTTTTCGTTGACAAAAAGATTAAAAGAAAGAAAATAAATTTTAAAAAATGCAATTCTTTATGTAGAAGCCCAAAAATCAAAATCCATGCACCAGATCTAATAGCTCTCCGCGCAGTAGAAAATCGAATCTCCTCTCGCTCTGCGCCGATCTCTGCGACTCCGATCGCGCGGATCTCAATCGGGTGAGAAGCTCGAATCTTTGAGCAGTTTCCGTCTGTCTTTCGCGTTTGATTTCCGCTTTTTTCGGTGATTTGTCGAGGAGATTCGCCGGGAGTCGTCGTTTTAGATATCGTTTGCTGGAAGCTCAGAGTTTGGGAGTTTTGGGATTGAGATAACTAATTTTGTTTGTTAATTTGGTGAGAATGAAGTAGATGCGTGAATCATGCCAACTTGTTGTGATTTTTGTGATTATGTCGACGGAAGTGAAATGTGTACTGAAATCTCTAAGCTTTGATTTATTTTAGTTTTTTTTTGCATTTGTTTGTTGATCTGTGTTTGATTTCTTTGTTGCTTGATGGGAAAACATTCATTTACTTCGACCGTGAATTTGCCGATGTATGCAAATGAGGGAAGACTGGATTCGATATTGTGATAGTATACAATATGCGTGAATGAGATATTTTGTTTGTGTTTGTAGGTTGGATTCTTAAATTACAAACCTTTACTTATCATTTCTTCTAAATTTGGTATTTGTGGACGAACTCTACATTTTTTATTTTTTTCTTTTTGAGTACATTGAAATTAGATTGAGTTCCACTTACTTTTTAAGGTAGGCGATAGGTAATTTTGCATTGTTTCTGTTGCAATGAACACTGACTAATGAAGTCTGCACGTGTTTATTTTTCAACAGAATTATCATAGGCAACAAAAGCTCTTCCAAGGAGATAAGTGTGATAACGGCAGTTTTAGCAAACCTTACAAAGAACAAATGGCTCCTATTACCAAGGCAGAGAAGAAAAAAGCATTAGATGTTGCTTCATGGGTGTTCAACGTTTTAACTTCTGTCGGAATCATCATGGTCAACAAAGCCTTGATGGCCACCTATGGCTTTAGCTTCGGTAATCCTAGACTTCCATGACTACTTACTTCTTTTGAATGTGCTCCACAATAATTTCTGGATTACTATGTTATGGTAGTGGATTTTTGCTGTGGTTTACTTATTCTTGTGTGGAGGATTCTGTGATTCGGGTATGATGTCAACTACTCTGTACGGAACATTGAATTTGAAAATCCTTTTAAATAGTTATCAGAAATATTCTTTAACTACAGCAGGGAATGCCATTTGTTTTGTCTCTGCAGTGATGGGAAATGTTATCCCTGATCTTGTCTAATATTAACTATCTGGAATACTATAGTTAGTTCATTGATCCATCTTTTCCAAAAGCAATATAGATTGGACTTTGATATGAAAGTACTATTATATTAAGTATATGACTATTTTTTTTTTAGTTTTGGATTCTTGTAGACTGCTTCAGTTTTAGGATTTGTTCAGACATTTAATCGAAATTCTTTTACATTTATTCGTTTTGGATAAAAGCCCTTGCAGCTGTGTCACAATCTACAGTTTTCTTACCTATAAAAGCATGATTACCAGAATCCACTGACCTTCAAACCTTTATGACATCTTCATATGATTCCTTTGTCATTAGACTGGTACAATCATAGACAATTTCTAGTCTCTTAGTTGTCATCATGTAGGTTCCCAAGGAGTTAATATGGAATGACCTATGCAAACCATCAATCAACACTCAGAGATGATCAATGAACAATCCAACAAATGTCTTGGATGCAGTTATAAGTTTGTTACAGTGTTGAATCTGTTCTTTTATCTTTCACTCGTCTGTTGTCTCCCCTTGCCTACACTTCCATTACTTTGACTCACTCCAATAAGGATATCTCAATACTTTTACCAATCCCGCTAGCCCTTATTTCAAAGAAAGCACTAAAAATTGCTGTTCATGGAGTTGGCAGAAAGGTCGAAGAATTAATGTAATTTTTATAAATCATTGTCTTTGTCAGCCAGTTAGCAACCTGTTCTATACTGATGACAGATTCTTAGACCATATAGAGGGAGAGTTACGTAGACTACTCTTAGTGTTATGGCTCCCATAGAAGTTTCATATTACCTTGTAGTGGTCTTGATTGTTGGATACAAGTTTGACACAATCTTATGCACACGCATTATGTTCTTATTGGATATCCTTTGCTAAAGTGGCCCAGGCTTGTCCACACTCCCTTGTAATGTTCTTTTTAATTTATTTTTGTTGCCATTTAAATTTCTAGGCTCTACTAAAAGGTATATTGAGTTGGAGTCTTATACCAATATTTCCCTTATGGTTAAAACAATTTTGTTTCACTTTTTTTTATTTCATCAGTTTTGTCTTGTGGGTTTGTTGCTCCATTCCCCTTCTTTATTTATCTGTTTCTGTTTGTGGATTTGTTAGATTGGGTATGCACATTTTAGTTAGTAATGATGCTCTTGGATGGTCATGCAAACTCTGGATTTAACAGATGCATATGTTAGTTGGACTTTGTTTTCTCTCCCTGTGTTTTTGCATGTTTCTAATACTAATGGCATTATGATTAATTTTCGACCTTGTAATTCTAGATAGTTTTCATATCTCTTTTTTTGTCTGATTGTCAAAGCTATCTACTGCAGCTACTACTCTAACTGGACTGCATTTTGCTACTACAAGCCTCTTGACTACAGTTTTGAGGTGGTTGGGGTATATTCAGCCATCTCATTTGCCATTTCCAGAACTTCTAAAATTTGTCCTGTTTGCAAACTTGTCAATTGTTGGAATGAATGTCAGTTTGATGTGGAATTCTGTGGGGTTCTACCAGGTCAGTTGCACTGGTGATCAACCATCATTTGCTTGAACTAAAAATGTGTAGATTTTAAAATGACTTTCCTCATTGTCCTATGATCTGTAGATAGCAAAGTTGTGCATGATCCCTGTATCATGTCTTTTAGAAGTTTTGTTGGATAAAGTACGCTATTCCCGGGATACAAAACTCAGCATAGTGGTGGTTCTCATAGGAGTTGCAGTATGCACTGTTACCGATGTGAGTGTCAATGCTAGAGGTTTGTTGGCGGCTACTATAGCAGTTTGGAGCACTTCTTTGCAACAATATGTAAGTTTTCAGTTACATGAGTTAATGTACTTCATATGTCTTTATGTGTGTTTCCTTTCAATCAATGGCATGCTTGTGTTTTATCTGAACTTTTGATTTTCCTGTTTTGTTTTGTTGTTTGTATTTAAACCCCTCCAGAACATGCCAGCTGAAGATAAGTATCCTTTTGCTCTTGCTTTGATTGACTCCCCATTACTTGGTAGAAAATCTACAGAATCTATCTGATCTCCAGCCACAGAATCTGCACAGTAGAACCAATTAATAGTTGATTCCATCAAGTTGTTGCATTAATATTTAATAGATCAGCATGTGTTATTTATGTACCAAAAGAAAAACATGTGTTATTTGACTTGTGTTAACAAGTTATTTTCTCTTTAGCACCATCATCCCTGTAGTACCTCATATAAATCCTATTTTTGTTCATCAATTTGCTCGGGATACATCATGATTCTTGTTTCAAAGTACATGTGTAATCATGTTTCCATAATCTTCTTGTTGATTTTTTGTGCAGTATGTCCATTTCCTTCAGCGAAAATATTCACTTGGATCTTTTAATCTCTTGGGTCACACGGCTCCAGCCCAAGCAGCAACTCTGCTGGTACTAGGTCCTGTTCTGGATTTCTGGTTGACAAACAAAAGAGTGGATAAGTTTGACTACAATGCCACTTCTACAGTGAGTACCTGAATATTCAAAACTTTATTACTGTTTCTTGAATTTTTTCTACAAGCAGATTTCTTCTCCTAAATGCAATGTTCAACTAACTGGTGTGAACAATTTTGCAACTGTCATCCTAACAGAATTCTTTCTTATTTCTGCAGTTCTTTATTATCATGTCATGCACAATTGCTGTAGGAACCAACCTAAGCCAGTTCATATGCATCGGTAGATTCACAGCAGTATCATTCCAAGTTCTTGGCCACATGAAGACCATCCTTGTTCTCATCCTCGGATTCACCTTCTTCGGTAAAGAGGGTCTCAATTTTCATGTAATTATCGGCATGATCTTAGCAATAGCAGGTATGGTCTGCTATGGAAATGCATCATCTAAACCAGGAGGCAAAGAGTGTCGCAGCTATTCTATGCCAAGTGACAGGTCTCAGAAACACGGAGCATTATCTGAATCGGAAGAGTATGATGAGAAGGTTTGAACATGCCAGTTCATATGCATTTGTGTTCTTGAAAGCTCTTAGAAAACAACATCGATAGGCTATTGATTACTCCCTCGATCTTTTTACATTACTGGGTTACTTGATTTTTTTTTTTTCATTATTTTTCTCTGAATCTATTTAGATACTATTTGGTTCATTGATACTTACAGTTATTTATACATCTTTCCCAGTTTAAAAGGGAATGTAGACTACTTTGGAATTATCCTGTTGACCACAAATTATCTTTAGAACTTCTCAGTGTTTAGAAATGCATATACTTATTATTGAAGTTTGTCTAATGAGCTAATGAGTGATGCATTCTCCTGCTACTATTTTTCTTGTTTCTATATATTCCTGGACTCTGGAATATTGCCCAATTTGATATGGCAAATTGGTTTATGACCACTTTGAACTAATGTTTACAGATTTAGGAAACAATGATAATCTATTGCTACAGAACGATTACATGACTCAGTATACCTTGTGAAGGAGACGCCCAGAGAAGAACTAGAAGCTGTATTAACCATCATTTTTTTTTTATTAAATGCATATTAAAATATGATTTGACGCCCCACGATTTTGCAAACGTCAATTGTCAAGGTTATCAAAGAGCTTTTTGTTTAATCCAATTGGCGCCTACCAAATTTGCATCCTTTGCTATCAAAATGGGGCCCTAGCCCATCAATCCCTCAACATCAAGCCAAATTGACCCAACCACTCCCGCAAGAGACTGCCCTCCAATTCAACGCCCACAAAATTTGTTCTTTCTTCAATTAGGGCAGCCAAGAGCACACACAGCATCTCCATCAAGGTTCCCATTCCAAGCTCTCTACATTAAGAAGTCACTTTAAGCATCAATTGTTTTTCAGCTTTTCAAGTCAACCCTAGATCTAGGGTTGTCGATGGGTTGGCGATCACACTCGAGTTTATGTTTTAGACCTACTATGTGACTAGTTGAAAATTTTTCCGTCGAAATATTTAGACGATGTCAGACGATAAATATTTTCGAACCTGCTTTAAGTTTATAAAAGTTTATTGATATTGGATGTAGTTCAATTTGATCTTTTACTATTTTTAAAAATTTCAAGTATTGGAACATAAAAATTTTTGAGACCACACATGCAAGATGCTGACCTAGGTCTTGCTTGTCTAGATTAGTGAAAGTATGGCAAAATTGTCATATATTTGTAAACCTACCCACTAATTAGTTGGACTCAATCAAACTTGCACATTTGAGTCCAAAGAAGATTTGTGGGACCAATTTGTAATCTCATAATTACAAATCATAATAAAATTCATGTAAAAGTCTAATTATCATTTAATTATTGATCATTATATATAAGTATTTTCATGAATGATTCTGATTTTGGCAAGTTTGGCTTAGTTACAAATATCTTTTATTCTCATGATCTCTTTTATTATAATATCAGGTGTGATGAATTAGTTTCATATCGGATATTAGATAGATAGAATCCAATATAAATAGTGAAACAGATTCATATCTTATGAGTTTAAGTTTTTGGGATAGTTTGATATCCGGTCCACTATATTGATTCGATTCGATACTCTTTCGACTCTCCCACCACTCTCTTACTCTTCAAATGAGAGATTTGAAGAGAAATTTCGGTTTGCAGTCAGAGTTCCCGTCTAATCCTAGTTTGTAAACAGCACAATATTTATATAAAAAATCAGTTGAGTGGCTTGTGGTAGTTGAACAAACCAAAAGGGAGGGGGCTCCATCACGAACATGTGGCTCAATTGCAAGCGGACCAAGTTCAATCCGTTTGGGTCCCAACGCATTTGGGTCAAATTGATGCAAACATGTCATCAATCAAACACTTGATCCTTGATATAGCCAAGAGATAGGGATGTGTGCTGATTAATTCCCCCAAGCATCAATTGCATCAAGCTTTTCAAACTTCGAATTATCAAATGATAGCTTTGTCTTCAGCCAAGTCAACCAAAAATTTAATACTTGAAATATAATACCAAGCTTACTCAGCGGTGACCCAAAAATATAAAAAATAAAAAATAAAAAATCTACTTAAAATCTGCTTGATGCTTTAATGATTCCAGCCATGTTGTCGGATCTAGAATTGGTTAATTTATTAGGTTAGCTTTGGTTTCTAGCTTGGATTCAATTGGCTCATGCTGACCTAATTAGATTTTGTGGTCTTCACCGGAGATTTAGAATGCATTCTAAGTTTCCTTTTTTATTTGGCTAGATAAGGTTCATTTTCAGCACCAATAACCCAAAAGAAAAGTCTCTTGCATCACTTTTTCTTCCTTTTTAATTTTTTATTTCCTTTATTTTGTTTTTGTAGATTAAAGATTAGTTAAGATGATGTTTGCAAAAACATAAAAGAGAGGAAAACTTACAAATATACCCCTTCCAAAAGGATTTTTTATGATATTTTAAAATATTGAGCATTTTTAAGGAGGATTTTAAGAATATTTTGAATCGAACAGGTGATTTTTTTATTAAAAAATGTCTATTTTAAGATGGAGTTAGACATAGATTTTAATCACAAACTCAAATATCAAATTTATTTAATAAAGAGTAATGTCTTTTTCAATATATTAATATGGACTTGCTCGGACTTGTGTAAAATAATATAGCTTTGCCTATGTGGCATGCAACTACTATTATCCAAGGGACACATAAGTAATTTTGCAAATTTGTGTGAAGGATGAATAATCTGAAAAAACCTCAAAAATACGTATATTATGCATGCTTGACCTTTAATTAGACAAAATCCATGACACTAAACAATCGGATTAAAAAATAGAGGGCTTGCTCAGCAATCCACTAAGCAACTTGAGCGTAGACTTGAACATGGCTAATTATATTTTTATAATGCCCTAGAAAATTTTTAAAAAAATAAAATATAACTGCATGTTGCATGAAAGGGAGGTTCAAATGACATGTCCCAGATGGATCTTCTTGTTTGGATAAGATATTAGCATGGCCTGACAGCATTGGTTGTGCTCTAATTATTTTTTAATTACAAGTTAATGATAATTTTATGTGTGTTGACTCAGACAAAGTCATGGAAATGCACATCGACAAGGCCATTGGTTTGGAAATATTATATTATAGACAAAAAGCTTGTTGTTGACTTAGGTCCATGCTTAGGCCTTATTGAGCCGGCTCATGCTTCGTAATGTGTGCTCTTTTTATCGGGATTTTTGCATTTATGCCCCTATACATCTATCATTTTCTTGTAGGGGCATCCATACAAATGAACAAATATTGAGGGATATATATGTAAAAAAAATCCCTTGTTAATGCAACTTTTATTATGTCACAAAGGATAATTACAAAAATAAAAAACTTTTGACTTCGCTATTTACAAAAAACTCACTAGAGTCCATTTTTTTTGGTTGAAATATTCAAGTTCTCCATCGGTTGACTTGGAAAATTCAGGTCAACAAGTTAGTTTTCTTGTCTTTGTTTTATTAGAATGGTCAACCCTTTCAAAGATGTGGAAGCTCAGTTCTCGACAAAATCCTTCGTAATTTGAATAGAGAATTGACCCGGAAAATAATCTAATTTATTATTAGCTACTAATTATCGATAATTAGTTATAATTATAGGTTATTATATCCTCTATTATTTAGAAATATAATTTATTCACAAAAAAAAAAGGCTAGTTTCATCACTTGTCACTAATTATTGATTATCAGCTATTAATCAGGATTTGAATAAAAAAAATCCTTCGTGAGTAAAGTAGGTTGACACGTGGAATGCGGAGAAAATAGGACCCTCCACCAAAACAAGCTGACTTCATGCTTGCGAAACGCTGACGTCAGCGCCTCAGCATGGACGGTTCCTTGGTCACCCATGCAAGCCGAATAATTAATTAGCAAAACCTCCCGTTGGGGCCGGACCCATGTGACCCTGTTGCCTGCATGTTTCATGCAATTATTTTTTTTTTATTTTTCATTCCAAACCCCTTCGTTTTGTTAGAAATTAGTATTCTGAAAAATTAATTTTTTTTAAAATTTTGAAAATTTTCGCCTGTTTAATACGAGGGATTTGAATATTCTAAATTTTTAATTTTTTTATTTATTTAGATTAATTCTCTAAATCTTAAAATATTTGGGAAGAATGATTAAATACTAAAAAATTTAAAAATTAATGTTATTTTTATACTTTAAAAATATCTTAAATACCTAGAATGCTTATTTATTAAAATGTAATGTTAACTATTAAATTTTTTTAAGAAAATATTTAAAATAATAATTGATTGATAAATAAATAAAATTACATCTCAAAAAATAAATGAATAAAAGAAAAAACGCTGATCTCCGTGACTTGCCACGTCAACAGAATCCCCTTTCTCTCTAGAACGAGACGACGTCACCGCTGGCGATAGCCCTTTGCCCCTCTCAACTGCTGCCCCTGCCTCCGAGCACAATTTACAAACATGCCACTCCCTGCTTCTTTTCCCAAATGTGGACTAGCGGCACTAACGTAAAAAGATCGAAACCGAGGTCCTTTAGTGTCTTTTTGTTAGCAACGTTTAAAGTTAAGCAAAGACAAAAAGGGCGCCAAACGTTATCGAGATCGCGATCCGCGGTGCTCCACGTGTGGACCCCGCCGACGACGCGCTTGACCGTCAACTTCGCCCTCTCTCTTTCTATTATTTTCTCTTCAAAACAATCAGCAAGTAAGAAATTTTACAAATGAACCCAACTGAAAATTGTAAACAGCTTCGCACTTTAAAAATAATAACTAAAATGTTTGGTTTCTTTGCGAAAACACCCAAAACTAATCAGTAATGCAGCATTTATTTTTTTATATTTCACAAGTACTTCGTTAAATATTTAAATAATAATTACTGAATAACTAATTCATCCAACTTTTTTGAAGGAAAAAAAAAAATTGAACCGAGGTTTACTAGGTATACCACACACATTGAAAATACAAAAAATTTGTTCTCTTCTACAATTTGATCAACGTATTGGGTGTTTCCGCAAAAAAATCACCAAACCCGTCTTCCGGCACCCGGATCCGCAACAAACCGCGGGTTATCGGGTGCGGATCCATCCTGTCCCGTGGCACTCTCACCCGCTTTCTGGCCACCGCCTCATTTATTTCCCCCGATTCCCAACTCTTATATATTCCCCACTTCCCGTCTTCAAACTCCACTTCCCTCACTTCTCATCCTCGCAACTTCACTTCCCTCACTTCCGACTCTTTTTCCGACCAAATCCCAGCCGCAAATCCCGAATCCGATGGCGGACAACTGCCTGACCCTGGAGGCCTTCTGGCTCGAGACCCAGGCCCTAACCCGCGCCCTCCAGATGTCCCTCTCCGACGACTCCTCCGCCTCCTCGCCGCCCCTCCTCCTCCCCCCTCCGGCTCCGCTCTCCGCCCCTCGCCGGACCCCCCTCGCCTCCGGCCGGATCTCCAAGCGCAAGTCCCGCGCCTCCCGCCGCTCTACCACCACCTTCATCACCGCCGACCCGGCCAACTTCCGCGCCATGGTCCAGCAAGTCACCGGCGTCCGGTTCGTCGAGCCGACTTCCGAGCCGGTTTTGCGGCCCGAGCCGCAGCGGAGCGGGTACGGGTTCGGGCTCGGCCAGCAGAGCTGCCTCCCGACCCTCGACACTTCGGCTTTGTTGTTGGACCGGGAGGGCGGGCTGCAACAGAGCGAACCGGACGGAAGGGACGGATCCGACGGGGTTGGTTTGGGTTTCGAGCCGGTGATGAGTTTCCCGACCTTGGAGTCGTGGCGGGTCGTTTGATGCCGATCGGACGGCTCTGAATTCGTGGCGCGGATGTGGAGGAGCTGAACTGGGTTGTTATATTTTATATTTTTTTCCTTTTTTTAAATTTTGTTAATATGTGTAGTTTCGGATTTGTAACTTTTTGTTGATTAATGCTATTAATCTTTCAGAAATTTAATTTAATCTCAGTCGTTAAGCAGATAAAATTTAGTAGTATTATGCACAAATCTCGATGCAAATGCGTCGAGATTTTAAGATTCGTTTGATTTGAAATCAAAATTAACATATTTTATAATTAATTTTTATAAATGATTTCTAATTATGAAAAACAGTCAAACATTCGAACGGGGAAAAAAAATGGACGTAGATCTGCGGACTCAACATTGCAAGTGTTCTAGAGCTCGAGTTTTTGAAAGATCAAAGTCAAACAAGGGGGCTCACTGCAACGCGGATCTTGTACGGATCGATGCCCTCCGTACATCAACGTCGTGCGACACTGCAGGTTTCTGATCCGGCGGGAATATAGGCCAGCTCATCTCGGCTCGGACACCGACAGGCGTCGTTGACCGGCGGCCGATGTCTCCGTAAGTCGGAAGTCAAGGCATCTGGATGACGTGGCGGTTGACTGCACCGGTGTGGGCCTTTTGAGTCGAGTCATTTCTTTTCTCATAAATATCGAAATGTGACGCCATTTTGACGTACAGGTCAAACAGTTTTGGAATTTTCATACCTTCTAGAATCTTTTTACTCTAATCAAAATATTTTAGCTCAAAAAAATCTGTTTCATAAAGATTGACTGAGTAAATAATAACCACAATAATTTATAGCAGAAAAAAAAAACAGATATACAATAAATATAATAAATTCATGAAATTATAACAGACATAGGTTTTCTCTCTTCATTTAATATACCCCATTTATTTTGAGATTGAAATCAGGACCAGCTCATTTTAGAATTATTTTTTTCTTTTAAAATTAATATTTATTATTTTATATTATTATTAAATTAAATTATTATAAAAAATTAAATAATTTTTTGAATTTTAAATTATTGAAGTCTTAATTTTGATAAAAAAATATTAATTTATAAAAATAATTTATTAGTTTTAACCTTCACCTTGACCTTGACCTCCAACCAAACGCCCCCTATTATCTTTATAAGTATAGATTATATTAGAGATGCTCCATGAACACAAACTCCTAGCAATAGACTTCCAACATAATATTATTTTTGTTCTTTCACTCTGAAAATTTAAAAGTCTGGAACCCACAAAAAGTTCTTTTTCTTGATATACATGGATAAACCGCTTTTCTTGCACCTAAGAAGAAGGTATCAATTGATCTCTGGCAGAATTTGAACTCGTAACTCTCCATTTAGATGATAAGATCCTTTGAGAAGCCATGTTGAACTACTAACTCAATACAGAATACTCAATACAGAATTAGCGGACTTTAACGAACTTTGAGCCTATATAAAGCAACATAAATTGGTTATGATATATTCTACTAGACATTGTCATTTGACATCACAAAATATGCATCATAAAAACAAAAGAAGTTCCACATGCAGCCCACAAAGTACCGTCACATGCTTTTCAAATGTAGTAGTTTTAACTAGTGCACTTTTGCTTACAACATACCAGACAGACGCATCAACTGCAAACATAAAATCTCATCAGTCAAGGAGTGCACCTTGCAATCAATTTGGAAAGCAAAACCCCACCGAAGAACTAACAACCTGGATTTTGAAGGACTACACCTATGTCAAACTCAACCTCAAAACTGGCTAGTTGCATCAGAAACTTTCAGTGCCATTGAGCTGTTAAATAAGAAAATTAAAAAGCGGCAGTTCAATGAACAACAGTTTTATACCATTTCCAGTGCATTTAAAAGTTCACTATGGACCAACAAAATGTCTTGAGGAATGGAATGTAGTATTGGCATGATGAGGAGAATAACATAAATGTGAATTAAATCATGAATGCTTCAATTTTCCTCTCTTAAGACATAACAAGATCATTAGCAAAAATCAGATGGTCAAACATATGATGACATGAACAAATATGTACAATTGCTTACGAAAAATGCAAGAGCATACTAGCAAAATATTCAACATACCTATTTCAGAACAACTGCTCTATGAGCCTTAAATGATAATATCACATTCCAGGCCAGTGCCACTATGTTTGCAACAAGAACCTGCAATTTGAGAAGCATAATTTAGTATTAGTGAATTCTTTGTGGCAAACAGTAAAACCGCAAGTCTAATGGCAAATAAATAACTCTTTCTTTTTCCATGCTACAGCTCACTTTCTGAGCTTTGCCAGATAAACTGAGCTTGATGGCACCAAAAAGCCATACAAAGATACCACAGGTCTTATTTGTGTGTCCACTTGGAAGAAACCATTTTCTGTTAGTATTTAGAAACGCAAAAGCTGAGCTAAGATCATGTGATTTGAACCTGATATTGCTGTGGGACAAATCGAAAGTTGAGAAACTGGAATGGTATCCACAACTGCCAATTTGCTATAACTGATGAAAACCACTCCTGGAAAGAGCATAAAGAAAAATATATATACTATTTTCTATTAAGGCTGCATTTTGAAGACTAACAAGTAATTCATCTACCTGTTTAAGCTTTGGTACTACTTGAGATGGCCTTCCCTCCAAAGTGACAACCGAAGATAGAAAAACTCCTATAAAAATGGGAGAGAAAAGGAACTGTAGCAAAGTTGGTGCACAATAAGAAAACTCATACTTGATAAGGTTACATAAGCAAGAACAGATTCAGGAATGCACTTAAATCATGGAAATTAAGAGGAATACCACCTGATCAAGCAATAGGCGCAAGAATGCACCTGATGCACCCTTGATGGTTACCGACTTACTCAAGGATAAATACCTGGAAAGTCATCTTGAAGGAGTAAGGATCCAACCAGGTCAGACAGATTTAGAAATAAGCAAACATTTTCTAGAAGCCTTAGTTATATTTGAGAAAGCATGCAAATAAACATGGAGTAGTAAAGGGAAAACAGAAAGAAGAATTAACAAGTTCATAGGTATATTGATACATCTAAATTAAATAAGTCATGATTACCAAAAATGCAATGTGGGACCCACCAAACCAAATCCCAAGAGAGTAAATATTAAAGTTCGCTTTATGTCCAACTTAGATACCTGTTCAATCACAAGCTGACAGCACAGAAAATTGTTCGATAAGTCAAGGAAAAAAGCCTAGCTTCCATAGAAAAATGAAAAGCAAAGTCCACATGTCAGATCCGAAACACAAATATGGAGCATTGACATATGAATATGCATTACCATTCCATACGAAGTACTATGATAATAAATAAACAGACTTGCTTCTTCTGATCTAGAGTACCAAATATTAGGTCCTCTGATAAATACATAGGAATGCTGAACCTCAAACAACATGTATAAATAAGTTTCATTTTTTCGGTTTGATATGAGAACGAAAGTAATGTAGCAGAAATCAGGTTATCAGGACATACATATCACACTTAGAAACAGAAAACATGTATTCATATATGATTCAGTGTTGAATCATACTCAAAATCACTAGACCACTTCTCCTTCCATGTTTTGTAACTATCATCTATATAACTTTAGGTAAATTTAATTTTTCAGCATCCCAAAGCACCAAGCTACACTTTTATGGTTTTCTGAGAATCAATGGTTTGATTCTTTTGTTTCCTCTTCAGCATAAGACAGTTTGAAAAACTCTGAATCAAGCTAAATGAAAATCCTTGGGCATGTTTCTTGACACAATTGACCTTACATATAAAAGTTACTCACCAAATCCTAGATGTTAGCTCCAATAAAAATTATTTGACTGAAGGATCTATTTGTTTGAAAAAAAAGTGCAAATCATGATTCGACATTATTTTATATTAATCAGTGCAATATAAAAAAAAAACAAACAAAAATTCCATCTCATATCTTTTCTTGAAGAGAACATGTTGCCCAAGAATTGGCAGAATTCCTTTTTTTCTTTAAACCCAAACAAAAATGTCATCTCATTTCCTTTTCTTGGAGGGAACATGTTGCCCAAGCTTTGGAAGAATTCCATTTTTTCTTTAAACTAAACAAAAATGTCATCTCATCTCCTTTTCTTGAAGGGAACATGTTGCCCAAGCATTGGAACAATTCGTTTTTTTTGGCAAAATTAAAAGGAAAAAAGGTCAGGGTGGCATTGTGAAGTATGAAACCCAACAATTCATTTAAACAAGTCTAAATAACAAAAACTGCTGTGAGATTTGTAGACTTAGCTCGCATAAAACACATAAACAACTTTAAAAAAAAAAAGAAGAAGAACTAGGAAATTTTTGGTATTGATCTACTGAACTGCCAATGGAAAATATCCAACAAGATAGATAGCTAGATTTTTCGCTCAAAAAAGATAGATAGCTAGGTTTAGCAAGAATGACAAGAGAACCTATCACATGATTAAGACACAAAAAGGGGCCATCATAAGTGGAGAATGGAGAAGAAGTGGCAGATAAGCTGATCACTATGCTTCAGGGCAGGAAAAAGTGGACGTTCATGGAGGTGATGCTGGGGGATGAGGACCATTTGTAAGGATCTCTCCACTTCTATCTCCATGGACGTGTTGAGCAAAGGTCTCTGTGGATGTGTTGAGCAAAGGTGACCTTCTCAGTTTATGCATTAATAATGTGGAGGGTGGGTGAGGGATAAATGAAGGCATGCTGGCACTGTCCCAAAATGAACCCCACAGTGGTGGAAGGTAGGGAGTGGGATAATCAACTGAGGAGGTCGTTCTCTACTTGGATCACTGCCATAGGTGAGGTTCATGTCCATGTCATGGCCGGCTAAAATGAGGCAGTAGTTTCTCAAATGGTGCAGCAGACAGGGTCATGTGACTAGAGAATGCTGTGGTGCACTGGGGCAGAGTCAGAGATGGGGTTCTAGAGGTCCATAAGCGAAAATAAAAGTTTCCAAAGTAAATAATATAAGTGCTTGCAGCATATTATGATCATCAATAACTTGCTTCCCAATTCCGATTGCATGGATAAGAAGGCTAATGTGAAAAATAAGATCCACATGATCAAGAGGAGTTTGACTTTCAGAATGGACCAACATGGAGTGCATTAAATGGGAGGAAAGATCAGCTTCAGAGAGGAGCAGCTGTCTTCATTTCAGTGCGTCCTGGCTTTGGTTTTGGTGTGCTTAATTTTTGGCTTGTTATGCTTTGTTTTGCCTGGTTGATCTTTGTGTGTGTTCTATTTTTCTATTCTGCTGCTACCTTCATGGTAGCATCTTGTACCTCTATGTTGAAACCTCATGTTGGTTTAAGGATTGGTGGTTCATACACCATTTTTCAAAAAGACAAAAGAAAAGACAATCCATACCTGACAAATTAAATCTCCAATAAACGTCAGCAGTGCAGATGTTATAGCTTTTGTAAACACTGGGTGTCTATCAAGGGCCATAGAGTACCTGAAAGATGCATTATGCAATGTTAATGTCCAATACATTTTCTATGAAAAATAAAAAAAAGACAATGATATAAGAACAATATCAATTGCACCTAAAAATCAGTAACAAGCATGTAGGTCATAGATTCTGATTCACTGCCAACTGCTAGAAGAATTTGGATGATAGATAGGATAAACTTTGAAGAGATTATAGTTATCATTATAGAACTCAATGCGCCTATTAATAAGAAGAACGAGTTTCGAGTTACTGAGAAAACAAAACATCATCTTTCTCTGGGTATATGGAAACATAAATAAACAATATGGAAAGAAGGTTACCAGAATCACTCAGCTGAGAACTAAATCTACATAATCATAAAACAAGCATTCTACCAGAAATTTGGAGCAGCTATAAAGGACAAGATAAATACTCCCATAGTTTTTAGAAAACAAATCCATCAAGGGCATCAACGGGTAACAAAAAATGCACCAAACAGTAGTAACAACATGACAGATAACAGTTCCATAGATTTTAGGAATGAAAATTAATTTAATGACACCTACCACAAACAAAAATGGGGGGAACAACAAAGTGTGACATGCTTTGTATCTCTAACAGAATCTCATGCAGTATAAACTGCTACAAAGAACTCATAATCTAGATAGTGGGAACCAAGTCTAAAGCTTATATTCAATTTATCGACCAACATGGAAGAAAACAAAACCAAAAAAATCACTCCATTGTTTATAGCATTTCACACATAAAATAATCAAGCGGTTTACTCATAAAATAAGATAAAAAGCACAAGTCAAGAGGCCACAAGGTAGATAAAAAGAGTTGATTTTACCTTTTTTTTTTCTTTTATTTTTAGCAAAAATAAACCTATTTAACTTAGTAAATGGATGAAACAAGACAAAACAACTGTGAATAAGATGGAAAACCTAGAATAGTAGTCCATGCATGCAGAACCAACTTTTCTAGTAACAGCAATATAGAACCACATCAAAATGATAAGATAATAGCCTTCAAATTTAAACAAATCAAGTGTTAGACGAGACGTTGTAAATACATATTAATTGTTTACAAAACTTTGATTAATAGCTTTCATATCTATATAAATACATACATACATACATTCTTACTTAGATACATATATAGATATAGTGATACATACATACATATATAGATATAGTGAAAAAATGGCTTAGCTTAATGATGATTAATGAAGACTTCTTTAAGTTCCATGACAACTTAGAATTAGATTATTTATGAAAGTCAACAATCAGACATATGGTTGAAGCTTTGAACTCTAATTGAGGGAGATTCCAATTCAATGGTCCTTTATAAACTTCACATTGGCTATGCAATTATAGACATCTTTTTGTCAAAAAAATTTTATGAAATTTGAAGTTAAATTAAATTCAATGATTCATTTCGTTGCAACTAAAGAGTTCCTTCAAGCCAAACATCAGACCTTACGGATGTTCTCATTTACCAAACTTCAGAGCTTGTAAAACTATTTGTTTTGTGAGGATTTTATAAGCATGTAATACTTAGCCAATGTAAAATCTATAAAAAAACCCAAGGTCATTTATTTATTTCTTTTTAGCAAATATGGTGTTTAAACATCTTGCACAAGTATGGATAAACAAATTATTTTGTTACACCTTTAATACATTCTATCAATCAAACTGGATCAATTCTGGCAAAAAATGTTCTCCCCCGTGAAGAAATTGGAATTGAAACGGAGATCTAATTCAATCATGATTGGAATTTCCAGTGATGATGTTGAAAGTCGCAGATTCTTTTATTTAATTTATTTTTAATTTTTCTTTATTTTTCCCTCCAAATTTTTTATTTATCTAAGTCATGATAATCCCACTAAGACAAGTTCTTATTTGATTTACTTATTATTTAATTTACTTTCTCGGAATTCATTCCATATTGACAACAATTAGTGAACAAATATAATTTGATCACAGATAAATGGATCTATACTGAATTGAAATTTTTCACTTTGTCAAACAAGAATAGCCCTTCCTCCGATCTGTGATGAACTGAGTGCTCAATAATACTTTTATCTAAAATCACCATGCACCTTTGCATACAACTATGAACATTAAGGTTTGATCACTAACAACACCAAAAGACAGTAAATCAAGAGAATCATGCCAAGCTTCAATTTTTTCAATAAAGGAACTAAGTTAAGCAAGAAAAAGAAATCAGACCATGAAAAAATGGACGAACTGCCACCGTTCTCGTCTCCGCCGCCGCCAGAGCCTCCATTTCTATCCCACCCACCAAATCCGCCATGCCCGCCGTCAGAGACCGCTCCAACGGGGCGGAATACGAAGCATTTATCGATAAAATCTGACCTGAGCCCGCTCATGCTGGAGATAAACAAGGGGGAGGGCGAGTTGCCGGAAAAACTGATGCCGGAGAAGGTGATGGGAGCCAAATTATGGGAAACTCTGTTCGGATTACCAGGATGGGCAAAGAGTTTTGAGAGAGGAGGGATGGCGCTGAAGGAAACTAGGGTTTTGCGGAGGATTGGCGCCATTTTTGCCGGGAGGAAGGGGACGGTTCTCTGTGGCTTGTCTACGGCAACTTATCGTCGATCTAAATAGAGGGGGTGATTTGGTATTATCAGAATTATTTGGGGTTCTAATGCAAAATGGGAATATCCGGCGGTTATCTCCAAATACCATTTTCCTCTACTCTATATAGATGCATTTGGAATCTCTCACCCTGCAAGAGATCACGGGTTTCAGATCACGGAGCGGTCCACGTGAACCACGTTTCACGGATCAAGGGCTAATCTAAGTCGTGAGTCACTCGGGACATCGGCTTCACTGTGGAACAAGAGAGTCTGCCATACCTCTACCACTCCATTCTGTGTTACACAATAGAACTGGATTATGAGACAAGATAATTTGGTTGGACCAAACTCTGGCTGCATAATGCTACTTACTGATGTTATATTTAAAAAAATAATCCTCTATTTTAATAATAATTTTTTATTTCATTTCTTATATCACCTCTCGTTAAATAATAAAAAATTTGAATGAAATTTTAAAAATTTTCTTAATTTAACTTGTATTATAATTGTGGCATAAATCTAACTTGAATATAAGATTAAAACTCTTTATATTAGGGGAATGTAAAAGAGAAGTCATTCTTTTTCATTTTCTCAAACTCAATTATCTATGTTTTTCTCTTCTTTATCATAAGATTTCACTTTTTTCACGAGAGAATAAATTCTAAATTGAATATTGTAGCATATTCCATCGGAGTTTCCCAAATGAATAGTGATTATATTATTTGTGCATACTATAAATTGATTGGAGAATAAGGCAAGACCCATCTTGACTGAAACTAAAGGACTACAAGAGTATGAACTTTCTTTAATTGAAAGTAAATTGAGTATGAATTTGTCCCTTAGCTGCAGGTAACTTGAATTTAAATGAGCATATCCTCTACTCTAGACAACTAGAGTTGGATCAGAATTAAGAGATATATCCAACAAAATTACGGAACTATTTGTGTACTATTATTTGGTTTATTTATGTATGTACCTTTATAAAACTATGGCAACCCCACAAAACTAGGCATTTGCATGAATAAATATCCCATGAAAAAAAAATTTTAATGGACATCAAAACTTAACTAGACCTCAACTCTCGCCCAAGATATTTCTTTCTATATAAGTTCTAATGCAAAGTTAGGCAATTGCATGGATGCTTAGTCGTTATTTCTTTTAGACAATTATATAATTTTATAGAGAAATATTTTTATTATTGTTATTTTAATTTTGTAATATTAAACATATAATTTTAAAGAAAAAGTTTCCAATAGTCCCTTTAAAGTTTTTTTTATCTGATCTAACCTAGGTCTAAGTATTTTATCCAATTTAGCTTGTAGTTTTGTCAGTTTTATCTGATTTAGCTCTTTCTTGCCACATGATGTTGATTGGTCTTTTCTTCGATTTTGCCCTTAGTTATGAAGCAGCGGTTAATTGACTAAAATTAGGGCTTTACTTTTGAATCCTAGATATTTATTGTTTTCAACCTTTGTTTAAACTTGATTCTATCAACGATAATTTTATTTTTATTGATTTCTCCCCATGTATATCCTCTCTTTTAACCATATTCTCCCCCTCAAATAAGCAAGCCAAGCCACATCCACTTTCTAGTCATGTCTCCCCTTGCACAAGCAGGTCATCCCATGTTTCGACAATCTCAATTATCATTTTTTTTTCTAGCATGTGCTACTATTTCACAACATCTTTTGATAGTATTTTTGTCAATTCTCCATCTCAATAAGCAATGACCTTCTTTTGCTAATGCTCCCTTATTTGTGTCAAATTAGGATGGTGTTTGTATCTTCTTCTCTGATATATTCATTTTGGGGAGTTAGTATTCTTCAATATTGGTAATATAGTTTAATTTAGGATTTAATTTAGATATATTTTCAATTTTTTTGATAATTATGTTAAATCACTAAATGATGTATATGTCATTATGGATATATCAATATTTGTTTTGGTATTATTATTTCTCAAAATGTCCATGATAAACTCCTAGTTTTTGGTCTTGATACTTATGTTGAAATATATATAATATATTCACTATTTAGTGAATATCACCCTTTTGTTCTGTTATATTCATTTGTCACTATTAATATACTCACAATTATGTATATTATATTCACTTTTTAATATATATATATATATACTCATTTTTTTATTGTCTTGTATTCACTTATCTTTGTATAAGTATATTAATCTATAAAAATTTTGATGACTATTTGTTTGTTGAAGGATGTGAATAAAAATAGTAATTTGGTTATTCATCTCTCTTATTGCTAAAAATGTTTGTCCTCTTATAGTTTCATGGATTGTTCTACTTTCACAATACATTATGTACATTTGGTAGATAATTATTCTACCTTCACTTTTTTGAATGTCATGCTCTTTATTGGTTCTATTCCATCTTCATGAATCCTAATTTTCTTTTGCTTCCAAGAATGTTAGTTTTCTTGTTCAATATTGTAGAGTTTGGATCTTAGTTTCCATCCAATTGACTAAAGTAGACAAGAGACTTTACCCCAATTGACTTATTTTCTATTACTTGGTGTTCTTATTGTCAGGGCTTTCATACTATATATTTCGTTTCTAATTTAGATTTTGTCTTGGGGCAAAGGATTTCAAGCCTTAATAGTCTGGTGCATGTGCTAAATTTTTTGTTAACAAAATATTATAATAGTGAATGAATCAAGTTTGGATTCTAAACTTTAAAAACTAAGATATTTCAATATTCTAACTGATAAAACAATAATAAATAAAAGAATTTTTTTATATATACATTCATGATAAGATAGTCAACCAAATATACAAAAAAACTTACAAATCAAACACAATTCAAATGATAGGCCTTAATTGCAAATCCTGAAAAATGGCTTATCGGATGTTAATGCTCATCTTTTTGAAACATTCCATTTCATCATGCTTAAAATTTTAAAGATTTGTTTGACATCAATAACATAACTTGAGTGTATTTTCACGTGAGTGTTTGCTATATACTTTTTTATGTGGTCAAAGAACTCAAATTAGTATGTTGAAATCTATTAGAGAATAGTAAAAAAAAAATGATGTTGTATAATTAAAATCCGCAACTGAAAATCTAATGAATTTCTCATTGCATTGTTCCCTACATAAAGGAATACAAGATATACACAAGTGGTTCATCTGCATGCAAATCCATATTAACGTTCACCTTGTCAAATGACAAGCTTTAATTACAAATCCTGAACAATGGCTTATCAGATATTAATGTTCATCTTTTTGAAGCATTCCATTTCACCATATTTAGAAACTTTAAAGATTTATCTGATATCAAAAACATAACTTGAGTGTATTTTCATATGGTTTACCATATACTTTTTATCTGGTCAAAGAACTCAAATTAGCATGTTAAAATATATTAGAGAATTGTAAAAAAAAGAATATGATGTTGTACAATGAAAATTCGTAATTGAAGATTTAATGAACTTCTCATTGCATTATTCCTTACATTAAGGAACACAAGGTATACACAAGTGGTTCATCTATATGCAAATCCATGTTAGAACACATTAAATATGAACAAACACAATAGTTGAAGTTTTCATTAGAATTTGAAAGTTAACCATCTAAAAATTTTAACCATTGTTTCTAGTTTTCAATGAGAATCCTACCGAAAATGCTACTCATGTCCAATATAATCTATATAGTCTTGCATATTCCAATTAGTACATGATAACGCATGCATGCAATGAGTAAATATATTTTCTTGTAGGATGTGTTAAACAAAAAATTTACCATTAAAAATTTCCGATAGTTTACTTCAATTGGTATTAAATAATAGTAAAATTATTGATAATAATATTGCAATGATTCATCCTATATAATATCATAAAAATATTGATCAGTAATAAAAAAGGCAGCATGAAAACAGTTCAAATAGAAAGATTGCAACACTACATGATAAAATCAAAAAAATAGTACCATTGAATAAAATAATGATAGAAATAACAATCTATCCCCAGATTTTGATAAATCTCTACTACACCAAGTGTCAAAATATATATGGGTTTGATCCTTTTTTGAAGTACCATATCTAACTAATTTTTTAATCTACTTGACATTAAAAATGGTAAAAGCATAACTTGTGATTTGCATAAACTATAGCTTTTAAAACATTATTAAAATACTTCACTTTCTAAGATAGTTATGATTCTTTGCGATGACAAATCCAACTAGTTCATCACTTTGACTATTTGAACCAATATTAACAACTGCCCATAAGATAACAACATAGCCATTTACAACATTGAGAAAGAACCCTCTCTAATACCTATAAGATATCATTATTGAGAAGAATCATAAGTATCTTTATGTTTAAGAGTAAGCACAAAACCTCAAAAAGATGATTACTAAAATATGGTCAAATAAGGCACCTAATAGGAAATAAAGCAACATGGATATTAAGATCATATGACAATATATGTCTATAAATAATTGAAGGGGCATGTACAAAGTTCGCTTGTGGCATTAATAGTCCTAGATTTGGTCAAATATGACAAGATATGCTTGTCTATCAAAAATTAAAGCTCCATGTTCATTAATTTGCATCACCCTTTTCAGAAAGATAATTAACACATCTTATAAAAGTTATGATCTTCATCATTTTGATGCAAAAATCAGAATGTGTAATAAGTATCTATTTCACATACCATCTGTATTCTAGGAAAAAAAAGATTGGAACAAAATTTCAAATAAATATAAGCTAAAACTAATTATTCAAACACATATTTAAGTGAATAGAAAATGCAATTTGAATTTTGCACTCTAAGAACAAAAAATAAAAACCCAATTACAAAGAAAATCGTGACCATAAGTCAGTTATATGTCATTCTCACAAAATAGAGTAAATTTCTATCAAACCTTACCACAATCAAATATCAAGACAACCTCTATATTTTAATTGTAAAGCTAAAATTTCAATTAGTAAAATCAGTATTTCCGTGAAAAGAACATTCGTGTCCTAATTGAACATGCCAAATGATATTCACAATTGGGTTACAAACTTACAATTTTTTATGATGTTATTCTTTCAATTCTGCATCACAAGTTTTGCACTTACTGATCAAAATGTCCAAAATCCTACAAAAATCATGTGCCTCCAATTCAAAAATCTACAATCATCAAACCCACTATTGTGACAAACAAATTACTCTATGTTGTGCATGAGCTAAACACAAAAATCCAAATTGTGCTACTTCTTGAGCCCAATTTCAATTGTCTCACTCAGTGCCATATTTAAACATAACGTGAAAAACCCTCAAGCCTAAACCTTTAGTAAAAATTTGATAACAAGTTTCAACTTGGATGTAACTAGAAGCCACAAATCAACAAAATCCTATATCTAATTAATAAAAAACAAGGGAATGTAATGAAAACCAACCTTCGACATCCCTCAACTCGGTCATCACCCAACAATACTACTTCATTTCATAATTCTATAGTTTAAACTTTATACAAACATAGTTGCATACAAACTTGACCACATAGTAGATATTATTCATCAAAAATAGGTAAGCCAACATAGGATCCTTGTATTGATTGGATTTCATAGCTAGATTACTCTAAAGAACTTGCATTATCCTCATGGTCACAGCTGCTAGTTGAGAATCTCTTTCAACTCCAGTTTTAGACCCTTCAAAAAGATGTTTCAAGATTGTCTTGTAGTTGTGCATAAAAAGTGCAAAATCTCAAGCAAACTACATATTACAAAAAATTATAAAAATTTAGACAACTAAGACAAATAAAAATTATAAGATCTAATCAAAAAGAAAAAAATCAAAGCAAACACTATCTTTAGATGATAAGCATGACCAAATATTTTCCTTAAGGAGATCTTGGTGAACCTATTCCAATGGTTGAAGGTGACTTCAGGCATAGTTTTAATGAAAATATATTTATGAATGATGGTATGAAGCTATCTCTTTCCATGCTAAGAAAAAAAATAAGGAGTACAAACAACCTGCGCCCAACTACAACATGCTAATACTTAAACAAGAACTTCACATAATTGACCATATGGAGAGGTTCCATTTTAATATTTGGGTTGACCTCAATTAGCTTATCCTCGGCAATAATTTTCACCTAAAAGACACAAAATCTTTTATATTTAATTTTGAAATAGAGACTTAGAAGGGTATGAATTCTTATGACAGATGATCTTGCAAATTCACGTCAAACTAAAACCACAAAAATCACCTATTTCATGATTTCACATTATTCTTAAAGAAAAAATATAAAAATATTAATTAAATCAAACCCACTATAGAAAAAAATATTGAAGTTGTTATCTAAATCCATCGCATAATCCTCTCTAGTCCACCTAAATTTGAGACCTCCATCTCTTTATATCATTGTCGGCCCCAACCGTCCTAAAATTTATCTCACTCTAAGCCCTTTTGATCGGACAAGATCAAATAAAGAAATTGAGGTTAGATCCTTTGATATCCATAGAAGTCACGAGATTGTTGTTGTCATCGAATGCCACATGATCCAATTGTAACCGATTAGAGAAGAGGAAGAGGAAGAAGAGGGTTAAGACTTTTTAAGGAAATGAATAATTATCGTACATTACATATCGCCATCATCTCCAACCTCCTAAAATTTATCTTGCTCTTAGCCCTTTTTATTGGAGAAGATCAAATAAAAAAATTGAGGCTGAATCCTTTGAAATCCATTAAAATCATGAGATCATCATTGTCATTGAATGTCGCACGATCCAATCATAATTGATCAAAGAAGGGAAAAAGGAAGAAGAGGGTGAGGACTTTTTTAAGGAAATGAATAATTATTAGACGTTACAAACATAAAACCTATAATTATTAGGAAAGAGAAAGTCTAATATATCCTATTATATTCTCTTCTCTCATAGATTTTGTCAGGGGTAAAATCATTAGCATGAAAAAAAAAAGTTAGATAAGGATAAAATTATCCAAAAAAGTTATTCATCCTTTCACCTCTCTTATAGGAATAGTTAGATTATTTTCACACCCTAGTTTTTTAAGTAATTAGTTAATATTTTGTTATTATAGTTATATAGATCAATTTAAGCTTTTTGTGTTTATCAAATTAGAGCATTTAACACTTAACTATTTTCATGTTCAGGTCCTAAAAGTTTTGACACTTTTTCTACTAAGAGAATAGAAGAACAAATACTAAAAATGAATCATAGATTCAAACTAGAGAAGTTCTCTTTATTAGGGGCTCAACAAAAAAGAGAAATGCTTCAAAGCCAATAAATGATTCATTTTAATAGTTAACGAGGAATCAAAATTTTTCCAAAAGAAGAAGGTTAGTAGGATTGGCCTAAAATGGTGGACAAGGAGGATCCAGAATTTTCCAAGGTGAAGAAGGGCTAATAGAGCTTCAAGCTAAGTAGCAACTAACATACATTTGTAGTTAGGGAGGAAGATACAGTAGAGCTTCAAGCTAACTAGTAGCTAACCTATAGTTTGAGTTAAGGGGAATACTAAACTTTCCTAGGGAAAGAAGGACTCATAAAGCTTATATAGAAGATATAGAATATATAGGATTCAATGGTTTGTTGGACACCCTAATGAGAGGACTATACATCTATTTATAATATTATAATTATCCACAAACGGTATGAGATATAAAATAATATTTTTCAACCAATATAATACCTTTCCAAATTAAGAAATATTCACTTTTATTGTGGTTCCCCCAAAAAGTTAGTTAGTTTGATGGAGGAAGTTGTGAGCTGCATCTCCACCACCTCATCAAGCCCTACAAAAAGACCTCCTAGAGTTAAGCTTTGGGGGTCTCATCCATTGCCAAAGCCATTAGTCAATTTTTGAAGAAATATTTGTTTTTAGTTGAGAATGGAAGAAGAGAGAGTTACCTTTGTGATCCTTTTTCATTTTATAGCTCCCTTATTGGGTTTAATCAAGGGTGACATAAGGCATTTGCTTCCCCTACTATGGCTGTCTAGTAGTTGTCTACTTGTCATTTTTATCCTTTTGTCTTCCATGGTACCTCTTTAGGTCAGTACTCAACCTATAAGTGGTCTTGATTTGGCATAACCCATGATCTCGAGGCTTAGTACCACTAGCTTCCTTGTCAATGTTATCCTTCCTTGCAAAGGTTTAGTGTCATCTTTGTACTCAATACTATTTTATTCTCTTTCTAATGCCACTGTTGGAGTTGTTTTGATTCTAAATTTGGGTTCAGTTTATTTGCAACAAGCTAGGGTTCCAAACAAAACCACCACATGTTCTAGCCCCCTATGAGTTTATGGTGGCATCATTATTTCATTACCAAGAATTTTAAGAACAGGAGGCTAGTGAGATGTCTGTATGCCTCCTTTGTCTTTTTTGCTTCTTCTTTTTTCTAGTATAAAAGGAAAGAGACAGTGATTAAAACTATCTTCCTTATTTTCTTACTAATTTGCTCATTGGTATGTGGAGCTCATCACCAGCATTCATATCTCCCTCTCACTAATGTATGAGCTCTCTCACAATGGTTGTAAGTATTTCTTCTTCTAATGATGCCAAGAAGGTTAGGCCTCTATGGGCTTTTAGTCTTATATAGCCTAACTAGCTTTATGTATTTTCTTTATGCCTACTTTCTCAAGATTTTTATTTTGGTGCCTTTGTCTTTTACGATGATAGAGAATTGTTGTTTGCCTAGGCCTTACTAGCCAATATTCTCATATTTTAGGGAGCCCCAATATCATTATAAGAAATATAGATTTTGGTGACACTTCTTAGCCGTGTTGTTATGCTCCTTACTGTGAAAAAATATCACAAATTGGTGGTGCTTTTATAATTGGTGTCACTTTTTGTTGGCAACGTTTGTCAAAAGTATTGTCGTTGTATTTGGTTCGGACACTTGAACGATAAATTTTGTCATCCGAATATAACAGACTAAAGACGTACTCACTTTTTTTGCTATATTTAGATGACCAAACTTACTATTTGGGTGTATGAGCCTAGAATAGTAGTAATTCATTTATATAAACACTACCAATTATTTAAGTTTTGACAACCAAATATGAAAATTTTGAGTATTTTTTATTCGAATCCTAGCCCCAAATTAGTTTGTCAACTAAGTTTGGACTTTCCTTTTTTTGAGAAAATGACTTTCAAATTATTTTCAGCGGTGTATATTTTTCAAAAATGGAAGTCTTCACTGGTGATTATTTTCAATGTCTGAAGTATCATTTGCATGTTTTAGTTTATTTTATCAATAAAATGACATCCACTCTTTATATATTATTATAAGAGTTCTTCTTGAAGGGAAAAAATGAGAGATGATATGTAATTTTGTCATGTTTGCCTTGTAAAAATTTCTATTGTGGTTAGTTTTTGGTTGAATGAGAAAATAAGAATAAATTCTAAGTTTATGAACTTTTAAATAAAATTGGATGGGAAAATCACAATAAATTTTGAGTTTCTATCTGCTAAGCTTAGCTAATCAAACTGCTATATTTAGTTGGCTGAACTATATTATTGGCAATACTTTTTGAAGCACTATCTAAATATGTTATTGACAATGATTTTTTAGTAATACCAATACTTTCCAAATGTGACAATAAGCGCTAGGATAAACTTTTAACGACGCCTTATATGCATTTATCCCAACATTATCAAGAGGAGGCACTAAGCTTCAAGTTGATTGTGGTGGACACCAATAAGGCCAAAGACGAGGTTGTGGCTCAAGTTAAGGTCCAAAAAACCTTAATTATTGTAATTGTCTTGTGTGTTGAAGCTATTAACAAGAAGACTGTTAATGTAAACTATTACAGTGGTGGAGTACAAGCAAAGGTAGATTGTTAGGGCCCGTTTGGTACGGGGTCGGGGTCAAGGGTCAAGATTAAAGGAAGGGGTAAAATGTAAAACGCTAATGCGGTCAACTAAATTCCGTTTGGTCCCTGATTTGGTCAACAGATGGTTAAATTTTTGTATTGACTAAAATGCCCTCTTCGTATTACTGTTCATCTTCCTCTCCGGCGGGGAAGGGGCGCGGAGCCGACCGGCCGATCTCGGCCGCGGAGCCCGGGCGGCCGAGCTCGCCCGCCGCCCGAGCTCGAGCGCGGAGCCGGCCGCCCGAGCTCGCCCGCGGAGCCCGCCGCGAGAGCGTGCCCCCGGAGGCTGGGCGGCCGAGCTCGCCCGAGGTCACCCGCGGAGCCCGCCGGCCGAGCTCGCCCGCAGAGCCCGCCGCGAGAGCTCCCCTTGGAGGCTGGGCGCCCGAGCTCGGCCGAGGTCACCCGCGGAGCCGGGCGCCCGAGCTCGACCGAGCTCGCGCGCGGACCTGGCCGCCCGAGGTCGCCCGCGGAGCCCGCCGCCTGAGCTCGCCCGCGGAGCTCGCCGGCCGAGCTCGGGGGGCAGCTCCGCCGCGGAGCTCGCGGACGGAGAAGATGAATAGTTGGCGAGATATTACTGTTCATCGATCTGAGCCGTCGGATCGAGATCCAACGGTTCAGATCAAGTGACGGTATTCGACTGTTACCCGATCTGAGCCGTTGGATCGAGATCCGACGGTTCAGATCAAGTGAGGGTATTTTAGTCAAAACATGGTTAAAATTTAAATGAATAAAATAATATTAGTGCGGTCAACTATTTGGTGTTTGGAAGATAACCTGGTCTGGACGAGGTCAACTTAGCCCTGACCCCGTACCAAACGAGGCCTTAAGGATAATGTAGAGTAGGACTTTAGGGAGTTTTAGAACAATCCCGTATGGAGCCATTTGTAGAACATGCTGGAGCCCCCTATCACTTGCAAAGCTTCATATATTGCTGCCATCCTTGCATCCTAGGGTATGAGAATCCCTATTTCTATTCTTGTGACCTTTGCATCAAGGTGTGCAAGAGACCTTAGATGAACCTTATCATGGACAAATACCAATTAGAGGTGCGGCTTGCCATCACCAATGGGACGAGGTGAGAGATGATGATGAGGAGGAAAAGTCTTGTTTGATAGCTCTAAATACACTAGAGGCATGAACCCCCTAGTGGACTTGGACTAGATGTAGTTAGGCTTTTCTCTCCTTTTTTTTTCTACACAAGTTTGCCTTTAGTCAATGATGTAGCCTACATAGACCTTATCTTTTTTTGTTATATTTTACCTCATTACTTCTAATGAACGAAAATACTTTTAGTGTTATAGCCTTCCTTTCTTTTACATAGTTTATATTTTTTTGTCTTTCACAATGTTCTTTGCATACGACCCTAAGCCCATATGTCTTTTCCTTTGGCACGGTCATCTCGGTATAGTTATCCTTAGACTATTCTCCTAATTTCTTTCATGCAATCACCTTCAAGGGCTTAAACTTAGGCTCCTGGGTTAGATTTTACATAAAAATTTTACTCTTTTAGGCTTGGTGCAATGGCTTCAAACTCTAGATTAGAGCAAGGGAATTGGTCTTTAGGCTCGGTATGGGCGAACATGAGAGTGTTGGACTCTAGACTAAAGCAAATGCAAGAGTATTGAACTTTAAGCCTTATTGGGCAAGTGCAAGAGTATTGGACTTTAGTCTTGGTATAGGCAAGTGCAAGCATATTGGATCTTGGACTAAATCAAGTGGGAGAGTGTTGAACTTTAGGTCTTGGATGAGAAGTGTGAGAGTATTAAACCTTGGACTAAAAATGATGCAGCAGGGGAAGGCATGAGAGATAGGGAGAAGATCACCGTCTTCTCACAATGATAAATCCTTAAATCCATAAGAAAGATGAAAAGGGAATAAACCCAAAATAAGATAATATTATTGATAGAAAATTTTTTTTTATTACAATCTTGGGCTGTATATATAACCCTCTAATAAATTTAGAGTCCTACTTGATGTAGATTAAAAATAGGACTTAGACTCCACTAAAAGTTCTACTTAACATATTTTAAATAAAAATATCTAAATCCTATTCCTTTTTGGGCTAGGACTATTATTGACTCAGACTGATAAATAAATTCTAATTTTGAACAATACAAAATCCAAATTATCTAAAATAGTAAATAAGAAACTTGTAGGAATCGATCTCAGCTTTTTAATGTATAGTTATTTACTATATTTGGATGAATATCTTAAGAGATATGACCTTCAGACTGTAGCTATATAAATCTTGACGGATCCTAATTGGAGTTGGAATTCAACTTGGATTGGATCTCTAATTTTACTATAAAAAAAATATAGTTGTCCTACATTAGAACCCCTCCACTTGTAAAAAGACTTGTCCTCAAGTCAAAACTTGAACTCTTTGTTGTTACAATTATGCTCTCCTCAAATACTTTCTAACATAGAACTTGATGATGTAAACTAATAAGATTTCTTCGACTAACATCTTCAGTACTTTGATGTCTTATTTTGCGCCGGCACAACCACTTGAACTTTTGCAGGGTTCCCTTCGATCTTATTTGAAATAAATTTTTTATCTCCACCAACTTATGATTTGTTGTCATGCAATGAACATATTCTTTGCAAGTTTACTGACAATTATAATAATAATCTGAATATGCCATTGCAAATTTTGAATCTTGCATAGTGATAACTCTTATAGAAATTTTCTGTAGTTGTTCAAGAGAGTTGGCTTTTGATGATTTCAAAGGATAATCTTGAGTAGTACAATTAATATTTTCACAAGTAGAAAACTCTTTCTTATAGCCTTCAAGATTGTCAACTGATTCATATGACTTTTTATCGATAGTCTCTTCAAAATTTTGTATAACATCCAAAGTCACTTTTGTATGATCTTCTAACTTATCAAAGAAACAATTTTTCAAGTCCTCAATAATTTTTTCACTAGTTTGTTTATCTTTCACACAATCCATAACCTCTTCTTCGACTTAATAATTCCATACTAGAGAAAAGTTTCTAAAATGTGGAATTAATACCTCATGGTTGTTGCCATTTATTTCAATTCCAGAAGCCCTTGGATAAGAGGTTTGTCTTACTTGATTTTGATCCTCTTTCAAGAACCTTATGTTGAATAGTTTAAATATTTTCGGTTATGAGCAGATTTTTGGTTTGTCTTCACGTATTCTTTGGATTTAAATTTACTTCTATTAAGATGAAGTATAACCATCAATCTTGTATTCAACAATTTTCACCTTCTTCTCTTCAGGAATCTCCATAAGCTTAAAGAATTTCTCAACTTTATCGATCCAAATAAATAAACTCTCATAACCATGAACATATGGAATATTCACCTCACCAAGGTTTTGGTTTTCCTAAATAGCTTCGTATGTTGATCTCTAAGACATCGGATTGTGAGCCTCTTTGACGATCAATTGATGAACTTGGTTCTTAAATTTAATCTGTTTCAAAGCTTCATACTTTCTAGTGATAGAAACAAGAAAATTTTGTTTGATCAAATCTTGAATTTGATAATTTCCTACATCACCGTCCATGGAGTTGTCACCACCAACTACAATAAATGGAGTTGAGCTCAGGAACAATGTTGCTCTGATATCACTTGATACAATAGGGGAGGACACAAGAGATAGGGAGAAGATTACCGTTTTCTCACAATGATAGATCATTGAATCCACAAGAAAGATGGAAAGGGAATAAACCCAAAATAAGATAATATTATTGATAGAAAAGCCCTTTTTTTTTACAATCTTAGGCTGTATATATAGTTCTCTAATAAACTTAGAGTCCTATTTGATATAGAATAAAAATAGAATTTAGACTCTACTAAGAGTTCTACTTAACATATCTTAAATAAAATATCTAAATCCTATTCCTTATTGGGTTATGACTGTTATTGACTCGGACTGATAAATCCTCATTTTGAATAATACAAAATCCGAATTATCCAAAATAGTAAATAAGAAATTTGTAGGAATTGATCTTAACTTTTCAACGAATAGTTATTTGTTGTATTTGGATGAACATCTTAAGAAAATATGACCTTCAAATTATAACTATATGAATTTTGACGGATCCTAATTGGAATTAGAATTCAACTTGGATTGGATCTCTAATTTTACCGTAAAAAGGATATAGTTGTTTTATATCAAAAAAGCAAGCACAAGAGAATTGGGACTTAAGTTTGATATGGGTAAATACAAGATTGTTGGACTTTGGATTAAAGCAAGCACAAGAGTGTAGGAATTTAGTTTCGATATAGATAAGTACAATAAAATTGGACCTTTGATTAAAATAAGTATAATAGTATTGGATCCTAGACTAAAGTAAGTAGGAGAGCATTGGACCTTAGGTCCAATATAGACAAGCACGAGAGTTGGACCTTGAACAATCGATACAACCATTAAGTCAAGCTTTCATAGATAGTAGCTTTATAGTTAATTCTAAGTTTTTTAAGAGATAAAAGATACTCCAACTAAAGTTGTGTTACCACTAACCCCTCGATCATGCAGTGTGACCTACTCTGCTAGCTTAGAGATCTATTGATCAAATTTGCTCATATTATTTATGTGTCGGATCCTTGATAGAGGCTTATCATTGAGATGTTCTAGCTTATAAGTACTCTTTGAAAACCTCTTGATCATGCGTTATGGGCCTTCCACATTGGGTGTTAGCTTATTGATCTCTTGATTGGTAGTGTTCACCTTGTGAAGCACTAGAGATTATAGGTTATAAAATCAAAAAAGATGTGGCTTATAAGCCCATACTGAAAATCATGGGACATTATTTGTAAATAAAGCATATATCAAGGGATTATACAAAAAAATCCCTAATATATAATAAACCATTTTTTAGTATCTAAAAATAAATCATTTATAGTAACAAATAATATATCAATCAATATTTAGTATAATAAATACGAATTACACATGCAATGCATGTTAAAATTATTCATAAATATGCAAAAACTTTCATAGTTTTAAATTTTGTATTACTAATTTTTGTGTATTAATGATTATAGTATATACAAAAGATAATAATTCAATATATATTATTTTTGAAAATATGTATATCTGCACATGCCTATTTCTAATATGCACAAGGAAAAAAAAAAATCAAGTTTCCATATTAAAAGTATTATTTTATATGTATATAATGAAATAGTTAAAAAAGGTAAGGCAAGTCAACATGGCAAGGCATGACCTGTGGGCCTCTTCTCTATGATTTTTTTCTATCTAAAAAATTAGGAAACAACCAAATTACTCCATAAATTTTAAAAAAGGTAAATTAATAAATAAAAAAGAACCTCACCACATCCATTTGGCTATCACTTATCTCGTTCTAAAATCTCATTCTAGAAATTTCTTGAGATAAAGCAAATAAAAACATTGGAATTTTTAAGTCATTTTCCCATTAATCATACGAATTTTTTACTCATATCTTTTTAAATTGTCATTTTATATGTTGTTTCATTTGAGTCAATATTTTTCATTTTTATTTACCAAGAACCTTTCCAGGGAGTCTAATGAAAGACGTTATTAGTTACTAAAAATAAGAATTTTTAAAAAACAACCACTTGTTTTATGACAAATTTGTAAACAATTACTTACCTTATTATTATTAGCAATAAATCACTCACCTTATACCATAAATTTACAAAAAATCACTTTCTAATTATTTATTAAAAATAAAAAATAAAAATATTGTAATCCAATTACAATTATTAAATTAATACAAAATGACCCATTTGCCTTTTGTTACTTTTTAACGAGATAATCCAATTTTAATTACGAAATTAATAAATAAAATCAGATATTATTTTTTAACGATCATATTCTTTATTTTCTCTTTCCTACAAATTTGTAAAATAATATCTGATAATTTTTTATTGATTTATTAATTAAAATCAGATGATCTTATTAAAAAGGAAAGAAGGACAAATTGGTCATTTTATATTAATTTAAGAATTAAAATATGATTATTTTTTATTTTTTTATTTAAATAATTACAAAGTGATTTTTTACAAATTTATAGTATAAGGCAAGTGATTTTTTTTTTATAAATAGTGATAGGGTAGATAATTTTTCACAAATTCGTAATAAACTAGGTGCTTGTTTGCTAAAAATTTTAAAAATAAAATAAAGAGGGCTATGTGTAATTTTTTAAAATATTTGGTGTAAATGCATAAATGTGTATATGTTAGGGGGTTATGCATAAAAAGCCTGTTAAGTTGGGTAGCCCGCCCCACGAAGGCCCCAGCCCGAAGACCCAATTGGCCGGCCCGTGGAGACAGCAACGCATTTCGCCTTCCCATGCTTCAGATCTCATCGAGTTCTTCCAAAACCCTAGCGCGTGCTCTCATGGCGAAAGGGACCGAGGCCTTGGCGATGGAAATCGACGACAACCCCAAATTCTCTGTCAATGGTCTCAATACACGCCCTCTCCGACCTGGTTTCGTTTTCAAAATGGTCGATTTCGCTGATGATTCCGTGTTTTTTTCTTCGATTCCAGTACTGCAGCTCCTCAGATCCGCGCAGATGCAGCACGGGCTCCGACACCGCGATTACACCCGATACCGGTGCGTTTGATTGGTTTTTGTTGTTGATGATGATCGGAAAGATGACATTTTTTTGTTTATTTTGTTGTGGATTGAGTTTGTGTTTCTCTTTTGGGGTTCAGGAGGTATTGCACGGCGAGGTTGAGGAGGCTCTACAAATCGTTGAAGTTTACTCATGGACGTGGAAAGTTTACCAAGCGGGCGATGACTGAATCTACAGTCACTGAAGCAAGGTAACCATTTGATTGTTTTCCCATTGTTCTCGACTTGTTGCAGATAATTTTGCTGGTAAATTTGTAACTCAAGACATAGTTGTTGAAAAAGGGAAGAGAATGTTGGGTAAATGAATGTCGTTGGCGATAGTCTTAAGCAATTTAAATGGAACCAATGGATGAATTGAACTGATGACAAAACTGTGAATAGAAAATGACTGAAATTGCATACAGGGAATGCTGCTTTATGTGTTTCCTTTCTTGTTCGTCGTCTAATTTATGAAGTCTTGAGTTCGATTCAAACTTGAAAAAAATCTGTTTATCAATCTCCAGATGGCAGCGGGTTATATTTTTCCAATAGACTGTAAATGCAAGGACAATGACATTCATATAGTCAATAAGAGGAGTCCTAAAATGTCTCCAAAGCTGAAGCTTGTTTATTACTAAAAAGATTATGTGTAAGAGTTAAATTGGATCTAAAAAGTAATGATATTTTATGTTTGAACTGTGGTGGGATTATGTTCCAAATTTGCTTTTTTGTATCTAAATTTTGATCATCTGTAAATTTTGAACATAACTGCCAGGTTGCGCTTCATGCCATACTTTGTGATTTTCTGTGCTTTGTGCTGAATATTTAGGTCTCACTTATGTTTTTAGAATATGGAAATACTGATTTAGTCCAACCCTACTATAGGTTTCTCCATGTGGTTCTTTATATGGCAGAAAGAGCATGGAGCCATGCCATGGAGAAGCGGCAGCTCTCTGATGGCCCAAATGCACGCCAACGTATTTATTTACTTGGTAGATTGAGGAAAGCAGTGAAGTGGGCCACTCTCTTTGCACAACTCTGTGCTGCCAAAGGAGATTCTAGAACTTCTCTAGAAGCAGAGGTATGCAATCGGCTATTTTGGTTTTGCTGTTGATCAATGAGTGCAAACTCCATTACCTTTTTGAGTATTATACATATTCCTTGCATCTGCATGTTTGTTTTTTAAATGGCCTTCAGTTGTCTAGGAGACTGAAATTATGCAATATTTCTGATGGCAAATTTTATTTTTCACTTGATTTTGTATAGTTTAGATGTTACTACGAACTCTTGTTGCAGCATGACATTCATTACTCTTGGTTTATGACAAGATGGGAACATCTTGACACTATAGAGCTGACAATGCGATAAAATCTGGGAAGTTGAACTTGATTTCAAGTGTCATATATTGTCCACTTGATGATGATAAGTCAAAATTAGTTTCCTTGAAAAATAACAAGCTGGAATGTCGCATGTTGACAACAGTTTTAGATATATATAGCCAATAACACCTTTGAGTTCTAAATCAACTGCCTATTATTTACTATAATCCTGACAAAACTCAGAGATTTCAAGCATCAAAGGTTCTATAATCTCTTAGTCAATTTCTGTGAATAAGGAGTCTGTTCTCATGAATTTTCATTTAGGTCTAATCAATTTCAAGCATTAAAGGATCTATATCTCTTAGACAACTTTACTTAAGAACAATGAAGGGCTCAATCTCCACATATATCGAGCAATACATAACATGGTTGTACTAGAAAGTGCTTTCTTGATGTTTTGGTGCTTTAGGTTCATCACAACCCAAAATAGGCTTATATAATTGGGTTAGTTGTTAAGGCCATTACTGAGTCAAAGTTTGAGTATGAGTAGGAGTCAAGTAAGAAAACTTATAAAAGCATGTAAATTTAATTGTACTAAATAGGAAAAAAAATAGAGACACTTGAAAAGAGCTCTTAAGCCTTTCACATCATCACCTCAAAACTCTAATTTCTTCTCATTTTCAATACCTAGTTAAAGTGGGAAATTTAAAATGGTATCAAAGTTATAGAATCACAAGGGAATCGAAAGATGATGACTTCAAGTGAAGACAACAAGTAGTTTAGAGAAAAAACAAACTTGCAAATTGTAACTGCAAGACTCAATGGTATAGCGAATGCTTTTCCTTAGACAGCAGCCATAAAAATCTGCCTCAAAGCTAGAAGGAGACCATAGTATCTCACATATAATCCACTAAGGGATCAAGCAAAATTTGAAGAGTGACAACATGAACACTCAAAAGTCATGATTGCACTCATTGCAACATAGAGCCAGAGATAAGTTGTGGATCGCTTAGATGCAAGATCTCAAAAGCTATCTGAAAAATGTTGTAAAAGATGTATGATAACAAGAATGACCTAGTATGAGTATTCTAATATATTTACAACCTGAAGTAAGATAAGAGACAAATCAATGTATGCTACAACCTCTTGATTGCATTGTGGGATGAATTAGAATATTACAAATTAACAACAATAGAAGAGTGGAAGATGGATCAAGATGAACAAAAGTCATGAAGTTCCTAAACCATCTAGATGCCAAGTATCGTCTATACAAGACAGACTTCATGATAAGAAGTGAGATTTCCTCATTTGAATAAATATTTGAGAGATTACTATGGTTGGCTAAGCAAAAATTCATCTCGACTAAAAAAAATTTAACTGATAACTCAACAATGACTTTAGGAGAGGTAATATCTTATGATAGAGGTGAGGTTACAAATAGATGAAGAGGTCGAGGATCTTAAGGATGTGGCAAAGGTTGAGGAAATCGAAACCTAAAATGTACCAAGTGTGGAAAAGTAAACCATACAATTAATAAATGTTGCTTTGTTATAGGCAAACTAGCATGGATGAATAATACATTAGATGCATCAATAAGACAAGAAGATAGTGAGAAATAAAGGCCAGAAACTAATCGGATTATTATCTCCCAAAGAATACGATAAGCCCTCTCAAGGGGCAGCTAACATGTCAAGTTCTTCAAGGTCATTATCTGCAAATCAATTCTCATAGAAGAGTTTTTGAATTATAGATTCAAGAGCTTCAGAGCATATGCTAGGTGATTTAAAATTCTTTTCTACACTTAATAATTCGTTTACATCAAAATATGTCACGCTTGCAGATAAGACTTTTTCACTAGTAACTAGCAAAAAAGTATACATATTTCATCCATTGATCTATCCTTTGTACTATTAGTTTCCAAGTTTTCGTTTAATATATTATCAGTTAGCCAATAACCGAAACAGTATATTATTGTATAACTTTTTTATCAATGTATTGTGTTTTTCAGAACCTTCTAACAGAGAAGCAAATTAGTGGGGGTATTAAAGACAAAGGTCACCAAAATGGACTACTGAATTAAGAGGAGGATATAGTCAAATGATATTGTAAATTAGGTCACCCATCTCCAAATATATTCAATACTATATTTTTTTGTTAGATTTATATAGTAAGAAGCACTATTAGTCATGTGAACTTGTAAAACATTATAAAATTGTTTATATTTTTTAGAGTTAATAAAATTAATACTCATCCTTTTTACATAGTTGATGGTAACGTATGAATAGTCAGAAATTACTCATTGGATGGTTATAAGTACTTTATTATTTTCATTAATGATTATTCAAGAGTAATATGGATTTATCTTCTAAAGAAAATATTTGATGTATGCGAAGTTTTTAAAATATTCCGTAAATAAGTTCAAGATTAATTCATGTAACCATCAAGATCCAAAATCTGATAATGGAAAAAAATATATTTCTATTGAAATACAATACTACCTAAAGACATATGACATTATCTCATAAATATTATATGTTCATATTTTTCAATAAAATGAAATTGTTAAGAAAAAAATAACATTTGTTGGACATAGTAAGGACACTAATGTTTGAGAGAAATACCCTAATTGTTAGATTATGTGATTCTAGGGTTTTATATCTTTGAGAAATGCTAGAGTTTTGTGATTAATGATGAGTGCTTTGTACTAAGCATTTTTTTTCTATTAAGAATAAAAGTAGCCATTTATGTGTATACTAAATACTAGCATACTTGGACTTCAATCTAAACTTCTATTCAATTTGGATCTTGTTTTGATTTTTGTTTTTACTAATGACCCAATTACATAACAAATTGGGTTATGATGAATCCGGAGTACTAGAGGTTCTGGATGTCACTTTATAGTGCAACCAAGTCTTGTATAGCTCTGTCTATAATATAGATTGAGCCCTAATTTTTATTTTTTAACACCTCTCCTCAAGGTGGGTAATAGATGTCATGCATGTCTATATTACTTTTGAGTTGGCTTAGCTTGTTTGATTTTAGAACTTTGGAAAAATCGTCTGCTAGGTATTTTTTGTTTTTAAATAAGCTAGTTTTACTTGCTAATTTTAGGCTTTCTCTTGAATAAAATGTAAGTCCATTTTTATGTATTTGATCCTTTTATGAAAGACATGATTCTTAAAGATACGGAGTGTTACTTGATTATCATAAAATAGTGTTGTAGGTTTTCTGAAAATGAATCATAGTTATGTTAGTAATATTTTTAGCTACAAAATTTCATCTCTCTCCTATTATGGTTTTATATTTAGCTTCAACATTTGGTTTTGCTGTAACATTTTACTTTTTGCTTTCCATATTACCAAATTTTCTCTTAGTTAACACAAATTGTTGTTGTTCGTCTTCTATCAATGGGTGTTGCTATCCTGAATATGCAATTGGCTCCAAAGTTTTATATTTTCTGTACTATAAACTTGGGCATGGTGTTTCTTTAATATACCTTAAAATATGATAAATAATTTTTAGATGTAGTTTTTGTGGATTGTATATAAATTAACTGAGTGTATCTACTACTTGGTTGATATTTAGTCATGTAATAGTCAAGTAGATGAGTTTTTCACCAATTTTTTATATATTTTTGGGTCCCTAAATGTTGTCGTTTGTTCGTTAACAATTTTAAATTTGTATCATATAGGTTCTTGGTGATAATATTAGACTTTGTTTGGAATGTGCTACTTCAATTTCAAAAGAGTAGTATGATTTGTTCAAGTGTTTGATCTGAAATTTGGTTCTCCAGTATTCTTTTAATTTTTTTATTTCTGTATTATTGTCCGTATTGATGATTATATGATCAACATACATTAATAATATGATTATAGTTTGTTTATTTTTTTAAGAACAATAGGTAGTCGGCTTAACTTCTGTTAAATTCATAGTCATGATAGAGCTGAATTTTCAAATCATGTTCTGAGTAATTGTTTTAGTTTATAAAGAGTTTTCTTCAACCTACATGCTTATTCCTCTGTTCCAAAACTGAACTTTGGAGGTTCTAACCTCCAGATATGTATATATATATATTTTTTGAGATTTTCATGTAAAAGACATTCTTAATATGTAATTGGTTCATCTCCTAATTTTTATTAATTGCTAGTGATAACACTATTTTGATTTTGTTTGTTTTTGTAACAAAAGAGAGTCTCAAAGTAATCAATAATTTGTGTTTAGATATACCATTTTATCACTAATCATGTTTTGTAGTTTTTCACTATTCCATCTGTTTTGTATTTGATTATTATTTCTTACTTTTTTTGAATAATATATAATTTTTTCAAAGAAGTTACATCAGTTGAGATGTAAGTTTTGTGTTTTGAGGATTGAAATACTTGTATATTTTTTTATCCTTGAGTATGCTAAAAATATACATTTTATAGATATTGATTGTAGCTTACTTCTAAATAAATTATGATTGTATACATAACACAAACATTCAAACATCTTGAGTAATAAATGAAAGGGTTTTCTTTTTTAGGACACAAAATATCAAAAGGAGTTTGGTTGTTTAACAAACAAGTAGGTGTTCTATTTATGAGAAATAATACAATGAGAATTATATTATCCTAAAATGTGATGAGAATATTTTTTTCAAATATCAATGCTTTGGCTACTTATAAGAAATGCTAATTGTTTTTTTCAACAACCCTATTTTATCGAATATATGCACATGATGTTTAGAAAATATTTTTTTTTTTTTTTTTGAGATACTACATGAATGCATGTGATAAGTATTTATCTTCATTGTCAAATGTTAGAATCTTAATGTTTGTTGTGAATTGATTATGCACTTATTTATGGAAGATTTTAAAAACTTGATGCACTTTTAATTTTTTCTAGAGATAGAATCCTATTACATGAGAATGGTCATCAATAATGTGACAAAGTATTTATATCCATTCCTATAATGGTTGTTAATTGTTCAAACATCATTATAAACAATATGAAATGAATAAAAGTTGATTTTATTTATTCTTGAAATATAAATTAATTTATGATGCTTAATTAATTCACAAGATTGATAATATTTTTTGTTAGATAACCATAAATTAGGAAATAAAATCTTAAAAATATTTTGATATCAATGTCCTAAATTATTGTGCTACTACAATGTCTTTCTCTTGTGTCTTCAAGGCTTTGACTTGTTGTGTTTCCAAATTTAGTAAATAGAATATTTTGTCTTTAATATTTTTACCAATCTTTTTTTCTATTATGAGGTCCTGAAACATATAATGAGTGGAAAAGAATGTTATAAAATAATTAAGGTCTTTTGTTAGTTAGTTAACAAATAATAAACTAATTGATAATTTGGGAACAAACAACACTGATGATAAGTCTACTATTAAAATTTGTATTTTCTTCTGTGATGTATTGGTGATAAATTTCTATTTGCTAAAGGCATATATTTTATTGTTGGTAGATTATCAAGAGTTGTAAAGCATTTAACTTCATATGTCATATGATTTGAGGCTCTTGAGTTTATAATTCGAGAGTTTTTTTGAGGTTGTTAGTTTGACTAGCGTGCTAACAATGACTTGGATGCCATTGACAAGTTAGTTGTGTGTTGAAGTAATCTATCGTATTTTTCTCTTGATAGAGTTGTTCTTTAGTTCTTGAAATTGGTTGCTTCAGTCCTGCTTCTTGATATGGATAAGTAGCATTCTTGAGCACTATTGGTCCATTCTAATTTGCCTACGACGAACCAACATTTGTTAATAATATAACCAACTTTTTCACATTTTGTATACTTGAGGTTCTTATTTCTCTTTATTAAGCTCCTTTGCCTCTATCTTTGATGAAGTTAGTACCTTTACATGGTAGTTGTTATAATTTTTTATATACCTATATCTCCTCTTGAAATCATGACCGGAGTTTATGTTATGTATTTGGTTGAGTGAGAGAATTTCATTGTTGCTTATGAAATTAGATTTCAGTTGTTCATACCGAGAGTCCAATTTAATTAGAAAAGAGACTATTTTTATTTTTTCTATTTCACTTTGCAACTTTTGTCTTGTACTCAGATACAGTATTCTATAAACTATTGATAATTCTGAAGTATTCACTTAACACTTTACTATCTTATTTGATTGTAAATATCTATTTATACAAGACAAAAACTTTTGAGATGTTTTATCTTCACTAGCATACATCCCTTTGAATTTTTCTTATATTATTTTTGAGATTTGGTAATGAAATAGTAATCTACCTATATTAGATTTTAGACTATTTAGAAGTAGTGATTTTTTTTCATGGTCTTCGGATTTCTTTTCTACTAGCGACTCTTTTACGAGATAGTTTTGCTTTTTCTTCGAAATTAGGCATCTCCACAACTCTTATTCATGAGAGAGTTTTTTTAATCCCTTTTAGCTTGCTAGAGGCAATTTGGAGACTTTCTCCATTATTTTGTATTTTTTTCTTTGCCGTCCATGATTTTTCTTATTCTTTTATCAACTTGAAGACTTTGATGTCATACAGATTGTAAGATTCTAGAATTCAAGATCTTTAAGGAAGACTGTGGTTTGGTGATCAATGAATGTTCTACACTCTGAAAACCTTTTCTAATTATTACATTAAGAAAACAAACTACTATTTATATGTATATTAAATTTTAGCATATTTGGACTTTAATCTATTCTCTTAGTCAAGTCTAGATTTTAATTTTGGACTTTACTAATAACCTTATTATATAATAAATTGAGACTGATGAATTCGGGATACTTGAGCTTTTGGATGACACTAGTGCAATCAAATATTGTATTGGTCGGCCCATAATGGCGACTGAGCTTTCATTTTGATTTCTTAACACCAACAACATACTGGGATGATGTTCTCACTAACATCATTCCTTATCAATAGGACACTTACACTATTGTTGAACAGCCAAAGCTTTTTTATTGTTTTATCTCCTAACGAAAAATTCTTTTATTTGTCCTTAATAGTATTTGGTTATTTTTATTATGCCTATAATCATGATCTCACAAGAGATAAATTATAATTAAAATTAATAGAATATATATACTTATAATATTCAAGGACAAAGAAAGATTACAAATATTATAACCCTAAAATTTATATAACAATTGATATTATATTGCATGAAAACTTAATTTATTATTCAGAATAAGTGGAGAACAATAATAAGTAACTAACAATCTTAGATGAAGTAGAGGATCTTTCTTAATTTGTGCGGTGTGATTTGTAACCTATTGAGTCAAGTAACGAAAGAAAAACACGTGTACGGTAGGAGAAGAAAAAAGAGATAATTAATAGAACCCTCATCTTTTGATATCTTGAATGAGGTCTAGTAGCACAAGAAATACAAGAATTAGATCAAGGTTACAAGAGCCAAAATCAAAATAAGAATTAAAAGTAGATTTTTAATCATGAACAAAATTGATAGTAGAATAGTCAATAAAAGATGACAATGATTGTTCCATAACTTTGAAAAAAGGAAAAAAAATGCATTTAACATCCTATGTCAAAATATATATTCTATAACAAATTGACTTAAGCATACAAGTCATTTGCCTGAAAGTTGTAAGCTATTTAAATGCTAAAAACAACACAAGAAGTCCTAATAAACAAAAGATGGAAAGAAGTTATGGAAAATGAGATAGAAGCTCTCTAAAAAAATAATACATGAGAGGTGGTTGCAAAACCAAAAGATAAATCTATCATAGAATGTAAATGAGTGTATATAGTAAAATATAAGATAAATTTATTGAGAGATACAAGCTAATGCTAGTTTTAAAAGGATATATTCAAACTCGATGTATTGACTACTAAAAACCTTTTTACTTTTAGCTAATAATGCAATTGGAATAGTTTTTTCACTTGTAGTCAATAGAGGTTGAGAAATATGTCAACTTAATGTAAAAAATATCTTTTTGTATAAAAATTTTCATGAAGAGGCTTATATAACAGAAACTTTTGAGTTTAATATAAGTACAAAGGAACGTATATGTAAACTAAAAAAAATATTTTATGCCTTAAAACAAGCTCCAAGAATTTGATTTGAGAAATTTAAGACAATTATGAGAGAATATGGGTTCATAAGAAGTTAAGTTAGCTATTGACTATTTTAAAAAAAATGTAGAAGACATTATTATTCGTCTTATACATATAGATAACATAATCATTATTGGAGATAATATCACCGAGATATAGAGACTCAACCAATTCATGAAAAAAAAAGTTAAAATCAAAGATTTGGGTAAACTATACTTTTCCTTGTGAATTAAGATGACATTTAAAATATAGACTAGTAATGACACGAAAAAAATATATGTTGAACCTATGAAAAAAACATGAATTTAAAAGGCAAAACAAGTAAGGTATCCATAAATAGTAACAAGTAACCGGCAAAATAAGAGAAATTGTTTAAAGACTTTGAAATATATAAAAACTAGTTGAAAATTGATTTATTTGACTATTACTAGGCCAAATATAAGTCAATAAGTTTGGTCAGTTAATTTATGCAAAATATAAGAAAATCTCATTTAAAAATAAATTATCAAATTATGAGATATATCAAAAAAGAACTTGACTTAGAATTATGGTATAAGAATAGTAGAACACTAGAACTAAGGGCATACTCAGATGTTGATTGAGTTGGTTCCTCAAATAATAGAAGATCAATCACATGAATGTACATATAACTTGGAGGTAATCTAATTGCATGAAAAAGCAAAAAGCAAAATGTAGTGACGAAATCAAGTGTTAAAGTTAAGTATAAAACAATTAATGTTAACATGTGAAGTAGTGTAACTAGGAATTCTAGTTAGGGAATCAACATTGCTATTTTGTGATAATTAAGCGGCTTTTCATATTTCAAATAATTCAGTCTTTCATAAAAGAACTAAGTATATAAAAGTGAATTTACATTTTGTTAAGGAAAATATTTAGAACCAATAAATCAAACTAAGATACCTAAGAACAGAAAGTCAACTAACGATATGTTCACCAAGGCTTTACAATCAAACAAGTTGAAGAGAATAAAAAATAAGTTGAACACATATTATATCCACTGTTCAACTTGAGGAGGGTTGTTGAAAAATAATGAAGGGTTTAGTCCTCATGTGGATTGAGCAATACATAATCTGGTTGTACTAGAAAGTGCCTTTTAGATGTTTTAGCACGCTGGATTCATCTAAATAATTGGGTCAATAGTTAAGCTCAAAACTGAGTCAAAGTTTTGAGTCTGAGTAATAGTCAAGTAGAAGTTCAAAAAACTTATAAAAACATGTAAATTCACTTTTACTGAGTAAGAAGAAATAGACAGACTCAAAAATAGCTTTCAAGCCCTTCACATCATTGCCTCAAAACCCAAATTTCTTCTCAACTTCAATACCTAGCTAAAGTAAGAAATTTAACAATCTTTGAATGAAGAGTCAATTTTCATGAATTTTCTCTTTATAATCATCAATTAATTTTTTTTAGCAATCCTACTTAAAATGTTTTTGTTTCAGCGTGAATCAAATTGATCTGTAATCCAAATCAACACTTCTCACCCCCCTCAAGTACCATTTTGGTTACTCCCCTAGGTTTCTTATTGGTATTTCTTTATTAGGACAACCCATAGATCTCAGAAGAGTTTTGATAATATTATGCAATAATTGATATGTCTTCTTGTGTTACAACCACAATTTGATGCGAATTTTCAGCGAAAGCTTTGTTATTTGCACCCATGGTGAGTTACAGTGGGATTTATCTGTATGTGCTACACATGTGTTGCTTGGAAAGCATGGTTTTTCACTGATTTCTGCTCCCTATATCTTGGTTCCAGAGTACCAACCAGATACACATCTATTTGTGGGATTCTAACAAGAGATACACTAGTTCAACCTGAAATCTTTCTAGTCTGCAAATTTCAATTCTAGGAATTTTATTAGCTCAAGATAAATTGTAGAACTGTGAAATTCTGATGAGTCCCAAGCAAAAATGAAGTGCTGATCCTGGAAATATGAGGAAATGACGTGATGTACCATAGGGAAGACTATCTCTTCAATTATGCTCCTATTTTAAATTTTTTTCATTCTTTTTCATAGATCCTTTTTTTTTTTTGCCTTTGTTATGAGTTTCCTGCACAGAGCCTATGCAGTCAAATTTTAAGACCTTCATTCTTGGTTATATTTAAATTTTTTTTGTCTTCTCCAGTTTGTTTTTCAAGCCATTCTGTTGATTTCATCAACGTCCGTGGTAATAGCTAAAATAGAAATTTAGGTGTAACTTGGTTGTTGATCTGCAGGCCTATGCGTCATACATGAAGGGCACTCTATTGTTTGAGCAAGACAAGAATTGGGAAACTGCTCTAATGAATTTCAAGAATGCCAGGTATATTAACTTTGGAATATGGAGTGGTCAGTTCTTTTGTTTTGATAACCATGACAGCCACTATTACTCTGTTAGTTTGTATGGTCTTGGACTCTAGAGATTATTTTTCCTCTAGTTAAAATTTTCTTGGATACAGTGGAAACCCTATAACTTGGAATTTGGACATTTTGATCTTTCCTTTAAATTTCATTGATCTAAGTGAGAAATTTACTTGTTTTCAATGATCAATCAATACATATGGAAGCCTTTTTCTAAGCTTGGTGAATCACAACTTCACACTATAATTACTTAAAGATGATATTTTTATGATTTAAAAAAATATGACTCAGCCTTACAAGTTATTTTCATCTCAGTTCTTGCATTTGGTTTCTCAGTCTGGATTGTCTTCTTGCTAAAGTGTTGCAGTTGGCTAAAAAATGCTATTGTTTTAGGGCTGTATATGAAGAACTTGGGAAATATGGCAGTATTGAAAATCAAGTCTTATGCCGTGAACGTGTTGAAGAGATTGAACCAAGCATTAGATACTGCCTCCACAAAGTAGGCAAATCAGAGATACAAACATCAGACCTTTTAGATGTTGGCAGAACTGCAGGGCCAGCATTAGACCTTTTTAAAGCTAAATTAGAGGTAGTCCTATTCTCATGATGAAACTATGATCATATAAAAGATTTCTGGTTTGTGTTGTCGGTGTTTTGGGTGCATTTGTTATTGCTATTTCTGGTGCGTGTGTTGTTGCTAATCCTTCTAATTTTAAGGGACTTCTGTGAAATCAGATTTGCCAAAATGTTTTCCACTATCTTTGACTCATATGAACATATGGTTTATAGAGCAAACTGCTGCATGCACACTGACTTGTGTTTATGAAATTCAGGGTGGTATCTCTGGTCATGCAGAGTCCTGATAGAATTTCTCAGTTCAAGCGAGTGGGTCTAATGCAAACAAGTTTTGCCCCAAGCTGCTCTAGTTAATATACCTCGTTTTTGAGGAGGTCGTATTTGAGAAGTCAAATATAGCCATTTCTCACCACTAACTTTCAGAGTCAAGTCTTTTTGCTAATTTGTCTGGTTTCTGTGTCTATCCATAAAGCGATTTTTTAAATATCTGTTTCTGCCAAAAGTACTATGCAGTGCCTATATTAGCACTCAATTTCTTTTCTATGAAGGTGTTTATTTTTCATTAAAAGCAGTAAAACCACTTTTTAGAAGGACTAACAAACTTGTCCTCGGCATTTGCTCATCAAGTTTCTCTTCCTTTGACAGCACACATTCATTCAAGAACCAAAACAAATAGAAAAATACAAAACCCCTAATAATCAGATAATCTGACTAAATAATTTTCCAAAGCAAAGCAGTGCTCTAGTGATTTTCTGAAAATCAATCTATCTATTCTCTTCTTTTGTCTTCTAAATCTATGATAACAGATGACACCTTTTATCTTTTTGTGTTTCTACAATTAGGTTCTGTCTGGAAATCCTTAATTTCCATTAGTTTTGGGGTTTCCAATGGATTTCATTTCTTTGTAGGAAAATTTCTCCTATGTATGTCTGGTAGCAATTCATAAGAACCCAATTTCCTCTGGAATCATGTAATTCCGTAGGACAAATAAAAAGAGGTGGGACCTTTTTTCCTTGCGACTGAAGCTTTGCATGCCATGTTTTCTGCACCATTAATCACTACCATTCATCAATCATGGGTATTATCATACGAATTTGGATGCAAATCCAGATCTATGAGAAAATATTCCAATGGATTTTTTCTGAAGGATCCCAGCAGGTCCTTAGAAATATGACCAGTTGAAGCATTTTTAGCAATTCTGCAAGTAATTTTGGACACTTTATATTGAGGAGAATGTCCTCTATTCTCATGTATAGTGGATTTTCATTTTAGGAGTAAAATTTTTTGTGATTACCTTTTATCAGGCAGTTTGTGTCTTTACAGTGATCTCCTCAGTCATGGCAGTATAACTGTGTATTGGTTAATTGTATGTTTATCTTTCTTTCTCCTAGGAAAATGTTCAATTATATTTGTCACCATAATTTATAGGGACTTCCTGATACTTCTCTAAAAATTTTATATTCAGGCTGTTATGGCTGAGGCAAGATCACAACAAGCATCATCAATGACAGATTTCAATTGGCTTGGTCATAGATTTCCAATCAGTAATGCCAAGACGAGGGTCTCCATTCTCAAAGGTTTGCTGTGGCACTTTAGTTTTCAAGCTTTCTGTAGAGGAAGCAACTAATAAATTTTCAACTAAAAACTGTTGGTCTCCTTTCAGATTGTTATTAGTGTATTTATGCCTTTTTGAATGATTTAGGTTCATCTGTTCATCACTATTTCCTTTCTACTTCCCTTCAATTTACGTGTTATTTTGATATCTTCGATTTTGTTTGACTGGTGAGCCCATAATTTTATTGATGGTACTCTTTCGATGTGCCCTGTTCCTACATGATAATATATCCATGTAATATGATGTCTTTTAACTGCTGAAGTCAATATTTTGAGGTCTGTACTCAGTGACCAAATGTAGAATTCCCTGTAGTGTTTTCTATTGATTATATGCAATATTCACATACTAAAGCTTTTCTGTAGCCCATCTTATGTTATTGGTTGCTTCTTAGGATTTGGGATGTCGAATACAACTTATGCTAAAGATGCCTTTGTTTCTTTATGCATATTGTTTCTCATACAAGATACTTGTATAAATGGACGGAAGAAAGGAACCATGTTAGTTTGTTTTTTGTACAATTACTAGGTTAAGCAGTTTGTCTGTTGTCGTACACATGCATAAACTAACTTTTTTGTTGATAACTACTCTTCATTAGGTTTCTCCTGATGATAGTCAAGATTCCTTAGGTCCAGATATTCTTAATCTCACCAGTCTTGTGAGCTTCTCAAATTTGTATGTGATTAGAACAAAAACTCCAATAAATGATGCATGTTCATATATCAGTTTCATCTAGATTTGGTCTTTTCTTCAAATAAGACATTGGATGAAGAAGTTTGACTTGTTCTATTCTAGTTAATCGCAGTTTCATTCTGGATTATCCTTCACCTTTCAAATTTTGATCAGCTCAGGAGCTAGAGAAGGATCTTCATGGTCCAGCAGCAGATTCACTTCCAGCAGATAAACGACTTGCCATATTTGACAAAATATTTTCTGCATATCATGACGCAAGAAGCTGCATCCGAAGTGATTTGGTATACATGTGTATTCTTACTTGGAGCTGAGGCACATATGACAGTTGTCCTAACTTAGAAATTTGCTGTCCCATTCCTGACTGTATCTGAATATAGGCTGCTGCAGGTAATGCCGAGGATGTAAAAGATGAATTGAATGGCCTAGATAAAGCGGTTAGTGCTGTCTTAGGACAGCGCACTATAGAACGTAATCAGTTGCTGGTTTTGATGGCTAAAAGTAAGTTCACAAAGCATCGTGATGAAAAGGGTGAAAAGATCACAAAGCCAGAAGAGCTTGTTCGCCTATATGATCTTTTGATACAGGTACCACCTGATCTCTTTATACTTAAATAATACTCCTTGCTCAGACATGCATTTAATTGCTTAAGTCTGATTTCATGGTGTGTTATTTAGTCATAAACCAGTTGGTTTCTGTTTTTGCAGAATGCAACAGATTTATCCGATTTAGTCAGTTCTGGAAGGGATAGAAACCCAGAAGAAGTTGCATTTGCTGAAGAGTTCTCATTCAAGGCTTTGGTTTTTCGAGCTGAGAGGTCTGCTTTTGTTCCCTTTTGGACCTTATCTTGATTTCTCACACCTATTTCTGCAAGTAGTGTTCTCTTTCTGGACACGTATGCTAAGTTTAATTTTGGTTTCATGTGAGTATGACAAGTATATTTGCTTTCATTAGCCACTCAACTTGAGGGTTTATGGCATTGTGGCTATTTATTGTAGTTCTTTAATCATTTATGGGAGATCGCTACATGTATGGTTTCTTTGTTGAGTTTGTTCTGAACATATTTGGACAGTATATTATAGAGAATACAAATAGGATTTGAGAATACCAGCTTAGCGCTTAGAAAACTTATTTGAAAATTCTCGAAGGAGAGACCCTATAAGAGACATTTTGTCTTCGCGAACACATTATTTTGGAGAGTTTACTGGAACCTAGTGCTTATTGGTTTCCTACTGGAACCACTACTCTATAGCTGTCTTTATTCTAGAACAAATTGCAATATTGGCTACAAGTTTAGAGATTAACAATTTTAATTAACGCATGGAAGTTGTCTGAAGTTTGGTTGGAAGCATAATTTTTTTTTTTGGTTGCATATGATTTTGGGAAAGAAACCCTTGTTGAAAAATTTCTAAGAATTTAAAGCTGATAGCATTTACAGGGAAAACTTTACATAATCTTAGCTAGATTGTCATATATGAGGACATTTGGATTATCCGATCTGCAGGGAGACACACACTAATATGTCCACAATTCTAAATTAGCAGATTTAGATACATGACAGCGTTGGTATATACTGCCGATCATCATTTTGTGGGCTTGGTAAATTTTCCATGTTGTTAAACTACCAAAAAAAATTCCCATGTTGTTAAAGCTATATAGCCTCCTGGAATTTCCATAGTCTATTCTGGAGCCTGCCTCCTGACTGGATGTGATTTATTATCTAAAGTTTTTATTAGCTGTCTTATTAATGCTTGTAATATGGAAGATAAAATTTGTTTCATGGCGTCCAATTGTTTTAACTGTTTTTGTGGAGCTGATTTATTTCTGATTAGTTCTGCAGGTGTTTCTATTTAGCTAAATCATACAGCTCAGCGGGTAAAAGAACCGAAGCATATGCTTTATTTTGCCATGCTCGTTCACTTGCGGATAGTGCTCTACAGAAACTTCAAAAGGCAAATGATCAGAATGAGGTATTCACAAAGTACACAATCAAGTTGAGGTCTTTTATCTAATCGGTATTCATTCTGATTCTTAATTATTTACAATTACATTGCCAGCACTGAATTAGGAAAATGTTTTCACATCCTCAAGAGTCAGTTTGATGCTGTATAGAGGATGTGGAGGACAAGCTAGGTATTTCAACATATTTTATGTGTAGTATGTAATCAAGTTAATATATATCTTAAGTCATTTTCTACCTTGAATTTGAATGAAGATCTTACATTTTGTTGATCCATGATATATGCTGAGAAAATTGACTACATCCATTTGTTGGGTAATCTTTAATGCACAACATTACAATCAAAATTTATGGGGGTTACTATCCCACAGGCGAATTTGCATTAAGCCTACATGATTTCTGGAATGTTAGAATATTTCAATGCAGCTGTATCCAGCATGAGTGTCATTGCAATTTATGGGTATAGCTCATTAGGATTGGTGAACATGAACAAAGTTCAAATGTGGTTGGCAGATTCCATGATGAAAGGAAATGTTTGAAAAATAATAGAGGTCAGAAAGGACTGAAATTTGTCAAAAATTCGCCATTTTTAATGAGAATGAGAGTTAATAATGTTACATTAAAGCAGCTTGAGAAAATAGGACTATGTTGAGTAGCATGATGTTTTTCATTGTTATTGATGGTTTGTGATGTGAATTTGTATATGCTTTAATCAAAAGTCGTAAAGTAATGAGGGAGAAGTGAGAAATAAAAACTGATCCACAATCCAAATCAGGTTAGTGGCAAAAAAGTATTAACCACAATATATGCGTAGAACTTAAGCAGCTTCATGCTGTGAAGTGTCTGCTGCTTAAATAAACACAGCGCTTGAACCCCCTTCTCAACCCTGGCTGCTGATTCTAACCTAAATTTTGAGCCATGATAAATGCAACATGTGCTATTAAGTGTTTATTATTTTTGCTGCAGATAGTTTTCATTTAAATCAGAAATGCCTTTGGTTTTTTTTAGAGGAATTCTTCAGTATTTACGATTGAGTTATGACTGAACTTTTGATCAGCAGGTATTGATTAAAGATTTGAAGGCATTATCTTACAACTGTCGATCAAATAGTTGCATAGAGCATGCAACTGGGATCATGGAGGAGGAAAAGATTCCAGAACGACTTTCAAAAGGAGTCTCCACAATATCTTTGACGGGACAACAAAAGAAGGTATATTGGCTACCATCTAATGCTTATGCCCATCTCTACTCGATTGACTACCTCACCATATGAAAATTAATGTTCACTAATTGGAACTATCATCACCATTGGTTGAATGTGTTTGGACATGGGTCAAAAATGGGTGGCTGTCAGCAGAGATAACGCGAATGTTGTTCGCAGATAGGGTTTCAATCTCAGGTTAAACTTATTTCAGTCAATGCAGTTTTACCTCCCAAACATGGAGTTACTAGGGGAAGGAATTTAAAATTTAGTGATTTGGTCTGAGAACTGAGGTTAAAATATGTTCTTCCCGTCAAACTAAATCTAACTCGAGTTTTTCACCTTTCTTCCTTACATTGCTCCTCTTACGTGACACAATCTACCAATGTGGCTGAACTTGATATCCTACTCTTTTTGGGAGCACTAATCTTGTACATTGTCATTGTTCATGAGAATTTAATCTTCATAACTTTGACTTGCTAAATTTCAGGAAGAAAAGTTTCTTCTGGAAATGCTTGATGTATATGAATCAGCAGTTGGCGAAGCCAACTCAAAAGTTGTGCCCCGCATTGAGCGTTTCCCTCCACCTTTCCAGTCAGTACCTTGCAACCCAATTGTTTTGGACATCGCCTTCAGCTCGATGGAGTTCCCGTCTCTTGAGAACAGAATGAAGAAAGACAAGAAAGGAATATTCAGCCGGCTTTGGCGGTAAAGGTTTTTACAGTGCTGTATGGGGCGAACAAACCTCAAAGCTATTTTACACTTTTGAATTGGTTGCTTCCTTACCCAATTTGTCAACTTGGATGTGAGCTATTAGCTAAATTATTTACAGCAGGAATTTTGAGTTGTCATACATTAATAGATGGAACAGAATTTTTGACTGCCTTAAATTTTCTTTTATATTTGTTGTGGTGATATTTCTTATTTGTTCTTTTCTTTTCCTTTTTTTTCTCCAAAAAAGAATTTGCTTTCGCCAATTCTACCATAGTTCTCATCCTAAATACTAAGTACTCGAAGTCAACAAAGTAGATTGGTTTAAAATTTGTGCGAGACCCAAAAATAGAAGTCAGCTGCAATCTTTTCTGAACAAGTATACATTCTCAGAATCTGAAAGACAGTCGGATACGCTACCAATTAATGGCTCCAGATGAGACCAGTTAGGAAAACATTTGTGGCTGAATAACGCTTGTTGCTCCAATTGCTTAAAAAATGGCAATCAGACGCGTGAAAAATAGCAATTTGGATGAATATGAAAATACCTACTCTGGCCCACAAAATATCTGATTGCGAACGCATTTTGTAACAGATTAGGAACGAGATTAGTGTTATTAATTAGCAAGATTAGCCTTGGTCAACTCTATAAAAGGGCTATACAGTCTTAAAATCAGCATAGACCCTAAAAATAGCAGCTCTTAACTAAAACCAGAAACTACGTCCTAAGCATGATGGCCACACATAAACCAAGAAAAACAGAATCCTGCACAGAATATATCTGCTAATCAAAGCTACATTCAAAAAGGTAATTTTTATGATGCACATTTACTATCAAAGTGTAATCTGTAAAGCCTATCCATTAAATGTCATTGCAAAAGGAGCAGCTAGATTGAAAACTACATAAAGTGCAGCACAAACCACAGATGGCAACAGCAGCTTCAGAAAAACTTTAGGTTATGCAAAAAAACTCTTAAAAAGTATGGGAGTAGATAGTATACAAATATACGAGCCTCATGGAGAATTTACAGGGCCTTGTGACATAATTGTAATGTCAGACAAGCTTCTCATGTTTGGTCGGTCTAGCTTCAACCCCACCTTCCAGTCTTCTCTCGATTGTGTATGGCATGTGGGTTCCAAGAATCTTGTCCCACATAACAAAGAAGGGCTGGGAGAAGTTGTACTTAGTGCCATAAAGCTGGTGGTGGATGTCGTGATAGGCGCTGTTATTTGAGAAGAGCATGTGGAATGGGTTGCCTGGGATCCACATTCCACAATGATCATCGACAGTTTTGATGGTTGCAAAAGAAAAGAAGAAGATTGAAGTCCTCGGAGACATGCCGGAGATAAGGAATGACATGGCGCCACCAACAGTATCTAGGAGAAGCCCTTCAATAGGGTGGTTGTAGAGGGCTCCAAAGGAGTAGGGTACAATGAGCCTATGGTGGAGTGAGTGAACATGGCGGTAAAGAAACTTGTTATGATGCATATAACGATGCATGAAGTACTGCCATGTATCCAGGACCAGCATTGCCACGACGAATTGTCTGGCATATGTCATAAAGGAGCCTTGTGAAGATGGCAGCTCCTCGGTACTGCTGCCTGTGACCTGCATATGTTGGGAAGCAAATAATCAAGGTTTTCATACTTTTTAGAGGAAGCTTTACATTGCAGTGAACACACATTTACATGATTTTTCCCATCTATAACCAAATGTCAACATTTATGCGAGTAAAACTTCAAGAAAATACACTAGTAGAATTTCAAAAGGCAAACAACCGGAGTAATCACCAAAAAAGGATCCATTGACTTCAACCAAATATATGGGGGCAAAATGCATTGCAACCTTAATATAGACAAGACAAAATTATAAAAAGAAGTGATGGTAGAAAAGGAAACATGCAACTGGCAGAAGATCATAAATTCTTTACTTAAAAGAAGGTACAAAGTCAAATTATGCCATTAGATAAACCTGAAAAAAATGCTGCAATGATGGAAAGTATAGGCAACCCAATGTTCTTACAGTAATGACCAGAAAGCACATCTACACACAACCACAACACATTCCCAAGGATTATAAATAAAATAAATAACACAATGGCAACTCACATCCCAAGGGATCGGATACCTCCTGTGAAAGTAATTTAAATCACAAAACTCAGGCCTAGAAAAAAGTCACATTTTAATATCATTACCTTAACAAGGCCTTGTCTAGCATAGTGGCCAAAACATTGCCAGCTAAAGATTGAGAAGGCCTCAATGAATGGTGAAAAATTCCTGCAACTATCTATGTTAAACCTTTGGAAAATGTGTAGCTGAATTCAAGCAAAAAGTACCCTGTGCTGTAGAAGCAGATGTTGGAAAATCCTATATGATTGGTCACACAAGTAAAACCCACCTAGTCTATCTATTACATGACCCAAACCTAGCAAACAAAGATTTTCTCTAGGCACCGAGGAATCAGTATGAGAAACATTAAGTTGTTGTGACTGCCAGTAAAATCCCAAAAGGAATGCTGAAAAAAAGTCACATGGCCTATTTGGTATTAACTGTGTCGATTTACCAAGGTGTTTCCAGAAATATCTTTTCCATTTAAAAGTGAAAAGTTCAGATATTCATTCCTCCCAGTTGCATGACAGGACAACCTTCCAAATGTTTGCCATTTGATGAATTTAATAGGTTCAATATTTCCCCTCTTTCTAATTAATGAGGTTACAAGTCATGTACAATGTAAATTTACTACAAATTTTGTTACCTTGATTGTAGGTTAATTTCTTAAAGAACTTGATGCATATTAAATTTAGCAACACTTTAAAAAACTGCCACTAACCTTAGGGCATAGGTCAAAATCACAATTTCAGTTCGTAAGTTCATGAGAATTCTGCTGAACATTATAATAAGAAATGAAGGCTCTAACAAATGAGGTAATAAGAAAATGTAAACACCTTAAAGAAGCTTAAATTGCTTTTCTTGAGCCTAGAAAGGAAAGATTAAATCGCGACCTCTGTTCATCTGTAAATATTTTGTTATTACATGATGCATAACCATATGGTATGGTTTCCAAAATCTAACTGAGCCTTACAAACTCAGAGAAAACGAGTTTCACATCAACTATAAATTGCAAAACAAGGTAAAGTTCAAAGCAAATCATAAACTTTATCAGTGGCATTATAAAGAAACTAACAGAAACTTAAAAAGATTGATTATCGGCCAAAACCTCGCCTCAGATGATCTGATTCTTCTAATGGCAAAATGTCCTCTGAAGACATCAAAACCACAAAAGACGCCAACTTTTTCGCAAACCAGAAACCCTAGTACCAGAAAAAAAAAAAATCCAACTTTACCAAATCAAAGCCCTAATTTCTTAAAACTCACCACAAACAGCGCGATTGAGACGGCCGCCTGGACGAGCTGCTGCAAGAGAACGCCTTTGACGACATCGGTCTTGGAGACGGCGTTCCGCAGGGCCTCCTCCTTCTGGGAGTGCATTCGGAAGCGGTCCTGACCTTGGAGAAGGCAGTAGATGCCGGAATAGATCCAGTAGACAACGATGGGCGCGACGGTGCCGAGGATCTCGTCCGAGAGCCGAGGAGGAGAAGAAGAAGAAGAAGCAACCGCCATTGTTACGGGGAAACCCTAGAAGCAGGAGGAGAGGAGGAGGCGGAAGAAGGAGGAAGCTGCCGGGGAATCACGGAAGTAGTTGTCGCTGCGCTGGAATTTGATGAAGACAAGGCGGCCGGATGCTGAAGTACGCAGCCAGCGGTTTAGCCTTTTGCTGACCGGGCTCAGTCTGTTGTAAACGGGTTGCGAGGGTCTCGGCCCGACCAGAATCTTTTTGGCGATGGATTTTCAGGCCGCGATTTGGCGTCGGGTGAGGGCCTTTTGAAGGACCTTGGGCCCAGCCTGATCTGAGTCCCACGTGAAAGCCCAAGCCCAAATATTTTAGATCCGGTCAGATCTGTCCTCGGGCCAGTAACAGCACGGATAACCGGTATGGGCCAAATGAGGGCGATGCTCATATCATTAAAATTAAGATAAATAAAATTATCTTTTGACAAACGAATAACAACTGCCGTTACTCAGTTGGTTTGATCGTCTGGCTAACAACTGCCGTTGCTCAGTTGGTTTGATCGTCTGGCTATTGCCCACAAGGCTGAAGGTTCGAGCCTTTTTTCTACCGAAACTTAATTTTTTAATTAGCTTTTACCTTGAATTGCACTTTTTACATATAGGCCCCTGGTCAAACACGAAATTGTGGAATAACACTTACAAGGACACCATTTGTTTTCAATCCAAAAAAAAATTACGCATAGCCCCTTTTAATTCAAACAATTACATATAAATTCGTGATTGTGGAGCCCCATTTGTCAAAATCTCCTTCCATTAATCAAATCTTACTTAGATAAAATGTTAGTAAAATATTTCTTCCAATGTCATTATTGGGATGCAAAATAATTAATCTCTATTTATATTCTATTCCAAGCACGAGTGCATTTCTACACCTATTCCAATTTGTGGATTGTTGATTTGCTCATGGTTGCCATTTCCTTTTGGTGCTATTCTATGAGTAGTCAATTTTTTTATTTTATTGTCAATTTCTCTTTCCTTTCTTGTTCCATGGAATTGATTGTTATAGTTATGTTGACTTTAATGAACTCGTTCAATTGTTATTTCTCTAAAAGATTTTAATAAACTCGAGAATGAAGAGATGGTTCTTCGATTCTAATATTTACTGATTCATACTCTAGGTTATAGTTACACAAACTTCTACCAGTATTGTGTAAGAAGTCTAGGTTAAATAGGGTGCTTCCAACTAAAATCTTTTAATATTTAATTTAAGATAAATCTTCGATATAATAACATACAGAATAAATGCTTGAACTAATTAAAATTTATACCGACCTAGGATTTTGGAGGGACGTAGGACCTTCAGAGTGTCTAAGACCTATGAAGGACCTATGGCTTATGTGACAATTGGACAACACATAATTGTGATGTGATTATGCAGTGGTGCTTGAATAGGTTAGACCTTTTATGAATAAAAAGATGAAAGTATAGCATACGAGAAATATTTGCAATGGAGTATCTAGGTAGAAACATATCATGGCGATCACCTCTCTTATTAAGGGTTGACCTTGGATTTTTATACTTGAAGAAACAAAAGCTTCTTGGAGAAGTTGATGACAGAGCTCATGCACTTTGAGTTGACATTTGCGCAATTGCTTATTAGCATAAGACTGCTAGAGATCTTCGATAGCTTATAATGAGACATTCCTCATTAATGATGGGGGTGAAGACACTATGAAGGCTTCACATACGTCCTTGAGACTTCATGATTGAAATTATAATATTGAACGTGATCTTGTTTTTTTTTTGTTGAATTTTGAATACAATTTGTCAGATGAGATTTTTTGCCATTAATGTAGTTGTGAATCTATCTTCCTATAGTAGAAAGCATTTTATGGTGACCATATAGGTATACCAAATTGATGATATATTTAGGTCATGTAAGGGACCTATCAAGCTGATGACATGTTAAGGAATCTGGGGTCTTGTGAGCCATTGTAGCTGAGCCATTTGGATTTGATGGGCTAGAAAGGTTCCAATTTGGCATACTGTTGTCCTAGAGTATTACCGAGCTGGGTTGACTATAGTATTGGCATGTGTGGATCGAGTTAGACCAATTCGAGATTGGTTTGCTAGATCACTCTCCATCATTGGCCCCCTCAACTTTTTCTTGTTGGAAGTTATGATTAAGGCATCATGGTAAGATGAGAGGGAATTGAAATACATAATGTTGGGCCAAAAGTTTGAAGTGATGTGGGAAATTTGCCAACTTGTTAATATGGTAGGACAAGCTATTGAAGTCTTCATTTTCATGATATAGTAGGACTACTGAGGTCCGCATATATGGTTTTGGCTTTCTTTGCATTAATGGTGCATTGAGAGAGCATGACATTGATTGACATTCTCACTAATGGGGTATGGAGCCCATTGAGATTCTCCTTACTGATTAATAAATATTTTTAGGTAAGTCACAACAGCTTCATAAATGCGTCCATCTTTTGGACTTTGTGGTGGTCAAACTGGGTCACATAGCATGCTATGAGTGTCATGATGGCCTTCGAGGATGCATTTTCCGAAAATGATGCCTTATATTTTGGTATGACTTGTGGATGTTTGGTGTCTCGAATAGTTATAAAAGGAAAATAATAGTTGTTTTCTTCTTTCAACTACAACATTAAGATTTTCTCTTGGTCTTCCTCTTTCTTTTGCATTTTGTATTAGGGAAGATGGGATTACTCCTTCGGTGGTGAGGAGGTAGAAGATGAAGACAATTAGGTAGGTTGTCAGTGAAAGTTTGAAAAAGCCTCCTTTGAGGACTTTCTCAATGACCACCGATAGAGGGGAAGGGCTCACTCTTCGCTTTCCATGAGCACTCTCGATCTGGCAGAAAAAGATTGTTGGCAAGTGTGGAAAGTCATCCTCAGTTTTTCATGTAGTTACTAGTGGGAAGAACATCTAAGGAGACAACCACTACATCTTTGAAATTGATGTACCATTTTTTATTGGTTCTTTTTGTTTGTTAGTATGTATATTAAAGACCGTGTGTTGATGTACTTGTATAAATAGGTGATGTATTTGGAGTCCATCCTAACTTGTACTATATGTTGAAGTTGTTGCCTAGGTGGGGTAGTGTGCTTAGAGTCCATTCTGGTTTGTGTTGTACGTAGAAGCTGCTGCAATAAGGCAATTTGTCCAATGTACTAGCTAGGAGTTGAGTGTTGACATTGCCAGTTGAGCAAGCATTGTGTTTGGAGTTTGATCTAACTCGCTTTGCACTATGCTGACTTAACAAGGCATACTTGCTCGAAGTTGTCGTTAACTCGCATGATACTAGATCAAGCTCTACACCCTTGAAAGCTATGTTTATAGGGAAGAAAAAAGAGTTGCAACTGAAAATAAAGCAATTGTATACCTAGTGTGAAGTTGCCTACCCGTGCTTCTATAGAAGGAGAAATGAGTCCTGATAGCAATGAAAGGGAGAGTTATTTTGGTAATAAGGTATTATGCATGTTCGGCTAAACTCGGGGTGAAGATTGCATTGAGTTAGTAAAATACCATAATACCTAGGTAGAAGGTTTGGAGGCTGTGTTGAGCTCACAGTGAAGACCTGATCAAATTAAGTAAAATATTAAATATATCTAATAAAAGGTCTGAATGCCTTAGTATACTTATGGTTAAAACCTAACCAAGTAGATAGATGGCCTATATGAATAAAGAAATGTATCCTAGATGCATTAGGACTTTGAGTGTCGAGCCTAAGACAATTGGCCTGTCAAGCTAGCTAGATTGCCTAGATGAGTCAAAGCTTTAAGGCCTAGTTATATCAAGACTTAAGAGGTACCAATCTCATGGAATCACCCAATTGAGTTATCAAGAGTGCCTGAGAGGACCCAAGCTTATATTTTCTTAGAGCTTATGAAGTGTCTAAGGCTTAACTAAGTCAAGCTCAAAAAAATCAACCAAGCCAAGCTCAACTTGATTGCCTAGATAGGTCATGGCTTATACTTGTCTAGGGCTTATGGAGTGCCTAAGGCTTAACCAAGCTAAGCTTACAAAAATTGACCAAGCCAAGTTTGACTTGATTGCTTGAATGGGCTAAGACTTATACTTGTCTAGGACTTTGGCGGCTTGGCAAAATCAAGACTCACACTTGCCTAGAGCTTATGAGATGCATAGGGCTTGTATACTCTTAAGGCTTATGAAATGCCTAGGACTTTGAGTGCTTGGATGATTAGGAGGACCTTGAGTGTGCTGAGTCTGTTGAATCACCCTATTGAGCTATCAAGAGTGTCTGAGTGGACTAGGGCTTAGAGTTGGTTTAGTAGCTAATACAAGCTGAGCTAGTAATAAAGGACTTCAGCCTTCTATATAATTTTATAATAGAATAACATTTGAAGGAGAGCAGTTATGTAGAAATAAGCGTGTTATTGGCAGAACCTCTTTAGATTGCCAATTTGTCATATCCTTGGAAGAAGTGTTCCATCTACCCATGCGAGTCCATATAAGCCAATGCTACAGGAATCAATGATTTGGTATGGTCCTTCCTAATTTGTAGTGAGCTTACTGACTATCAGACCATTAGACTTAGTCTTCTTGAGCATGAGATCATCAATTTGGAAGCATCTTTCATGGACTTTCTATTGATGGTACCTGAATACTTGTTTGTAAGTAGCTCTTCTGAGTTGCACATGTTCCGTTAGTTCAGGAAGGAGGTTCTTTTCTACTATAAGGACATGCTAATTAGTGTTAGGATTATACTTATTTTCCCTTATGAAGGGGATATTCATCTCCACTAGGATCGTGGCTTCTACGCCAAATGTTATGTGAAAGGGGCTTTTCGTATAGTGGGCGCTTGAGGAGTTTTCCTATAAGCCCATAAGACATTGAGGAGATGGACCTAAGATCTATCAAGGTCCTCCATTCGCTTCTTCAAGCCTTGGAGAATGATTCTATTGGTCACCTCCACCAAGCCATTGGGTTGTGAATGGGTGACAAACCTGAACTTTTGATGGATGCAGAAATTGGAGTAAAAGGCCTTGAATCTAGCACTATCAAACTGAGAGTCATTATCTGGAACCAATAAATATGGAAGATTGTAGAAACAAATGTTTATGCCCAGAAGAAGTTTTTGATTTTTTGCTTGGAGGTAGCGATGAGGGGCTCTACTTCCACCCACTTAGTGAAATAGTCGATAGCGACCATTAGAAACCTTCTTTGTCTTGGAGCTGGTGGAAAAGATCCCAAAATGTTCTTACACATTGATTAAAAGGGAAGGGGATTAGCTTCTACATGAGATAAGCGGCAAACTAAAAAATGAGGTTGTGGTGGCATTATCACTATTTGCATATCAGACCATCACTTGAGCATCTTGATGCATGATTGGTTAGTAGTACCCTTGTTAGAGTAGCTTGTGTTCTAGGGCTTGACCCCCTTGATGATTATGTAGTTATTTTTTATAATTTGACCCCAATTTTAAGTTAGAGTTGAACTTTTAGCTTGATTTAGGATGATTAAGGCCAATTTTAAATAGAAAAGGGCTAAAAAAATCTGGCATAGAAGTTAAGCTGAGTCACAATTGGACATCTAGTTCCAATCAGAAATTAGTTATTGTCTAATTGCACAAACCATTGCTTATAGTTGGATGTTCAATTTCAACTAAACATTCATGTGAATTGATTTTGGTGGCCTAAGATAGATTACAGGAGTGACTTCGAATTACAAATCAAAATTTATTTAATTTGAGGTGTGCTATCAAGTATTATGGGAATATTGACTTGCAACAGTCGCAAGCCCATATTACTAATTACCTCAACAATTATTAGTAACCTCATAAATCAAGAAATCTAGCTAATAAAATAAAAACACAAAAGAAAAGAAGAAGTATGATATTGATTGATCTGAAAAATGGTAGATGGCTTAAGTAAGGGCATGCCCTCACTTTACAATAAATTTTAAAATAGAAATATGAAATGCATAAGATATTGAAAATAAAAAAATGATAGGAAATGATAAAGGGGCTTTGGCCTGCACTGCTGCCTTGCCCTCGTGTGTTGGACCATGTAATGTTCAACTTGGTTGGTTCTTACTCAGTCTTTGGTAGATGTTAATAATGTGCTGACAGGTGATGCTAATTACCTTGGCTTTTATCAATAAATCCTATCGAGATTTGAAAGCATGTTGTTAACTGTTTTTGAGGTTGACTAGCTTGGAGGGTGCATTGTCAACTATTTTTAAGGTTGACTAGTTTGAAGGGTGTGACATTAATTGCTTCTGGGATTGACTAGCTTAAAGGACACATTGTCAATTATTTTTGGGGATGACTATCTTAAAGAGTGCGTCATCAACTACTTCTGGGGTTGTCTAGCATGAAGGGCAGGTCGTCAACTACTTTTGAGATTGATTAGCATGAACAGCACGTCGTCAACTATTTCTGGTGTTGAATTAACTTGAGGAGGGCATTGTCAACTACTTTTGTGGTTGACTATCTTGAAGGATGCATCATCAACTATTTTTGGGGCTGGTTAGCTTGAAGGGTACACCATCAACTGCTTCTAGAGTTGACCAATTTGAAGGGCACATCATTAACTACTTCTGTAGGTGACTAGCTTGAAGGGCATATCATCAATTGCTTCTGAGGTTGACTAGCTTAAAGGGTGTGTTGCCAATTATTTTTGGGGTTGGCTAGCTTGAAGAGTGTATCGTCAACTACTTCTAGAGTTGACCAACTTGAAGGGCATGCCATCAACTACTTCTATGGTTGACTAGCTGAAGGGCATGTCGTTAACTACTTTTGAGGTTGACTAGCTTAAAGGGCATGTTGTCAACTACTTTTGGGGTTAACTAGCTTAAAGTGTGCATCATTAACTATTTTTGTGGTTGACTAGCTTGAAGAGGACATCATCAATTGCTTCTAGGGTTAAATTAGCTTGATGGGTGTGTCGTTAATTGCTTCTAAGTTTAACTAGTTTAAAGGGTACATCATTAATTACTTTTGGGATTGACTAGCTTAAAAGATGTGTCGTCAATTACTTCTGACGTTGATTAGCTTGAAGGGTGTATCGTCAACTAATTTTGAGGTTAACTTAGCTTGAGGGATGTGTTGTTAATGACTTTTAGGATTGACTAGTTTGAAGGACGTGTCATCAACTATTTTTGAGGTTGACTAGCTTGAAAAGCTCATCATCAAATGCTTTTGTGGTTGGCTAGCTTGAAGGGTGCTCTTGGAGCTGACTAGCTTGAAGGGCATATCGTCAACGGCTTCTGAAGTTAACTAACTTGAAGGGCGCATCATCAATTACTTCTAGGATTGACTAGTTTGAAGGGCATATTGTCAACTATTTTTAGGGTTGACTAACTTAAAGAGTGCATCATCAACTGCTTCTGGGGTTGACTGGCTTAAAGCATGCGTCGTCAACTATTTCTAGGATTGACTAGCTTAAAGGGTGTATTGTTGAAGGGTGCATCGTCAACTGCTTCTAAGGTTGACCTAGCTTGAGGAGTGCGCCATTAGTTACTTCTGGGGTTGACCAGTTTGAAGGGTGCATTTTAACTATTTTTGAAATTGACTAGCTCGGAGGGTGCATTATTAACTATTTTTAAGATTGACTAGCTTAAAGGGCGAGTTGTCAATTGCTTTTAAAGTTGACTAGCTTTAACAGTGTATCGTCAACTTCTTCTGTGGTTGACTTAGCTTGAGAGATGCATTGTTAACTACTTCTGGGATTGACTAGCTTGAAGGGTATGTCGTCAACTGCTTCTGAGGTTGACTAACTTAAATGGTGCATTGTCAATTACTTCTGGGGTTGACTAACTTGAAGGACACACCGTCAACTACTTTTGGGGTTAATTTAACTTGAGGGATGTATTATTAACTATTTTTGAAGTTGACTAGCTTGAAGGACATGTCATCAACTATTTTTAGGGTTAATTAGCTTAAAGGACTCATTATCAACTGCTTTTGAGGTTGACTAGCTTGAAGGGTGCATCATCAACTACTTTTGAGGTTAACTTAGCTTGAGGAGTGTATCATCAACAGCTTCTAGGGTTAACTAGCTTGAAGGATGTAATGTCAACTTCTTTTGGGATTAACTAGCTTGATAGGCATGCTACCAACAGCTTCTAGGGTTGACTAGCTTGAAGGATGTGTTGTCAACTACTTTTAGGGTTGACTAGCTTGAAAGGTTTGTCATCAATGACTTTTAGGGTTGACTAGTTTGAAAGATGACCAATGGCTTTAAGAGTGCTTAAATTTAACTTTTTTAATTTGGTAGTATCAATGGCTTTGGGGTGGGGCGTGGGGGGTTTGGAGGGACGGGGGGAGAGGTGGGGGGGGGGGTGGGTAGCTTTGGAGACTTGTTAATGGCTTTTATAGCATACTTAATGAGACCCAGTTTGACACAGTTTAGTTCCACTATGACTAGTTTTGATTCAGGTTCTGATGGTAATATCACCCATTGTTAATAGCCTTAGAGTATTACTGAAGGTTCAACACATTTAGTAGAGCTCAGTTTGACCCAATTTAGTTTCACTCGAACTAGTTTTGGTCTAGGGCTAGATGGTAACATTAGCCATTATTCGTGGTCTTAGAGTATTGCTAAAAGTTTAATACACCCAGCAGGACTCAGTTTGACCCTATTTAGTTTTATCAGAACTAATATGATTTGAATTCGAGTTTAGCTTGGAATTAGTTCAACACTAATGCTTTATAACATGTCTAAGGGAACCATATGAAATGTCCATTCCAAGATCACTGTTGATATTGATTGTGAATGCTTGATTCACCAAGCTTAGCATTAATTTTTAGAAGAACAGTTATTAAATATTGATTATTGACTCTAGTTGGAGCAGTGCTGATTTTGATTCATATTTTATTTGACCTAGTTCAATTTTTAGGGCTTGATTTTAGTTCAAGTTTGGTTCTATTTAATCCGGGTTGAGTTCGACCTTGTATTAGACCTTTATCGGGTTCAAGTTTACATCTTAATGGACTTCAGCTCAAGTTTAAGTCAATTAAGTTTAACCTAGCTTTAATTCAGGCTCGACTTATTCTTGTTTGACTTTGAGTTTGACCCTTTAATTTAAACTTGATTGAACCTAATTAGGGTTTGGTTCAAACTTATTTTAATCTAGATTGGATTTGATTTGAACTTGACTTAATCTGGTCCATTTATTTGATTAATTTGGGTTTAATTAATGGTTTATCTAAGTCAATTTTGTTTTAAGCTCAAAGTGATTGAATCACTTTATATTAATTAATTTAATTTGAGAGTTCTTAACTATCATGATAATTTTTGAGTAAGCTTGTGGGCTATCTTGGATGTGTGAGCCTGAGGATTAGCTTCGTTCACGAGCTTAAAAATTGACTTAGAGGCACTGGCTTAAGGGCTAGTTTAATGTTGGCAAGCCTGAAAGCTGGCCTATAATTTCGATGAGCTCGAAGGCTGACTTGAGTTTGGTGGGCTCAAAAGCTAGTCTGAACTCAGCGAGCCCGAAGGTTGGCTTAAGTTTTGACTGACCTAAAGGCTGGCTTGAGTTTTGGTGGGCCCTAAGGATGGTCTGGGTTTGGTAGGCCTAAAGGCTGGCCTTGGTTTGGCAGACGCGAAGGTTGGCCTAGGTTCAGCAGAACCAAAGGCTAGTTTGAGTTCGACGGACCTGAAGGCTAGCCTAGGTTTGACAAACCTAAAGACTGGCTTGAGTTTGGAAGGTTCGAAGGCTGGCCTGAGTTTGACAAACCCTACGGCTAGTCTAGGTTCAGTGAGCTTGAAGGTTGGCTTATAATTGACAAACCTAAAAGTTGGCCTAAGTTTGGTAGATTTGAAGACTGGCCTGAGTTTGACAGACCCAAAGGCTGGTCTGAGTTTAATGGGCCTGAAGGCTGGCTCAATTTGGTAAGCTTGAAGGCTATCCTAGGTTTCCAGTGAAGGGAAGAGCAGCTATGGGCTCCCGGGCGGCAGGTGTTGACGGTGAGTGGCGATAAGCAGTCGGAGATCTCGAGCCAGGTGGCAAGTTGCGGGCCGAGGTAGTGGCAAAGGTTGTGTTAGTGGTGGTTTAGGTTGGTGAGGGGTGGCATGGGGCACAAAAGTAAGAAAACAAAACAGAGAAGTCAAGAAGATAAAGAGGAAAACATGGATAAGAAATTACCTGCTTCTATTTCTGATTTCTTCTCTTCCCCCTCTATAATGGCCTTTGACTCTCTCTCGTTCTTCTATCTCTCTTGCTCTATCCCTCTATTTGCAAGTTTTTTAATCAATTTATAGACTTTCAAGAGAATCGAGATCAAATTCAGGATTGGCTTCTTTTGGAATGTTTTGGTTTTTGGTGGATTGTATTTTCATCTTTTGTGGATGACATGTAACCTATTATTTGGGATTTGTTTCCGTGATGAAATTTGAAATGTGTACTATTTCTGTATGTTGAATTTTCAAGGGGTATTTGCAATTTTTTAAAAATTAGAGCAAAAGGTGATTTTGTAAACTCCAAGGGCCTTTTTTGCAAAAAGAATGTGTTTGTAAAAATTTTAAAATTTTCAGGGTACTTTTTGAATAAAATTTGGACTCATTTATAAATAAACATTTTCGAGGGACTTATTTACAAAAGTTAAAAATTTAGAGATTTATCTATAAATATAAAATTTTGAGGGATTTATTCGCAAACTCTAAATTTTGCGGGGATCAATTTGAAATTTCAAAATTTTTAAGGACTTTTTCATAAGATTGTCATCTCTGGGATTTATTCGTAAGAAAAGTTCGATCAAAGACCCATTTGTAAAATATATTTAGTTCATGGATCTATTTATAAAGATTTTATCATTTCCATTCTGGCATAGATATTTGATGAATTTTGGACTTGATTATAGTCCAATTATCCGATCCAATTAGCTCTCTTTAGTTTTTAACAATTCAAATCCAAATTAAATGAAATTTTCGGTTGAATTTGATTGCGATTTCGATCCAATTGAGGCCCTGATTTAGATCACTATCTAGTGACATTCAATTTATATTTTGAATAAATTTAATTAAATTTGATTTTGGTTAAAATTGATTCAAATAGTTTGGTATTGTCTGACTGCGTAAACCCCACTCACAGTCGAACGTCCAATTCTTAATTGATCATCCGGTCCAATCATGATCTGCAGAAATAAAAATGAGATTATTCTCGAAAGTCATCAAGAATCAGCTGAATTTTTTAACAAGAAATATGTAATCTTAGAATATTTCAATCCAAGATTCAAATATAAGGTTTATGGCAAGAGGTTACCTATCAAATATCCTAATCAAATCCTAATAAATAAAATTGGAGATCCTCTTAAAGCTTTATAAAAAGAGGGCTAGGGGTATACAAATTTAAAAATAATTTATAGTTGATCCCTAGGTAAATTCTGAATGAATTGAAGAAAAAATTTTGAAAAAAATCTAGTCATCTAGGAAGAGCAAGAAGGAGCCAACAAGGGATCAAAAAGAAAAAAGATATCATCCCTTTCTTTCTCATTTTTTTCATTATCCCTTCTTTTCTTTTGTCCCCTATGAGATCTTTTTTTTCTTGTGCTTGTTGTTGTTGCTACCCCCTCTTTCTCAAGGCTTGTGGCCACCCATGGCCTAGTTCTCTATCAATCATCGCACATTCTCAACAGCTCGAGTTTGGACAATTGAACCTAAAAGAATCAAGCATTCAAACCCCATCGTAGGTCTCTCTTTTGTTCATCAATATTGCGACCATCTGTGGCTTTGCATTGGCAAATCTCCACCATCATCCACAACCACTTGTGGCCCTCCACATGATGGTGGGTCTCCACCAACATTGCTGTCACCTGCGACCTTTCATATGATGGCAGGTCTCCACCAACACTGTGGTCATCTGCAGTCCTTCATATGATGGTGAATCTCCACCAACACTATAACCACCTACGATCTAGAAAGTCGGTGAATCTCCATCACCATTATGGACACCCCTGGCCTCATTCATTACCATGGTGTTATGTTAAGAAGAATCAATGACAAGAACCTCTTGGATTGATAACGAGGACGAGAGCAAAAACAAAAACAAGAACAAGGACAAGAACAAAATTAATAAATAAATAATAATAATAAAATATCTTAACAAAATGGTTTAGGCCTAGCATGCGGTCTTATCTAACAATCAAACAATTTAGGATCAGCTTGTGGTCTCGTTCGAAATTCAAAATAGTTTAAAGTCAGCCTACGATCTTGCTCTATAACCAATCAACTTAGGACCAGCCTGTGGTCTCGTTTGAAAGTTATGATAATTTAGGGTCAATCTGCAATCTTGCCTAATAATTAATCAACTTAAGATTAGCCTACGGTCTCACTTGAAAGTCAAGATGGTTTAAGACTAGCCTACGGTCTCGCCCAATAATCAATCGACTTAGAACTAGCCTATGGTCTTACCCAAAAGTAAAAATAGTTTAGAGTCAACATGCGATCTCATCTGATAACCAATTGACTTAGAACCAGCCTACGGTCTCACCCAAAAGTCAAAATAGTTTAGGATTAACTTGAGGTTTCGCCCGATAGCCAATCAACTTAGGGTCAGTTTATAGTCTCGTTTGATAACCAATCGACTTAGGATTAGCCTGTAGTCTTAACCCAAAAATCAAAATGATTTAGGACCAACTTGAGATCTTGTTCGACAATCAAAGCCAGCCTGTGGTCTCATCCGAGAGTCAAAATAGTTTAGAGTTAGTCTGTGGTCTCATCCAACAACCAATTGACTTAGGGCCAATTACAGTCTCGCTTAAAATTCAAGATTGTTTAGGGTTGGCCTACAGTTTTGCTTGATAATCAATTGATTTAGGACCAACCTGGGTCTTGTCTAATAAATAAATCAATTTAGGGTCAGTCTACGATCTCGTCTAAAAGTTAAGATGATTTAGGGTTGGCCTATGTCTTGCTTGATAATCAAATCAACCTAGGGCCATCCTACAATCTCGTGCAAAACTTAAAATAATTTAGAACTAGTCTACGGTCTCACCCAATAACTAATTTGAACTTATGGCTAGCTTGTGAGTTTGCCATAATGTCATCATGACAGTCTGAAAGCCCTCAAACCAAATCGATTAAATTAAAGTGACTCAAATTGAATTTCAAATCATACTTGAATCAAAATTAAGTTTTGAGTATTGAATTGAATCAAATTAAACTTGACCCAAATCAAATTTTGAACATCAAATTGAATCGAATCAAACTTGATCCAAATCAAGTTTGGAATATCAAATTGAATCAAATTAGAACTAAGTCTAAGTCAAGTTCTAAATATTAAACTAAATCATACTTAAATTGAAACTAAGTTTGAATTTTAAATCAGATCAAATTAAATCCAAGACCAGATCAAACTTAAACAAACTCAAATGTGAACCAAACCACAGGTCAAATCCGACTTGGATAAGTTTGAATAGAACTAAAACAGGGTCAAGTTAAATTTCACTGGGTACGATAAATCTTTGGCAACATTCCAAGATTGTGTCCAACCCCATGAGCAGCGGGTAAGGCCATTATCCTAATCTAAACTAATGCTAGTTCGAATAAGAGTTGAGCAAGGTCAAACAAAGTCCTACTATGTATACCACCAAATCTATCGGCAATACCTCAAACCCAATCGATAACAAACCAAGGTGGATTGTCAATTAATATACGCCAAAACTACTATCATTATTTCAAACTAAGTAAGATAAAATGTGGGCTCAAACTTGCTTAGTTAGCCAACCAATGTGCCTTATTCTAACATTTTGATAAAAAAAAGTTATCGCCTAAGACACATTGGCTATGAAAATATTTCAAAATCTATGGAGTTATTGCTGAAACATTATCAGCTAATAAAAATATTCCAAATTAGTGAAGTCAACATATATGTCCCATGGACTATGGAAACACTTCAAATTCTAAGAGGTCAATACCTACATCCCACAAATTATGAAATACCTAAAGTTCAAAGAAGTCAAGATCTATGTCCCATTGGCTACGAAAGTACTTCAAACTCATGAAGTTATGGTTTATATCTCATTGGCTATAGAAATACTTTAAAATTAATAAAGTTATTGCTTACATCTCATTGACTATAAAAATACCTCAAACTCATAAAGTTATTGCTAATACCTCATTGACTATAGAAATACTTCAAACTCATAAAATAATCCCCTACACCTCATTGACTATGAAAATACTTCAAACTCATGAAGTTATTACTAACAGCTTATTGACTCATGGAAATACTTCAAACCAAATGAAATCATCGCCAATGCTCAAAGCTATTAAAAACACTTAAAACTTTTCTCATGTTCTACTGGACTATGCCACTAACATCTACCAAGGATCAAATCAAGACTCATCTGACTCAAATGTTAAGTGATTTACTGCAAGGGAGCAAGACTGTAGTATATATCAAAACTTCTTCTCCACTCTTTCTTTCTCTTTATTTTTTTCATATTTTCTATAATTTCATATTGAAACTCATTGTGAAGTGAGGATATATTCTTGCTTAAACTATGGATTATTTCTTAAAATCAATCGAATGGTTTCTTATTTTCTTTTTGTGTCTCTATGTCATTAGCTAAGTTTCTTACTTTAGGAGGTTATTGGCAATTGTTGGGATAATTAATAATAGGAATTTATGCCTATGAAAAATCAATATTTTTCAGTACTTGATAGTGCACTAAAATTAAATACACTTTGATTTGTATGTCGAGGTTACTTCCTGAGGTCTCCTAACAACTCTTGGATCACTGAAAGAGATCCCACAATAATGTTTGTAGATCCCTTCTTTCACCTTCTTTAGTACACTCATTTCATTATCTAGACCTAGACATCAGAGTAGTGGTTTGGTCATAGATCTTTTGTATAGCTAGGCATCCTCCAGTAGGGTGAAATGGGGAGTTTGTTTCTGTATGGTGCAACCTTCTTGTCTTTAGGAAGCACTCTATCTTTTAGGGATGTAATGATTGGATCCATCCAACTGGGCTCCACCTCGACTAGGCAAATTTGCTACTTGCTTATGTATGAAAGACTAGTTGATGGTCTCAATGTGCACTAGCCATTTGATTAAGGTTCTGACATTGCTGTGAAGCTTATGAGGGCATCAACCTTGTTGTTCTATTCTTGAGGGATATGGATAAACTCCACTACTTTGAATTGTTTAATCAGATTTTTTTGTCATCTAGAGGTGCTTGATTACAACTAGGTCCTTGACTTTAAAGTCACCCAGTACTTAACTAACAATGACTTGGGAGTCATTGTGGACCAGCAAGAGTTGAGCTTCTACTTGGTCAACAATATTGAGCCCTAAGATCAGAGCTTCATACTTAGCCATGTTGTTGGAGGCTAGAAAGCTAAGCTTGACTACTTTGCCACCTAGGCATATGAGGACAATGTTGGCTGCATGGCCTTGCTCAGAAGTGGAGCCATCTACCTTTAGCATCCACCACTCTTTTGGGGTAAGTACAGGAGGTGGAGGTTCAAAATTTTTTATTATGAAATCTACAATAGCCTGGGCCTTGATGATCGTTCAAGGTTGCTATTAGATGTTAAATTAACTAAGCTTGATTATCCACTTTAGGAGTCTTCTTGATGTCTTTGGCTGTTGCAAGGCTTGTCATAGAGTTTGATTTGTCATCACCACTATGCTATGGGTTTGAAAATATGGTCACAGCTTTCTTAGAAGAAAAAACCATTGCGTATATAAGCTTTTTGACTAGAGGGTATCAAGCCTCAACTCCCTTCAAGGCATGACTCATGTAGTAAACATGAAACTGTAAGTTATTGTGGATGTTAACAAATATATAGCTTATAGTTTGTATGGTTTCCAGAGCATAGAGATAAAGTCTCTCTTGGGTTTAGCTTCACGAGGAGACGGACAGAGGAAAGATACTTCTTGAGATTAGCAGATTGATCACTAGGCTAACGGAGACCTCAAGGAGCAACTTAAAATTACAAATCAAAATTTATTTTGAAGTACGCTATCAGATATTATGCGAATATAACTTCTAACTTATATAAACTCATGTTGTTAATTATCCTAGCAATTATCAAAAAAACTCCTAAAGCGAGAAATCTAATTAATAAAATAGAAACAAAAAAAAATAAGAAAATATTTGATTAATTTTAGATAAAAATGATACATAATTTAAGTAAGAGTATACCATCACTTTATAACCAATTTTAATATGAAATTATAGAAAATATGAAAAAAAATAAAAAAAGATAAAGAGTAGGAAAGAAGTCTTGATGTGTGTTGCTGCACCGCTCCCCCTATACTAGATCATGTGGCATATAACCCGAGTCATAGAAGGGAATGAGAGAAGTTTAAAGCATTTCCAATGATTTTGAGTATTGATGATAACTCTGTTGACCTTGAAGTGTTTCTACAGCCAATAAAGTATAGGCGATAACCTCTTTGGCTTTTGAAATATTTTCATAGGCGATAAGGTATAAGCGATTAACTTTTTAATTTTGGCATTGTCACCAATGGCGTATATGGTTGGGTATAGCTTAGAAGATGCATCGTTAACGACTTCTAGGATTGACTAGTTTCAAAGTATGATTAACAACTTTGAGCATATTGACAATTAACTTATTAAATTTAATAGCGTCACCAATGACTTAGGGGTTAGGTATAGTTTTAAAGTATTGCTAAGGGTTTTTGTTGCACACCCAATGAGACTTTGTTTGACTTTATTTAATTCTATTTGAACTAATTTTGGTTTAGTTCAGGGTGAGCATCACCCCTTATTTACAATCTTGGAGGATTGTCGAAGGTTCAGTACATTCAGTGAAACTTAGTTTAACCCGATTTAGTTTCATTGAGACTTATATGGTTTAGGTTCAAATTTGATTTTATTTAGCTTGAGTTAAGGTCAATCTTGTGTTGGACCTTAATCGAGTCTGGATCTACATTTTGATGGACTTTGGCTCTAGTTTAAGTTAATTTAGCTCGACTTAGTTTGTATTCAAGAAACTTGGCTTAATTCTATTTTGACTTTGAGTTTGTCCTTTTAGTTCAGACTTGATTTAACCCAATTAGAGTTTGATTTGAGCTTAGCTCAGTCCATACTGGATTTGATTTGAGCTTAGCTAAGTTAACTCAATTTAGATTTTTTTGGATTCTAACTTGATTTGAATTTTAGTCTATCTGTTTGACTAATTTAGGTCCATTTGAATTAACTTGACCTTTGTCCATTCATTATAATTGAGTCACTTCATATTAATAAATTTGATTTGAGAATCCTTGATTGTTTATGATGATTTTAGATGGATCCATAGCCCAACTTCAAATATGCAAATTCAAATATTGACTTAGTTTGGAAATTTGAAAGTTAGCTTAGTGTGAACCCAAGGGCTAATTAGGTGCGAGTCCGAAGATTGGCTTAGATGCAAGTCCGAAGGTTGATTGAGGTGTCAGCTCGAAGGCTAGCTGAGTGTGATATAGAAGGTTAGCTAAGTGCGATCCAAAAGGTTGACTAGATGCAAGTCCAAAGGTTGGTTGAGTGCATATATGAAGGTTGGCTAAATGCAAGCAAGAAGACTGATTGAGTGCGAGCCCAAAGATTAACTAGGTGCTAACCCGAAGGCTAGATAAATATAAGCCCTAAGGCTAGCTTAGTGCGAACCGAAAGATTGGCTTAGATATGAGCTCAAAGGCTAGTTAAATACGAGTTTGAATGATGACTAAGCGCAAGGTCAAAGGCTAGATTGGATGAAAGCCCGAAGGCTGGCTTAGTGCAAGCCCAAAGGCTAGCTTGGATGTAAGCCCAAAAACTAGCTAAGTGTGAGTCCAAAGGCTAGGCGGGTGCTTGAAGACTAGCTAAGGCATGAGCCCAAATGTTGGCTTGGTGGTTCGAGAATTTACCATTTTCAAGGGGACCGCAAGTGGCTACAGTGGGTTCATGGGTTTGCCATCTTCATTGCCATTTTGAGGGGTTGCAAGTGGCCACAGTGAGATCATGAATTTGTCATCTTTATCATCATCTTTGAGAGATCGCGGGTGACTACGATGAAATCATGGGTTTGCTGTCTTCATTGTCGTCTTCAATGGATTGCGGGTAACTGCAACGAGGTCATGGATTTGCTGTAGATCGAGATAAGAGAAAGTCTCTTTTTTTTTACATAGTAATTTTTTTTATTTTTTTCCTTTCCTTTTTATTTCTCCTTCCCTTCCTCCCTCACCCATGCCTTCTTCTTAGTTTTTTTTTTTTTGGTCTTCCCACGACTGGGCTAGGAGCGGCTTGATCTCTTCTTCGGCCGAAGACGGCCGGATTTGGCTGGCCTTTACTTTGGCAGGGCAAGAGGCACTCCACCCTTTCCTTTTTCGGTCGGATCCAACAGTCTCCTAGCTAGATCTGGCCGACATTTACCGTGGTGAGGGGAAAATCCTCAAGCATCTCGCTAAGCAGGATGAGAATATGGTCACTAGTGGAGTAGTGATCATAAAGACCATAGTCTAGTTCCATGTCTGAGTAGGTGTGCTTCGTGAGGTTCTCTAAAGATGGTGTGGCCTTGGGCTACAATTTGGCACTAGCAAGGCGGGATTTTGCGATCTTAGATTGTGATTTGGCATTGGCTAGTCGGTGGGATGCTATGGTCTTGGGTCGCGATTTGGCGTTAGCGAGTCTACAGGAGCAATGCATGTGAGGGCACGGGTCGGTTGAGCAGGGCAAGACACTCGATAGCCCTATGAGAGAGGAGGAGAATAGGCAAAAAGAAGAAAAGAACAAAGTTAAGTCTAAGATTTCACCTCTTCTGATTTTTCTTGATTAACTTTCTGATGATGGCCTTTACTTTGTTTTGATCTCGGTTTATATTTATTGTGGTTCTGATCCCTCTTTGTGTTCTTTTCCTCTAGTCTATGTTCTCTAATTTTGTAGGTTGTATAAATTTTTATTGGTCTATGAAGATCAAATTGATCTTCATTCAAAATTTTAAACTTGTGATAATTTATTATTTTGAATTGGTTCTGAATGTGGTTGGATTGGATCAGCATGTTTGGTCCTGTAGATGGATATGAATAAATTTAATTGATGTAGATAACAAAATTTGAAAGTTGCATTTATCCCAAATATTAAAATTATAAGGGATTATTTGTAATTTTTTTCCAAAAAATTGGACTAAATTATAATTTTATAATTTTCAAGAAACTTTTTGCAAAGAAAAGAACTTGTTTATAAAGTTTTGAAACTTCTAGGATCTTTTTTGAGCAAAATTTGGATTTATTTATAAATAAAAAATTTTAAGGGACTTACAAAAAGATAAAATTCTAGGGGCTTATTTATAAATATAGACATATGGAGGAGTTTATTCACAAACCTTGGATTGCAAAGGGATCAAATTATAATTATCGATCTTTTAAAGGGTTTATTTATAAATCATAATTCTTGCAAGACAATTTATAATTTTAGAATTTTTATTAGACTTTTTTGCAAAATTCTCATTCCAAGGACCTATTTGTAAAAAAATATGATCAAGAACTAATTTATAAAAATTTATTCAATTCAAGGGTCTTTTTGAAAAATTTTTGTATTTTATCATTTTGGCCTAAGTATTAGATGAATTTTTGATCCAATTCTGGTTCAAGAATCCAACCTAATTAGCCCATTTGGATTAGACTGAACTCAATTTTCGATCAAACTCAAACGCAATTTAAATTTGACTAAAACCTATATTTGAGGTATAATTTAGTGGTGTACAACTCTCAATTTTAATTATATTCAAATCAAATTTTATTATAGTAAAAATTACATTAAATATCAGCCTTCAAGCCCATCAAAACTATAGGCTAGTCTTCAGACTCTCTCATCTAAGTCAGTCCTCAGGCTCGTACATCTAAAGCCGACCTATAAGCTCACCTAAAATTGTCATGATAGCTCAAGGGCTCTTGAATTAAATTAATTAATATAAAGTGACTCAATTAAATTGAACTCAGGTAGAACAAATGAACAAAACTAGATTGACTCAAAGAGACCACCAAATGGACCTAAATCAAGCAAATAGATAGACTAAAATTCAAATTGAATTGGACCCATAATCCAAATTAAGTTAATCCAAATGAAATTAGTTCAAATTCAATCTGAATCAGATTTAGGCTGAGTTAACTCAAAATCAAGTCAAATTCAAAACAAATCTAATTTGGGTCAAACTATCTCAAATTAAATCCTAATTAGATTAAATCACATCCTAATTGAAAGTTAAGCAAGTCAAATCGAATCCCAAAATCAGGTTGAGCTTGAAATCAAGCTAAACTTGAACCAAAGTCCATTAAGACACAAACCCGAATTCGATAAAAGTCCAATACAAGGTCGAACTTGATCCAAATCGAATAAATCAGACTCGACCTAAAATCGAGTTTTGAATATTCAACTAAATCAAATTAAACTTAGATCAAAATTGGTATTGTATCAACTAGAGTTGATGATCAGTATTTGACAAATGTTCTTTCGAAAATCAACACTAAGCTTGGCAGATTGAATATGCAAGTTGAACATCCATCATTAATATCTTTGGTTTCAAAATACCAATGATTATTGTGGAAATGGATGTTTCGTATAGTTCCCCTGATTAATATAATATCCCTTCATGGTTGTGATAGTCAATAATAGTGGCCTCTGATTTCATACTATAAAGCATCAGTACAAACCCAATCACCAAAAGTTCTGAGAAGAAAAAACTGAAACATATCGTTATCTTTTAGGAAGGAGTAAGTGAATCATAATTTAATCAAATTTTGAATATCAAATTGAATCAATTTAAATTCAATTTAAAATCAGATTCTGGATATTGAACTGAATCTAAACAAAACTCAAGCTTGAACCATATTAGTCTGAATGGAACTAAACAAGATCGAACCAATTTTCATTGGGTGTGCTAAACTTTTAGCAATACTCTAAGGCTATGAACAATGGGTGACATTACTATCTTAACTCAAATCAGAACTAGTTCAAAGAAAACTAAATTGGGTCAAACTAAATCCTAGTGGGTGTGCTAAACCTTCGTCAACACTCCATGGATATAAACAATGGGTAATGCTATTATCTTGACCCGAACTAAAATAAGTTCAAATAGAACTAAATAAGATTAAATCGAGTACCACTAGGTGTGCTACCAAATCCATCGGTGACACTTCAAACTCAATCGACAATGAGCCAAGATAGGTTGTTGATTGCCAAATCAAAGATGATTAACATAAGTCAAGACCACTGATCATTTTTTCAAATCAAATCCAAACAAAAGGTAGGTTTGCACTTGCTCAGTCAGTTAGCTAAAATACTTCGTCAAAATAAAGTTAATTGACAACAAGCCCAAGGTCATCGACATTACTTTAAATTCAATGAATAACAAGCCAAGATAAGTCATTAGTCATAAAATGCATAAAGTAATTGCTCATGCTTCATTGGCCATGGAAACACTTCAAAATCAAAGAAGTTACCACCTATGCTTCATTGACTATAAAAATACTTCAAAACCAAATGAAGTTATTGCCTACAACTCATTGACTATAGAAACACTTCAAAATTAATGAATTTATCATTTACACCTTATTGGTTATAGAAATACTTTAAAACTAAATGAAATTATTACTTATACATCATTGACTATAAAAATAATTCAAAATTAATGAAGTTATTACATACATATCATTTGCTATATGAACACTTCAAAATCAAAAAAATTATCGTTTACGGCACAGGGCTAAAAAAAAACTTCAAATTCATAAAATTATTATTTATACCTTATCAGCTATAGGAACACTTCAAATTCATAAAAGTGATTGCTTATGCCTCATTAGTTATAAAACCACTTCAAACTTATGAAATTATCACTTATGCTTTATTAGCTCTAGAAAAACTTTAAAATCAATAAAGTTATCATGTACACCTCATTGTCTATGAAAATACTTCAAAACTTGTGAAATTATCACTTACATCCTACAGGCTATAGAAACACTTCAAGATAGAAAAAGTTATTGTTTATGCTCCACGAGCTATAGAAATACTTCAAAATCAATGAAATTATCACCTACATCTCATTAATTATGAAAATACTTCAAACTCAAGAAATTATTATCTATGCTTCATTGGCTATGAAAATATTTCAAAACTTATAAAGTTATCACCTATGCCTCATTGGCTGTGAAAATATTTCCAAATTAACAAAGTTATTACCAACACCTAATTAGCTAATAGGAACACTCCACCCCAAATAAAGTTATCTCCAAAGTCTTACTGGCTAACGGAAATACTTCAATCCAAAAAATTATTGTCAACGTTTAGGCTATTGGAAATACTTTACTTCTCATCTCCTTCAATGTCCCACCAAACTACGTTATCAATATCCATCAAAGATTAAATCAAGACTCATCCAAGTCAAACATTACATGGTCCAGTGCATGGGAGCGAGGTAGTAGCACACATCAAAACTTCTTCTTATTATTAATTAGGTTTCATACTTTAGGCGATTTTTAACAATTATCGGGATAATTAATAATAAAAATTTATACTTGTTGGAAGTCAATATTTCCATAATACCTAATAGCATAATCAAATTAAATACATTTCGATTTATACATCGAGGTCACTCTCCGGGATTTCTGCTACTTTTGCACTATCAAAATAGATTCCATAGTAATAATTTAGTTTGTTCGATCATGTAATAAATTTGGATTTGATGCTTTGGATTAGATCTTAATAATTATTTCAATTGAAGTCTTTGAAATAATTTTGAGGATGATCTTGGAGGCATGGATTCTAATTATATAAAGATATGGATCAAGTAAAATTTGATTTAATCAAATCAATTGTTAGATTATTAAATCAATTGCTGATAATATAAGTTTGATGATTTTTGGATTGGGCTATTTAATTGAATTGTTTGATTAGGTAAATTAACTAGTGCCTAACTTAAATCTAGCGTGATTGAATATCAATTCATATTTGGACATTGATCAATTGATTATGATTTGGATAGGAGTTCATTTGGTTAAATTTGAATTGGATTTGTTAAGAGATAATATGTAATTTTGAGGTTTTGTTAGACTTATATGTAAATTCGGATTTGAGAACCTGGTGGTTTGAATCTTGAATTCACGAATTATTAAATTCAAATTTGAGAACCTGGAGGTTTGAATTTTGAATTCGTGAATTATCAAGAGCTTATATGAAAAATTTACTGCTAGATGTTTGAAATCAGTAATTAGAATAATTTGAAGTCTAAAGCGTAAATTGGCTGAAATACATTACTTTGAAGGCTAAATAGTAATCTAAAATGATCTAGGAGGTTTTTTGTTAAATTATATATGTATTCAATTATATGATTAGATTTATTTTAGGGGATGAATTACATAACTCTTCCATTTGAACTCTGCATTTGGTGATCCAGGAGTCATTAGACTCAGTTTTGCATGTTAATTCTATTAATGGTCTCATATCCTTCTTTTGATAATATTTTTTAGTTGATTTAGTTTGATTTGTAGATCAAGTCAATTCTTTTCCATCTATCGATAATATTGATTCGATATTTATTGTAGTTGAGTCTTTGGTATATTGGGAATATATACAGTAGAATTTTATTAGGTTAGTACCATTCGGCAATTTCCTTTTTCATTAAGAAATTAATAAGACTGTCAGACATGACAGTAACCGGTCTTCTGAGCATTATGAGACATGATTTGTTGTGTGATTAAATGAGATCACCACTCTATTTGCAATGGAGAGTGCAACATGGTATGTCCTGCTTGATAGGGGTACAATTACGCTCATAGGCTGGTTTACGTGTAGTTTGGTGCAACTCTGCCTAGTGAGGGTATAACCAACTCTGTAAGATCAGCAGGGTATACCTATAAACTGGCTTACATATAGTTTGATCTAACCTTTCCTGATGGGGGGTGCGATCAACTCCGTAAGATCGATAGAAAAATTCATAGTCACTATTCCCAACCATTGATTACCGTAAATGCAATGATTATATTCTTATTGATTTACTCTTTGTTGCAGATGTTGACTCTTTTGATCATCGTTGTTGTTATTATTGTTATTATTGTTAATATTATTATCATATTTTCTGTGTTAATTTCTCATATAATTTGGGATAGTAATTCTCTAATTGAGATTATAATATTGAATGCAATCTATCATATGAGATATTTATCATTAATGAAGTTGTGCCTTTATCTCCATGCAGCGAAGAGCATTTTTTGATGGCTGTACAATCACATCGAATTGATGATGTGTATAAGTTGTGTAAGGATCTATCGAGTTGATGATATAACAAAGGCTTTAAAGGACCATTTGGTTGGGGATCAAGATCAAGATCAAGACTAGTGAATCACTTTTGTAAACTAATATCTTTTTATCAAAATTAAGGCTTCAATAATTTAAAGCTAAGAAAATTATTTAATTTTTTATAATAATTTGATTTAATAATAGTATAAAATAATAAATATTAATTTTATAAGAAAAAAAAAAATTTAAAATGAGTTGATCCTGATTCTGATCCTGATGCTAAAACAAACGGGGCCTAAGAGTGTAGTGAACTATTGTGGTTGAGTTGTTGAGGATTGATGGACTAAAAATATGCCGATTTTGGCTTACTGACATCATGGAGTACTACTGAGCTAGGTCGAATGTAGGCATTGCACGTGCTGGGTTCAGTCAGACTTGTTTGAGTACTAATTTACTAGACTGCTCCCCCATTAATAAGGAAAGATAATTAGCATTGAGAAAGACAAATACAAGGTCGTAATTGCAAATTCTTTTTGTCTTTTTCAAATTATACAAGGGCAAAAGAAGCATTGGCTACCAATATGTGATTAAGAAGAATCCTTAGAACATACAGCTAATGAGCTCACATGTTTTCTATCATTTCTTTCATTATTGCAACATTTATAGTCCAACTTTTCAATGTATGATCCATTGTTATTCAGCATGGGAGGCCATCTTCGGCAGCTGGACAGAAACCTTTGAACTAATGACTCTCTTCTTGTCTTTCGAGTAAAATTAGAAATAAATGAGATATATATTAATAGATTAGACTTATTTTTTCGTTGTGGATAACAATAATGACATAATTTTTATATTTTTAAGAGTAATTTTTTATTTTTTAAAAGTAAAATTACAGAATTTTTTATTGTCAATATCATTTGATGATCATAGGAAGTGATTTTGGTAGTCGTTCGACTATCAAAAAACTTATAATTATGCGACTACGATTTTACATGTGATATTTTCATGTAAATTTCAAAGTGACCGTAATAGAATTTAAGATTTTTTTTTTTTATTCTGCAACAAACTACACAAATCATTAGAAAAATATTTTAGAAAAATCAATAGTAGTTAGAAAAAAATTACCAAGAAATATGTTTTAATTCTACAACAAAAATATACCCAAATATTTTGTAAAAATGGATAGTTCAATTTTTTTTTTTGTTGGAATTTAATCTCTATTGTTTTTGTTAGAGTTAGACGACTGCAACGGAGATCCAACTCCAATAAAATAATGGATTTTTTTTACAAATATTTTGGTATATTTCTAATGGTAGAATTGTAGCACATTTTTAAATAATTTTTCCTATATGATGTTAGTTTTTCTAAAATTTTTTTCCTTATAATTTGTATCATTTGTTATAGAAAAAAAATAAATCTTAAATTTACATTAAAAAAGTTATGTGTCAAGTTGTAGCAAATTTTTGATACTATCAACCACTTTTAATTAGGGCTCGGGTCCAGTCTGCACGGGCTTGGACAAACCCAAGTCCTTGTGGACTTAAGATGGGTTGAGACTCATCAAGTCCCACTAATTTTTATATTAATCCCATTTAAGTTTCAGTCCGTTAAATTTATAATAGGTTTATTAAGATCTATCAAAATATGTCAATATCTGTATTCATCATTTCTAATAACATGTTAAAGTGATGTCTAAAAATAAATTAATATATCTCATTAATAGAGTGAAACTTAACCGGGCTCCCAACGGACCTCCAATAATCTTTTAAAATAAATTTAAAGTTTAACGGACTGTTTATTAAAATTTGTTGGGTATTTTAAATAGACTTTAAACGAATTTTTAGCAGACTCGACTCATAAGTCCAACTGAGACTTAGGTCTATTGACAAGTCTTCTCCCAATGACTACAATGAGTCATTTGTTCTCCAAGTGGAAGATCAAAGAAAGAATTTCAGTCCGTTAAATGCGGCCTTTAAATATAATAATAAAATAATTTAATTGCATAATCCAAGAAAATGACTTAAGGAAAGAAATAATACACTTCAAATGCGTTTGTGTGAATTCACGAGAAAATCAAGATTAGTTAATTGGATTGTAATGAGTTTTTAATGACACATTAATTTGTTAAGTTTAGTATAATTTGACACATTAATTTGTTGAGTATAATTTGTATTTGGATCTAAATTTGACCGTAAATATTTAAAATATATTTGAATGAATTTAAGGTGCACTCAACTTAATAAAAAAATAATTTTGACCTAATAATTCCACGTTATTGTGTTAACATTAGACTATATAAATTACGTGAAGTCATATTGAGTTTTGTGTATCTTGAATTCAGATTAGAGTTTGAGTTAAAGTAGAAATTCAAAATTGAATTCAAACTTATAATTGATTTTAAATACTTATTATATAATATTAAGAATTGTAATTAGAGTAAAACTTAGGCTCAATAAAGATCTATAAATATTCTAATAATACAAAGGGTTTATGTGTGATGTAGTATTGAGGTTAAACTAAAGAGAAGTAGAGAGAATAGAGAAAAGAGAAAGAGAGAGTGTCAATTTTCATGTGAGGGTCTTTTTAATGTTTTTCGATGGTCTCTCGTGATGGTTCATCGTGATATCATCGTGATATTCTCTTAAAAATTCTCTCTGAAGGTGGAGGCGTTATCAAAATTTGATAAAAGGATTTAGTTGAATAAGAAAAAATATAGTTTTTCTTATAAACTCTTATAAAACCTTTTGACAGTGGATCTCTTGCTGTCTTTTTTTGTTATTTTCTTTTATCTTATATTATTTCTTGTTTCTTGTGTTGTTTGAAAATAAAGTAATTCGTAAATCTTTCATTATGAATCCCAACAAAGTTATACAATAAAATTTACATTTTATCAATCCACGCAGGGTATAAGATTTAATGTTAATAGGATTACATGCGATTGATAGAAAAAAATTTTAACTAACGAAGTCATACAAGCATTATCTCATTTAATTATCATTAAGCAAAATAATATTTATGTGAGTTACTTAGCCAAAATTTTTTTAGTGCACTCATGGCAGGTTGATATGCCACCGTTGGATTCTACGAGTATGTTAGTATGTAATTGACATGTCAAAATTTTTTTGTCGCAAGCATTATTCAATCAAGTGATGATTATTGTACTGGTAATACCATATTCTAAAATTATCACTGAAATCGAAATATTTTGATCGAAAGTAATTAATAAAATATAATTAAATTTTAGTCAATACATAATTAATAATTAAAAATATATATTTTAATTGAAATCGAAATGAAAATAATTTCTGCTAAAATAACCGAAATATATCGATTTCTCTAAAAGACGAAATTAAATTCAAAATTAAAATTCAAAATCTTGGCTAAGCTAATACAATGCATTGTCTGGTCAACAAAATCAAATATAAATTGTTTTTTTGATAATAAAGAGCGAAAAATGGAAATCATGAAAAAAAAAAAAAAGAAAGTCCCACAAAGTAAGGAAAGCATTTTGGGGAGGATCAAGTCAGCCTTTGACAGCGAAAAAGGAAGAAAAAAGAAAAGAAAGAAATCAGAGATCCAACCTTGCTCTTGCTTGCTTTGTGTTGTTTATTATCTTCGCTCTTTCTCATTGGAATTCCTTCTTCTCTCTCTTCTTTTTCCCCATTTTCTCAGCCGCCCAGAACTCCACAGCCACATCTCAAAGTGCGCCGAAAGCACGCAAGTTTCTGCTTCCAAACCTCCGATCTAGGTGAGGAATTTCTTCGAGTTTTATCTTCTTTGCTTCCATTTGATAGTTCTGATCGTTTTGAGGTGTGTTTGATGAAAAGTTTCCACCTTTGGTTTCTCTGTGGACTGGGTTTGATCCATTTCGTGGAAAATCTCTACTTGCTGGCAAGCATGGTTGAGAGAAAATATTGGATTTCGATTGATTAGATCTCGATTTTGTCCCTCTTTTGTTCCACTTTCTACAAGCGTAATGGGCTTTGGAGTGAGAATTATGATCTTGTTATGTTTCGGTCTGTCTTTGGTTTTGCATGAATATTATTTTTTCACTTCTGATTTATACCTTTAAGTGAACATGATCTTTTGGTTCCTTTGGATGTTTAGTTAGGATTGATTTGGATTTCTTGGTTCTCAATGACTTCCGAGTTTATTCTGTATTTTGCGTTGTTACTGACTGGTGCTTGGGTTGTGTTTAACTTTGTAATCGGACTTGGTTGCAAGAATTGTGGAATCTGCGAATTATGTGTGAATTGTACAGAATGGTCAAAAACCAAATTGTTTTATGAGATTCTTATTTTTTTTATGTTCAAATTTTCCAAGCTTCTTGTAGACATTGAAATTTCCACCACTTGTATTATTTCTGAATGGTGAACTTTTGTTTCTAACCTAAGCTCCAAATTGTTTTCTTCTATATAGTCAATATGCCTGGATCTTGTTGAGTATTTTTTGAAGATTTCATTGATTTGTAATGGCCCTTTTAATTATTTTCAGCTCTTCATTATGTTAATTTTTAATCCTTTCATCAGACTGCTGAAGAAGAACTGACAGAGAATAGGATATGGCAGTTGAGGCTAAGGATGTCATACTATATGCTAAATTAGGCCTGATATTCTGCATAAGAAATAGTTACCGGTTTGCCCGTAATCATCCGTTTGTTTCGGGCTTTGCTTTTTTTCTACTTCTACTGTACAGATGTTTTCCCTCTCTATTTGCTTTTCTCGTCTCCTCTTCTCCTGTCTTCATCTGCACTGCACTTCTTCTTGGGACACTTCTGAGTTATGGTGAACCAAACATACCTGAGATTGAAGAAGAAGACAAGACTCCTAAGGTTTCGTCATTTAAAACGGAGTCAGCAGCAGATGAGCTTGTTGTCTCAGAAGCCAATAACTTTACAGTAGAGACCCATGTGGAACGAAGAAGAGAGATCACTGAAATGGCAGTAGAAGCGACGACTTTACTTGAAGAAATAGTTAGTGCTGATAAAGTGGAGAGCTATTTATCTGCTACTATACATCATGATGAGCTTGAGAAGAAGGATAATGATTTTGTTGCTTCAAGCTCCTTGATCAAGGAAGACAATAAAGTTGGTGTGGTGAGTGAACATCTTTATCAGAGATCAAGTGGAGACCTTCCAGATACAAAGCCTTCTCAAGTTGCGACCACAGAGGGTGCTGATGTCAGTCATGTTCCTCCTGAGGTTGAAAATCAATTTGAGTATCTTGAAGTGGAGATCAATCAGCCTGCATTGGATAATCAATTTGATTCCTCTCTTGGCTCTCCATGGCAGCCCATTGGAAGGCATGATGTGTCTTCGGATTCCGAGTCAGACCAGGCGGAGAGTTCCTCTCCAGATGCTTCAATGGCTGACATTCTACCAATGCTTGATGAGCTTCATCCTCTCTTGGGCTCTGAGCCTCCCCATTCTGCTCATAAATCTGTTGACAACTCTGATACTGCTTCCCACTCATCCTGTGAGGATCATGAAGCAGATGAGAGTAGTGCAGATGAAGAGGCTACAAAGCCCGGCAAAAAAGAAGATGAAAATAGAGATGTTGAGAAAGATGATGGAGCTGAAGCTGTGCTAAAGTGGACAGCAGATGATCAGAAGAATCTTATGGACTTGGGAATTTCAGAACTTGAGAGAAATCAAAGACTGGAAAATCTAATAGCAAAGCGAAGAGCGAGGAAAAAATTTGAAACCAAAAGGAATCTTATAGACACAGATATCAATGAAGTAGACCCAATCATGGAGCAACTACGTGGTCTTCACATTGAAATTCGACCCATTTCTGCTACAAGGCGAAACCCTTTTGATCTCCCATATGAGTCAGAGGAAAACATGGACTTGCGTCCAATTCCTGGTTCTGCACCTTCCATGTTACAACCAAGACGGAATCCTTTTGATTTTCTTGATGAGCCTGAATTTGAGACAGGAGTTCAAGATGGTCAGAAGACAAGTCCTTGGGAGCTTGAGACACTTACAAAAAGGGAGATGTTCTTCCGAAGGCATGAGAGTTTTAATGTGGGTTCTTCATCTTCTAATGACATTAATCAAGAAAGGCGTCGTTCTCAGTTTAGACCTTATTTTGTTGCTGAAAGGACAGATTCAGATGCGGCAGGTTCTGCCATCTTCCAGAGACAATGGAGTGGAAACAGTGATTCTAAAGTGAGTTCTGTTCCTGAGTCCGACTCTTTATCTTCAGTTCTGGATCAGGAGGACAGTAACAAATGTATGGAACCAGAAAACCACCATCAAGAGAATGAATTGTTGTCTCCCACTGACCATATGGATGGGCGTGTTGAACTAGCACATCAATCATCCGAGGAAGTTGATTCAATTGATGCTGATCAAGAACCGAATGAGATCAACATTGGTGACGAAAGCAGAATGGGTTTTAATCCACCTGCTGTTACTGAATTGTCTCATATGGTTGTCAATGCTTTTGGAGCAGTAGAAGAGGAAATCAGACTTGGTGAGGAACCCAGTTCACCTGTCTCGGAGGCTGGCCAAGTAGAAGAGATTGAAGACAAGTTTGACCATTCAAGCTCTTCATCTTTGTCAGAAGATAATGACAGAAGTTTGACTGTTGATGGAGAAAAAGCTACACTGCATCAACGACTAGATGCCTCAGAAGATTCCAGCAGTTCTGTACATCCAGCTGTTTCTGATTCCAATATTCCGAGCAATATGGAATTGCACTTTGAAGATGGTCAAAGGGCGGATCCTATATATGATTCCTACCCATTGCCAACTGAAAAATCTCTTTCTAATCTCACTACATTGGATGAAGATTTACTTTTTGCAGGTATGGAAAAGTTCAATTCTATGGATTAGAGCATAAGAAATACTCGTTAACTGAGTGTTTGATGAAGCTGTGTTCCTTATGCAGGTGAAGAAGGTTCCTATTCCAGATCTTTATCATCTGATCTGCAGGTGGAGATCTCAGATGTTGGATCCCCATCAAGGCTGGCCGAGGTGAATGTCCCTTCCGATGATGGAGAGCCTGTTTTTTATCATGGGAACACAGGAGAAAGCTTGAGTTCTGGGATTGGAGGTGTTTCAGTAGCATCACCGAGCTCAGATTTGGTAGACAAATATAAATCAAGATCAAGGGAGATGTCTGTTATCCAAGAGCATGATGTGCTTGGAATGGGACCTCCAGCAGCTGGTGCAGATTTTATTGTTTTTTCATTGGATACTGATGCAAGGGAGGATTTTCTGCTAGAGGCTGGGGCAAGTCACGAATCTAAAGTAACTGATTTAACCAGTTCTTCAGCTCCCTATTTGGATAAGTCACTGTTAGACTCAGATTTGATTCCAGCTTCATCAGGAATGGAGCATGAAAGCTTAAGCAATCCTTCTGAAAGAGCTGCATTGGAAGAATTCCAACTTAGTGTTTTGGGCTTGCCTCCAATTCCTGAGGAGATTCTGCAAGAAACTAAACTTGAGGAGCCTAATCCTACTAATCTTGCTGATGTTCAACAAAAGCATAATGTAGGCCATACAGAAAGTGTGGCTCATCTCCTTAAGAATGATGTTTCGATTCCTTCACCTGGAGCTCCCTGTGCAGAGGGTAGTTTTACTGGTTTAAATGCGGGAGATCGATCAGAGGATATGATCCATCCAAAGTTGGACATGATTGATAAGTTCCAAAATGTGGAGGAAGGTGGTCTTACAAAGAGTTCATTTGACTCCGAGGAAGAATCTGGTGAAGTTCACGACAATGTCAAAGATTTCAAAGAGCTTGGTGAGAGTATGTTGTCAGAGCTGGATGTAGTTAGCGACTTCCATGTAGAAAAAATGAAGTCAGATGAAGGGCTCTCTGAAATGAGATCACTAATAGATAGCAGCAATGCTAATGGAGTCATATCATTGGTTTCTACCGAAATGCAAAGCACACATCCTCAGCTGGAAGCTTCTGAAGATAGATGCCTTGTGGATGAGAGGGACTTGATCATTGAGCAGCCAAAAGTGGTGAAGTCAGAATTTGATCCTGAGCAAACGGTATATAATTCTAACCTGCGTGTTCTTGACACATGCTCTTTGATGGAGGTTGATTCAGCATTTTGTGAATCAATGTTGCCTGATACTTCAGAATCTGCTGTTGACAAACTTCAAGAATCAATGGATACTGGTCCAGAATTGCTTGTTATTGAGGCAAAATCAGTTGACGATATCAACTCAGCTTTCAAACAACTTAGCCATGCAGATCCAGTTACTCTTGCACATCATGAAGCTAGGCCTTCTGAGATAAGTACTCATACGGAATTGTTAGAGACTCGCTCCAAATTGGAAGTTGACGAAGCAAAATCTCATGAAGAAACACATTTGGCTATCAAGCAGCTCTCAAGTGTTGCTGAGACCTCAAACAAACCAGTGGAAAGCAGAGACGAACCTTCTGAAGTTGAAGCAGTGCAAAAAGCTCTAGATTCGGAAGTCATTAAAAATGCAGATGTAAAAAGTTCAGATTCAGGCCTGCTTGTTCTTGAGGCAAAATCCATTGAAGACATCAACTCTGCTTTCAAAAAGCTTCATGGAGATGGCGCTGATGCATCTCTATATTTGGAAGCTGGACCATCTGAGACCCTGCAGGGAAGAATTCACGAGGAGCAAGATTCTGTCCTACAGGTTCTTGAAGCAAGATCTCTGGAAGACATACAGTTGGCTTTGAAGCAACACTCTGATGCCACATCTGAGGGTTCTCTGAAAGTAATGGAAATCAAAGATGCGTTTGCTGAAGTTGAAGCAAATGCAAGACAATTGGAGCCAGAAGTTCTTGGAGTTAAATCTATTGAAGAAACTGAAGTTGCGGGATCATCCAAGAAGAACAGGAAGAAGAAGTCTAGCAAATCCAGCTCAAGCTCAAGCTCTAGCTCAAGTGATTCTGAGTGATTTGCTTGCCTTTTTGTGCTTCCTTTCATGGTGTGTTCTTTGAGTTCAATTTAATCATCATTTTTGCTGAGTTTCATCTGTTGAGTGTCATCGTTAGGTTGTGGTAGATAGTGTTGAAAGTTTTGGTTGTTTCTGTGATGGTTATCGATGCTTCGGAGATGGTATTTTGATTGTTTCCTCGAAGCAAAGTTTGAAAACACGTTTGTTTGATTGTATGTGCCATATGTAAATCAAGATTTGTGATATGATGTTTCTTAGAAACTACTTGTAAATGATTGCAGAACCTTTTCGGCGAAATGTATTTTTTTCATGACTCATGCTTGTGATGTGCTAATGTTGTCTACATGATGCTGTTCAAAGTTGATATCGTGGCTCTGCTCATGGCGTACTTGATCATCTATAGCTCCAATGAAGGTATTATCTTTTGAATTAGTTATTTTGTGGATCATTTTGTTTGAATAACCCTCATGGCATATGAGAATAAAATTAATATTATAAAATAACTTTATTTTTCTATGTGAAGTGGCAAAGCCAACTCAAACTTTAGTTGCTTGGTTTGTACCAGCGAGGCAGTAAGTATGAAGTTTTGGTACTCACCCGCTGAATAGAAGGCTCAAAGGCCCACACGAGATCAAAGGTCCATATGGCTGCTGAGAACAACTAAAGGCTCTCAGTGAGGTTAATTACAAGCTGCTGAGAACAACTAAAGGCTCTCAGTGAGGTTATTTTTGTAATTATCTTTCACCTTTGGGTTAAACATTAGTTAAGGTGCACTAACTCTAACTAAAGGTGGTGGTCTAAAGCCGGGAGATTATTTGTGAAAAAAATGATTTCATGAGTCATATATAAATAAATTGGAACCAGATGGCTACTTATAAAAAAGAAAAATTTTAGGGTGGTATTTGTGAAAAAAATGGCTAATAAATTTGTGTCTCATACTTCATAGTTCATACAAGTTGGACAAGGACTACTACCAATTCTTGCATTTAGTAGTAAGAAATTGAATCAGTCTAAAGGTTAGGTTTGCTCAATTGGCTTGGTCTAGCTTGATAACAAGTCAATGAAAGTGATTCGGGCTCAATAAAAGCTGGTTTGACTCGAACCGAACCCAATTTCAACTGCTAAAAGGACTTGGCAATGGGTTGATTGACTAGCACATGCTACAACAATTCAAACCCAATACATCACCATGACACAAACGTGGTTATCTTTTCTTCTGCAATTACTGCATTGTTTCAACATTATTTGTTGTCATTTGGAAGAAAAAAATTGTCATTTTCTCTACATTTCTATGTTCTGTTTCATGATATTTAGTTTTGATGAACTTGCCACCAATTAGGGATCATGAGCATATTTTCTTTAATTTTTTAAAGTTTTTATAATTATAGTGGTTTGAAGTTGGAAAAACTTGAAATTAATTGCTGTAACAAGTTGGTTTATGGTCATTTAATTTTATTTGGAAAGGCAAACTTTGAAACCTTCAACCTTGCCATGTTTTGGGGAGAAAATAGGGTTCATCACAAAGTCTAGGATTATGTGTGATATACATGCCCAATTGCATTCAATGATGTAAAAAAAAAAAAAAAAATGTTTGATTACATCATTCCATGAGGTTATTGGAAAACCTATGTTAATTAAGTTGGACTTAGCTTAATCACAAATTGGTAGGCCTGCAGACAACACCAAAAAATGCAACAAGTTTGGAATATATAATCTCTCACATAATGAAAGTGTAAGATAGTCAAGTTTATCAAATTTCAATATGTGCGCCTCCTTAGAGAGATTCTTACCCTAAGAATTTAGATTTCGAGAAGTTATATATAATTTTTATAAATATAGGGAGTTTTATGTAATATTTAATAGTTTTACAAATAATGGGTTGTTTTTTTTTTTCTTAATTATTATCATTGTTTGCTTGTGTCAACCTTATCTCATAGTTGGCAAGACATTGTCAAGGGTAATTACTGACCTACTAAGATTGTTAAGGTAAAAAAAAAATTGGTTACACCTTTAATATATTTTTTGTCCCTATCATGTTGAGAAATGCTTTTATTCGTGCTTCTGTGCAAGTTTATTTTTATAATTAAGTTTATGTTTATAATTAAGCATAAACTTTGAAATGAAGTTTAATATGAATTGTTCCTATGATGGAACTCACTAAGCACAATGGATTTTTTTTTTAATTCAAACATAAAATTGAGATGTTATTCAATTTTAATTTCAAAAAAGATTGTTAAGAATAATTAATAACTCTATTGTTTTCTAATTAAATATTTTTGAAATAATCCATCCAAATGAAAAGTTTTTAATTTCAAGGGAGTTGGTGGCAAAAGGATTGAGAAATTTTCAATTAACCCCTCACTTTCTTCTAAAGTGACTTTTTTTTTGCAGAAACACCCTTATTTTCCTAAACTTTTAAAAGAAGAGGTCTATTCTTGAATTTTATATAGAATTCTTGTAAAAGTATCAGGGATCACTGATTCACTAAATGCTAAGTCAGTGAGGTAATTGCAAGCCAAAGAATGGCTCATAAAAATATTTAATTTATATATTAATTCGAAAGTTGGGGGATAAATATAAAAGTATATAATCTCAACTCAAAGAGAAAAAGGATTTTGGGCTGTTTACCCTAAAAATATCCAAATTACACTTATATTTCTTGAAAAATTATAATTACTTTCATGTCCCTGAAAATTTAATATTTTTAGACACATACTCTCATGTTAGCTTCCACTAGTATTCGTCTAAGGTGAAATCAAATGAGGCTAGGTGCGTGCATTCAGTTAAAACCGAATTGAACCGAACTGAATAAATCGAACCGAAATTTTCGAATTTTCAAAAACGAAAATCGAACCGAACCGAATATTATACAAACCGAATCTGAATCGAACCGAAATATTTCTGTTCGATTCGGTTTAAATCGAAAACCGAAAATTTAAACCGATTTTATTTTTTAATTTTAATTTAATTTTATTTAAATTGAAATAAAAAACCAAAATCAAAACCAATATTATGTATTTATATATAATATATAATTTGGTTCGGTTCAGTTTTTACGGTTTTTCAAAATCAAAAATCGAAATCGAACCGAATTTTAAATTTTTTATTTTTCAAAACCGAATAATCCGAACCGAATTGGTCATTTAATTTTGGTTCGATCGGTTAATTCAGTTTTAACCGAATAATCCACAGGTCTAAACGAGGCAATGAAATGAAAGCTACTAGGAATTAATTATTTCAAGAACCAAAATAACAATAGAGTTATCTCCATAAAAAATTTGAAGCTTCAAGGCAATTTTGGTCTTTTCTGAGGGTATACATTCAAAAATCCTAAGAGAAAAATAAACGAATGTATTAATTGCAATATAGGGGGATATTTGTAAAAATAGATACTTCTATTGAAAATGAGGCTTGTATATAAATTCTTACAATACGGGTGTGTTTATAAAATTACATATTCTAATTTTAAATTTTCAGAATTTGAAAAACAAGGGTGTGTATTTGTAAAGATATAAAATTCACAATGCAGAGGGGTGTGTTGTTTTCGTCATTTTGGAGAATTTAAGGTGTTTTTTAAAAATAGCTATCTGCGAATCCCAAAATTTGAGAAAAAGTAAATAATATTTATAGAAAAATACGCTTGTTTTTTATAATTATTGTTGTTTTTGGTGCTAATTGAACTCCGGCTTGGAATACTCTGCTGTACAGCTAAAACCCTAACACTATTCGAAGCTTTTATTCATTTGACTTGCATTTTTTTTCTTGCTTTTTTGGAACTTAGGGTTTGCTCTTTTGTGTTATAAATCACTTTCATACATTGAAGAGGACCCAAGCTTCACATGTTCCAGCTCTGCATCGTGTTTATTTGTTGTTTCCTCCCTGGAAGCATGGTCACAAGTATTCATCAGTATTTTTGCAGGGATACCCCTGGATTTCTTAAAAATAATTTAAAAGTAGTCCTCCATATTTTGTAATCAAAAAAACATTTGGGCGAATTGCTTAGCTATGAGTTTAAAGACTGTTGACAGGCCCAACCGCTTTGCCTGGTTTGACTGTCCACATCCAGCTACATATTGAGCATCGACCTCGGTCTAATACCAATAGTTTTCACAAGTAACTCCATTGGCATCCAGAACTTGTATTGCTCAGTTTGGACATTCAAAGAGGGGTATCACAAACTACAACACCTTGGGTTCTGATATGTCCCATGTTCCAAGAGTTAATATGATATATGAAATAAGACCTAGATATTGGCCGAGATTAAGGAACCGAAGCAATCTCGAATCAATATAAATAGGAAAAAATTACAAAATAAGAATTAATGCTTAATTATCTTCTTTTTTGAATTTATAGTCACTAATTTGATTATTGGAGTAGCCGTTTTAAAGAGTTTCTATTTATCTTTTTCACGATTCTCTTCTCTTATAAATTGACTTGACGAATTAGCCTAACAGATCAAAATCTTTGTGAACCTCCTAGACCAAAGTCAGTAGTGAATCATACTCCATCAGTAGTTGGTACTTTCATTAAAATTCGCTCCACTTTTTTTATTATTGATTAGAGGACTTCCAGCAATCCTTTGGCTATGTTTCTAAAGACTACAAAAGCATTATCTTCTAGGAATCAATTTGGGGAGCAAACAGTGTCGATGTCCACTAAATCCCACAACTTGTCAAGAGGACTTGATGAGTAAAACTATCGAGCTATTTTGACAACTCAACAACCACCATTGCCTAAGCCTTGAGGAGTCCCACTACATACTATTACCAAGGCACTAACCGATCAATACTATGTAGTATATCAACAAAAAATTTAGATATTGGCAACTATCGTTCAACAGATGACCCAATAGTTAGAGACTTAGGCATAAGTCATGCAAAATCTGCAATCCTAGTAGCTACAAAACCGAGCTTATATAATGCAGAACTTCCAATATTAATATGCGCAGCAACATGCACAAGCATAATAGTCTCTTCTGCCAAACTAGTGAGTCACAACCATATAGAACAAATCAAGCATATTCCGATAAGTATAATCCAAGCCACCAAACTTGAGCCATTGGATATCAACAAGGTCAACTACTAATTTTTCACTTTAGTATTAGGAGTTAAGGGAGCTCGAGGAACTTAACCTCACATATGACCGGACAGATGACACCACCTACCACACATATTCAAGTCGATGTTTCGTTAGAGCGGACACAAGAAGCTATAAAGAAATTATGTCACCAAAAACTTAGGAAAAGTCATGACAGGCATTCTACAAAATCACTTCAGGTATAACACACCTTTAATTTTTGAATTGACATATTCTTCTATGCAATCAAAATTTATACAACTTTTGTAAGAAGCATATGATGACATTAAGGACCCAATATCATATTAGTCCCTTCCAAAATGTTATGATGCTATAAGGGACTTGGGACTCAATTATATGTAAGACCTTTCTAATGACATTACAAGGTCTAACCATAGCCTAACACTCCAAATTATCAAAGTACTCTGTAACATACTTTGATAATATGTTAGATAAGTTGGTGGAACGATTTATCTCTCTAGTATCTCAGCGGAAGAATTGCACTACACTCCTAACAATAAGACATAAGGAAGGAAAGGGTACCCAACTTGATTTTATAAAACCAAATTATAAGCAACCTATTTAGATAGTTCCATCATCTTGGTTACAATAATAAATAATATTCAATAAATTAAGATAACTTATGAGATGATGTACAGTTCACTCAAAAATTTAGCTGAATTCATCTAATAAGTTAGAGAGTATATTAAAGTTGAGAAAATAATGTCTTTCACCTATCAAAGAGTTAAGATTTAATCCAAAATATTAAATAACTTTTATGCTACTAATTTGAAAGAAATCGTGTTACAATTCACATTGTTCGGAAAAAATTACAAAAATCTCTTTACAAAAATTATATTCTCAATAACTTCTGCATTGTTTATGGTCTTCAATCTCATAACAGTGAATTAGAATTTTTAGTCAAAATATTAGATTTTTTGTGCAATAATTCAAACTATTTTTAGACCAAATTTAAGGTGGAAAGACAAAAATATATATATATAATAAAGTTATGATTTCTTACCATGATGATTAGTTTAACTCCAATATAAAGTTCTCGTTCGATCACAATTCTATAACGCCATAGATGCGTCTTTCGAGCTTGACCTGCTTATAGTCTCCAAACAAATCCCAATGGCTCCCGAATCAGATAATTGAAAATTTTGAACCTGTTTAGTTTTGGTTTTGCCCATACCTATTTTGCATATTATACAATGTCCCTAGCACCTTTACCCATAATATTTCATCAATATTTTTGTCTCTGTAGATAAAAAATTCTATTCGAAATTTTTTTTTGAAAAAATTAACAATCCAAAAAAATAATATATAATATTTTAAATTAAAGAAAAAATATTAAAATTTTAAAAATTTAGAGAGGAACATGCAATTCACCCAATGAAGGCGTGGACCCCGTCTTATTAGTTGGGCCGCATGCCCAGCTGTACAGCAAAAGAGAATGTACCGCGTTAGCAAATGGCGCACTCCACACGTTTTTCTATTTTTTCTCAAATAATTAAAATATTTTCCTCATCTTCCAACACCATCAATCATCGTCGTCGTCCCCGGGAATGGCGCCAAATTACAAAAACCGCAGCCGCGGCCTCTACACACGACGGGCTTCACGCTTCATGCTCTTTTTAGGGTTTCCTCTTTTCCATTTATACCCCTCTCAAAGCTCCAAATGTCATCACATCTGTCTTGTTTGTCTAATATTTTTATTCTAATAAAAAATAATGAGAAAATAATTTTGGCACAATAAATAACCACTGTGACCAGAAGTTAATTAAAATGATTTAAAAATCAAATTACAATTGGAAATGCAATGGCATCCTTCACAAAATGAATCTATTTTTCAAAAAAAAAAAGCCATCCTTCATGTAAAAACAAGAGGCCAGATTTTCTGAATAATTTATTCCTATCAAAACCAGATTATATACTCCATCAAATAATGCCTTTCCTTCCCCCCCCCCCCCCCCCCAAAAAAAAATCACCTAATTTCTTTTTTCTCCTGTTTTCTAAAATTATTCCGAACCTGTAATTCTTAAATTTATTTACCAACTAATTTACCAAATTGCCATCATAAATGCAACCGAACCCTGCACGTCTGCGAGGTGATCTTCGCCGCCGCCGTCGTCATCGACGCCGCCTCCACATCGCACCGAGCCTTGACGGTGAGCTTCCAGCTACTCACATCGCCTAGCCGGAACCTCACCGGCGCGCTCAGATCCACAGCGACCGGCACCGTCCCGCGCGCCCCGAGCACCTCCTTCGGCAATCGCACGCCAGGGCCCGCGATGGTGGTGTTTAGATTCACGATTGCGCGGCTGGGAAGATCGACCTCCGGCCATGCGCCAGAGGCAAGGCTGGAGCCGGAGTGGGAGAGGGCGACGGATCCGCCGGCGAGGAAGCGGATCTCGAGCTTCTTATTTGGATTCTCAGCAGTGAATCCGGCGGAGAAGGATGGGAGCGAGGATCCAGCGAGGGAGAGATGGGAGACTGAGACGACCGGGAGTCGGGGGCGGAGGACGAGGTAGAGGGTGGCGACAGCGATGACGAGGAGGATCAGGATGATGACGATGGCGAGGAGGAGGCGGAGAAGGATGCGGCGCCAGGATCTGCGGCGGCGGGAGGAACGGCGTGAGAAGGATTCGAAGAGGGCGGCGTTCTCCGGCGGGGGGACACGGTAGATCTGGTCCTTGGGGATCTGGATCACGTAGGTGCCGGGAGGAGGTAGGGGCTTCGCCAAGAAGGGTTCCGGCTGCGGGACGGCGGGTGACTCCGCCGAGGGGTGGATGCGCTCCGCCATGGATGAAGCTCGACCTCAGTGGTTGGGAGATTGAGTGAGAGAGAAGGGAGGAGTGATGGTGGCGTGAGTTATATAGGAGGGGAGGAGGAGGGTGAAATGACGGAAATGGGCATGGAGGAGATATCGAGGCGGTGGGGAAATGGTCCTGGACGGGTGGCGAACTGGGGAACAAGTTGAATACGACAACGGCTCCGAGATTTTTTGCAAATAAACCCTCACCTGAAAATATATTACAATTTACCCTTATTTAGCCTTTGTTAGAAAAACCCTTAATTTGAGCCTCAATTTATTTTGTGAGATTTTAAAATTTTTAAGTCTTCAAATTTTAAAAACTATGAAATTTAACTTTTATCATATAAAATTTTAAAATTATATTTTTTTTAAATTTTTAATAAATATAAAATTACTAATTCTTTAAAATTAGTTGGACTTAGAATTTTGAAATCTGAAATTTAATATTTGAGATCTGCTGAACTCTATAGTTAAATAAAACATAAAAGTTATCTCTAAAATTTAAAAGTCTAATAAAATAAATACCAAATTTTAAAATTTTTAATTTACAAATCTTACAAAACAAATATATTATTAAAATTTTTTAACTCATAATTTTAAATTTTCATAATATTAATTTTTTAAAAAAATTTAAGTTCAGCGAAACAGACCCTTGTCAAAACGCAACAAATTCCTTTCAAACTAGATTTCAAAATGGAGTTTGTTATTTCAAAACAAAGCTTATTCTTGCAAAAGGATTTGCAACATGGCATTTAGGGTGGATAGAACTTGGTTTCAATCGAAATAACCGAAAGGATTTGATATTAAAAGTTTAGTTTAATTTTTGGGATAATTCAGATGAATTTCATATTCGAAGTTAAAATTTTTATTTGATTTACAGTTTAATTGTCTCAATTTTGAAATCAAATTGATCAAAATTAAAAGTATAGACGAATACAACTATTGTACTAAACTTTTCAAATGATTTAGAAACTTATCATGCCCATCATTATCGAGCGCCCCTTCTAATTAGAAACCCTAATTCCAAATTGTGCCCCGTGGATTGATTCCCTCTTCTCCTGTGCTTCTAATGTTGTCTTGCTCAATACCATCAAGCTCTTGTTCGACAATTTGATGTTATTTCCTTCCTCTTTGAGGTGGTCTATCCCCTTTCCTATGCCATTTTCCTCCTCTTCGACATCCAACCTGGGCACCTCCATCCATTCAAGGTGGATTTCAAGATGGCATATTTTCTTAAATTTTCCTTTATTTTTCAAGTTTTTTACAAATGAAACCAAATCAAATTTTTTTGGTGATCTTGAGCTAGTTCAAGGATATTGATTCAAGCTCCAAGGTGTTGGATGAGATATTTATTTTATTTGCATTAATGTGTTGGACGGAACATTTATTAACTTCATTTATTGTGAATATTTGAAAACATCTTTAGCACACTGTTGTTGAGTTTTGGGTGTTTTGAACTCGAATTAGATTTTGAGTTAAAGTAGAAATCCAAAATTAGATCAAACTTATGATTGATTTGTAATATTAAGAGTTATAATTAGAGTAAAACTCAAACTCAATAAAAACCTATAAATATCCTAGTGATACAAAAGATTTAGTAAGGACAGTGCTGAGGTTGAACTAGAGAGAAATAGAGAGAGAGGAATATAAAGAATAGAGAGAAAATAATAAGAGAGAGCGTCGGCTCTAGTGTGTGGGTCTTTCTAGTGCTTGTCGGTGGTCTCTCGTGATGATTTCTCGTGGTGTTCTCTTGGAGATTTTCTCTAAAAGTGGAGGCATTGTCGAGCCTTAGTGAAAAAGTTTAGTTGAGTAAGAAAGAATAAAGTCTTTTTTATAAACTCTTGTAAAATTTTTTGATAATAGATTTCTCGCTCCTCTTGTGGACCTAACCCGATTTTGGGTGAACCACGTATATCGCTGTCTTATTTTATTATTTTATTTTATTTTGCATTACTTCTCATTTTTTGTGTTATTTGAGAATAAGATAATTTGTGAACTTTCCGCTGCGAATCCCAACACGCTACTATAGGGCACCTCACTTGGCATTAAACTAGGTGAGATTGAAGTGTCAAACTACATGAAACAAGAGCACCAAATTGCATGAAAGTGAGTGTCACATGGCATCAAGGGCCTACTATGGCCCTCTCAAGCTGAATTGATTAGGGGGTTAACTTGCAAAGAGCTGAGGGTGCTGAGCTACATTCTGTCACTTTAACCCTAATGGTAGACATAAGTCTTCCTATTGCCTATAAAAGGCATCCCAACTTGTTCAGACTATGCTCCCCATACCACTTTCTTTCCCTAGAAGGGAGGTAAATAAGTTATCATGGAATTTGATGCATATGCATTTCATTAGCCTTCTGTATTTATGCCACTCTTTTCTTTTACCAAATGGTGATTTAATGTGAGAATAGGAGAAAGCATTAATGCTTCGTTACCATGACCTTTGGTTTATGCCCACCAATGATAAAGTGAGTGACACATGTGCCTATAAATTGGGAGCCATAACTAGCCTTCTTTTGCTAGGATTTTTTTCCTATTATCCGAAGACTTTGTTTTGCATTTGTAACTACTAAAATCACATCTTTCCAAGAGGTGGAGATGGGCTACTACTTAGTTGAGTAGTGAGTTGAACATAGCTATAGGTCCAAGAGAGAATTGAATGAACCGATATCCATCCCTTGCCTTAATGAGGGTAGAGGTTCCTCCAAAGGTTGAGGAGAGTGTTGTGGAACTGAAGCCAAGCTCCTACATCTCCTCATGGTGATTGGGTTAATTTGCCACCTTTCCTTCTAGCTTCTTCCTCTCTGGAATCCTTTTGTCCTCTCCTATAACTTCATTCTCCCTACGATTACCTTCCTTCCCCATTCTAGTTGCTTCTTGTTCGACATCACCTCAAGCTCCACCAAGGGGTATTAACAGAAAGGATAATGGGGAAGATCAACAACCACCAAGAAGAGTTGACCAAAGCCAAGCACCACCATGATTTTGGGCCTTCAAGCAAATATGGGAAGCAATTGGTCTCCATTTTACTTATGTAGTTAACTATAAGTCAAGACTACCCCTTGCCACCATGTGGTGTTCAAGAGGGGTAGAGCAGCTTGACCCTTTGGTAGATGTAGTAGCTCAGAGCTTTGGCCTAGCATTGTATCCCAATATTTAAGGCATAGAGTGTTGACTCCTCCATGCATTAAGAGTTGAGACTTAGCACTTAGACTAAATATTGTAAGCTTGTATTTAGTCAGAGCATTTCAATCTAGTACTTAGGTTATATGCAATAACCTTCACTATGCTACCAAAGTAGTATTATATGAATCAAACTTCTAGGCCAAATGACCTGAGAGCCAAGTAGTGCGGAAGTCAAGCTATAGAATAGTGTTGAAGCCAAATAACACTAAAGCCATGTTATAGAGTGGTGTAGAAGTCAAGTGGCAAAGAAGGAGTGCTACAAAGTGAGGTGTAAGTCATAAGGTATAGAAGTCAAGCAACAAAAAAGTCATGCTATAGAGTGGTGAGAAAGTCTAGTGGTAAGTAAGCCAAGTAGCATAGAAGCTATGTACGAAGTGGCATAGAAGCCAAGCAGCATGGAAGTTATACTACAAAGTGACATGGAAGTCGATTGGAGTGAAAACCATGTAGCATGGAAGTTGTGCTACAAAGTGGCATAGAAGCCAATTGGCCTAGAAGTTAAGTGACATGGAAGCTATATTATCGAATGGCATGGAAGTCAAGAAATATGAAAGTCATACTATATAGGGGTGTGAAAACCAAGTGAACACCTGAATGGTCACCAGACAACTTTTATTGATAGAATTTTTTGAAATTATCCACATATCAATTTCTTGATAGTGGAGTGTCATTCAAGCATTCTAGATAGTAAGATCAATAACTAATAACTTTAGTAATTTTTATAAGGCTTTTCCTAATTCAGCGTTAGCTTCCTCATCTACCAACTTGTAATTTCTATTTTGAATAGGACCTAGTCTCCTACTTGTATTTGTCAGCCTCTAACTCTTGTCTTCTGATATCTAGCCACATTCTATTGAAAGGCTATTATGTAGAGTCATGAAAGTCTCCCTTAGCTCAGAGAGTAAACCCTAATTCACTCTCATTATTTCTTCATTCTATTAGTCATTATAGTTTTGGACTCAAGATATTCCATTAGTATGACTGCTTCTACTCCAAATGCCAACCTAAAGAGAGACCCCAATTGAGTGCACTGTATGATACGATATGCCTACAAGATATTTTAAATAAAATCCAATCATGATTGAAAAGCTCCTCCAACCTCTTCTTAATACTCTGAAGGAGAGTTATGTGCATCACTTTAGCTAGCCCATTAACTTGTAGATGAACTACTGAGATGAACTTTTGCAATATAAAATGTACTAAACCCGATGCTATTAAATTGCTTGTAGTTGTCAATGACCAAAGAATGAGAAATCTTATAGCAACAAATGGCATAGCACTAAAAGAAGTCTTGGATGCATTGCTTTGTGATGGTGGTTAGAGGTTTAACTTCTATCTACTTGGTGAAATAATTAATGGTTAGCATAAAAAACTTTATTTGTCCAAAGGTTGGGAAAAAAACCCAAAAATATATAATCCCCAATGGTCAAAAGGCCAAGAGTTCAGTTATTGTTGGAGTATAAACATATAATTAAACATGTAGTTGACACTTCACTTTGGTGAACTAGATCTTGTGATTTTACCTATATAGTTATCCAATAATACCCCTGCAATAGGAGTTTGTGAGCCAACACACACTCCCTATGTGTCATCAACACATGTCTTCATCCACCTCATGGATGGCATAATTCGCATTACTAGGACCAAAATAACAAAGCAAGTGTTGAGTTAGTAATTTGTAGTATAGTCATTCTTTTTCCTACATTAGATAGTTAGATACATGCTTATAGATACATTGAGCCTTCTCTAGGATACTCAATAATATTCCATCCTTCAAGGTGACAAACGGATGCATATAGCTAGGTGCATGATTAATGTTGCTAATTTCTCTAGTTGGATCACCAATGCTTAGTTAATTGTGTAACTCTAGGAGTCACTATGTGCCCTATCATTGCTTAAACAGTGAAAGTGCATCAAGATAGAGTGTCAGCTTTCAAGCTTCTTTTCTGGGAATATACAGGAATTTAACCTCTAATAAGTGCAATGCTAACTCTTGCACTCTCTACATGTATTTGGAAAAGAGAGGATCTCTGGGCTCATAATCTCCATAGATTTGGGTGACAACAAGTTGAGAGTCTCTACTAACATGAAGTCTTTTGGCTTCTATCACACAAGTTAGCTAGAGGTCAAGCATTATAGCCTCATACTTGGCTATATTTTTAGAGGTTGATAAATCCAACCTAATGAAATACTCTGCCACCTCTCTATTTAGAGAAGTAAGAATAACTATGATCCTACTCCCCTTTTCACAAACAAATCCATCCACCTTGAGATGTCATTCCTCTTTGGTGGATGATTCTTCAATCAAGGATATATTCTTTCATTCACATAAAATCCACCAAGATTTGGGCTTTTATAACAAAGACTAATATTGAATATCATACTAGCTTAATTTCACCATCAATCATTATAGCCTACCTGAAATCTTTGATTTCTGAAGGTATTGCCTTAGTGATTGGTTGGTGAGAATCTTAACATTGTCAGCTTGAAAGTAAGAGTAAAGTTTGCATGAGGATATTACCACAACATAAAATAACTTTTCTACCCGTGGCTACCTAGCCTCGGCAGCCCAAAGTACGACTAATATACTAAATTGAGCTTTGCATGTTGCTTTGATTACTTACAAGAATGATGCTCATAGCCTACAAACTAGCTAGAATATATATGCAGAATGTTTCACCAAGGACAAGCTTTACAAGTAAGGGTGTTGAGGTGAGACGTTGCTAGAGAATGGTTTTGAAGTTTCACTAGCTAAAATAGACCTACAACAATGCTGAAAGTTGTTGAATTTATTGTGTGTCACATAGGCATAGGTCATAGGAGCTGGGGATTCCTACACAGGACCGCCATCTTACTCCATGTTTTGCTAATAAGGGTTAGCGAGATCTCTCATTTTTTACACATCCTCTCTAGCCCCTATGTTCTAGTTGTTGGAATAGGAGGAGTCATTTCTCCTCTTGAGAGATGAGTGCACCACTGCTGTAGTTGCTTCAGCATCATCAAGGGCTTTGGGCCCTTGGTCTTAGATCAAAGTTTCATAGTAAGAGAAGAGTGAAAGTGCGACCCTCCCTCTAGCACCAAATAATATGAAATATATTCATGGACACTAGTTCAAGCTCTAAGTCATGAACTTCCATTCTCACTCAATAGTGGTGTAATAGTAATAGTGTTTTTAGAAGATGAAAGAACAAATCTCCTACCTCAAGACATACATAGATATTGGTAGTAGGTGAGGTTAAAGTGACCCTTAAAATTTTGCCTGACTGAAGTTGCATTTGATATGAAGGGACTGTTTGGTAACACAATGAATTTCCTGAATTGGCTGAATTGAGGAAATTGGAAATCCAATTCTCTTAATTTAACTGTTTGAATATCAAAAGAAAATCTGGACTAAGGTGAATTCGTAATTTCAGTAATTCCGAATTACTCGTTTCAACTCAAGCTGGGAGAAGAGAAATTCGGAATTTCGATTCCGAATTTAATACGTACCACCACCAAAAACCATAATTCCCCCCTTTAAAAGTGGCCGGAATTGGGAATTATCACCCCGATTCCGGCCTTCGTTCCCGTCACCCGAGCACAAGTCGTCCCCGTCTCGAGCTCCCTTCGGCTGGCGAAGCACGTCGGCCAGACTCTCGCCGGCGATCATCCCCGTCCCAAGTGCTCGTCCCCGTCCCGCGCGATCGTCGTCCCCGTCCCAAGCACTAGTCTCCGTCCCGAGCTTCCCCCTTCGGTTGGCAAAGCACGTCGGCCAGTCTTCACCGGCAATCGTCCCCGTCGGGAGAGCTCGTCCCTATCCCGACGCCTTCACCTGCTCCTTCATCCTTAAGGCATGCTCGGACCTGCCCTCCATGCTCGTCACCGGCAAATCCGTCCATGCGCTCGTCGAGAAGCTCGGTTTTAAAGAGGATGTCTTTCTTTCCAACACATTGATCCATATGTATGCATGTTGTGGGATATTGGTCGATAAGCGAATTGTTTGCAAGAATGCGGGTCAGGGATGTCGTCACTTGGAATATTATTATCATGCAGTATACGAAGAGAGGTGTGATGGAGATTGCTCGCGAGCTGTTTGAGTTAATGCCGAAGAGGAGTGTTCGGTCCTGGACTGTCCTTATTGCGGGGTATGTCCAGCATGGGAATCTGAAGGAGGTAGTGCGGCTGTTCCAGGAGATGGAGGCGGTAGGTTTCTGTGCGAATGAAGTCACGATTGTTGTAGTGCTCGCAGCTTGTGTTGATCTTGGCGCGTTGGATCTTGGGGCGAGGATGCTGACCGGTGCGGGTTTCATAAGAATATTTGGGTTTGTAACACCTTGATTAACATGTGTTGAGTTTTAGGTATGTCGAACTCGAACTAGAGTTTGAGTTAAAGTAGGAATCCAATGTTGGATTTAGATTTATGATTGATTTGTAATATTAGGAGTTGTAATTAGAGTAAAACTCACATTCAATAAGGGTCTATAAATATACTATAATATATCGGACTTATGTATGACGTAGTATTGAGGTTGAATTAGAGAGAAATAGAGAGAGGGGAATAGAGAGAATAGAGAGAAGAGAAAAAGAAAGAGTGTCGACTCTCGTGTGTGGGTCTTTCTAGTGCTTCTCGTTGGTCTCTCGTGGTGCTCTCTTGGAGATTATCTCTGAAGGGGAAGATGTTGCCGAGACTTGGTGAAAGAGTTTAGTTGAGTAAGAAAGAGTAGAGTCTTTCTTGTAAACTCTTGTAAAAGCTTTTATCTTTTGATAGTGGATCTCTCACTGCCTTATATTGTTATTTTCTTTTATCTTGTATTACTTTTCGTTTTTTGTGTTGTTTGAGATAAGGTGATTCGTGAATCTTCCGCTGCGAATCCCAACATACATATACATAAAATGCGGATGTGTGGAGATTGCAAGAAGAGTGTTTGATGAAATGGAAGAGAGGATAGTGGTATCATGGTCGGCAATGATACAAGGGCATGCGATGCATGGTCAAGGGGGAGAGGCTTTGGAACTGTTCATAAAGATGGAGGAAGTTGGCGTCCAGCCAAATGGTGTCACCTTTGTAGGGCTTCTTCACGCGTGTAGCCACATGGGACTGTTAGAAGAAGGCCAGAGGTTCTTTGCTTGCATGCCCGAGGTCTACAACATAGTTCCAGAGATCGAGCACTACGGATGCATGGTGGATCTCCTCAGTCATGCTGGTTGGCTTGAAGAAGCGCATGACTTCATCAAGAAGATGCCCATAAAGCCTAATGGTGTTGTATGGGGGGCTCTTCTTGTATGTGTCTATTTTTGAGTTGTATATTGTATTTTATGGGTCGATTGTGTATCTATATATCATATATTTATGTGCATCTATTTTATATTATATGTTGATGCCTATAAATTTTGATACCAACAAATTAATTACTTCTATCTAAAAAAATATTTTATTGATTAAATACTGTTTAAATCAATTATCCTATTTTTTTTAAAAAAAAGTTAGATATTATAAATATGCAAATCTAATATTATTTATTTTTTTAACCTCAAAAATATGTCTAATTAATTTACTAATTTAATATTTATATTTATTTTAAAATTAAATATAGAAAATGTTAAAAAATGGGGGTAATCTCTCTCATTAAGAATTGGATGATCATATCTCCAATTCCAAATCTAACCAAACACCGAAATTTCAAAAATTAGCGGAATTCGTTGATTTCTATTTACATTCCAAATAGTCGAATTCACGGAATTGGCTGAATTGATAATTTCTTTTCTTTACCGTAAAAGTACATCCAAACACCGAAATTATCAATTCTGCCAATTTCCTCAATTTTTCGTAATTAATTGAATTAACAATTCCCTCAATTTCGGATCCGGAATTATCCAAACGGCGGAACTAATGAGGGCTTCGCTTTCATCCTCGTTAATAAGGAATAATTGAGTTAAGAGGGATGTTTTGTAACCATAAATAATAGTCTTGTTTACATTAATGTATTGGGTAGGGCATTTATTAACTTCAACTATTGTATATATTTGAGGCCATTTGTAGTAACTTGTTAGAGGCACCTCACTTACCACCGAGTAAAAAAGAAAATTTGAGGAGCCAAAAACATTAAAAAATTATTAAACTAATAAAAACTTTAAAGAAATTGAGCGACCAATGAAAAAAAATAGTTTTTCAATTCGGTTGAAAAAATTGTTTCGGTTGGGTCCAACAAAGCTACTGGTGCCCTTCGCTTGCATTACTCGCGAGTCACAAACACCAACTGTTGCCAGCGATGTAATAAGCAAACATCTCGTATTTGTGTACTCGGGGAAAAACTAAGTGTGGGAAATTCGAAACGCAGCCAGCCGATACAGTGAGATGACAGCCATTTCGGCTGCCGCTGGCGCTGGCGCTGGCGGTCCACGAACCCAAAACAGAAGACACAAAACCAAAACCGTGCTCTTCAACTAATACCACGCGGGCAAGCAAAACGAGAGACTTGAATGGAATCTGTGTCCGACAGATTTAGCGGGAATGTTTGCTGTGTCCGTCTCGGTGGGCTGCCGGCTCTGCCTTTTGTACTCAGCGTTGACGCAACGCAGCATACCGTCATTGTGCCGGGCTGTCACTTCGCCTTCCAGTTGTGCTTCCAGCCTCCCGCGTGCGCACGTCAAACGTCGAGTTCCCATCTCGGTCTTACTCTTTCGCTCGCGGGTGTTGAAATTCTTGAGATGAGTTTGAATCCGAACCAATCGATTTCGATGGATATCTGGTCAATTCAATATTTTATCCGACGCGGTTCGATTTGTAAGTTGTTAAATAAATTTTGGAACAAAAGTATTATACGTAATTATGAAATTGCAATGTAATTATATTTTTTAAAAAAAATTTTTGAACAAAATTATATGTGAATTATTTTTTTTTTCTTTAAACATGTAGCTGAACTAAAAAAAAAAAAATCAATTATCAAATTCTTTCGTTTTTTGTAAATTTTATTTTAGCTTTCGTTTCAATAGTTTGGAATACTTTGTTAAAGAAAACCTAATCATATTCGAATATCATATCATGATTTCGGTATTTAAAATTTTGCTTTAAATGCACAAATTTAATAGGGAAAATTACAAGTTAGGCTACTATTATTATGTGTGAAATTTGGAATATATTTATAAATTTCCAACCTGTCAACGGACACAACCCGCTAAAGATCTATTTAAAGTTTATATAATAACCCTAATATTACTTAATGGAACAATCTATTGGGTTTCAGATATTTTACCAAATTTAGAAAGGCCCATTGGTGGCCCATTGATTTCAGATATTTAGGGATGTCATAAGTACTGTTTGGTTTGAAATCAAGATCAAAATTAATAATTTTTAAAATTATTTTTTTATAAAATTAATATTATTTATTTTACATCGTTATTAAATTAAATGATTATAACAAATTTAAATACTTTTTCAAATTTTAAATTATTAAGAATTAATTTTAATAAAAAATTATTAATTTATAAAAATAATTTATTAATTTTAATTTTGATTCTGATCCTTAATTTGACGGATGTACTAAAAATTTATTTAGAGCTCATCCGGCAAAACCCAAAGTCTCCTTATTATATTACGAAGCTCAAAGACGTTGACTCCATTTGGGAACCCGTCGGTCGCTTAGCCCCTTCGGAATTAGGAGTTAACGGGCCTAGAGGCCCATCCGACTCACGGGCTCAAGATTCATTTAGATATTGTTTGAATAGATTCTCGAGGAATTGATCAATTCTACCGATTCCAAATAATTGAGAAAATTGAAGTAATTGAATCATTTTAGTATTTAAATGAATATTTTTTAGATAAAATTGGGAATCTTTCAATTCCCTTAATTTTAAGATTCTATTGTTTGGTTAGTAAATAGAATTGACCAATTTCATCAATTACTTAAATTTCGGTGTTTGGTTGGAGTAGAAATGAAAAAAAAATAATAATTTAGTTAAATGAGAAAATACATAAAATTTAATATTAAATTTAGTACAAAATAAAAAAATATAAATATAATTCAAAAATACAAAATATGTATTATTTTATTAAAATTGATGCTTTATTTATAATTAAATAAGATAATAAAATATATTTAATATTAAAATATGGTAAGTTAAATGGAAAGAAGTAATATAAATTTTAAAAAAGACTTGAAAATAAAAGATTCTATAATTATAATTTATTTAATTTAGGACTTATTTAATATATAATTTTTTGGTTAAATAATTTGATAAACATAAAATACATATTTTCATAAAAAAATTATTTATTATTTCAAAAATTACTACAAAATTTATAATAATCCATAAATGGATAATTATATAAATATAATAAAATTAATTCAAGATTTTTCTATTATATTTTAACAAACAAGTTAAATAATTTAATAAAATTACAAATTACAAATATTAACAAATTTATTTATTTTTAGTGAAATAAAATACGGAAACAATTTAAAATGAAAACATGTAAATTAATTTAAAAATGACGAAAATTTTACAAAATAAATTAATTTAAAAATGAACAAATTTTCACAAAATAAATTAATTTAAAAATGAACAAAATTTTACAAAAATAAATTAATTTAAAAATGAACAAAATTTTACAAAAGAAATTAATATAAAAAGAAACAAGTGTTTAGTCAAAGACCATAAAGGGCGGTGGACGGCGGAGCAATTGTTAAAGCACCTATTTGTCATCTACTTTCGACGATTTGAAAGAGAAGAAGTGGATTTCTTCAAAAAATGCTCTGGACAAGGGTTTCTGGGACTCGTTTTTGGAGGACGATAAGGAGATGGAATAAGAACAAGAACGAGAACAAGCAGCAGACGATCCTGCCGAGAGAATTCGAGTATTGGCCGCATTGGCAATGTTGGAGTGGACTTGGGATGACGAGTCCTGGATCACCATTAGAAGCAACATCGAAGGACTTGCAAAATTCTACATTGAGATCATTGTTGTTGAAGCTAGCACAAGCTACAGTGAAACAAAGTTGTTCTTTGTTGCTTCATACGATTCTTTTGTCAATAATGAAATAGAGCATATATTTCCAATGGAAAAGTAACAAATTTTATCAGATTTTTGTACCAATTCTGATGCAATTTTTGACCCAATAAAACAATGATTTTGCAACCAAAATGTGGATCAAGACCCCTCGGCGTTGGTGGACTCACTACCGACAAACTCAGAGATATTGAGAAACAAGCAGACAGTAAACAAGTCGATGGTGGACTGCAAGGACTGGTAGATCACGCTGACTCGGCAATTCCCGGTGCTGATGGAGCACATAAGGAGTGATGTGGAGCTAGCCAAGCACTTTGAGCGGATGGTGAGGTCGGACAAGAGATCCGAGGTGTTGGTGCCGCGGAGGTTCGCGCTCATGTGCTTTAGGCTGAACAAGCCAGATCGGGACATGCACGCTCAGGGAGAAGCTCGAGATGGCTATTGGAAGAAGAAGCTCACTGAGATCGGAGAAGAAGAAGCTCTACTAAATCTAGGACGTGAGATCAAGGAAGAAGAAGAAAATAACATACGAAATTGTAAGTCCGGAGAGCTCCAACAGCAGCTACTTCGACGGACGAGTTCACTGAGATCATGGATGGAAGTTGGCAGCGAGATTAGGACGGAGCATGCTCAAGGAGAAGCTCGAGTAAGCTACTAGAAGAAGAAGCTCACCGAGAACAGAGAAGGAGCTCCACTAGATCTGAGAAAAAGATACCTCACGAGATCATAAATACGAGATGACCGACGAGATTGAAACGAAAGATACTTGGGGCGAAACTCGAGCCTTTGAAGAAAGGAGGAAAGGGGCTGATTCCGCCAGACAAATCGTCTATTTTCTCCCCCAAGAATTCGTAGAAAAACATATTAGTGAGATCCACCCAATTCCCAAGAATTGGATGAATTCCTGTAAAACCAACTCGAAATTTATTTTCTGAATTGAGAAAAAGAATTGTTCAATTCCTTTATTTTTGATTTTCGAAATCGCATCAATACTGAAATTAAAGAAATTAAATACTGAAATTAAGAAATTAGCCTTTTAATTTCTTTAATTTCCTCATTTTTAATCCATCCGATAACGGACGCCTGGTTGGGTTTCAGATTTATATTTAGATAATTCGGAAAAAGCCTTTAGCAATTCGTTGGAGGGCCATCGGTTGCCTCCGTCCCAAGCACCACGATCGTCTCCGTTTCCGTATCCAACCAACTCCACGACCCTCTCCAACCTTCGTTGTCCCCTTCTTTGGCCTCCGCCGCCTACTTCTCCAATCAACTTCGTGGCCATCACGGCCTCCGCCGCCCCTTTCTCCGACCATCGCTGCCGCCGTCTCTAGTCTCCAACCTCCGGCACCGCCTGACTCAGTAGAGTCGGTACCCAAAACACAACCATGGAAATAAAATTTAATCTCCAATCTGGATAAACATGAGAGATGAAACAAGAAAATTGAATTTCGAATTTAAAGGTCCAAAATTTCACCTTTCGGCGACAACCTTAAGATCTGAAGTGGCCTCCTTGACCTCTTCCAACGTCGAAGCAGGCCCAAACACGAGACGCAAAGCCGGACGCAGTGCATCGAAGAGCTCCTACTCCTTCACTTTGGTCAATTCCTAATCATCAAACTCCCAGGACGCCCTCGGCGTCGCCACGACATCGACCAGGGCATTCGCCCAGGCCATAGCGGCGGTCGTCGGCGCTCCCTACGCGGCGCCCGCGCGGACGTTAGTCGCTGGCATCCACGAACCCCTCCAGGCAACGGAGCCGAAGCCGCTGAGCGCCACGGTCCTCGATGCCGTCCTCATCGCTCTTCCACCCATCAATCTCGACCTCTCTCCCTTGAAGCAGCGGCGATCGGCAGACTTGGGCTGTGCTGAAGTTCCTATGGAGGAGAAGATCCATGTGTACATATCATATTCAGGGAGCCTGTAAGCCCGTCTAATAAGCCCACGGACCGCCCGTTGGGTTGCAAAGAATTTTAAAGGTCCGATGGAAGCTTGCTAGAGCGCGTTAGAACCCATTAGAGCCACTTCTGAACGGAGACGGCGAGGACGCGGGCCTTGTGGACGCCGAGGCGCTGTGCGTTAGCCGCTCGAGGCGGTGTCAGGCGGGCCTCGGAGGAGACGAAAGAGAATACATACTCCCAGACCTCGTCGGGGAGGGAGGGGCCCCGCACTGCGGACATTTTGCCACAGTCGGAGAGGGGAGGCCTCGGATGAGATGCGGCGGAGGGGAGAGCAGCGGGGAAGGAGAAGGTCTCCTGAGAGGAGAGGGCGAGATGAAAGGGATTTTGATCTCGAGGAGAGGTGCCGATCCGACGACAAGTGGCTCACAAGGACAATAGGGATGGTGTGCTCTTTTTCACATATGCCCCTTTAGTTGAGACAATTCTTTTCCCCCGACGCAAAATCAAAGGAATTTATTTAAATATAACCCCGAACAATAGTTAAATTATTTATAATTTCTGACTTTTTATAATTACACATAGCCTCCTTCCTTTAATCTTAGAAATTTTACATCATTCGGACTTCAATGACTTGAAAATTAAATTATAATTGAGTTAAGAAGTAAAAAAATTAATTTATCCCTAATTTATCTTATTTTTTAAGTCTCGAAATTAATATTTTGTGCAAAATAGAATACGCACGAAGCATAAAGCAAAATAATAGAATACAAGTAGAAAATAAAATTAAGGTTGTAATTATTCAATACACTTATATATAAATTTCTTCTCAAATTTTTTTCGGAATTTATATTTGGAGTTTCGATTTTACTTTATTACTTGAAGTTTCGGTATTTTTTTGGTGCTGCTGTTTCGAAAAAATTTTCATCTGATTAGATGGATTAAATTTGAAGTTTCAAATTTGAAATTACTGTACTATTAAAAAAGATTGAACCAGATTTTACCTTATATTTTTTAAAGTTATAATATTTATAATCAAATTCTCCAACAACTATACAAAAATATTTTGGTTATTTAATTATAGTCGTTGGGGAATATAACAAGTATATTTCTTGCAAAAAGTATTCTCTTAACCTTAGTGATTTGAAATCTCTCTAAAATTAAAATAAAATATTATAAATAATTATTAAAAAAAAGTGAAAAAATTATATATAATTTAACTATTTTTTTTACAGGGTTGTACATAAAAAATTAGGGATGTTAATGGGCTTGGTCAACCGGAAAGTTTGATCTGATCTAGTCCTAAATTTTTGAATTTGGGACAAATGTTCAAGCATTGAATTGGGGTGAGGTCCAAAAATTTATTAAAAATGCATAAATCTGATGTGATGTCTAAACTCGATTCAAAAAACCTAGTATATAATTTTGAATTTGGAACAAGTTCATATTTGAATATTATGATTCGGGTTTGATTTAAATTTGACAGAGTTCGAGTCCGATTCAACGTAATTACGTCCCTAATAAAATAATAATAATAATAATAATAATAATAGTTTAGAAGATTAAAAATTTTCCTTCCTAGAAAACTAACCATGATTCAAGTTTGTTCGGCAAAAGTGAAATGCGTGTTTAATTAACTCGAGGGAAACAAGTTTAAACGGGCGGGCTGGGCCGCCAAAAATGCAAATCTTCAATGAAGTTTGTATAACTATAATAATTTCAGGTGCTAATATGTAAATTTACAATCTATAAAATTTGAGAGAATAAATTTTTTAAAAAAATTCTACTAATGTTTCGCTTTATTTGACCGCGAATTCTTAAGGACTTACTACAAAGATAAACGGGCCTTAACAGCTCTCGGCTCGTTAACAATCCCACTCGGCCCTATTTCAAACGGGCCCAACCCTCTGCAAATTGGGCCCGTTGACTCCCCTATATACATACGATGTTGTACGTTAGTGTACGATATAAAAGATATATGAAGTATAAGGAATCCAACTGTAGTTTTTTTTAAAATAATTAGAATTTAACATTAAAAGATTATTTTAGAATTTACCATTAAAAGAATCCAACTGTTGGCCCGTTAACAACTCGCATGGTTTGATCTTTGGTAAACCCCCCGGGCCCATGGGATGAGCTATTTGATTCAAAATCAGGATTAGAATCAAGATCAAAACTAACGAATAATTTTTATAAACTAATATTTTTTAATTAAATATCGAACAATATGGGCCTGGACCGGTTGACTGCTGGGCTTTACGAACATTTAATCGATTGGGGATGGACCAGACATCGCATGGGATCCAAATCCATAATGTACGAGAAATTGATGCAACCGGTAAACTAATCCTTTTCTTTCAATCTTATCTCATTCTTGTGTTTTGCAATTCACCCACCAAATTCAATTAATCGATCTAATTTATGAAATTGATTTTGTCACGAGTCTGAGACTTGTTGAGGAGATGTGTCTGCTTGCAGCGTGTGAATACACACATCAACCCCTGCTTTTCTTTTGGTCCCATCAGCAGCCCGTAGAATCAAATATGTTCTACTTTCCAACCTTTTTCTTTTTCCACCGAAAGGTTAAAAATTGTCGGGTTGATTTTGTAAAAGCAAATGAATCTATTTCCCCCTTTTTTTTCTTCTTCTTCTTCTTTTTCTTCTTTTTTTTACTATTTTGACCAGAAAGGAAATTACTGGTATAAGAAAAACCGAAAAAAAAAACCTACTATTCATGGACGAATCTTAGAATGTATTGTTTCGTGCGATTTCAAAATTTTAAAATATAAAATTTAGTATTTATTATGTAGAAATTCGAAGTTTCGAAATTTTTAAATTTCAGTAAATTTAGAATTTATTGATTCTCCAAAATTGATTGCACTTCAAAATTCGAGATTTTAAAATCAAGCGCACGAAAGCAATGAATTGGACTCTGTATTTAAATAAAATATAAAACTTATATCTTTAGAATTTACGTGTTTAACAAAATAAACAACGAATTTTAAAATTCTAAATTTATATATTTTATAAAACAAATATACTATTATAATTTTCAAATATAAATTATTAAAATTATTGGAATTTAAAATTTCACAAAACAAATAGTTGTTTAGTATACTAGTCAATTCGTTTTATATTATAAAATTTTTTTTTTCAACATAAGTTGTACATGTCGAGACTTACTAATTGACCTATTAAGATTAAACATAGGGGTGAAATTGGGCCGGACTATGTTTGAGGGCGAAGCTCAATTTTTAAATCCGAATTCTAAATTATATGCTAAATTTTTTGGATCAAATCCATTTATTTTGTCAAAATTTTGGATTCACGTCTGATCTAAAATCTGAAAATTTCAGGTCAAATTGGACCATATTGTTGGGCGGCCGGAGGCTATCGACAGCCCTAGATAAACATCACGCCAAGACTTAAGTCGGAAAGATTTTGACGTGCTCAGTGAGTCAGGGAGCACAAATCAGACCAGCCAACTTAGCTCTCCCAGGAACCAAGCAACATGTTTTTATCGTGTCAACCTGTTAAGTAGGGGTGAACAAAAAAATCAAAAAATCGGTATACCGAACCGTACCGGTTGAGAATCGTATCGAAAAACCGGTTCTCAAAACAAATCCGTATAGTTCCGATTTTTAATTTTGATAGACCCAAAATCCGGTTCCGGTTTTAGTTTTATATTTTGTAAAAAACCGGTTTACCGGAACCGTACCAATTATTAATATATATATATAATTATGTATAATATAAAAGTTTAAAATATAAATTTTTTTGTGTTATATTTAATAATATATTTAAAATTATATCTTTATAGGATTATAATGAATAAAATAAAATTTTTGGGTAATTTGTATATTAGTGTATTTAAAATTAAATTTTTTAAAATTTTAATGTAAATAAATATTTTAAATCCCAATTTAAAAAATCAATATACCGAGTTTAAAATCGATTAAAAATCGGTTTAGAATTAGAATTGAAAAATCGATTTTTAACTCAAATCAGTACGGTTCCGATTCTTAACTTTTTAAAAATTGAAATTCGATTTCGATTTTAAAATATACAAAATTGATATCATAAATCGATTTTGCTTATTCCTATTATTAAAAAAACCTCGAACAAAAGAGACAGGGGCTGCTAAATCAAATTCCATGAACGGCGGCATTAATTACAAATAAATATTTTGAAAAACAAAAGCATTTTCCTTGATGTGGACTTGAAATGCTGATGTGGATGATGTTGGATCCACATCAGCACATTTTGGTCAAGCTTGCGTGCTTCTTTCTCTTCTTTTTTTATTTCTTTTTATAATCTAAGACTTATAAATTATATATAATAATAATAATAATAATTTTTTTAGTATTATTAGTATTTTTGAGAAGTGAATAATACCCGTTTATCTTATAATGACATATTATATTTTAATTATTTGAAGGGAAATATCGAATATGTATTGACTAGAGTTGCTTTGCATAATCACCCAAAAAAAACTTCTTTTCACCATTTAAATTTCAAAATTACACTACGAGTTTTGGTGGTTGATGTGCATTTTTGCAATTATAAAGAAAAAATATTTGAGGGGTTAATTTACAAATTCTGGAGATTTCAAAGAAATTGCAATAAATAATTTCTTTAAATTAAAAAAAAATGAGTGTGAAGATATTAATGGACGTGAGGATCCTAATTATTATTATTCAGACATGAAGATATTATTCAATTAATATTCGATTTCTAATCAAATAAAATCTTCAATATTTGTGATTAGATCAAATTACAGTTCATAAATATCATCCAACAAAATATTAATTATATTAAATTAACTTAATTTTTATTAATTGTTTTTCAAAGGGGCTTTTCACTTGAAAGCCAAAAAAATCTAGATAGCCATATGTAATTATGAAAGTTCTACGGAGTGCTGGTTTACGGGTTATCGGATCCTATATAACCCGAACCCGGTAGCAGCCCCATCGGGGATCCGACCGGGGCCAAGCACGTCACGTGCGACAGGCAACGCCGTAAGTGCGCCGTTATGTCTGGATCAGTATATGACACCGCTCGTCGAAGAAATGCAATCTCCTCCCAAATTCACCCGAAGTAGCGCTCTCCAATCTCTTCTCCCTTCCCCGAAGCCCTAAATTTCGCTCCAAATTTCCCGCAAATGTCCTGTTCACCCTTCAATTGACTCAATTGCGGTCCCTGAAGGTCCTTTTTTGGGCAATTTTTGGGGGATTTTGTGGCTTGCTACTCAATCTGAGCTCATGATGATCCGATCTGGCTTTCTGGCCAGTGGAACAGGTTGGTTTTGACCTGAAGATTGATTTTTGAGGAATTTTTTAGCTCCGTCTGGGAACAGCTGCTGTCTTTTTGAGTTTTTGATCTATGCTTAGTGTTTGCATCTTTTGTTCATTTAATCGGTGCTGATATGGGTTTGATTTGAAAAACAAGGATGCTTTTTAGTAATTTTGGAAGGATTTGGTGGATTTTGCTGCCATTAATTAGTTAGCGCTAAATCTAGATTCAAAGCATCCTTTTTGCTTTTTTTTTTTTTCTGTTGTTAATTTATGATTTTTCAGATTCTTTGGTTTCTGTTCTATTTCTTGCTCTAATTGTTACCATTTATTTTGTTCTTGGTTTATCAGGTAATTCCAGTTGCAGCTTGGGCTTGTCAGCTTTTACTTTAGCTCATCAGTTCATTCTTTAGTCTAAATCTAGGTTTTCTGAGTTCTTAGGAATTTTTGAACTGGAAAAGGTGAGATCTTTAGTGCTAAATGAGTTCAAATATCAGTTTCAAGCCTTCCAAATCTGAATCAGAGAGCTAGGACTTCACAGCACTTGGTTTTGTAAGCTCGGTCTTGCATATCTAGACATTGTCACGTCAAAATGCAGCCGAAAGCCCGGATCCATGCTGACCTTTCACTAAACATAGACCAATTCGATCGAATACCTGACTCTCTTGTCCTCCTCATTTTCAACAAGCTAGCCGATGTCCGTTCTCTTGGTCGATGCTCTGCTGTCTCAAAGCGCTTTAATTCGCTTGTTCCGCTTGTCCACGATGTATATGTCAAAATCGATCGTGTTGTTACTGTTGATGGTGATCCGGATGAAGCACTGAATCCCCCTTCCCCAAAACCTCGGAACTTGTTCTCCCACTTCCTAAGGCTGATGCTGTTCACAATCCTCAAACCTTTCAACCACCTTCGCAATACCAATGGGGGTAACAGGCCCCTCTTCCCGCAGCTTTCCCACCACTCCCCTGCACAGGTGCTCAAGAACTTCACTCATGTCCGCAACCTTAGGATTGAGCTTCCTGCAGGTGATGTTGGGACAGAAGATGGAGTTCTTTTGAAGTGGAGAGCAGAGTTTGGGAACACTCTCCAGAACTGTGTGATCTTGGGTGGTACCCGGATTGACAACAAGCCTAGCAGTGATCAGGATCCATCTGCTGATGACAATGGGAGCATACCGGAATCATTCTACACGAATGGAGGGCTGAAACTTCGTGTGGTTTGGACTATTAGCTCTTTGATTGCTGCCTCCACAAGGCATTATCTTCTGCGCCCGATTATTAAGGACCACCCCACTCTGAGGAGCTTGGTATTGACAGATGCCGATGGGCAAGGAACTCTAGTCATGGGTGTGGAGCAGCTGAAGGAGTTCAGAGAGAAGCCATTGTCTGCTTCAGCATCGTCGAACCGGACTCAGGTTCCAGCTTCCAACATGAAGCTGAGGTATGCTCCATATTTGGAACTCCCAGGAGGCACGGGCGTTCAAGGTGCAACTTTGGTGGCAATCAAGCCCTCCATTGAAGGCAGCAGTGGAACCAACTCTAACCGGAAGGAGGCTGAGGCTTTTGTTTCTGGGGCATTTGATGGGCCTTTCAAGGCTGCAGCGAAGACACTCTTGAAGCGTCGAACTTATCTTCTCGAGATGAATGGCTTCTAGATGACAGCTTAGTTGCTTATCGTGAAGCTTGTAGCGGTTCATTTTGCCCCTTTTCTTAAACCAAGAGGAAAAACTTCAAGCTCTGGTATCAGATCCTTCCATTGCAACTGCATTTTCATAGCTATCTAAACATATGGACTGCCATCTCTGGTTGATTTTGGTTAAGTTCATTGCTGTTGTGTCTGCTTTTTAGCGTACTTGTACAGAAATAATGGTATGCTATAAGTTATAATGCTACTACATAAATCGATTATCATCTATGCTCTCTGGTTTCACAAAAAAAAATCAAATGCTAGTGTTTGTCTTTTTTTGTGGCAGTTGCCTGCGTGCAATGTGGAACTTGATGTCTTGAAATCTTTTTTTCTTGCCAAACTTCTTCCATAGATTCATGTAAAGCTTAAAGTTTTAGCTTGAGTTTTCTTCTTGTCTGTTGAATATCATACTCAATTTGAACATAGAATACTGTATTGGAGTTATTATTATCCCATCTATGATTGGAGTCCGTTTGAGAGAGACACTATTCTGGAAAGGAGAGACGACGACGGTTGCCCCCTCTGATTTTAAAAAAATTCATTTTTTGTAAGGAGCATTTGTGATCAACTGGCTATGAGAATAACAAAATTTTGTTGGATTTAGGTTTTCGATTGGAGATGAGGCCATGAAGTGTCACTGTTCAGGGATTGTTAAGTGAAATTATTTTAGACAGAAATGCAGCAAGTGGGGAACAAGCATCCAATAATATGGAGCAATGGAGGAATAAAGGAGGAATGCGAGCATGTGATGTACAAGGTGCAACTTGGAAAGGTGACCCAGACATGGGGAAGACAATGGCTACTTGAAAAAAGGCAGCTTAATGTTTAAGAAAAGAGGGTTGTTTGGTGTGTTTGTCTGGTTTTGGTTTGCCTGGCATGAGTTGTCATGCAAGAGCGCAGAAAGGAAGCTTGAACTGGAAAATTTGAGGCTCTAGTGTTGTGAATGCCGATTCTTTAGGGAAGGTCATTGATAACTCTCCTGAAAAAGTTTTTGACTTTATCAAACAGCCTTTCAGACTTTCAAGATTTCCAATTACCCATTCTTAGATAAATAAATTTGACAGAAATGTTTTTCAGAACTTCTGAAAATTTTTAAAGTTTATGATCAGTTCATCATATTTTTGAAAATTAAAAATTATTTTTAAAAAATTTTAAAATTCAAAACCTGCAAGTGTAATTTTTCAAATAGAGATGTTATATTATTATTTTATTTTTAAATACATATTTTATTTTATGCTCATTTTTCGAATATAGGCATCTTCGGATTTAATTGAGCTTACCTCTTATTATGAATACTTCGAATTGAATTAGATCAACACAGTGTAATTGTTTTTAATGCATCATACTGAACTATTAAATTAAATCGAGGTTCAGATTACCTAAGCCAAACTACTTAAATCGAAACTACATTTGGTGCATTGAAACCAAGTCCGGCCTAAGGACCATATTTCCGCAGTCCAAATTAGGGTTGAGTAAAAAAACTGAAAAATTAGGATATCAAACCGTACTTGTTAAGAATTATATCGGAAAATTAATTTTTAAAATAAATTGGTACGATTTCGATTCTTAATTATGATAGAATTAAAAATTCGATTCATATTTCGATTTTCAAAATATGCAAAATCGATATATCAAAACCGTACCGATTATATATATATATATATATATATTATAATATTTTAAAATATTATTTTTTTTGTTGTGCATATATTAATGTATTTAAAATTAAAGCTCTATAGGATTTAATGAATAATATAAGATTTTTTTGATAAATTGTGTGTTAGTGTACTTAAAATTATTTTTTATAAGATTTTAATGTAAACAAAATTGTTTAAAATAAATAATTTAAAAACCAATATATCTATTTTAGAATTGATTTAGAATCTATTCAGAACCAAAACCGAAAAATTAATTCTTAACTCAAACCAATATAGTTGTGGTTTTTGATTTTTTAAGAATCGACTTCAATTTCGGTTCTAAAACATATAAAACTAGCATGATAAATCAATTTTATTTACTCTTAAGCTAAGTAGGCTCAAACAATTAGCGAATTGTGCGCAGCTTTAAAGGAATTTTCACACTATTTGAGCTACAATCGCTCGACGTGTGTCATAAAAAAAAGTGCAAGTGTACTATTTCCATCAAACTATGAGGTCGCGGTTTGATTTGTGATTTAAATCAGGATCAGTTTTTTTTTTAAATTATTTTTTTTATAAAATTAATATTACTTATTTTACATTATTATTAAATTAAATTATTATAAAAAATTAAATAGTTTTTCGAATTTTAAATTATTGAAACATTAATTTTGATAAAAAAATATTAGTTTATAAAATTGGCTCATTAGTTTTGATACTGATTATAATTTTGATCCCGAACTAAACGGTATACGAGGATTTAGCCTATCGTACCAATATAACATTTTAGAAGGTGGTCAAACGTCCTTCTGCTTTAGCTCATGTGTCATCTCTTGATCGGTGATGAAGAATTGCTTCCCAGTGGTATACATAGAGCATAATGAAATTTTGTAACTGTCCCTAAATTAACTTGCCAAAGAATTAGGGTAAAATAATCTCAACCTAAAGGTCAAATGCGGTTTCTGTATATAAGAGGATGCCGATCGAGAATACAAGAGATTCTCTTCCTCCTCTCCACATCTTCTCCTCCTTCCCCTCGACATTCCAATCAGATCATCTCTTCACTTTTTCTTGAACAACTCGTTTATTTTTGTATTAGAAAAAAAAATCACAATTCACTTGAACATTGGAGCTTGTTCTCTTATGTCCCGTTTGGTTTCGAATCAAGATCAGGATCAACTCATTTTAGAATTATTTTTTTTTAAAAAAATTAATATTACTTATTTTGCATTATTATTAAATTAAATTATTATAAAAAATTAAATAATTTTTCAAACTTTAAATTATTGAAACATTAATTTTGTTAAAAGGGTATTAGCTTATAAAAGTGATTAACTAATCTTAATTCTGATTCTGAATTAAACTGTGCCTCAAAGTCCACACGAACAGATAGGTAATGGTGCCTGCTCATTTAGGCCGCAAGCCGGCTCGTCTCCATCCAAAATCAACGAGTTGCAACAGTGTCGAAGAAATTATTAATTGTTTTGTATGTTTTATAACATTGTACTTCAACGACTGTTGACAAAAATAAATGGAGTTGAGAATTAGGTAGATGGAATATATTTAATTTCCTCCATAATTGGCTTAATAGTACAACTTCAAGAACCAATCCAGACGTTGACGAAACCTGGCAAGTAGCAAATTAACTAACTGTGGCCGCAGGCGCGTCGCTAAATTTCAAAGGGAATTAGGCAGCAAATTTATTTTATTCAATTATCATTATTATGTTGCTCAGAATTTAACATCATTTGTCCGCAACAACAGTAGACGGTGGTGAAGATAAGAAAAAAAGCCACAAAATAGAGCCCCTCGGAACTTTCTGTAAATGAGTCTAGATCTTAGTGACTCCTGACATTACAAATTTTTCAGGGACTCAGCACATGCAATATTCAAAAATTTTACGGACTAATATGCAACCAACCCAACCAAAAACCAGATACAATAAAAAAAAGCTGCTTCAATTGGCACAACGACATTGATATGGATCTTCCAAGTGGTCTAAATAATTCTGTCTTACTATTCAGAAAGGAAACTGATTTTTCAGATCCCTTACAGAGCTCAAGTTGCAAGAATCACACAAAAATGTTCGATATTCACATAAATCCCAAAAATGACAATAAATAAAAACTAAATTAAGAATTCAAAAAGCAATGTAAGTGTATTTGCACAGATGTATCCTGATTCCCTCAAAATTCACAAGTGTTTTTTTCTCTCTTAGCTGATGTGTGAGATCTGAAATCGCGACTGAAGCTTGTTCTGCTGCCTTGAAAAGACGGTTTCTTCTAATGATTGATGACTTGGCTTCATCAGGGAAACAGGTACGGTGATAGGCTCCTGGTGAAATTACCGGTACTTTCCGATCTCAATCTTCTTCTTCTTAAGTGCCTGATGCCCGTGATATACAAAAGCATCTATGATCCCAGATACCGTGAAGACACCTGGCACATTCAGAATTCCCAGCTTTGAATAGAACATCCAGAGCAGGAAAAAAGGTATGGTTCATATGTTTCAAGTAAATTGATTCCATGAGGATTACCAAAAGAAAATTTGATTCCATATGCAAAGTTGAAGAGTAGAAGAAAGTTAAGTGCGTTAGCATTGTGCACAGTTTCATTTACAGGTCTATAAGCTACAAATAATAAAGTTTCCTCTATTTCTCTTGCCAATAAAAATGATCAACTTCACAAATATGTAATATTTGAAGCTCATTTGCAAGTGTTTATTTTGTAAAAAGTGTGTCTCTGTTTGTGTGATTTATAGTGAATCCATAAAGAATGATTCAATATTGACATAAATCTGGCATATAATTCAACCATAACACCAAATGTATAAAAGAAAGAAAAAACAGGTTGTGAAGGAACCTCCAACTATAGCACAAATGTTTGTCAGGAAATGAAGAAATGATTTATTTTCTTCAGTGAATATCACCTGCAGCACAAAATAAATTAGCAAACCATTTTACAGAAAGCAGTAGTCCATATAAAGAAATTTGTTTGAATTATAATTGTGCGAAATAGCCCAATTGCAGTAATAGTGAATTGAAGTTTCATAAAGGAGAAAAGAAGAAGCAACATCACCTATTGGATATATCTCTACATTTGCAATTTGATGCACATGTCCTAGATTTTGTAGGGTACAAATACGCACTTACATAAATTAGTACACAGCCACAAAAAGAACTGTATGGATGTTGACTAAATTAATTATGTCATTTCCTATGCTTGTACTCTTTTAGTCAATGCTTCTGAAAATCAAGTGATTCAACCTTATTCAGTTATTCTCGTATAACATACAATGAATACAAAATTAAGGCATGGAGACAATAGATTACCCTAACCAAAAGCGACGAAAAGACATACCTTAATAGGTGAGAAGTCATAGTAAAAGAATACTCCAAAAGGGGACTTGGAATGATCCTTTTCTTCTTTAAAGTGCTCAGTAACTGAATACTGCAAGTAGAATATTTTAAACTCTCGATTTCTCATGGTGTTTTAATTCATCAAGAAACAGCAACAACTTATCTAGCTACCTGGTTTGATTGAATTTTGTGTCCTTTTATGTCAATGTAAATTGTAGGAACAACCTGGGAAGAAAAAAACACATCCTTAACGTAATTAAGACAAAAATAGGCAAAGCTCGAAAAAATTGGGACGCTCCTTAAAGTTTTCCAATTTCAAGCTCGGTTTCTAATTGAGTACATACTGGATCAGTAATATTTCAGCTGGAAGTCTATATAGACCAGATTCTAAATTTTGTTATCTAGAAGTATAAGACAGCAAAAATGGATTTTTGCTTGTGTATCCCTAGAAACCTTTGAAATTGCACCTATACCCCTATAAAATTTGCAATTGGGCCTATGCTCCTTAATTAATTTTTTTAAAAATTGCACAAATACCCTTGTTATTTGCCTCCATCAAGCTCCATTTGAGTTAAATGACTTTTTGGGTTAAAATTTTGCTAGGGATGTTAAAAGTCAGTTTCAACCTTATTACTTGACAACCCTATAAATAACACCAACTTTTTGTACTTACAATATTGTGGGAAAAAATTTTAAAAAGTTTATTGTGATATTTTTAAGGGCATAGGTGTAAAAAGCAAAAGTATCTTTTTATATTGCCACATCAGCGGAGGTGGTTGCTTTTGGTAAAATTTAACCACAACAATGTTTGTGTAAATTTTTTGAAATTTGAGAGCTATAATATCAATTGCAATTTTTATAAGGGTATAGGTGCCATTTTAGAGGTTTCTAGGGGTATCCAAGCAAAAATCCAAAAAACAAGAAACCAATGAGCTCCTAAAAAGTCAAAAGAAAATGAAAATTTCTTGGTAAATTAATGAGATTTTGAAAAATATGGAATTTGGAACATAAAAGTTTGGAGAAGAAAACAAGGGAATAGGTGTTTTAGGAAAATAGAGAAAATAATTGAAAGATGGGAAGAAACACACAAATAAGGATAACTTTGAAAATTGAAAGAAAGAGACCATAGAGTAGTGTTTTAAAAAGCAGCTAAATTCGCCTAGGATTGGATTATCACATATGTGGCGCAACCACTTATACAGGGACCTAGAGGTTGAGTAAAACATGAACTATTTTGCATTATTAGATGGGATTAACGTTAAACCTCATTATAGGCAATGTTTATAGATCATATACCACATCATGCATGATGTTTCAAAAATACATAATATTCTATTGAGTATATTTCAAATACAAGAATATATCATGGTATATGTTAATATGTTATTGTATGTATATGTCCATATTTAGTTTTTTAATACCGCCTAGGTGTTATATACAGTTTCCTAACCACCTGCATACATTTACTGCTCTTAAAACTTGTGATAGAGACATTCAATGAGTAAGTAAGTTAAAAAGGGAGTTTGGCCCATGAACACAGGAAAAATTCAACCCTAAAACAACAACAACAACAAAAGAAATCAATCCAAGCCAATGTCCAGATAGGAGAACCTTCACTCCAAATACCAACTCTTGCACAAAAGTAGATCTCAGAAGATCTAACAAGAGAACAAATCATATCATCAAAATCTTATCAAGTTTCCCCTAAAAATAACTTTAAAAAGAAAATCTCAGAATGCAAATGTAAAACAAAGAATCAACCTAAAGTCAGCTCAGTATAAGATGAAGAAACTCATATCAGTCATACGTGCATCAAATCAATGTTTTAAATGTGGCACACACATAAGCATACAGTGAAGGGAAGCATGATCTACACAAGCTATGTGGGGTGCAAATATGGTTCTGAATTAAAATTGTTCAAAACTTTTCTATAGGTTTTCAAATTATAGTATATACATCAAAGCAAACAAGATTTAATGCCAAATCAAATGCACTATTTAATTTCATCTTTCTTGGATTATGCTATGAGTAGACCTGACCATATATGACTCAATCCGTTAATTCGATCCAAATTAAGTGAATTCAAATTTGTTATAATCATATTTGGATCGTAGTTACGTTGATCTGATTATGACAAAAAAAATTCGGATTCTAATCGAGTCAATCCATACAACCTGTTTATTTAGTCTAGTTATAAACAGTTCGAGTTGGATTAACCCCTTTACAAATTAGCCTGACTGAAGTTATTTAAGATTTATTTTGCATTGCTTTTGTTAGTCATTTTTTAAACTTATTGTTTGCAAATTCAATATTTTGTTGTTACAATTATTTTTTTAATAATGTTGTTGTTTTAATTGTTTTAAATTTGTTAAAATTGTTGGTGTTAGTTAAATAGGTTAAGTTGACTCAGATCAATTTGGGTCAGATCAAACTATGACTTATTTAATTAAACAAGTCGAATTTAGTTTGAATCCGACTTATTTAATAAATAGATTATCTTGGTCAGGTCGAGTAACCTATGTTAAAATCAGCTTGGGTTTGGATTCAAAAATTTAATCTATTTAGTAACAATATCGGATTTAGGTTAACCCATTTAGTATAATACTATGATTTGATCCGATCCGCCATCCCGAATTGCCAGGTCTAGCTATGAGTGTTTCAGACATCTGACGGTCTGAGTTTAAATTAGTTGTGTAGTTCGTCTTGATATTCTAGGACTCAGTTTGAGTTTCTTATTTAAAGAAAAATGTGACTAGATTTGATGAAATGATTTGGCTTCTTTTCTTTTTTTGCTAGATTCAGATTTTTGGAACAAAGGACTCATGGGTAGATGTGTGTATGCCTTGGGAAACTTTTGTTGATTATATGTTGCCAGTCTGATTTTCCGCTTTGAGTTCATAGACCAAACTCTTATTCTACTTTTAATTGTTTATCAAATCTTTTTCTCTTTAGTATCTTTTATCCCTGTTTTCAGAGTTCGTCCAGATTTATTCCTAAAACAACTCTTTTCAATAAAAGTTTTTCTATTTTGAGCTTCTGATTTTTCTAACTTTTTGGGTATTTTTTTGTGTTTCCCTATTCTTTGATAGAAACGAGGAATTCATTCAAAACACAAACTCTGAGGCTGCTAAACATTTCCATTACAGTAAACAATTGCCTAAAATTTTCATCCTGTTTCCAGTATCAACAAAGCAAGAAGCAAATTGATGCATATAAATGACTACAACAAGCAAACAGCCAATTAATACTCATTTAAGTGAATAGTAAGAAGAAAGTCATGCTCACCTTGATGAAATACTGGTAAATCCCTGACGAAGTTTCCTGAGTCCAATATGCACTAGAATTTTCACCAGAACCAAGTATTAAAAAGGCATAAAACACAATAGATCTCAAAAGTGAACAATGAAGTATTCAAAAGATGTATAATACAATAATTACCCTAAGAAGCAAACAATAATTCCCCAGAACCAACTATTCAAAAGGTGCAATATACAATAACTCCCAGGTGAACAAAGAAAAATATTTCTATTCAACTGAATCAAACTTACCCATCAAGTGGATTTACAACACCTGGGAATTCCTCTCCAAATGATAGTTTGTTTATTTTGTGGCTTATCTGATGCAATATAATAATAAATATTAACAGTTTTGCTCTGGACTAAAAATTAGACACTCATCCAAAACATCTTGCACAATTTTCTTAAAAATTAAGATGGTAATTGCTTCATTCCTGATACTTACATTATAATTTCCTGGTTGAATTGCCAATAACTCTTGGACATTAATGTTAGACTGGTGGAAGCTCTTTCCAGGGGAAAAGTGAAAATTTCCAGCTACTTTACTAACTTCCAAGAACCCATTGATTTTGCATCCTTCACCTTCTTCCTCTTTTATCTTTTGGAAATAACCCTCTCTTGTGCACTAAAAAGAGAATGGCCAATAAGCAGAGAAAAATGCAACTTCAAAACCTGATGCAACTTTACATTGCAGAAAGTTTCCAACATAAAAAATGACTACAAAGAAAGATGACTGTACGGCTTTGTCTTTTTAATTGAAGAAGCAAAGCTAAAAAACCTGTTTCTGATTTAACTGGTTATTGATCTTTGCTTCATCAAAAAAGGAAGTACCATAACAGAATCTATGGAAGGACTATGAGTTAAAAGAGGCTGATCACAATAATAACAATTAGCTGACACCTGAATATGTGAGAATTATTAAAAGGTATCTATAAATGCTGAATCAGTCCATCTACAAGGATGAATGAATTATGTTTCAGCACTCCACAGGGCTTTATGCATCACCCAAGTTTCCAGGTTATCAAGGAAAGATGGTTTAGGAACTTCAGTCTAAATAGGGTCAGTTAGAGGTTAATACTCACTGATAGTAGTCATAGAATGAGTGACTCACTCTGAACATCTCAAATATAGTCTCTGTCTAAAAAGGACAAAGTCAATGGCTATGTATAAGGTCATTTTTAATATATCGCATTTTAGGAAGTAGTTACATTCTTTAGATAAAAAGATGAAAAAAAATTTCTTGCTCAATCGGAACAATGTATAAAGCAGATAGTCATAAGAAAAATTTTCTACCAAGAATATGATCTCTAGAAAATTGCAGGAAGTTGTTTCCAAACCAACTGTAAGTGATAAACAAGTCAAGAAAGACAATCGCTAACATACCTGGTCAATAAGTTCTGGATTTGAAAGAGCCCACCCTTTCCTTCGATAAGCTTCTTGTACTTCTTCACATGAATTACAGCAGTCTTCATCTGACTGCAGTAACATATGGAAACAATTACAATCTAGAAAACTATGCATCATAAAGCTATACAATCAAGTTTTTTCAAAGAAGACAGATTTAAAAAATGAAAAACTTATTTACAGACTCTAAAAAAGGAAAGGAAACATACAACTTCTGCACCATAGCATGAACCACAGTAGGTCTCATTATGATCGAGTCTTCCTCCATGACGTTGCAAAGGCCTTTCAATCTGTAACACATAAATTAGTGTTTAAAAGATAAGTAGGTATGATCTAGAGCATACAAGAGCAGTTGATGAAAAAAGCAAGGTGAATTTGATGAACATTAATATAAGAATGATGCAGTACTAAGACAAATTGAATAGAAACTTGAATCAAGAGAGGAAAAAAGAGTAAAGTCAATCAATTAAACCAACGAAGTGGCACACTAGCAAAGTATTAAAGCCTTTAAGAGTAAGATAAAGATAGTGGAGTATGAGCGATTGACTTTCGAACCACTTTACATCTCGGTACACTCTTATCTCACTTTATTTTACTTCCTCTTATAATTGATTGTGATTGGCTCAAAATTGTTTTTCCTATTGGATCAATTTTCTTCTTATCCAAAAAAAGTGTTATTACTTTCTAAAACCTAATTCACTCCCTCCCTCCTCTTAGGTGGATTTTGTATTTTCAATTGATATCAGAACAAGGTACTCTATCATTGACTTAATTGTCTAGATTTTTTTGATTTATTTTAATGATTACTTTCGATATCTCTCCATTCTTTTAAAAAAGTCAATCCATAACTAGACTTTTCCTATTTAATGATACTCATTTCAACTATTGAAGATATAGGATTAGAATTTTTATTAAAATTATAAATTATGATCTTTAACACATAGTAAAAGAGGGGTATACTCCACCGAGTAAATTAATTAATGATGTGAGAATTCTAAAGTTTAAAATGAAGTAAAATAATTTAGATAAAAAAATAATTTTTTGAATGATAAATATATGAACATTCTTTATTCCGCCCTTGATCCTAATAAGTTCAATAGAATTATCATATATAAGATGACTCATGACATTTGACATTGTCTTGAGATTACCCATGATGGTACAGAGCAAGTCAATGAATCTAAAATAAACATATTGGTTAATTAATATGAACTCTTTAAAAAAAGTATAATGAGTCGATAACCAAAATATTCCCTCACTTTACGGATAATATTAATACCTTGAAATCTCTTGAAAAAATTTATACTAATAATAAAATGATAAAAAAAATCTTAATATTTTTTTCAAAGTCATTAGATTCTAAGGTGATTGTGATTCAAAAGGCGAAGGTTCTCAACAATCTGCGTTTGGAAGAACTCTTGGGGTTACTCATTACTTATAAGATGACCATGAAGGATAGTAGGAAAGAGGGGGAATGAAAATAAAAAGAACAAAAAAATTTCTCTCGAAGCAAAAGAGTCTAATGATGATGAGGAAAATAATGATGAAAAAATGTCTTTCATCACTAGAAAGTTCAAGAAGTTCCTGAAAAGAAGGCACTTGCCAAAAAGATCTTTAAGAAATGAAATGAGATACAATGATGATGAAGAAGAAGAGGTGCTCATATGCTTCAAATGCAAAAAGTCCGATCACATAAAAGTGAATTACTCTCTCAAATCTCAATTAAAGAAATTCAAAGAGAAGAAAAAAAAGACAATGGTGACAACTCAGGACAATTTCGATGAAAAAATAAAGATATCTCATTCAATGAAGAGATTACTAACTTGTGTCTCATGGCTATTGAGGACAAGGTCTGTGATTTAAGTTTTAATAAATTACAAGATGCATTTGAAAATTTATATGCTAGACATGAAATATTACTTCACAAGTATACTTATTTGAAACATAAGTTCAATTTGCTTGAAAATGACTTTAAATTATTGAACTTGTTTACCAATTGATGTAATTGAAAAAAGTAAATTAAGTTTCTTCAAAAAAAGAATCATGTTATAAAAACTTCTATAACATCTTATGATTGCGAAATTATAACACTTGTTTTTTATTTTGTAATTTTCCATTATCAAAATCAAACAAGCCCTACATTCTAATTCACCCACCTTCTGCTATGCTTCATACCAAAGATGCCCACTAAAGCATGGTTCAGAAAATGTGCAAAGCAAGCATAATTGGACATCAAAATTAATGCTAACCCATCTAATCTAAATTAGCCCAACCTATCAAGCAAATAGTAGAGAAAAAAAATGGAAAAGCCAGCTTGACATCTGAAACCAAAAGGCAAGCAAAGAGAAAAGCAAAATCAACACTAAAATATGAATATGATGTTAAAATTGAATGAGTAACCTTTGGTGCACCAATGCCACCTTGTCGTGACCCAATAACATTGCCAAGATGATCTATTCTTGTCTTGAGTATGTCATGTCTCTGCAAGAAATGCATGCCCTTGAGATGTAACAGATAGCAGATTGAGTAGCTTAATCAGATAGGCTACACAAGATGGTAAAATAAAACGAAAAAGGGTATGCACACATACAATATCACGATGCTGCTCCCCGCTGATATCCATGGAATCAACACTAATTAGTGAACAAGCAAGAGATGGAAAGGTAATATCGAACTGCATAATGAAAAGAAGAAATTGTCAGTCCCAGTCATTTTGAATGATAAAGGCTAGCTTCTGAAGAACAGCAGGTCTCCAGTCCATGTTCTCAAAACATAAAGTAAAGCCCTCTAATATTTTTATAGCAAGCACCACCCAAAATTCTTAATAGACTATAGTTCCACAAATAAAATAGTCGTCTTAACACCAGTCATGGAACTACTGAGAAAATACTGCAATGGAACTTGTATGCTTCATAACATGCCAAAATCACCAAATATAATTGAAAAGTATACATTTATCAGTTTTAAATGTCAACATGGTGCAAGTATAACTCCAAAGAAAATGTGCAGTAAAACTCATAATGTGAGCTGATACCAACATTGACTCGCAGTTTTTCTCCTCTTGAGGTATCTACAGTTAGTTTCGTCTCGGTTGCTGAAAACAGGAATAATCCTGTAAAGCATATAGAAAAGAAAAAGAAATACAAGATGTCAACACCCTCATGATCCAGAAACAGTAAGAATTTCATTAAGTTCTAGTTGGAAGAATTTTATCATCTTATGTAATTCAAACAGGTAAAGTGTCAGATATATATGATCTGTTTTATCATATTGGAGGAGAAAATTAGAAACCCTTCAAAGCAGAGTTATACAAACTATAACTTGTATTTGTTAAAAAAAAAATTGCTTTCCATACCACTTGCAAGATAAAATAGGTGCCAGTTTGCCTATCTACAAACTCTTGAGTTCACTACTAGCCTTCATTTCATTTTGTTTAACTCTTCATACCATTTACAAACTAAATTGGGCATTTGAAATCATATTAAGTTTTGAAAACAGAAGTAGATGGATCAGACATTGAGCATCTGTATCTCTTTCTAAAATCATTTGTAAATACTTTCAACTTGAAATGAGGCCTCAACGAAATCAAACTGATGAAAAACAAGGAAAGTAGAGTTCAAGGATGTTTCTGGAGCTTTTTCAGATTTATAGTTGAACTAACAAGAAACGTCATGACATCAATTTGAAATAAAACAAAAGTTTCCTAGTGCACAACTGACTACATATCTAAATGCTCCAACAAGGAGTCACTAAATTGGATCAAGCACAAGCTGGATACAGCCACGTGATCACTTAAAGCCTAGGGGCAGAAGACAAAGACCACAAAAGACATAAGAAGCTGGAAGGCCATATGGCACTAAATGTTATGTAGGGCCCATGATCAGCACATGAAGAACAACTTTCAGATCTTAAAGATAAGTCTTTATGCCCCAGGGCCCACTGAGAACTAGAAGCTTATTATTCAGTTAAACTAGAGTGACAGGCAAATGTTAGTAAGTTACAAGCCATCTTGAAAATAAAGCAGAAATTCTGCTTTCTTAAGTACATTCACAATCTTTCAAGACATTCCAAGTGACTCCAGTCCCTTTTCTTTTACATAGAAAACTATAAGTGCCTATCCCTTCTAGTAAGCTGTATATTATCAATTATAATAATCTACTATTTCCTATCATCAACAAACCAGAAGTCATAGAGGATAATAAATTTCACAAGGCCGAATAATCTGTGCACCAACATAATAATCAGTTCCCTTTGTGTTCAACTCGCTAGGATTAATGTGCTTCATCTGTCAAATTTTTGACAGTCTTGACTAGGGTAATACATAATTGTAGCTTGCTATTTCACAATCCAGTTCTATGGGGTAAATAATTAACATCAGCTTTGTTCCACCAATTATCGAAGTATGAAAAAAGGTCTCTACCACTGTTCTTTTAACAGAAAATACATCTAGTTCTAAGTTCAGCAAACATCCAACCATGCCACATGTTGTATTGAGCCCTTTTATTATCAACTCGCAATTACAAACTTTACCTCTGCTTGACATCTATAGTATTCATATCCAACAACTCGTCATCACGACTCCTATCATGGTGCAATTATTTCAGTAAAACCTTGGCAAAAACCAACTTAAAAATTGCTCTCTAAGACCCTATAAACTCAAAATTGACCTTGTCTCCAAGAAAGAAAAGGTCAAAATCTGACACAATTAGCCCAAAAGAAGCAACACCGCCTTACAAACTCGAATTTTTAGGTCAGAGAAACAGCAAAAACTCACTGGTTTCGGAGATGAAGAGGAAGAAGATGACGACAGATGATACGAGGGTGATGAGGCCGCCGGAGAGAGTCCGACTGTAGAAATCCTCGTTGATCTTGGGGTAAGCGTCGAGCTTCTTCAGCTTGTTCAGGATCTCCATCCCAAACCCTAGAAATCAATGCCCGAGAGCTCGGGTTTCGGTCGAAATCGAGAGAAATCACGCAAAAAGAAGCCTCTTTTGCCTCCTTCGAGCTCTTTCCTTTTATTCTGAGAAATAAAAACAATAATGATAAAGAATCCCGCTGCTGCCTAAATTTAATAATTCGAAAATAATAACCTAAGGGTAATTTAGTAATATCGGCAAGGTTGGAGGGTATCTTTCGTTGGATTTGGCGGCTGATAGATTCGCGCCATTTTGCGAGGCCGAGGGGTTCGGTGTGCTTACCGTGAAATGACGCAAATACCCTTTGGTTTGGTACAGAGGCCGGTTGGGAGTTGGTTCCGGTTGTTGACCTGCACGGTTTCGGACCATGGTCAACATGGACGATGTTTTTTTTTTTTAAAGGATTTCTAGCGCAACTTTATTTTTTTTTATATTTAATAAAATTGCTTTATAATTGATTTGTTTGAAGAAAATCGCTAAAAACTGAAAAATTAGCCCAATTTTCATGTAAATCAGCACCTTGTAGTGCTGGACTCTAAACTAGTAGGAGAGCTAAGTCATTTTATAAAAAGAGTACAACCAAATAGTTTATTGGTAATATCGCTAGTAAAATTTATCAATAATAATATTGTATACCATCAAACTTAATAAAATTTTAGTATTAACTGAAACATTAACAAAAATATGTTAATTTTTCACCCTCTTGAGTTTTACAAACATTCCAATCAATTCCTACTCATATTTTTTATTTCATTTAAACCCTATAATCTCATATAAAAAATGGGTATTTACAATTTTTTATATTAAAAAAAGCCCCTTGCTTTGAGATTAATATCAAAAAATGATTTTGATTTTAGAAGAAGACAAATTATGGTGGCTAATGTAGAATATGTTTAAGGATATCAATTTAATTTTGAACCATAGTCTTCCTCCGATTTACCTATAAAAATTCATTGGAGAGGTCATAGTGAGATTACTTTGATATTCAAGTTAGTGATGGTGAAAGCAAACTAGGAGTCCATATTTTTCAAAAACTTACTTATAGTCATTCGAAGGGTATGTATAGGTGGAAGATTGGTGAATTTGGAGATGAACTTTGAGATTTTATTAAGATAAAAGATCATGCATGATCTCAAGCCATGATGCCTTATCATTATGCTTCACTAATGGTGGATAGCACCACTCTGTGGGCTTGTTGGTGGGTGGGCATCATGATGCGGCGAGTAATACTCTAGTAGGGCATCAATTGCTCTTATTTTTTATATATTGTAATTTTTAGTGCCGAGATGAGTGGAGGACAATCTGGGAGATGTTGGTTCATCCCAAGTCATGTGGTTGACATAAATGAACACCAATATGGGTGCAGAGTAGTGCCACAGTCGCATTGTTGACTTGGCGATGTTATACGTGTATCATCTAACATGCATAATAATATCATTAGCTAATCCTCCCCCCAATTAAGGCCCCCAAGATCAAAATGTTTTTATTGATCTCTCTTAGTTGAGGTGTGTACAAGTTATTTTTTGGATCCTAATGTATATGTCTAGTTCTCCCACTTGTTGTCCATTGATTTTGTATTAATATTAATCCTTTGATTGTCTCACAATAATTAATAGTTGGTGGAGACTTCTTAATTTTTCATTGTTGGTAAATTACGTGAGAAGAGGAGGAGGAGGAGGAGGAGAGAAGAGGAGGAGGGGTGGGGGGGGGGGGGGGGGTTTGTGCATCTCTTTAGTTCTATCACCCATGTGAAGGGATGTGTGCCTTGTGGTACTTTGGCGATATTTCGTCGGATTTCAAGAGCTTGCCTCTTTGATTTTCTATTATGTGATCTATAAATTAGGAGCATAAGCTATCTTTCTCACATGTGCAATCTCTTCTGTCTACAAGTGCCTTATAGTGTATGAAATTTGAGTCTTATTCATTTATCGACGTTCAAGCTTTTTCTCTCCAAGATGTTGTTTAGTAGTGTTAACAAGTCTAAAAGGGTTAAATATACTTGGATATACCCTCTAGTGGATGCTCAGGCTTCTCAAAGCCCTCCTTTATTGCTCAAGGCTTAGACAATGCCCCTACTAAGTATTTATGTAAGTCTTTAATCCTCCTCTTGTAAGTCGTAATGACTACTAGCTGCTATTTAGATCAAGAGAGTTTTATAGTCTTCATACATATGCATGGGAGACATTTGGGAGTGCCTTAAAGGTGATTCTAATGGCTCTCTTTTCTCCTAGTAGATGGCGAGGTGCCAAAATCTCTCCCTCTGGTATTGTTGGCTTAGGGGATCACTCTCCAAATGCTAAAGTATTAATGATCTAATTCATGTGTTTAGGCTTCCCCTATAAACTGAGGTAGACTTGGTGGAAGAGAAAAGAGAAGTCGTACTGATAGATCAACCCTTTAGAGTCAAGTTTGTTTGGAAGTATTTCAAGCTTAGTATCCACTTTCCTCTATCTAAATTTATATTGGTTGTACTGAGGAGTTTCGACTTGACATTGAACTAAATCATGTTTAACTCATGGCGGGATCTAGTGAACCTTTGAGACCTTTTATGTTGTACAGGGGGTATCATGCCTTCCATGATCTTGTTTCGCATATTCTTATCTGCCAAGCTAAAAAGTGATTATTGGTACTTCATGACTTGCTCAAGTTGAAAATTGTTATGCTACCCTAAGAGCAAGCATCACGATAGGACCCACAATTGGGCACTATTTGGTTCAAAATCAGGATCAGAATTAAGATCAAGACTAGTAAATCACTTTTGTAAATTAATAATTTTTTATCAAAATTAATCCTACAATAATTTAAAGTTCAAAAAATTATTTAATTTCTTATAATAATTTAATTTAATAATAGTGTAAAATAAGTAATATTAATTTTATAAGAAAAAATAATTTTGAAAAATACTTATCTTGATCCTGATTTCAAACCAAATGGTACCTTAGTATTTATCCTTTTTACCAAGCACCCCAAATTTTGGTTAGAATTTAGGGCTTCAATGATAAAACTAGGGACTAAAAGTGGGACTAGTGTGAAGGAGAAGGCTCTTATCGAGAGGTGGGTCCAAGTTATGCCTCACAACATCAAGGACCGAATCAATGAGACTCTCATTGCTCACGTCGGGCTTAGTCATCTTGGTAGATGGACTAGCATCATTGATCCTCATTAAGGTGGGGCTCTTACTCATTCCTTCTTACAAGTCCTAAGGATGTGACATTTTGGGAGGCAACGATGGCTTACTTCATGGCTAGCAAGTGAGCCAAGAGGGAGCATGAGGTGGACAAGCGCAAGAGGCTGCCCTTGTTGACCTTTGAATTTTAATGTTGATCAAACTAAGAATAACAAATTTATTGAGTTATGAATAGGTTCAAGGATATTAAAAATTCATCCAAGCATATGAGATTAAAGCCTCAAGGATGATATTTGAAGAAGATAGATTAATGATGGCTTAAAGTAATAATTTATAGATGAAGCTCATGATGACTTGAAAATAAATTTGGGAGCTCAAGATGTAGATTAAAGTCAAGACTCTTCCTCTTAGTTGTAATTTTTATCTCTTTTAGTTTTAGGATAAGAATGAGATCATTTAGGGCTAAAACTCCTAAAAGACATAAAATAATACTTAAAAGTACCCATATATTATCAAATAAAAATGGATAACTTGATATTGAAGTTTTAACATCAACACTATGTGGAATTCCATACTCGTGGTGAGTAAAATTCTGCTTCGAATATTTTGGCTTAAAAAGTCCAAAGTAGATTTTCACTATGCTAATCCAAAATGTTGAAAATGATAGAATTAGTTCTGAGTGTGGGTAGAGCGAAAAACAAGCAAAATTTCACTTTGAGCAATTAGCCATTAGAACTTTCTCTCAAATGACTATTTGAGGGCTCCAAAGCTATTAGATAGTTTCATCTCTTCTATATAATTTTAAAGAGAATATCTAAAGAGTTCAAGGCCTCGTTTGGTTGGAGCTTAAGCCTAGGATCAGCTCGGACTGACCGGGCTATCTTTTAAATACTAAAAATTTGACCATACTAATATTATTTAATTTATTTAAATTATAATTAGAAAATGATTAAAATACCCTCGGTGCATCTCAACCGTCCGGTCTCGATCCAACGGCTCAGACTCGCTCCATTTAACCCTAACTATATATTCCCCTTCTTCCCCATTGCCGCCGCCCACACGCAGTAGAGCACTCTGACGTCCTCCTTCGCCGCCGACGACGCAGCAGACGTCATTGCCCACACGCAGCAGAGCACTCTGACGTCCTCCTTTGCCGCCGACGACGCAGCAGACGTTGGCGCCCATGCAGCAGAGCATTCCTCCCCTCCTTTGCCACCGATGACGCAGCAGACGCCGACGCCCACACAGCAGATCACTCCTCTCCTCCTTCGCTGCCGCCGACGCAGCAGAGCACTCCTCTCCTCCTTCGCCGTGCAACGATGATGACGGTGATCCAAAGGCAACATGCGCAACAACAGCTCCTGCGGGAGTGGCGGCAGTGCTTGGCTGATGACTGGGGGTGGTTTATACTCACCGGGGAGTTGGGTGAAGTCGGAGATGAACCGATCGTGCCAGACCTCGTCGGAGAAAACGCATTCGGCGGCGAGGACGGCAATCGTTTTGAAGGAGAAAGCTGAGGGCATTTTTGTCCAGAAAAAATTTAAATCACCCGCTAGCCAGATCAGTAACCAAATAAGATTTATTTGACCGTATTATCGTTTTACACTTTATCCCTTCTTTTGACATTGACCTTGACCTTGACCATCAACCAAACGGCTCCCAAAAGCCTTTAACAAGTCTCCATAAGTATTCTAAGTAAAATATTCACTTTTATATTTTCTTGCTCTTGTTCTTCAATTGAAAGACACTTATAGTGAAAAAAATATTTTATTCATCCTTCCATTTTCATTTATGATGTGTTTAGATGAATTTCGAATTCGAAATCGAGGAATTGAAGAAATTAGATAATTTCGGGGAATTGAGAGAATTTGAGAAATGAGATAATTCCGGTGTTTGGATGGTTATTTTTTGAAAAAAATTGAAAATTGGTCAATTCCCTCAATTCTAGATTCTATCGTTTGGGTTGCAAATAGAATTGATTAATTACATTAATTCCTCAAATTTTGTTGTTTAGTTGAAATAAGGATTGAGAATTGAATTACTAAAATATATTATTTAAAAAATTAATTTATTTGTAAGTAATTAGGAAAAATATAATAATTTTAAAATTGGTAGATTAATTTAAAAATAATAAAATTATAGAAAGGTCAAAAATAGAGGATTATATAAATATAATAATTAATTAGATATTTATTTAATATAATTTTGTTGTTCTCTTGTTAAATAATTTTTAATAAACTTAAAACATGTATATTTTTAAAAATAATTTATTTATAAGTAAGGAAGAAAATTTAACAATTTCAATATTAACATTGGTAAATTAATTAAAAAAATAACAAAATTATACAAAATAGCCCAAAAAGAGAGGATTATATAAATACAATTGGATCAATTAGGGATTTGTTTAATATAATTTTATAATTTTCCTGTCAAATATTTTTTATAAACTTAAATTACATATGCTTTATTTAAAAAATATTTTATTTTCAGGTAAGTAGAAGAATATTATAAATTTAGTATTAAAATAGGTAAATTAATTTAAAAAAAATTTACAAAATGCCTATGAAACAGAGGGTTATATAAACATATTTTAAGTAATTAGGAATTTTTTAATATAATTTTTTAGTTTTCTTGTCAAATTTTTTTTTATAAATTGAAAATACATATTTTTATTTAATAAATAATTTATTAGTAGATAAATAGAAAAATCTAATAAATTTAATATTAAAATTTGTAAATTAATTGAAAAAATTAAATAAATTTTACAAAATGAACATCAAACGGAGAGTTATATAAATATATTTTAAGTAATTAGGAATTTTTTTAATTTATTTTTTGTTTTATTGTCAAAATTTTTTTAAACTAAAAAACATACTTTTTTTAAAAAAAATTACATGTAGGTGAGTTGCTAAAATCCATTGGCAAAGCACCGCCAAATAATTTATCTAAAATTGACGCAGATTGAATATCTGATCCCAATTTTTTCTTGTTAGAAAACATACTAATTATGCCATTTTCTTCCACTTCCTTTGTTTCTTGCATGTTCAATATCTTGCTACTGCTCACGTGACTTTCATGATCAACTAACTGTTTAATTACTCCTGAACCTGAACCTAGTGATCAATTTATAAATATTTCTGGTACCATTTAGCTCGAGATCAGAATCAAGATTGAGATTAAGACTAACGAACCACTTTTATAAATTAATATTTTTTTTATCAAAATTATTCTTACAATAATTTAAAGTTCAAAAAACTAATACCTTTTGGTGCTGAAGATCCAACATATCCTATGAGTCTTGGAGAAGAACTACTTCTTTGAAGACCATCATGCTCTGAAATTTGCTAAGAATAATGTAGCTGATTGCTAAAATGTCTTCCAGAATTTGTATGGCTCAAGTGAGACTTAAATTTTGATTAAAATATGATTAAAATTGATATTTGTATGTCACTAAATTATGGCTCAAATATCAATTTCAATTAGACTTAAATTGTATTCTAATTTAACCGAAAATTGAGCTCAATTTAAACTTGAATCATTGAAAAATTTAAACTCAAGTTAAGTTTAATGCAAATGAACTAATTGGGTTGGATTCTTGGATCCAAATTAAACCTAAAATTCATCTAAAATTTAGGTAAAAATGAAAAAATATAAAAATTTTACAAATAGACTCCTAGATTGAATAAACTGTCATAAATGTCTTCGATTGAATTTTTCTTACAAATAGGTCTTTAAAATAAAAATTTATAGAAAATTCTAATAAAATCTTAAAATTACAAATTACTCCCATAAAATTTAGGGTGTGTAAATAAGTCTCTCAAAGAATTGATAATTATGATTTGGTCCCTATAAAACCAAGATTTCTAAATAAACCCCTTCAAAAATTATTATTTACAAATAAGCCTCTAGAATTTTAACTCTTGGCAAAAAAATTCCTCAAGAATTTTTACTTACGAATAGGTCTAAATTTTATTTAAAAAGGACCTTGGAAGTTTCAAAACTTTATGAACAAGTCCTTTTTTGCAAAAAAACCTCTTAAAATTATAAAATTATAATTTAGTCTAATTTTTCAAAAAAAATTACAAATAGTCTTTTCATAATTTCAGTATTTGGGATAAATATAACTTTCAAATTTTGTCGTCTATATCAAATAAATTTATCCATATCTATCTACTAACTTATCTAGTTTCAAACAAACCCATCCACAATTATCTAATCCAAATAAAACTCATCCACAATAAATAAATAATACTCTTGATCTAAATTTGAAAAAGATTCATTTCAAACCAATTCTATCTCTTCAAACTCTATATAAACATGTTAACTTGAAAAAAAAGAGATTAAAGGAAAGAATGCAAAAAAGGAGAGGACAACATGAAGATCAGAAATTGAATACAAAAAAAAAAAAAGTCTAGTGAGTTTTCTTCTCTCATCTAGCTGTGTGTCTTTTTCTTTTTTTTCTTTTTTTTTTTTTTGATGTTTCTTCTCTTTCTTCTTTACACTCTGTAAGTCTCCTTGGCCCATGCCTCGCTGCCCTTGCTAGAGACCCTATAGCCTAGAGCTTCCATGAGACCATCACCATCCACACGGTAGTCCTTCACCGCCCTCAAGCACAACTGCACTCCAAGTGATGGCCCATAGCCGCCCACTCCTTCGTGCTCCGTTGTGCCCTCATTGAAGCCTAGTTGTGCGAACTCGACCGGGTCTCCTATTGCTGTCCTGAGGATACGCCACCTCCACTTACTGCCTCACGCGAACCTCGCGCCACCTCTGCACACTGCCCTGTAGAACTCACCATCAATCTCTCCCCTCAAGACCGGTGCTCCTTGCCGCTTGTGACCTAGAATCAGCCGCCTCTTGTGGCCTAGTTCGACCGCCATCGCACCCCCAAGGGAGATGACCTCCTCGTCTTTAGCTGCCGATGGTGATCTCATCACTAAGGATCAGTGGCCATCACCGCACCGATCTCCTCTTCTCCTTCGCCGAGCTCGCTAAGTCTTCTCTGCTTCCAACCCGCATTGGCTGTTGACACCTCCACCACGCTGCCGGGGGAGAGAGGCCGGATCCAGCCTAGATTCGAAGTAGAAGAGCCAAGCCCTTCTCCATTGAAGAAAGAAGAAGAATAAGGGTTTTCGGGCTTGAGTTTGAAGAATATATATATATATATATATAATATATATATATATGAAAAGTGTTGGGCAAAAAAAAAAAAATCTGCCCCAAAGCAAAAAAAAAAAAAAAAAAAAAGATTTCAAGTTTGAAAGAGGAGAAGGAAAAAATAAAAAATATTATGTAAAAAAATTCAACAAAAATAATAAAAAAGAGAAGAATTTTCAATATTGTGGCCACTAGCAATTTTTAGGGCGACGATAGAATTCTACTAACATTGAGGTCACCCACGGCCATTCGAAAATGATATATCTCCATCACCACAAGCTAATAGTTCGGATTACACTCAGTCAGCCTTTAAATTTGCACTTAGTCAGTTTTCAGGCTCGCACTTAGCCAGCATTTAGGTTTGCACCCAGCTAGTTTTCCGGTTCACATTCAGCCAGCCTTCTAGCTCACACTTAACCAGCCTTCGAACTTGTACTCAGCCAGCATTCGGACTAACACCCAGCTAGTCTTCAGGCTCGCACTTAGCCAGCTTTTCAACTCGTACTCAGTTAGCATTTGGGTTCGCATCTAAGTCAACTTTCAAGTTTGTACTCGGTTAGCCTTCTAGCTCGCACTTGGCCAATCGTTAGGATTGCATTGAGTCAACCTTTGGGCTTGTACTCAGTCAGTCTTTGGGCTCACACATAACTAGCCTTTATACTCGCACTTAGCAAACTTTTAGGCTTGCAGTTACTCAGCCTTCAGGCTTGCACTTAGCCAACCTTTGGGCTCACACTTAACCAGCCTTCAGGTTCGCACTCAGCTAGCCTTCAGACTCGTACTTAACCAACTTTCAAGTTCATACTTAACCAACCTTCGGACTTGCGTCTCAGCTAGTTTTCAGATTTGTATCTAAACCTGTCTTCGGACTTACACCGAGTCAGTTCTTGGGTTCACACTAAGTTAACTTTCAAGCTTACAAACTAAGCCAACCTTTGGGTTTACACATTTAAAATTGGGTTATGAATCTATCTAAAATTATCATAAACAACCAACGACTTTCAAAGTAAATTGATTAATGTAAAGTAACCCAATCACAACAAATGGACAAAGTCAAGTTAGCTCAAATGGACTTAAATTAGTTAAAGAAATGGACTAAAATCCAAATCGAGCTGGACTCCAAAAGAAATCCCAATTGAGTTAACCAAATAAACTCAGACTGAACGCTAATCAAACTTGAGATGGGTTAACTTAAAATCAAGTTAAGTTCAAATTAAATCCAATTTGAATTAAACTAAACTCAAGTCAAAGCTTAATTGGGTTAAGTCAAATACAAACTAAAAGATTAGACTCAAAATCAAGCCAAAACCAAGTCAGCCTAAACTGAAGTGAAGTTGAAATAAATTGATTTGAACTTGAATCGAAGTTCATCAAGATGCAAATCCGGACTTGATAAAGATCCAACAAAGGATCGAACTTGACTTAAGTTAAATAAAATTAAACTTGGACCTAAGATAAATAGAGTAAAACTGAGTCCTATTGGGAGTATTGGAACTTCAATAGTACTCTGAGGCCATGAATAATGGATGATGTTACCACCTTAATCTAAACCAAAATTAATTTGAATAGAACTAAATAAGATCAAACTAAGTCTCGTTGGGTGTGCTACAAAAGCCTTTAGTAATATTTCAAAACTACATCTAACTCCATAAGTCGTTGGTGACGCTATTAGATCAAAGAAGTTAATTACCAACACGCTCAAAGCTGTTGGTCATACTTCAAAGCAAATCAACCCCCCAAAAAGCCATTTACAATGCATCTTTTAAGTTATACCCAACTCCATATACTGTTTGTGACACTGCCAAATCTAAAAAGTTAATAGTCAACACGCGTCAAATTATTGGTCACACTTCAAACCTATATCCAATCCCATAAGTCATTAGTAACGCTGCTAAATCAAAGAAGTTAATAGCTAATATGCTCTAAGATATCGGTCACACTTCAAAGTTATATTCAACTTCTTAAGTTGTTGGTGATGCTACTAAATCAATGAAGTCAACTAATAATACGCTTAAAGTTGTTGGTCACACTTTAAGCTAGTCAATCCCAGAAGTTATTGACGACGCGTCCTTCAAGCTGGTCAATCCTAAAAGTAGTTAACAATGCGTCTTTCAAACTAGTCAATCTCAGAAGTAGTTGACAACGAGTACCGTTCAAATTAGTCAACCCCAGAAGCAATTGATAACGCACCCTTTCAAGCTAGTCAACTCCAAAAGCAGTTGATGATGCCCCCTTTAAAATAATCAACCTAGAAAGCAGTTGACGATACGATTCTCAAAACTATACCCAATCTTATAAGTTGTTGATAATGCTATTAAACTAAAAAAAGTTATCGCCAATTTTGTATCCGTTGATGAAAATACTTCAACCCAAACAAAGTTATTACCTATACCTTATTAGTTATGAAAGTACTTCAAAAATCAAAGGCATTATTATGTATACCTTATTCACTATAGAAACACTTTAAAAATCAAATAAGCTATCACCTATGTCTTATTAGCTAACGAAAATACTTCAAATTATGAAGTTATTGTCGATTCTTAAAACTATTAGAAATATTTCAAACTTCTCTTGTTCCCTTCCACAATTTGGATTGGACTCCATGTGGTCCAGTGCAAGAGGAGCAGGACAACAATAGACCTCAAAGCTTCTTCTCTACTCTTTTTTTCTTTTTTTATTTCTTTTATATTTTCTATAATTTCATATTAAAATTCATTATAAAATAAGGATATACCATTACTTAAGTCATGCATACTTTCTCAAATCAATCAAATTATGTTTTCTTCTTTTTTTTTGTCTCTATTTTATTAGTTAGGTTTCTCGTTTCAAGAGGTTCCTAATACTCATCGGAATAATTAATAATAAGAGTTTGTGTTTGTTGAAAGTCATATTTCCACTACTTAATAGCATATTTTAAATTAAAATAAAATTTAATTTGTGATTTGTGATCGCTTTCGGGGCCTTTGCTATTCCGAGTGGTCAATTTTAATCTCACAGCCTCTTCTGCTCTTCGGCTCTTTAAATAAATATACTTGAAATCAAGTTTATTTTTATTTTTTTCTCATAATTTTCTTGATAATGACAATACCTCTTTCAATCTTTTTTATTTATTTTGAGAATGAATCTCAATTCTTTATTAGTAATATATATATATTATTTTAAGTTTATTTTTGTCTTTGTTTTTTTTTTAATTCAATGATTTATTATGATAAAAAAACAGTGATATTCTCTCTCTTATCTCGTGTGCTTTTCCGTTGTCAATAGCTCATCCAAGGAGTGTGCTTTCCCGTTGTCGGTAGCTCATCACGGGAGTAGCTGACAGTCGTATTATTTTGTAAGCTCACATAGTTTAGGAAGATAACACTCAGACGTGTTGATCCAAAACCAATTCCTAAATTTCATTATTGTCTCATGCACAATTACTGATCCCTTCAAAGTTTTCATCAGAGTTTATTTTTCCGTTTTTAAATTTTCATTGTTTTCATGACACCATGTATGATTACAACCCGATTCCTCCCTCCATTCTCTGAACTTCTTCTATAGCCAAAATATTTTTTGAGGGGCACAACCAAACAGTTCGCTATTAACTACTAATCAATGATGTTAGGCACTATAAAATTAATGTAGGCTATTCATTTAATTAAATTATTGGTATTACAAACACAAAACTAAGAAACATGATTGGCACTTTGAAAGAATATACATCTACAATCGACAATTTTGCAAATCTAGAAGTCAAAATTAACTAAAAATAGAAATTTTGATTTGTCTCTTCATAGAATTGAACCACAAACACTATATTAATAAATATAGTCAGGTGTACATTTTTTATATTTTAAAAGAGTATATATATGCAATTAACATTTTTTTTTTCAAACTTACAAACAAAAAATTAACTAAAAATAAATAAAAATAATGTCTTTTCATTGATTCGAACAGGTTACCTATAAAAAAAAAAAGAAGACATATTAACCATCTCATCCAAATTAATCTTATATGAAAATCACAATAGCCAAATAAAAATCCGCTATTGATACTATATCTAAAAACACATTGACAAACTGATTGTAGCTTTGATTGGATTCTTAACTGCAAATTGGTACTTTGCATATAGCAGAGAAGAATCCATGATAAGGATCTGCAACACAAACCACAAAGGGCCTGGAAGACTGGAACTTTCAATTACAATTTCATATATAAAGATATAAAAAGGCTACATTTGCTTATGAAATATAAATACCACAAAGGAAATTCTTATAATTGGCGATTTCTCCTTGTCGCAACAGAAGGTTGCGAGGGCCCAGCCTTGGCTGCCATGGCTGCTGCTGCTGCCTCGGTTATATAGGTTCTTAGCCTCTTTCTTGTTTCAGGACTTGATACTTCTTGGTTATGGGCATTAGTTAAAGAGCTTGAGGCCAGGCTTTGGGCATGAGTTGCTTCTACAGTTTCTGCTCTGCAGCTTCTAAGCCGCTTTCTCGATGGAGGTTTAGCTGAAGGTGCCAGAGTTTGTTCGACTTCTGTGTCTTCTTCCTCTTCAACTTCCTTATCTCTAACCAAAAAGGGCCATTCGGTACTACAGCCAGGACAAACTCTAGCAATCTGTTTTCCCATGTAACAGCCAGAGGGCAAAATTTGCACTTGAAATGATCAGAAAACTTGAGATGGCTTAAAAAGTTCCTTTGATAATTAAAAGGTAAAAGAAGATAGGGAAGATGAGAGATGGAGCACCTTCCGCCGTGAAAATTTCTTTTTCAAGCAGTAATCATGAATTCGGACGGTGCAATCTTCATTTGGGCACATAGCAGCCTGTTGTCACATGAGTTTGGCATAATTAGAGTTTGATGTCATGTGAACAGAAAAAGGCACATTAAGGCGAGAATGCACGTGAACAACATGATTTAAATCTCAATGGAACCGAAACATTTCAGTTTTGGTCAACACCTCATCTTGCAGCTCATTGCAATCAACAAAACATCAGAAACCAAAACCACACCAATTGGTTTTGGACCCCTTCCGAAACTCAAAACTGTAAAGTGAGAATCAAAACCTTGTTATGCAGCACTAATTCACCCAAAAATCACCCAAAGGCTTTGATGACTTCAACAACATTAATATTAGGAAGAACACTCAACAATGGAGGATTTTGTTTTAGTCATGAAAAGGAAATGTACATAAGCCTAAATCATGAAGTTAAGCTTGGGAAATGCCTAATGCAAAACATAAAACACCTACTATAAAGCACTGCACAGATGTCAAGTTATTATTATTATTTTTTGTTAATCATGTCAAGTGATTCTACAATAGCCCATGACAATATGCTGAATCCTTAGCTCCACAAGACCATATCCCCCAGGAATTTATGCTTCTATAGCTATAATAGCCCAATTTATTAATTCTGCTGTATGAAAATTATGGCTCTAGCCCTAAGTCAAAGTGTCAAATGATCAGTTGCAAGTGAAGATGAAGCAGTTCTTGACCTGAAGCTACATACTATTAGCAGGAATATAACATGAATTTGATGTGAAATGTACACCGTAGCAAATTCTGCAGGCCAGTCAATAAAATTTTGAATCTAATGATTCTAATCTCAAACAAGTTACCAAAATATTCTACCCCCCAACTTCATTGCATACTCTTCGCAAAGGAAAAGCATACCTTTATCCCAGCTTCATTGCAGGCATCACATGAAGGAATATCATTACTTCGAAACCAACTCCTGAGATCAAGAAAGGATCTGATACCAAGACCAATTTTCCCATCGGACATAGAGCAGAGCCAACCATCATGTATAAGATCATGGAGGGTTTTCTCTTTTTGAGAAAGAGAAATTTTCTTTAAAGCAGGAGGATTATGAGATTGACTATTCACAGAGTCTTGTGCAGTTTGAACCTGAAAGCAGAATAACAAGATAAATGATATCAACAATTCAAGTTTTTTATGTTAACAACATATCAACTTCTTAAAAAAGTTCTCTTTTACCTCAATATTTCTTACTCTTTGTTTCATGTTGCTCCATATTAACATAGAAAAGATTATGGTTCCTTGCATTTATCTTGAAACCTTGTTAAACATATTTGTATAGTCTCAGGACTACAAATTTCATTCTCCTGGCCATTTGTGGAACTTCATCACATCTCTAAGCTAAGTCCAACAACTAATTTGGAACCATCTGTTAGTTGTGCAAAAACGTCTATAATCTGTGTCTGGAAAACACAAACAGAAAAGAGACTACCAATATTTGTATAATCTGTGTCAGGAGGCCTATAACGGATTGGTCCAGCTAGCAACCAGCCAACCCGTGGACTGAAATTAAGACCCCAGTAGGATACAACATGAATAAACCAGATATCTTTGATTTCAAATATGCAATCTTACAGGCAATGAGAAATTCCATTCACAATTTGCACGATTTACCTTTTATCTCAGAACAAATGCAATTCCATATTCTTGATTTTTAAGCATCTACGTTTACCCAAGGAATGGTGCATTATTAAGGGGGAAAACCTTTAAAACATATAGTGGGATGAACAACTGTTGCTGATGTTGCACTGGATCTATACATATGCTCTATGGAAACTTTCAGCCTGGTTGCAGATCATCAACCCTTTCCCTTGTTAGTAAAAAACAACCAAGTCATCCACTTCGGGGAAAGAAAGGGACTTTCTCTCATTCTCAAGGTGAATGCCCAGCCATCTTAGGAGTGTAGCAAATACTTAGATCTACATTTTCCCTTTTTTTTTTTGCTTTGTCCATATTTCCCAAATTATTACCATTTTGAATAATTTTGGTCCATTATTTGAAATATGATAAATTCAATTTGAAATCCCAGGTTGGCCATGCAAAATTTCATCTCTATATATGATTGAATCTTAGAACAACATACCAATTGAAAATTTTATACTTGCTTCTGTTGATGATGAGCATGCAATAAAATGGAGTCTATGCATACAAACCTGATGATCAAGACGAACATTGAGAGCTTCAATGTTGGTTATATAACCTTGTGTAGATATATCTTGAATGATTGCTTCTATCTGTAAACAGGACAGTTCATGTCTGTCAAAGATAGTAGCAAGCTGTCAAGGGAAATGGACAGATATCTCATGACAAATTCATAATAGAAGGACATATAGTTATGCCTATTTCTATTGGTCATCCTGCCAGAAACAATGATTCAAAATATATGCATTAAGCTCTATGCAATATATGAATTGATTTTAAAAAGCATAAGGATTTTACATGTTACAGGAAACAGAAGCCTGGCATCTATTAATTAATTAATTTATTTCTTTTGAGCAATAACCCTGGCATTTATATCTGGGTTGAATAAACAAGTTATGTGACGATTCATCAATGTTTGGTTTACACTTATGTTTTTTCTTTTTTTTTGAGTTGAAAGGTTTACCTTAATGTTGTAAAGCAGTTTGAAGTTCTTCCACCATATTTGGAAAAAAGTATAAAATACTAACAAATTCCTTTGTATGTGAAATGTGCAGAGTTGCAGTAAAGCCGTTGCTGCAAACTACATCATATCATTTGATTTTTTTCATATTCAATTGTAGCTAGTCTTGATCTTGTAAAACACCTACTCAACTTAAGAATTTCATCTCTGTGCAACCCATTAGTCTCATAACATGAAGAATTACATGTTCAATAGGGGCCATTCAAATTCTACCATTCAACTTCAAAAAGGATCCCATTATCACATAAAACCCTAGTTCTCTTGCATTTCATTAATCCAGTATTAAGCCTATAGTTCAAATTTTGTTTTCACTCTTTCACTATTCCATTGAATAGTTAGCTCAAGTACCTAAGTCAGTTATTTTTTGCCCAATCAAATGAATGCTGAAACAAGGCAGAACCTTCTGATCACAAGGTTTTAGCATCATGATTTTATATGAACATTGATACTGCGTTAAATATCGATATCCACCACAATTCACGATATAAAAGAAGAACAGAAAAGAAGGAAAATAGCACACGAGATTTATGTGATTTGGTCTACGACTTACTCTACTGACGAAGGCGATCCGCATGATATTATATTGATAAGGAAAAAAAAGAAAATTACAATGATGGAGACGAAACTCGAATATCACCAACTATCACAAAAGACTAAATAGTTTAGCTGTCACATGACGTTTTGAGAATCTTGATCTATGTCTCTCTATTTCACTTTATAAAACCCTTAAATGAATAAGGTATATATAAATGTAGTCTAATTGAGTTTGACTTAAAATAAAAGACCGACTCAAATAAGACTTCTATTAATCCAAGTCTTTTAATAAAAGATAAATATAGATAAGGATTAGACCCACTAAGTTACATCCTAATATAAATTCTAATTTAATTAAGATTTTCCGAAAAATCCGAATTCGAAATACAACTAAGTCAACAATCTCCATTTTGGCTCAAATTCTCTTTTTCTTTAAATTTGAATCTTCAACAGATGTCTCCGCCTTACCTCATAAGACAGAATCAATAGCCTTAAACATTGATTAAATTCAAACAGACCTTAAATTTTTCAATCGAAATCACATTTGTCAACATATCTACAAGATTTCTTGAACTATGAATCTTTTGTATAGAAATTTCGTCGTCTTCAATAATGTCCCGAATAAAGTGAAATCGAACATTTATGTGCTTTGATCTGACGTGGTACATTTAGTTCTTTGTAAGGTGTATGACGCTCTGACTGTTGGAAAAAATAGAAAGAACATATTAAGAAAAACCAACTTCTTGCCAATCTTTTTACCTATAGAGCTTATTTAATTGCTTCTGTAGCTGTCATATACTTAGACTCTGTTATACATAATCTTACGGTTGACTGTAAGGTACTCCTCCAACTAATAGATCCACCACAAATAGTGAAAAGATAACCAGTGAGAGATCGTCGTCGATCAAAACTCCAGCATAATTTGAATTGACGTAGCAAATAATTTTGGCATCTTAAACTTCTGGTAATTTCACCAAGTTCCAAGTATGGTTCTTTTAAAGGGAATCTGTCTCTTCATTCATAGCAGCTTGCCACTAAAAAGAATTCTTATCCTGCACTGTTTCTTTATAGGAAGAATAATCAACATTATTAGTAATTAAAGTAAAAATTATCATATCTTCAAAATCATACCTTTCGAGTGGCTCTATATTTCTTTAAAATTTTCAAAATGGAATCTTCTCAGAAATTTGATTCTTAGAGTTTTTTTTGAGGGTTTGACATATCTTGAATATCTTCTTCTAAAGGAAATATATACTCTACCTCCACTTGCATTATATCACTGAGATCTTCCTTGAGGGATTTTAACATAACAGTTTCATCAAATATTACATTTCTCTCCATAATTACACTAGAAATAATAGAATCTCACAAATGATAATCTTTAACATCTTTGGCATAACCGAGAAAAATACATTTTTTGAAGTGTGCATCTAATTTATTCTTGACAAAATGCACATAAGTAAGACAACCAAAAATCTTTAAAAAAAAATAATTTACAGGTTGACCAGTTCATAACTCTTCAAAAGTTTTATAATTAATAGTTGTTTGAGAAGAACGATTTACAATGAAACATACTATATTGACTGCTTTTGCTCAAAAATATTTCTCAAAATTAATTGTATTGAGCATATTACGTGTTTTCTCTAACAAAGTTTTGTTCATACTTTCAACCACACCATTTTATTGAAATTTTCCTGGGATGGTAAAGTAGAGTTCGATACATTTATCTTCACAAAATTTGAGAAATTCTATTAATTTGTACTTTCCGTCATTATTACTTCTAAACTATTAGATTTTTCTACCAGTCCTTTTTTCAACTGAAATTTTCCACCATTTGAAAATTGAAAATACTTCGGTTTTGTGGTGAAAAAAATAAATCGACACTTTTCTGAAAAAATCATCAATAAAACTGACAAAATAACGAGCACCAGATTTTGATGGAATATGAGAGTACCATACATCAGAATGAATATAATCAATTAAGCCTTTAGTGTAATGAGTACTGGTGTTAAACTTTAATTTGGACTACTTACCATAAAGACAATACTCGCAAAAATCCAATTTGAATGAGTTGTGGTCTTTCAGTAAATTTTTTTTTTGAGTTCAATTAAACCTTCCTCACTCATATGACTGAAACACATTTATCATAAGTGGGTCATATCAGAAGAAACTTGAAAAATTCCTGCTCCATTTTCAGCAGTTTTTCCTACTAACTCATACAAATTTTCATACTTTAGGTCCTTCATCACTATCAATGAAGCTTTAGCAATCTTAAGAACTTCACTTTCAGTAGAATACTTATAAGTAGAAGAATCAAAGGCACCCAAAGAAATCAATTTTTTTTTTAAATTAGTAACATATCTAACGTCAGTAAGAGTTCTAATAATATTATCGAACATCTTAATTTTGATTGTTTAAATTCCAATAATTTTACATGAATTGTTACTATCTATCAAAACTAAACCACCATTATAAGACTTGTAGTTTTTAAACTAATTATTATTATAACACATGCGGTAAAAACAATCAAAATCAAAAATTCAAGTGTCATAATAACTATCAAAATTAGAACTAATAGAAAGAATATTAACATAATTATCATCAGAACTCCTTTCAACAACGGATACTTGTTCTTTAGACTGAGATTCGTTTTTTTCTTTACTTTGAACTTCCAATGCTCTTTAATTATATATCTCATCTTTTTACAATAGCTGTAGTTTATTTCTTCGGATTTGAATATAAAACAACTTGTTTTTTATCTTTCTTTGATACGACGTCTGACAATCAATGATTTTGAGTGTGATACATCCCCCTCAATATTTTTTAAATTTTCATTAGATCGAAAGGCAACAAAAATATCGTCAAATTTTAAATTTTTATCATATATGAGAGTAGCCTTCAAATCCTAAAAAGGAAGAGATAGAGACAATAATAAAATAGTTGTTTTATCTTCATCTTCAATTTTGACATCAATGTTTAATAATTAAGATACTAGTTTATTAAAAACATTAAGATAATCAACTATATTCGTATCTTCTCTCATTCGAAAATTAAAGAGTTTCTGATTTAAGTAAATTCGATTTGAGATAGATTTACTCATATATTGTTTCTTCAAATTTTTCCATGACTCTGAAGCTAATGTTTTATCAAGAAATGAATAGAGTACTTCATCGGTGATACTGAGGATGATTGTATTATGCGCACTAGTTTTTTAATTTTTCTACATACTTTCAGTGATATCTTCAGACTTTACGTAGTCCAACATATTTCTCAACCCTTATTGAATAAAATTTCCACGAACTCTTACTTACCAAATAGGAAATCCTTATTTTTCATTGAATTTCTCTATATCAAACTTCGTAATAAACATATTGAATCAAATTTTGATACCAGTTTATTGTACTAAATATCAATATCCACCACAATTTATGATGTAGAATAAAAACATAAAAGAAGAAAAATAGCACACAAGAGATTTATGTGTTTTAGTTTACGACCTACTATACTAACGAAGACAATTCGAAGGATATTGTATTGATGAGTAAGAAAGAGGAGATTATAATAATGAAGGCGAAACTCCCAAATCATCAACTCATACAAAAGATTAAGTAGTATAGTTACAAGACGTTTTTAGAATTTTGATTTATGTCTCTCTATTTCACTCTATAAAACTCTTAGATGAACAGGGTATATATAGATATAGTCTAACTGAGTTTGAGTTAAAGTAGAAAACTGACTCAAATAAGACTTCTACTAATCCAAGTCTTCTAATAAAAGATAAATATAGAGAATGATTAAATCCAATAAGTTACATCCTAATATAAATTCTAATTTAATTAAGATTCTCCGAAAAATCCGTATTCGACACACAACTAAGTCAACACATTGATGGATCTTTTGTGAATATCAAATCCAATTATTACCGAGGACAATGGATTAGGCCATTTTGACGCTTTTGGACTTCTCAAAATCTAAAATAGTCATAGATAATAGACAAGAACACCATCACTTTGCAATGATCACTATCAAGATCGAGAAATGAGCATCTCACCAGAGCCTTGTAGAATGCAATTTGCAAGATCGAGTATTTGGTCCCGAGCTTCGACTGCTCATCAGCAACATTATTAACAACCCCAAAATACACCTTCCCATCATACTGATTCCTGCAAGCCCTCAGCTCGAACTGAACAAAAGCGAGCTCTTTGTTAATCTTGAGGAGGAAATCGTTGAACAGCTGCCGATGCGGGGCTAAAGAAGAATCAAATCAAACATCGCCCAGAAATCAACACGGCGATCAAAATGAACAAAATTTTGGAGCGAAAGGGACCAAGAGAGAGAGAGCGAGGGATAAGCGCTTGCCGGGGTTTTTGCCGGTGACGGCAGAGAAGATGGAGTGGAGGTCGGGCTCGGGGAGGGGGCCGCGGGAGAGCAGGGATTGGATGAGCGCATGGTGCCTCCAGCTCAGAGCCATTGGATCTCGAACCAGGAGACCTAGGAGGAAGCCCTAGCTGCCATCGGAGACGGAACGAAGCCCTAATTTTTGGGGAAGCGGGAAGAGTGGGGGAGTCACGGAGCGGGAGTTCGGAATTCGGACAACAGAGGGGGAATCTGAAATGTTGTTTTACATTTAAACCCAAACATGGATTTTTGCCTCTTGCAAAACTTTTTGACAATTTTTTTTTTTTCTTTTGAAATTAGAACTTATTTTACCCACAATCAAGAGATAAGACATATAATAATGGATGGATAAAATCCGAATAATTGTTCAACTCTTTTTTGTAAATAATTGTTCAACTTTCGAGGGCCATTCCTGCAAACCAGTCCTTAAAAGAGACATTATATGTAAATATCTTGAAACCAGGGTGTCATATGTAATTATTCCCACCCGTTATCCAATTCCCTGCGTCTATCGCAGCCGCATAATCGAACGGAGAAAAACCATGGCGGGAATTTCACCGAGAAATTACCCAAACGGATGGCATCCGCCTCGAGATTCGCACCTCCGGCGACGTCCCTGGCCGGCGCCGCCTTCCTCCGGCGACCTCCCCGCTTAACCTCGTCCTCCTCCATCTTACTTCCATCTCCAGCAGCAAAACCCCTGACCGGGATCCGGAGCCACTACCGCCCCTTGGGTTCCAGCCCCGTGGCCGACGACGACGATGAAGACCCATTTTACGGCGAGAAGGCGCCGAGCTTCGACCTTGCCGTCGCCCTCTTCAACGCCGGTGACTTCAACCAGTGCCACGACCACGTCGAGGAGCTCTGGTATGGCGCCGAGGAGCCGGCGAGGACGCTGCTCCACGGGATCCTCCAGTGCGCCGTCGGGCTTCACCATCTCTTCAATCAGGTCGGATCTTGATCTAAAACTGGAATTGGAAGCCATAGTTGTCTGAATTTGGGGTTTTTGCGTTCGTCAGAACCATCGGGGGGCGATGATGGAGTTGGGGGAGGGTCTTTGCAAGCTTCGGAAGCTTGATTTTGATGGCGGGCCGTTCCGCGAGTTCGAGGCGGAGGTCGCGGAGGTGCTCGAGTTTGTCTACCGGACGCAGAAGGAGCTTGCTGCTTGTGAGTTCTTCGCTTTGTCTTAATTAAGTTTTCGAGCTTTTTCAATGAAAAAGTTTGTAAATTTACTCAAATTTGTCCTGTGTTCGATTGATTGCTTGTGATGGAGAACAACAGATTGTGGTGCGGCGATAACTATCTGTACATGAAGAAGGGAGACTCATCAACTTGGTGTTAGAATAGTTTAGAAACAAGATTCCTGGTTTAGGTATTGATCTGAATTTCGGATGAGCTGAATTGAACTTTATTGTGGAAATAGCATGCTGTCTCAGTATTGGGCAATGTAGTGCTTGATGGTGATAGCATGAGTATTAAAACCCCAAGGAGTATTGTAAAGATATAAGAAAGAATACACATTGGACAAGCCTATTTTTATTGGATTTGTGTATCTTGTGATATTCTGAACATGTGTTTCTAATTTGGAAGTGAGAAGAAGTGTGAAGTGTGCACTGAAGCTGCACATTCTGCGGTTTCACTTGTCAATGAGATTATTTTGCACATGCTTTATTTTCTGCTTTTTCACTAGGCTATACGTTACACATATATTTTGAAGCTTTAAGAATTTATATACAAAATTGTTGAGTCATATAGATTAATTTGAGATTTTTCTTTATCGGATTTATATGTCTTAGGTGATATACATTAGATTGAGATTTTTATAACAAATTTATATCCTGTGATGCTCTGAACATGCATTTTTGAATTGGAGAGTGATTAGAAGTAGCATCTATATGAATAACTTGTGAAACTAGTTAGTTCCTTGTGTTTGATATTATGTGGAAGCAAAATCCTGAAGCAATTTACTTTTAACATGGAAATCAAGCAAACTTTTTTGGTGTGATGTGATGGTATTTTAGGCAAACAGAAGTATTTAGTGCTCTAAATCTTGATACCATTTCAAGAAATTTCCCTTTCAAGATAACTAGTAAAACAATGTAAAGCAAACTAATACAAACTAAAACAAGAAATGAAGATGTAAAAATGGGGTGTCCTAAAATCTTCCAGCAATGTTTCCCTCGGCCAGATGAGTACATCGACAGAAAAAAGAGACATGAAGGATGCTTAGATGTTGCGTCTCATGTTGAGCTGCCATTGCTCCCCAGACTTTTTAACCAATCATATCAGAATTCAACAACAAATAATTTGACAACAAGTTTTTCACAAACATATATAGTAGCCTGTATGTATGTGGCGTAGCATTCCATAAGGACCATAACTTATTGTGAAGTCATCTTCTGATTTAGAGCCAAGCATTGGGTTTTGGTTAGCATATTGTTGGGTTGCATGAAACTGCAGTATGCTTGTTTTCAGATGAAGTATGGAGGGACATGGCATTCTTTTGAGCACAATTTTTACTTTATATCATCAAAACTAAATACATTGAGGCATTTCTTGGTTTATCGCAGGCACTGAAGAACTCTGTCTAGCAATGGACGGGTCAGAACGATCTTACCAGCTACTCGGTAGCTTTGCTGCAGGCCAACCTTTGTATAGTTTAGACATGGACACAAATGGTATTGCCTGTATTGTCTTCTGTCCTGGCAACAGAACTGTTGTGGACAAGCCCTCAAGCATCAAGGTTCCCACACTCCGTGCCACAGAAGAACACTTCAGGGCCTGTGAATATAAATATTGATGGATAATATTGCAATATAGTGATCGATCATTTGTCTGGCTTCAATTTTTTTCTCAACAGCTGCTAATAATAGTGTACTTGCAACGAAGTATTTTTGGTGTAAGAATGGCATCTGAATTGCAACAAAGTATTTTTCAAAGTTTTGAACTACAGTTTCAAGGTGAGGAGGTTATAGTCGTATCATCAATGTATATAACATTGGTGCTCAATGGAAATATTCCTTTCTTATTGCACTGCTTGAGTATTTGCCCTTCATGTGTATTTTCTTTGCTTGGATTTAACTCAGAAACTATAATGCTTGGAAAAAGGTTTTTTGCAAATATCCCCCTAAACTTTTGTGGTACTTGCATACAACAATGTCCTTACCCTTTCCATTTTGTGTTTGTATAGCTTGTGCTAGATTTGGAATGATGGAACGATGATAAACTACAAAGCTATCAAAGAATGCAATGATTAGATATACATCTTTATCATATATCTTATCAAGTTCCATACATTCACCTCAAGTTTTGTCCGTTGAATCATCTAAAACATTCTAATTACATTAATGAATTTAATTAATACTGTAAACTTACTAAGTACATTGACGAATCTCTATGGTGTTTTGAATATTCTTGAATAAGAGCCTACTTGGGAACTTACCCACATTATGGATGATGACACTCGTGTTAGTGTGGCTACTAGACTATGTGGTTTTTCAATTTCAACAAATGTTGGGTGTATTTTGCAAAAAAAAAAAAATCCCTTTTTGGCTTGGAAAACACATTTATTTTAGTATATAGTTTCTTTTAGTTTTCTCTTAATAAAATAAAATTTTAACTGATCCATCAAATTGGGTGTTCTTTGAAAAGTTACAACTATCACCTGCTATTTGCAAGCAAACTAAAAAAGTTAGGGTCATTATGAATATAAAAAGATGTTAGCTTTTTCTGCAAAGAACCAAAAAATGTTGGATGTTTTCGGAAAAAATAATGAATATCATGTGTTATTTGCAGTTGAACTTAAACAATTTAGGTATTTTATAAATATTGAAGAACTTGGGTGTTTTTCTGCAAAGGGCCCCATAATGTGCAAAGATTGAAAGTATGGGTTCTTGCAATATCAAGAAAATGTTATTCAATTTTGAGTTTTAGCAAGAAATTATAATGAATTTATAAAAAATACCTCTTTTATTATTAATAATAAAAATTTATTTCCTACTATAATTAAAATTTTTAAACAACCACCTCCGATCAACATATATTTATATTTAGTTTTTATCATTTATTTTAATATGAAAAATACCATGATGCTCATATTTCTTACACGCAAGTGTAAAAACTTATTCTTTCTAAATTTTTTTTCTTTGAACAGAAGAATTTCAAACACCCAAAATTTATTTTTTTTGTTATTTTGTTAGCTTGTAATGGTAAAGACAGTATCCAAATTTTCTTAGGAAAAAGAAGGATAATTGAGAAAAAAAAATTCACCTGAATTTAAAATATAAGGAATATAATAATATTTTGATATTAGTCTAAATGTTAAAAATTGAATAAAAAAAATAATTGAGAGGTAATTATTTACAAATATTGACTCTAATATATGTAATTTTTCATTAATTATGATAAAAGAGGTGATTTTATACTATTTTTTTACAAATTTAACAACTTGTTTGCGTAGCACTCCAACATTTTATTGAAATTACAAAAACATCCTATATTTTATTGGGAATATATGAAAAAGATATTTTTTTAAAAAAAATGGCAAGTGTTGACTGCTTTGTGAATTGTTTTATGGTTTTTTTAGACCAATCTGGTAAAAACAAGTGAAGGTATAAAAAAATTAGTTCTAAGGAAGAGAGTGAATAATTTCAGGGATTTTTATGTAATAATGAAAATATAGGAGACCATCGCGTAATATTGATTTATGTCAGGGACTTATTTGTAATTATAAGTCTACAAATCCGGACAGCTACCGATGCGAACTGAAACTCTCGCCGCTGGATCTCCGGCCACCGCTGCTCACCGGGCTTCGCTTCTACGGCCACTGCCTTCAGATCTCGCCAGGATTGTCGAGAGCGAGAGAAAGAGAGGAAGAAGAAGGAGAAGAATGGAGGGATTCAGCGCCTCTGATATGTCCACGATCGGCGGCATCGCGACGGTGTCCTTGCTGCATTCCTTCATCCCCACGCACTGGCTGCCCTTCTCCATAGTCGGCCGCGCACAGAAGTGGACCCTCTCCCACACCCTCCTCGTCAGTGAGTTCTCCCCTTCCTCGATCCGCTCTCAAATGATGTGATTTTGAAGGGTTTCGATCCGGATTTGGTAGATTTTTGCTGTTTCTGGAGTGGGATTTGAGAATGCATGCCGGGTGTTTGTGGATTTGATGAGGATGAGTGGAATTTGTAGTTTCGTTTGGGGGATTGCGTGTTAAATGTTTTTGAATTTTGGGAGTGAAGGACATTGATGAAGAGTGGTAGTGATTTCATGGGTAGGGAAGAACATCTTTTTGGAAATTTTGGGAGATAGGTAGAAGAATTTATTTTCCTGGAAACTGGATTTTCCAATCATTTCCATGTTTTTTTATCATACAATGTGAAGTGCGTGTTCCAAACTTTGGATGTACAACGAAAATGAGAATAAAATGGCATCTTTCAGTTACACAATTTTTTATGGAAAGAGCCCTTTAGAAAACAATATGCAGAAGCTGTATTGTGCTTGGTAGCTAAAATGAATGTTCCATATCTTGGATGTGTCCTACACCAAAAAAATGGCACATCGATAGCTGTTGGATTCTTTCTTTAAAAATTATTAAATCGCAACAGATTTTTGAGACTGGGGCAATGGTTAAGTAGATTCTTATTGGGAAATGTTAAGAGGCATGGGTTTCAGCAAAGAAGCCTGTCTTGATCAATATAGGCCAATCGCCCTCGAGAACCAAATCATTTAAGTAGTTATATGATACGACTATTTCGACATGTTATAGATCATGCAACAATAACTGAGATTAGTAGGAGCTGAACATGATTAATGGTAATGTCTGTCAGGATGATAGGTTTGCTGTTCTGTTTGTCTTGTAGGTAAAAGTAACAAGCACAATAAAGGAGTGGCCAGAAAAGAATTTAGCATGTCTCATCAGAATAAGAGCAAGGTAGGATGTATGTCAACCAACAAATGATTGAGCTAGGAATTCTATTGGAGGGGCTGATCGGTTGAAGATTTAGAGAAATAAATAGAAAAAGGGTTAGGAATTCCTATTTATGCTTCACAGCAAGTAGATCTTGATAACAGGTGTATTTCTTCATTTTACTTGTTTTTATCTACATATAACAAAACTTGATGTGGGTAGGTTGTAAGCACAACATAAGACATATGTGCCAAAGGGATATGTTGAAGTACGAAATTATATTTGAGGGGATGAAATGTGTTTGTGGATGGTTAATTATGATAAAGTGTGAAAAGCTTAATATGAAATTTTGATGAAAAAAGGTAGAAGTAAAGGACTACAAATGCAAATAGGATGTCCTCCATGTAAAGTGAAATTCAAATGGTGCTGATCAGAAGGAAAAACTGTTTGATTGTTTATTTTGAATCTCATTTAGAAGATCACAAACATATCGAGGAGGTACTTCTGTGGTGATATATGATATGTTAGCCTGAGTGAGAATCAAGGGGAACTTATGTCTTATTCTTTAGGGCATTATATTTCATGATTTTTGGGTTTTAATAATCTTCAATATCATTTACAACCTTCTATATCAACAAGCTTCCTATTTGTATCTTACTTACCAATGACATAGCTGACATTGACAATGCATGCTGCACAATTGGTAATCAATTACCCTTTATGGTTTTTATTGTGGTGGTAGATTGTTTATTTAATTCATTTTAGTATGTCCACCTTTAAGCTCCATTAATCCTACCTCTTGTAGAAAAAGTACAGTATCATACTTCAGATTTGAAGCTTTCTTAACTCCTTGTGTTTCTTCTTTCTGTTTACCTATCAGATTATTTCTATTTTGCAGCGGCATTTGGAGCTGTTTTACATGTGATTTCAACCTCACTTCTTGGTATAACTGCAATCACCATGGCCAATACCATTGCTGGCGAGGAAACAGTACACAGGCTTGCTTCTATACTGCTCTTAATCCTTGGAGGAAGTTACATAATGTTGTTTGTGCTTGGGAAGGGAGGCCATAGTCATTCACACAACCATCCAATGGAGAAAATGGCTGTAGCTGGACTTGTTCTTGTTCCAGCATTGTCTCCTTGTGCGACAACACTTCCTGTATTCCTTGCTGTTGGCAACTCATCCTCTATGATGGTCCTTGCCATCATTGTGCTATTGTTCAGGTGTGTTGCTCTCATATTCTGACCTCTCTAATGGCAAATTTCTTCGCGGTTTGAACCCTTCAATTGGAATCAAGCACATTATTTTGGAAAGTGCTTCCTGACATTATTTATAATAAATATATATTGCATATTTGCCGGTCAGTGTTCCTTTTTTTGGGCACCATTCATGAATTGGACTGTATTAACAGTGTTACTTTCACGTGGGACTTTCACTGTATCCACTGGAAAAAATGGGACTGAGATAGCCAACAACTTCTCCTTTTGCTTTCCTATGCATTTCTGCTTGCGTGACCTCATATGGTAAGCATTTGCCTCATTCAGGCCCCTAATTTGATTAATGACCTGTAGCTCCAAAATCCTGACAGTAAATGAATGGATGGAGATAGGTGTCAAGAGGATATAGTATTCAGTCAAAATTGATAATAACTGCTAAGGCTCAAGCTAATTCCTTAAACTATCAAACACAATGTTCAAATATTTTTCACTTTGCTCTTCCTTCAAGTACAGTGGCTTCATAGTAACCTTCCAAATTTGGTGGACTTTGATTTGGGTGTTTGATAGATCAGACAAGATATGCACATACTTGTTATCCTTTGTAGAACACTCCTGGCTGCAAATATGCTGTAGTTGGTTATATCTAGATGCACATTAAAGAAAATTTGACACGGACAAGTCTGCCTTCCGTGGCATGACTCAAGCTAATAGAGTTGGGAAATCAAGTTCAAACAATGATGTCTCTGTTCTTGCTGAAGCAAATTTAGAAACATTCATGTTTCCTTAGATAATTCTTTGAGTTTGAATGCTTACATGGATACATTTGTGAATGTGAACTGCAGCACCATAACCGTGATGACATCTCTAGTAGCTCTCTCATTCTACGGGGCCAGCCAGCTCAAGTTCCACTGGATTGAGCGATATGACAAGCTTCTCGTTGGATCAGTCCTGTGCATGGTTGGGATTTTGACATATCTTTTCCATGATCATGATGGTCACCACCATGGAGTTGGGGAACATTTGAACAGAAAGCTCATTGTCTAGTGAAGATTCATTTGCTGCAGTTATCACATTCTCAACATATATGTTACCCAAGAGAATTGGCTGCTCCTGCTTTTGTATGTCCACATGCTTACATAACATTAGATTGGCTTTTAGTTTGTCATATGTCGTGAGTTCTATGATTTGAAAGATGTACTGTTTGGCTGATGATTTTTCAGGATTAATTATATGCATATTCCTCCCTGAAAACTTCAAGTTTTGCAAATTAACTCTATAATAATTCCTCCCTTACTGTCAGAAAGAACCTCTGCTAATTGTATGCCACTGTATCCACAGTGCCCATGTTGGTAATTTTTATATTGTGTTTTATTATATTTTCAAAGATGATACAATTTGAAGGAGTAGAAAGTGTGGAGTCATGCAGATATAAAGAATTGTATTGCATGTAAATTAATCAGAATATATAAAGTTTGCACAAAAAAAAAATTTCTTTTGAGATCAAAGATCTTTCTCAGACATTGAATAATGGGCAATTTTTATGCTATTATTTGTTTTATTGCAAAATATAAAAATCCAACAATTATAAAGATGTCATTTTTCACCTTGCACAAATATTTACAAATAAATTGTGAAATCATTAGAAATAAAAACAAAATTTTATTTACATGATATTGCCACAAAATCATAGGAATGAATTCATGGTCAAAATTTATTGGAAATGCATGTGTAAAGGCTGGGACTTGCAATGCTTCCATTGCAATTCATATTCATATATTTCCATGATTTGGTATAGATATCAAGCTCATAAAACCATGGCTGATTCCTTTTACGAAAAATTCCATGGTTTTGAGGGAGAAGATATTGATTTTTGGTAAGAACATCTTCATCAATATTTTCGCCTTTCTAAAAAAAAAGTGGTTGCTTAAGATCTTGATGCAGTTATCTTCTCTTTTCTTCATGTTTCAGTTTGAATATATACATTTGAACCCAAAATGTAAAATTTTCTTAGAACTTAACCTTATTTTTTTGAAAAAAAATTATTTGAAACCATGCCTGAGGCACTAAAAGCCATGATTAACTTGGTGTTTGAAAATAAACTAAAAAAAAACAAACTAAAAGACTTAGGGGTCGTTTGGAACAGGTCAGGGCTAGGCTGACCCCGTCCTGACCAAATTATCTTCCAAACACCAAAAATTTGACTTAGATCGGCTAAAATACCCTCACTTGATTTGAACCGTCGGATCTCAATTCAATGGCTTAGATCGGCTGTTCCTCGAAACCCTAAGTATATATTTTGCAACCCCCCCCCCCCCCTCCCCCCCCCCCAAAACAAAAAAACACCGCCACCCAACACGTAACAAAGCTCCTTCCCCATCGACAATGCAACAGACGCCGCCCTCCTTCCCCGCCGCCAACGCAGCAGACGTCGCACGAGTCTCCCCCTTTCCCGCAAACGACGCAGCAGTCGGCGCACGAGTCTCCTCCTTCCTCGCTGATGACGCAGCAGACGCCGCACGAGTGTCCCCCTTCCCCGCTGATGACGCAGCAGACGCCGCACGAGTGTCCCCCTTCCCCGCCGATGATGTAGCAGTCGCCGCACGAGTCTCCTCCTTCCCCGCCGACGACGCAGCAGTCGCCGCACGAGTCTCTTCCTTCCCCGCCGACGATGCAGCAGTCGCCGCACGAGTCTCCTCCTTCCCCGCTGACGACGCAACAAACACCGCACGAGTGTCCCCCTTCTCCGCCAACAATGCAGCAGTCGCCGCACAAATCTCCTCCTTCCCCGTCGATGACACAGCAGACGCCGCACGAGTCCCCTCCTTCCTCGCCGACGACGCATCAGATGCCGCACGAGTCTCCTCCTTCCCCGCCGACGATGCAACAGTTGCCGCACGAGTCTCCCCCTTCCTCGCCGACGACATATCAAACGCCGCACAAGTCCCCTCCTTCCGCTCCGATGACGCAGCAGATGCCACACGAGTCTCCTCCTTCCCCGCCGACGACGCAACAGACGCGACATGAGTATCCTCCTTCCCCGCCGACGACGCAGCAGACTCCACACGAGTCTCCTCCTTCCCTACCAACGACGTAGCAGTCGCCGCACGAGTCTCCTCCTTCCCCGCGGACGACGCAACAGTCGTCGCACGAGTGTCCTCCTTCCCCGCCGATGACGCAGCAGACGCTGCACGAGTGTCCTCCTTCCCCGCCGACGATGCAGCGGATGCCGCAGGAGTCCCCTCCTTCCCCACCGACGACATATAATTAAGTGGTTCTTCTCAATCTTTTTGTCTTTCATATGGATCATGCTTATTCCAATAATTTCGTCATGTATGTAGGAGCCTAAAATCTACAACATTAGGAGAAAAAAAAACATTTTAAATTTATAGTTGCTTATTAACTTGCATTCGATCAAGTGATTTTCATAACAATAGCAACAATTGCAACTAGCTGATTTTCACAGACTCATACTGCCTCACCAGCATCTAATGGAAATGGAAAACCAGAGCTGGTACAACCTATTCTATCTTCATGATAAGACATTTAAGAATAAATCTTGTTTATTATGACTATTCCTTGACTTTTTATTTTTGTCTGTTGTTTGATCAAACCAAAAGAAGAATGTAGCTTAGACCAAAATGGAACACAAGGACTGGTGGTAATGTAGGTACTGTATGTGCATCATGTTTGCCAAATCTCATTAGGTTATGTTTCTCCTTCTCCTAAGTTGAAACTGCAACATTTGGATCTAACATATGCCCTTTTTGGCAGAGGAAGCCTGTATCGTGTAATCTGGAGACTGTAGTGAAGCTTGTTGCTGCTTCACAGCTTCTGCAGCTAACCTCTCATTTTGATGACAATGGACACAATATAATGGGTCCTTATCATTTCTCTTTAGAACTAGCATTGTGAGCTAGATTGTGGATTTTTCTGAGTTTTGGTTGATCTAGCAAACTGTTGTGAAGGGCTTTTACGCATGCAAAGATACAACTATAACAACTATCATTAACTTAATCTATGGATGAATACTTTACTAAATGTGGAATCTGCTTATATAAAGCTTGTTTTAGGTTTTCTTGCAAATCACTGTTAAACATGCTTTCATGTTCCACATATTTACTTGTTCAGATTTTACTACAGTAATGGATGCTCACAATTCACCAGTTCGGTGAAATCCTCGAACACAAGGAAAGGGAAAATCAACTCAGCAAGCTAGTCAGTCTTCTAACAAGGCAGGACGCGCTCTAAATTGGACTACTGATGAGGACACTTTACTTGTTTGGTTGCTACTGGAGGAACACGTTGATGGAAGGAACAAGGGTGGTAATTTCAGAAAGTAATCTTGGAATAAAGTTGTGCAGAAATTAAATGAATGATCTGTCGTGGTACGAGATGCAGAGCAATTGAGGTACAAATGGAAGAGACTAAAAGAAAAGTATAATGAATTTCAGTTTATGAAGAACAAGAGCGGATGGACGTGGGATTATGGCATGCATAGGCCAACAGTAGAAGATCCGAGAGTAATGAGAGATTTTCTTTATGGTATGTTCTACATTTTACGTTGTAACTTTCGAAATACAAACCCTAATTTTATGTCTAACACTTTTTTATTTTTGGCAGCACAACCCACAATACGAAAATACTTGGATTATTAGGTTTCCTCAGTTTTTTGATGTAGAACTAATGGTGAAGAGCTCAATTTTGACAGGAAGATGGATGCTATCATCGAGAAGTGCACCTTCAGAGCCACCTACAGCAAAAGAGGGATCCGATTCGACCGCCTCACCAGCGATGCAAAACAACACTGAGGCTAACGACGATCCATACAGTCATCTCGCTTGGAGGTTGTTTCCTGATGAGAACCCTACTTCTGTGACACGTGGGAAACATTCTTTTGAAGGATTTGATCGTAGCAGTGGAAGAAATAATAGGAGACGTAGTGGAGAGTTCCTGAAAAGTACTGCAAGCAATTCTTGCCAAACTGCGACTCCAGAGTCTTTGGACAAGTGGATGTAGGTTATGGACAAAAAGTATAGTGAAAGAGTTGCTGCAAGTGAGACGTTTAAAAAGTGCATGGCCAAGTTGTTCAGCCTTACTTTTATTAACATTGCAGACAGGTTTAAATGTGCTGAATGTCTGAAAGAAACACATAATCAGGAATATTTTCTGCTAGAGGAGGATCCGTTTGGGCTGAAATTATGGGCTGAGAGGCGAGTAGAGGAATATTATATAAAACGGAGTAAGGCACAGTTATGTAAATCTCGTCTGTCGTTCCCTCAAATCTTGGATAACTCCAAATAGGCTGTCATATGATGGGATAATGTATGAGTAGGTCCTAATTGCAATTTTCTGCCAATGAACTTTTAATTTGAGCTGCATTATCCGTTTCTGTCTTGTATAAGCTTCGTTTCTAAGTTTTTTATTGTTTATAGGTGAAGAGGAAGAAAGGAAATGTAGTAACAAAGGCAAGCAAGGCTGGTGCTAATCAAGGGAAGGACAAGAAGGAAAGGAAGGTCTCGACAGAAGCATAACCCTCCATAGGAAGTATGCATTGCTGCGGCCAGTTTCAGGATCAAATTCCATGGAGTCCATGATCTAGGTCAAGGAGCTGTGTGCTTCTCAATTTTGAAGATGACATTGTGTCATGAATGAGGGTGTGCTTCTGCGATTAATTGTAATAGAGGTGAAACTATTCTTGTCTGATTTGTGACTGTGAAACATGGGTTTTTGTATTATATCACATGCTGATATCACATGGGTTTGTTAGTATATCACATGCTGTACAATTTAATTAACATAATTTATGCTAGCTGATGCTTAGGTTGTATTAATTTTTGTTGGTATGTGCTCTACCAAAAATCAAATGGGATTGTGAATATGTTTCTAATGTTCATGGTCAGCTTATGATTAATTATATTTTTGTTTTGGAAGAGGATACATGCAATGAAAAAATTTAGGGGAATGTTTTTGTAGTAAAGCAATCTTACAGGGGGTATATTTGCTACAAATTTCTTCTTTATAATCTCAACTTACCTCTATTTAATTCTTGTGGCGGACATTGACTATGAGGGACTCACATCGTACATCTAAAGAAATTTAAAATTTTCAAAGCCGGCAAGGAGACTAAAATTGGAGGGTGTTCCTTCTCGCTTGCAGACAAAGTTACGTTGAGCTGGCACCAAGTCCGAAATGGCATGGGAGGTAGGTATCACTCTGATGTCAACAGTTTATCTCTGTAACATCAAGACGACACGTCCTATCAATCAGACACGACGTATCACTCTGACATCAATTGCTCATCTCCGTAACATCAGGACGACAGGTTCTATCAATCAGACATGATTTATCACTCTGATGTCAACAGTTCATCTCTGTAACATCTCCACGACTTGTCCTATCAATCAGACATGATTTATCACTCTTACGTCAATAGTTCATCTCCGTAACATCAAGACGACCCGTCCTATCAATCAAACATGATTTATCACTCTGACGTCAACAGTTCATCTCTGTAACGTCAGGACGACACATCCGATCAATCGGACAAGATTTATCACTCTGACATCAACAGTTCATCTCGGTAACAGCAAGACGACCCATCATATCAATCATACATGATTTATCACTCTGACATCAATAGTTCATTTCTATAACATCAGGACGACACGTCAGATCAATCAGACAAGATTTATCACTCTGACGTCAACAATTCATCTCTGTAACGTCAGGACGACACGTCCGATCAATCGGACAAGATTTATCACTCTAACGTCAACAGTTCATCTCGGTAACAGCAAGATGACCCGTCATATCAATCATATATGATTTATCACTCTGATGTCAATAGTTCATTTCTGTAATATCAGGACGACACGTCAAATCAATCGGACAAGATTTATCACTCTGACGACTCAGGTCGATCTCTATATATAGAGCGATCTTATTGCCGATACTATAACACAATTTCATTCTTCTTTGTAACACCAATATGTCTAATTACGACGACATTTTTGATGAACATGAGGAAGAAATAGAGTTGCAATTGGAAGATGACATTTTCGCTTATTTTGAAGACTCCTCAACCTCAGCGAGAAGACCACCCCGTCCACTGAATAATCGAGCGTTTACTGGGATGGAGTTTATGTACGACTTACTAGGTAATGAAGCTCATTTTTTTCCGAATCTTTAGACTTGTGCCACAAGTGTTTCTACTGCTCACTAGAATACTTGTTGAGCGGGGAGGTATCGTGCCTACAGCCCATGTATCATCTGAATTACAAGTAGGGATTTTTCTTTACTCCATTGCTCGTGGAGCATCTAATAGAGACTTGTAGTTAACATTCCAACACTCTGTAGAGACTATAAGCAGGTACTTTCATAAAGTCTTAGAAGGTATTATGTCTCTAAAAAATGATTACATACAATTGCCGCCTCATGATGCTCTAGTCCATCCCACAATTCTTAATCGAGGAGGAGCGTATTTCTTTTTAAAGGTGAGATAATTTTCTATAATATTCTCTAAGTAATGCCAATATATATTCTAACATATTATGTGATTCTTTGTAGGATGCACTCGGGGCTATAGATGACACACATATATCGGCGATTGTGAGTCGAGAAATGCAACTTCCATTTCGAGACTGCCATGGGTTGCTTACGCAAAATGTTATGGCGGTTGTGTCTTTTGATATGGAATTTTTGTTCGTTTGTAGTGGTTGGGAGGGATCTATGGCAGACGCACGAATCTTACGAGATTGTTTAAGCCGAGGCGATTTCTTCGTCCTCAAAGGTAAAACTCATAATTTTGCTTTTTTTTAAAGACTAATGATAATCATAGTTAATTTTAGGTAAATACTATCTGATGGATGTCGGGTATGTCAATACTAACAAATTTCTGACACCATTTCGAAATGAGCGGTACCACATTGGACAGTTTGATCAAGGTTGAGTCCGATATCGAAATTCGAGTGACAAATTTAATCACATGCACGCCAGTTTGAGAAATTGTGTAGAGAGGACATTTGGCGTATTTAAGTAGTGGTTTCAAATATTACGCAAAATGCAACCATATCCTTATGAAACACAATGTGCTATAGTGGCGACTTGTGCTGTGTTATATAATTTTATACATAGGAATTACGGTGAGGACCAACTGTTTCACAACTGCAGGCCTAACGAAGGGGTTCATGATAGCACTGGAGAATTTTCGGGAATACATAATGAAACATCTGAACCCAACATCCGTATATCGCAACGTGAAATGCGATATGGGGAAATACTTCAGAATGAAATAACTGCAGCTCTATGGGAAGCATAAGTAATAGTTTACTTTTTTCGATATAAAAGTGTAAGAATAATTTACATAATTTTCTAACATCATGTTAATAATTTTTTCACCTTTTATTTACTTGCAGAAAATAATATTGTATTTTTCCACCACGAAGCAGTCACACGTGTAGCCGAAGAAGTACTCGCTGATGCTTTATTTTCAACCCAGAATTTTGCAGACAATACTCGCTATTTTCAGTGTATTTCAAAATTATTATATATATCTGACAATAATGTATATTGTGTTTTTCAGACAATACTCGCTGTTTCTTGTTAATTAGCGCCGTTAATTATTGTTGTAGTGTTTGGAGTCTCCTTTTCTCTAATGTATAAGTTGTTGTGCTGTGAAATGCAAGAGACACTATCACTTACAAGAGGTTTTTTGCCATGAAATCTTCCAAGCAGAAGCTTAGCATGCTGAATGGCAGATACAAAAGATGGTATTTTACATAAATGGTCCAATTGAAGTTACAATACTTTTATCATATTTGAATACACATTTTCCATAGGAAGCACCATCAATTGCAACTTGCATTACGTAAGTGCAATATAATATGATAAATAAAATATAGACATTAATGCAAATTAATGCAGAAATTATGCAGGACAAACCCACTACAAAGGTCAGGAATCTAAATCAAAAAATGAAACCTACTCCTTTCCCAATTTCTGCTGGAATTGCGAAATTGGTACATGCTTAATACAACGAAATCCCAACTTTGGGGATATCACAATGAAAATTTTCTCCTCGCCGTGCAGCAAACACCGTCTCCACCATCACCACCCCATCCACTTCTAGCACACACACATCCTTCACCGCAGTCGACGCCGATGTCCTGCACTCGACCCACCACCTCCCGCTCTCCATCATCCTCGCAATCACAGCCGTCCTTCTCCTCCGAGATCTCCTCGAATCTCACCAACTGTTCATCTTCTACTCGCCATGCAGCAGACGCCGTCTCTGCCATCACCACCCCATCCTCTTCCAGCAGATGTCGTCTCCGCCATCACTGCCCGCGCGAGCTCGGCCGGCGAGCTCCGCACGCGAGCTCCACGCCTGAGTTGCCCGCGCGAGCTCGGCTTGCAAGCTCCGCGCGCGAGCTTGGCCGGTGAGCTCTACGTGCGGGCTCTGCCGGAGAGCTCCGCGCACGAGCTTGGCCGGCGAGCTCCTCGCGCGGGCTCCGTCGGCGACCTCCGCGCGCGGGCTCCGCCAGCGACGTCGTTTACGCGTGGAGAAGATGAACAGTATTGTGTGTACAGTTGGCGACGTCGAAGGACATTTTTGTCCACAAAAAAATTTAACCATCTGCTAGCCAGATCAATAACCAAACAGGATTTACTTGACTGCATTAGCCTTTTTACACTTTACCCCTTCCTTTAACCTTGACCTTGACCATGTTCCAAACGGGCCCTTACATTCACTAGGGGTGAGCAAAAAATTGAAAAATTGGTATACCATACCATATCGATTGAGAATCACATCAGAAAATCGATTCTCAATTTTTATAGAATCACAAAATCGGTTTTGACTTCAGTTTTGTACTTTACAAAAAATGGTAAACTAAAATTATATCATTTTAAATTAAACATATATATATATATATAATATATATAATATATATATATAAAATTTATAGCCTTCTAAAGAATTGAGATCAAATCTTCGATTGGTTGATTTTGAAACGTGATACGAGTGTGATTGGATCTTGATATCTTTGATTGAGTTTATTTTAGAAAAAAATAAGATTGGATTGGGGATGAAATTGTATTCCAAAATCCTATGGTTGGCATGTAATTGATTGAGATTTGTTTTCCCAATGAGAAAATTTAAATTTTCTATCATTTGTGGGTGATGAATTTTCAGGAGATTATTTATAAAATTTTCTAAAAAATCTGGACTAGAATATAATTTCATAAGTTTTAGAGGTCTTTTTATAAAAAAAATATATTTGTAAACTTTTTTAAATGTGTGGGTCCCCTTTTTGAATGAAAATTGGATTTTTTTGTCAATAAAAATTTTCGAGGGGTTTATTTATCAAAATAAAAAATTTTGAGAGTTTATTTATGAAAGTTAGAAATTTTAGAATTTATTTGTGAATAGAAAATTTTGAGAGAATTTATTCACAAATTCTAGATTTTGCGGGAATCAATTTAAAATTTCAGAACTTTCAAAGACTTTTTCGTAAAATTATTATTTTAGGGACTATTTCATAAGAAAAGTCTAATTAAGGACTCATTTACAAAAATTTTATAATTTATATTTTAACCCAAATATTTGATGAATTTTGGACTCAATTTTGATTCAAATATCTGACTCAATCGACTTGCTTTGATTTAAGCCCTAATTTTTTAATAATTTAAATTTAAATTAAACCTAATTTTCATTAGAATTTAATTGTGATTTTGATATAATCGAGACTCACATTTGGATCACAGTCCAGTAGTCTTCAAATTTATGTTTTGACTGAATTTTGATTAAATTTGATTCTCGATCAAAATGAACGCAAACATGAGCATATGAATTTTACATTATTATATTTAGCAATGGCAATATATGATGATAAAGTTATAGGATTTAAGACAATTCTCTAACTCCATTTTTCACCCAAGCAAAAAAGAGAAAAGGTAGAGAAAAAAAGTTTATTATTTATTTTCTTATAGTAGGTTATAAGTGGGGTTTTCATCTCCAGATTACTAATGCTTGATTCCTCTATTTTGAGATATATTAATTATAATGTCTAAGATGTGTTCCTTAGATACCCTAGCAACCATTGTGGAAAGTAAGAGATCTCAATTTTAGAGTTTCATCTTTGGTTCTTTGTTTGTGAAGCCTAGTGGTTATTCAAGAGTGGTGTATGATTTTGATGGATATATGTCTTTATTGAGTAAGGAAAAAACTTATAATTTTGTTGCTCAGAGCCTCAGAGTGGAGTTTACTTAGTATTTAGTCATGTAGTTTTCTCCCCTTCATATTGGAACATTGGAGGAGTTTTTATAAATCTTGGTATGATTTGTATTCTTAATTACTGGATTTGTTTGCACTGGTGATTTATTTCTGGATTATTATCGACCTATGATGGTCTATCTTGTCTACATCATGGCTCATTTGGTTGTGAGAAAGTGAAGGAGAAGCCAGATAAATGACTCTATTTTCCAAACTTCATTGTGTTTGGCTATGGGAAAGTGTTTTGGGAAAGTGAAGTCTTATTTTTTTCAATACTTTTCTAATAATTACTTTCCATATTTTTGAAAGAAAGTCACTAGAAATGCAAGAGAGAACATATAATGAGTAAAATATAATTTTAAAATCAGTATATACTAGAAAAATATTTTATTTGGTGATTTACTATAATAAAAATACATAATAATCTACTTTTTTAACTATGATATTTAAAATTACGGTGTTAGTGACAACAAAGGTTAATTTAAAATATTTGTCACATCAAAGGAATTAAAATGAAACTTTTAAAAATCAAAGGAGTTATTATAGATTTGCCAATTTTCGAGGTGTAGGAATTTTTCTCATGAAAATAATTAATAAGTTTAGAGGGGTATAGATTTATTTTGATATTTTTTGGGGGCATACCTTAAAAATTTAAAATATTTAAAATCCAAAATAGACTTAGAGTTTATTTGTTTCATGGGATTTAAAAATTAAGGGACTTTCAAATTCTGCTAACTATAAAATTTTATATTTATTATATGAAATTTTCAAATTTCAGAACTTTCGAATTTCACAAAATCTAGTATTTATTAGTCCTCCAAAGTTGGTCATACTTAGAATTTCAAATTTCAAAAATCTAACACATGAGGTCACATGCTAAACTTTAAAAATTCCCAAATGACTCTCTTGCTCTGTCACTCAATTACCATCTTATCCCTTTTTTTTTTCTAATTGATCCCCACAAGGTTAGATCTCTCACCTTTCTCTTTCTTGTTCTCTCTATTTTTTTTATCTGTTTCTCTTTTTTTCTTTCTAGATAAAGTCCTAGAAGCTCTAGTACTTTTTAATTTTATCGCTTTTATTTTTTATTCTACTCTTGATTTATATTTTCATAATGTTTTCTACTAGATTTATAAATTTTTTTTGCATGATAGAGCCACAAAATTTAGTAATTAAAGTTCGGACTCCAATTATTTTGTTATTTCATAAATCGTATATCTTGTACAAAGATTCCACATTATTCATTTTTTATGACTCTTTTTGATTATTTAAAATAAGATAATCTCATATGTGATAATTATATTATACAGTCCAACTAAATAAATACAAAATTTATAAGTTTAGAATTTACTAATCCAACAAAATAAATATTGAATTTTAAAATTCTAAATTTACATGTCTTACAAAACAAAACACTATCAAAATTTTTAAATTTAAAATTTTAAAATCATAAATATTAAAATTCTTAGAATTTCCAAAAAAAAATCCTCTATTCTTATCCGCATGTATGCACATTTGTTTTACGACAAAAACAATGATACCTCATTTCTTTCTTTGACATAGCCTTCGTTTTCTATTGGACAACAGGAGGCCATTTGACACACAAACACTGCCATTAACAATAAATTAAACAAATTCAATGAAAACTCAAGGCTTCAATTTGAAGTGAACACAACCAACACAGAAAAGTAAACACCACAAAGAAACAATGAGACTGTGAGAGCTCAACATTATTTGCTACCGAGGCCCATCGTTGCCTTAGTTGATCTTCCTGCAGCTGTTCCTGATCTCTCCATTGGAGCCAGTTAGAGGGCTGATGTCCCCCATCTTGATCATGGCGGCGACGAAGTCCGAGTTGAACGTGCTCAAACTGTTTGCGTATGTCTGCACCTGAGATACCGCGGAGCCATTGTTGAAGAGTTCCTGGTCCGAGTGTAGAAGCCCCTTCTTGTTGATAAGGTTTTTGTAATAATTGTTGTCGAACGACGTCGGTGTCTGGATGTCCAGAGGAGCCAAGTTATTATCGCCGGAGCTAGACTTGTTGGGGCAGTTGGCTCGCCTCTTCCTTGCGAACGAGCTGTCGATGTTGCTCTTATTGTAGATGTGAGTCCTGAAGGTGGTGCACCTGGCCTGGCCAATGGTGTGGGCGCCTGCATGGAGTTCAAATAAGAGCACGAAACTCCATATGTTCATGATTCATGAGTTGAATGGCTTTGTTGAGAAATTAATATACCAGAAAGTGCAATCATGTCCTTTCTAGAGAGGCCTTGAGCTGAGAATTTGGAGATGAGATTGCTCAGACTAGAAGTCGGCGGTGGGATGTTGTTGTTAGCCACGGATTGATTAGCTGTTCTTGCATCCCTTCTCCCCAACTTCACATTCCATGAAGGGCCTCCAAGCTGAACATCTGAATGTCATTGTATTGAATCTATCTATAGTGATATTGAGATGATTATCTTGATCATGACTTACTATAGCGACAGAATCTCTGGCGGCGATGGCCAAGATGTCAGCACAAGACACCACTCCAGGGCATGCCTTCTCCACTGCGGTCTTTATCTTGTCGATGACATTGAAGCCTCTTACGGAGTTCTTGTTCGGGTTCGCGTTCTTCTCGCCAGTGAAGTTCTTTGTGTCATCCAAGAGAATGGATCCATCACAACCCTAGAAGAAATTAAAATCCTTATCTATGAGTGTTGAGACTTAAGACTATCACAATGTACAGGAAAGCCTTAGTATAAGCATAGATACGTTGACAAAGCAGTCGTGGAAGAAAAGGCGGAGAAGCGAGGCTCCCATCCGCTTCTCAGCAGAGATAGCAGACTGGACCACGGGCTTCACTGTGGAGAGAAGGTTCGGGCATGTTGAGCTGTAAAAGCTAGTGGACAGCTGAGCGGAGGAGCTCCCGAAGATGAAAAAGAAGACAAGGGAAAGTGAAGCAAAAGCCAAGGAGGAAGAAGCCATTGTTATTGTCAATTCTAGTATCTTAGCCTGAGGAGTAACACATACCCGTATGTGGTATATATAGTAGCAAAAGTAGAGGGAACGGCTCAACATTCTTGCATGCATGCATGCAGCTTTATTGCAGCAACCAGCTTGCATTTTGCACACCTAATCCGTGCGACTTTGCAGGGAATCAATATGCTGTTCATACCAACTACTTTTGAAAGTGATGCATGGATTATTAGGGTTTTGGGTTTTCAATTGGTCTTCTTCTTAAGTTGCAAGACTTTTCGATTGTTAGGTCACAAATGATTGTGGCATTTTTCAGTATCCCATGTTGTATTAGGGTCAAATAAGAGGACAACACCTTCCTAAATGCAGAGATTCAAGCACAGACCTTCGTTTTAGAGAGTAGTACAAGTGTTTGTTGTGTGATCCAAGTATATCTGATGATTCTCATGCGTTGTCAAACTGATTTTTTACCATGATCACACCACAACAGTATAAGGCTGCGGCCGCGCTTTATATCCGGCACTAGACAAAGCAAAGTTTAACCCTGATAATTATTGCAATGCAAGGGTTAGGCAAGTAAAAGAATAGCTACAGAATCCTTTGGGTTAGTAGACTGCCGTGTGTGCGCGTTTGGTGTTTTGACAAAAAATCATTATGTTTAAAAATTTAGTTAAAACCTAATTAATTATGAATTTGGTGAATAACAGTTGGAATGAATCAGAGTCAGTTAAGCATTGAAATTTTGTGCAATCACAGGACCTGTTCCCATTGACATGTGAACAGTATGCAAGGTATTTGGCCAGTTATTTAAGGGAAAAAACTAAAGGTAGGCGAAGAGGCTTATTACAACATAATAGTTTAATTAATTTGATCCTCACTTTGTTATTTGGATCAGAAAAAACACTTGTTCATGATGCAATAACTTTTTCAAAACTTCGAGGAAAAAAGAGAATCTCTGCCATAAAATATTTGCAAGAACAGTATTCAACGCGTGAAAAGACTAAGCAGAAGAAAAAACACACAACTTGAGGATTTAATAACTTGAGGAAATATTTGACACGCTGGTATTACTTGCTCCATCTACTATGGTTTCTGTTTTGACAATTGGAAGTCAAGATAGCATTTAATATGAACCGAGTTTCAGAAATGAATTGTATTCTGTGAAAACTTGTGAGAGGCAAGATGTAATTTAATGCTCTTGGACTTCGGTCAATGCTGAACAACAGAGAATTACTTTGCTTTTGCAAGCATCTTCTGATGAAATGGCCTATATTACAGAATGTTTTATCGAGAAATGAAGGGTCAAAAGGGAGTTTTCTTTAGCCAGGCGAATTTAGAGTGGAAGGTAGTTTCATGACGGAGGAAGCCAGCACCGGGAGTTTGACTTTGCTCTCACTTCGGAGTATTTGGGTATATGGTGTCATCCTGCTTAAGGGTGATGTACTTCTATTGTAAAGCAGAGGGTCATAAGGGGGTACAAGAGCCGTGGCACTACGACAAAACTAAATTTTGGCGTTACTTCGAAAGTACCCCCAATAGTTTACAAAGCACTGATAAAATATTGACGACGCTTCATTCCGGAATTCACAGCTGTCTACGGAGGCGACAATCAAATATCCTTCTCTTATTTATTAATGATAAATAAGATAGAAAATAAATATTTTATCTTTTTTTTTAAAAAATAAAGTGTCTTTTTTATTTTAATGCTATCGAGATCAAGACATGAGTTTAAATTATCGATCATAATTTTCCACCATGCTTCAACTGTTGAGATTACGTATTTTTCTCATAATTGGACAAGTCTTATAACTCCTTATTATATACCCATACAAATATACATATACAAGGAAATTATCGATTGTCAATATTATTATTGTATATATGAAAAAAGATTTATTTTCAACTTGCATTATATGTTGGCATACCTAGTTTCTATAGTTCCTTTTGGCTCTTTTATTAGTAACTATAAATACATATCAATGTTATTTTTTAAGACCTCTTGGATAGTCAATAAGCATGGATAGAATGATTGATAGTTGTTTTACGTATAACCATAGTAGGAAATTGTACCAAATCAAAATCACGAGCCATATGTTATACGATATACTCATTGTCTTGAAAGGATTAAACCCATCAAAAATTAAATCTAAATATATATTGTGAATTTCACCTACAAAGCTAGGCACTTTTAGTCAAATTTCTTCTAAACTATGTTGTTTGCTGGATATCACAATGATTTGTCTTGTACACGACTTTCTGCATATCATTTCATATATAGAGAAACTTTTGTTGATATGAAAAATTATTGTAGTCTTAGCTTTAAATGAAGTATTGTATTAACTTAGTAGGTATTTTTTGTACTTTACAATCATCATCATTACCTTTATTCTCAAAATGCTTATATCTTAATGATTTACAATATTTGTAATATATTTTCAATGCACTTATTTTTGTAGAAAATATAATTATTGAGACATGCATGAACCTTTTACATAGATGAGCCCTAAGTCCTTGATGATACTCTAAGCCTTAGGATAAAAATATAAAAATGAACAATACCTATAGAATATCTCTTTCAATGTCCAACAATATTCTAAATAGCTTGTTGTTTTACTGGTACTTGGACTTCACAAGCAATAGTCATATGATGAAGGATAAGAAAATAACATTCTTGCATCCTAGATGTAATTCACTATTAGGTTCATTGAGTAGTTTTATAGGGCTTTGATTTGACTAAGATTATTAAACTTGAATGGGCTATGATGGCAAAATATGTACAAAAAAAGAAGAGATATAGAGGTGAACTCTATCCTATTAAGTAGTCTAGGACCTTAGTAGAGTAGGACTTTGGTAGTTCGAAAGGATGGGCAAGCCTATTAAAGGAGATGGTTTTCCTTGTTGGAATTAGGGTTTTTTTTATTAGTTTCTTTGATGATTTTTTATTATTGGAATGTCTAGTGCTTGAGATAGGCTAGGAAAAAGAGGTTTGTATAGGATCATGTGAAAGGTGGAATGCTTGATATCTTGTGTTTATAAGAGACTAAGTTATAAAATCCTTGAGAGCAACAATTAAAAGCAATTAGTTGTTGTTCTCTTCCTGAGTGGGTGGTTACAAAAGCCTTGGATTTACAAGTGGAGTTTTTTCATGTGAAGTGAATCATTGTTCAATGTGTTATGCTCTTAAATTGGTACTTTTATATTTTAGATCATCGAAATAAGTTTCACAATAAGTTATGGATAGTGACTACTATTTCGAGGCTCACAAATAGATAGTTATGTAGTGGATTTTGGTAGGAATTTAATGGTAGTAGACAAAAATTTGCTTTGCTTTGGGTGGTGTTTGGGGATTTCAAACTAACTTTATTTTCTCATGAGTAGAGAAATAGTAGGAATATGGTTGATGTAGCATGGAACAGTAGACCAAACTATAACATAGGTTCAAGCTCAAGATTGTGAGCTCCCATCGATTCACCTATAAAAAGCACGTCGGGGGAGGTTCCGATGGCATACCCTTCGATGCCCAAGTGATTGGTGGAGAAAGAGGAGAGGAGGATAAGGTAGAGAGAGAAAAAGTCCACCCTTTCATACCTCCTATGGGGTGTGTATACATAAATCAGAGTAAGGTTAGATATATCTTAAACATCGTGAAGCTATCAAGGTGTCCTATATTAATGTGGGTACTTGTACTGAGATAGGTGGTCCCTAAGTATATAATATCATATATTGAGGCAGTTGGCCCGAGTTTTGGTTTGACCAAAGCTTTCTCGGTTGTTACCCCTCAAATTTGGCCTAAGGGTCATTCTCTTATTAGTAGTAAACATGTGTGAGTTTGGTGATTGTGGTATCTTGGCATTTACTACTCTTTACCCTTGGCCAATAAGAAGTTTATTTGGAGTAGCAAGAGAGGGAATTTGGGCTTGGCTAAATTAGATTGGAATTTTATTTAGTTGGACTAGAAATTTAGTATTCACAAGTGATACAAAGGGCACTGGTGAATGAGCAAGTAGACCATGCATAAGATGTTCTGATTTGAGAAGATTTGATTTATGATAGTAGGAGAAGGTGATTAAAAGAGAGAAGGCATTGGACAATTTTATAAGTAGAAATACAATACATTAGGATGAAAATAAAGGATTGGGTGGCTGAAAACCTTGGAAATATAAGCAAATATAAGAAAAGCTTACTAGAGAAGATTAATAAGTTAAACAATCTAGAAGATGAGAGAGATTTTTTGTTAGTTGTTGTAAGTCCTTCTTGGAATTACTTTTGGTATTGTGTAGATGAAAAAGAAGAAGCCCTTACCTTAGTGGTCTCTTCCCTTTTTATATTTACTTAGCTCTGCTATTACTCAACTAGGATTATGTCTCAAATCCTAATTAAGTCAAGGGCAAAACATGACATTCACCCCTTGCTAGCAGTTGACTATCTCCTTTTTCAGAGTTGGGTTGTTCTTACACTCTCTAATGCTATTTTGAACTTTAGGTAACACATGACCTTTGAGTGGGCTTGCCATGGCGTGACTTGTGGCATTCTCGAGAGTCATTACCTCCATCATCCTTGCAACTGCTATCTTTGCTTAGGTAATTTGTTACAAAGTTCTTTATACATGGTACACCTTGCTCTCTCCTTCAAAGAACAGCCATATACAAATTTTCCCTTGGTTTTGGTTAGAATTTAGATTAATGTGTAGGTAGTCCCAGGTCCCGAACTGAACTTTCACATCCCTAACTATTATGCTTGTGTAGCAATTCAAGACAATGTCTGTTAACCCTACCTAAATATGACTCATATTAAATAAGTTTGTTGACCCTTTTATGACTTGAAAATAGATGAGTCATAAACGGATTAACCTATATAACTTGCTAAAGACCTATTTTTACTTGATTAAGACATAAAACCACCATTAGATTTAGTATTTTTTTTTGTCAATCTTATATTTCTCTCCTCTATGATCTCCTTCTCTATTTATGATTCACCAAACTAATCGAGCATCCCTCTTTTACATGGGAAATTTCTTTTCAGCCCATCAAAAATTTATTTTTTGTGTTAGACCCTATCCAATTTTGTACTCTATATTAACTCCTAGTTTTTCTACATTAGCCTCTATTTAAAATTTGTGTGAGTCACCCCATGTTTATGTAAAAAATAAATTTTATGAAATTCCATATTACCCAGGATCTATGCAGTCATCATCTCTTTTGATTTTTGTGTCCAAATCCTAAAAAAACACTTGCTGCTTTTGTAAATTCAAATCTATTTGTTTTCTCCCTCTCTTTCCCTTTCTCTAAATGCTTTAAAGCATCCTTCTTCATATAGGATAATATTTAAAGTAATTTTTATCATAATTAAAATTAATTAAAATATGATTAAAATTGAGATTTGTATTTCACTAAATTATGGCTTAAATGTGGGTTTCAATTAGGTTTAAATTGTGCCCAAAATTGGCCAAAAATTGAGCTCAATTTAGACTTAAATTATTAAAAAATTTGGACTCAAATTAAGCTTAATCCAAATGGGCTAATTGAATTGAATTTTTAGACTAGAATTAGATCTAAAATTCATCCAAAACTTGGGCTAAAATGACAAAATACAAGTATTTTATAAATAGGCCCCTGAATTGAATAAATTTTCATAAATAAGTCCTTAGTTGAATTTTTCATACAAATAGGTTCATGAAATAAGAAATTTACAGAAAAATATAATAAAATTCTAAAATTACAAATTAGTCTTACAAAATTAAGAATTCACAAATAAGCCTCTCAAAATATTGATAATTATAATTTAGTCCTTATTAAATCAAAAATTTATAAGTAAATCCCTCCAAATTTTTTATTTACCAATAAGCCCCTAGAATTTTGACTTTTTATAAATAAGTCTCTCAAGAATTTTTTTATTTACGAATAAGTTCAAATTTTATTCAAAAAAGACCCTGAAAGTTTTAAATTATTATAAATAATTTTTTACAGAAAAAATCCCTAAAAATTATAAAATTATAATTTAGTTTAATTTTTTGAAAAAAATTATTAATAAACTCTTTATAATTTCAGTATTTGGGATGAGTATAACTTTCAATATATTATCATCCATAATAAATAAACTTATTTTATATCACTTTACAAATTCATCCAAATTTCAATTCATTTTTATTTATATTTATATCCATCATTCAAAATTCAAACAAACAAAATTCGTTTTCAACTCAACTTTATTTCTTCGAGCACTATAAAAATATGTAGAACCTATAAATCAGAAAAAAAAAAAGAAACAAATTAGAGACGGAGGAGAGGGATCAGAACAGAATGAGAGAGAATTGGAATCAAGAAGAATCAAAGACTAAAAAGATGAGATTTAGAACGTAGCTTCATTTTTTTTTCCTCTGCCTGTTCTCCTCATCTCCCGTAGGACCACCGAGCTGTCCCATGCCCACCTAAGCTCAAGATCGCCTCCGATGCCTGTCCTTCATGCACCACCTGTGTGGGATTGCTAGTCCGGGCCCTTCACATGATACCATCCTCCTCCATCCTCCTCCTCAACGAAGCTATGGCGTCGTCCTGTGCCTTGAACAGCGGCATCCGCCTCCTTCCGTCGGCCAGCTCGGGGAGGAATAGTTCTGCTGCTCTTCTTCTCGGATTCCATCCTGTCCCACGCCGTCGCCTCCTCAGAGCTGTCCTAATATCAAGTCAATCTGCCACGGAGACCATTGCCATGCACAAGAAGTGCTTCACCATCGCCATCTCTGCCTCTAGCCCTTCCTAGAGAAGCTGCAGCCGAGGTTGAGCGCAGCTCCCGCGCCTCCACCTCCTCTCCTTCGCGTCGTCAAAAGAAGTGCTTCACCACTGATCCTGCTTTCCTCTTCCTCACCACTTGCATCCATAGTGGATTGCCATCGATCGGGGCCATATTTGGCCAAATTTGACTGAATCCGATCGTGAAAGGAGGGCATATGTGACCCTCCACCTCACCATCAGAGGAGAGAGATCAGATCAAGTCGAGAAGGAGACCGGGCCCACTTAGGCCCGGTAAAGCTTCGAGAAGAGATACAAGGGAAGGAGGCCAAAATTTGGAAAAAGAAGATGAGGGAAAATAATTAAAAAAACTTATTGAGCAAAAAAAAAATCCAGCCAAAAATAAAAAAGGAAGAATAGTTTCAAGCTTTAAAAAAAATCAGAGAAAAAAAAAATAAATAAGTTACTATGTAAAAAAAAAAAACCTTCGCTTGTTTCGATTTACGATGAACTTATGATCTCACTGCAGTCATTCATAGCCTCTTGTAGATGGCGATGAAGACGACAGACTTTTGGTTTCGTTATGGCCGCCACCCGTGATCTCTTGAAAACGACGATGAAAATGGTAAATCTATGACTTCGCTGTGACCAACCGCAACCCCTCGAAGATAGTAATGAAGATAGTAAATTCATGATCTCATTGTGGTTACCCGCGAAGATAGCGATGAAGACGATAGACCCATGACTCCGTTATGATCACCTGTGGTCCCTTGAAAATGGCAAATCTTTTAGTCTTCGGGCTCGCATTCAGCCAGGTTTCGAACGCATCCAAGTCAACCTTTGGACTTGCATCTAACCAAACTTTGGGCTCGCACTCAGTTAGGCTTCGATCTCACATCTAGCCAGCCTTCGGGCTCACATTAGTCAACCTTCAAGCTCACACCTTAATCAATCTTCGGGCTCGTACTCAATAAGCCTTCAGGCTTGCATCTAGGCCAACCTTAGGCTCATACCCAGCTAGTCTTCAAACTCACACTCGGCCAACCTTTAAACTCGTATCCAAGTTAACATTTGGATTTGCACTTAGTCAGCCTTCGGGCTCACACTAAGTCAGTTTTCGAGTTCACATCTAGCCAACTTTCGAACTTGCACCTCAGCCAGCCTTCGAACTCACACTCAGCCAGTCTTCGGACTCACATTCAAGCTAGCATTCGGATTTGCATCTAAGCCAGTCTTTGAACTCACACCTAGTTAGCCCTCGAGCTCACACTAAGTGTGCTTTCAAGCTTACAAACTAAACTAACCCTTGGGTTCGCACAATTAAAGTTGGGTTACAGGTCTATCAAAAATCATCATAAACAGCTAAGGACTATCAAATCAAATTAATTAATATAAAGTAACTCAATTACAATAAATAAACAAAGGTCAAGTTGGTCCAAATAGACTTAAATTATTTATACAAATGGACTAACACCCAAATTGAGCTGGATTTTAAAAAATCCGAATTGAGTAAATCTAAACCAAATAAACTCCGACCCAATCCTGAGCAGATCCAAGTTGAGTCAATTTGAAATCAAATCCAATTAAGATTAAATTAAGCTCAAATCAAATCCCTAATTAGGTTAAATTAAATTTTAAATTAAAAAGGCAAACTCAAAGTCAAACTAGAACTAAGATAGGTTGAGTCTGAACTAAAATTAAGTTAAAGTAAATCGACTTGAACTTAAGACAAAATTTAGAAAATCAAGACTCCATAAAGGTCCAATATAAGATCAAACCTGACTCAAGATAAATGAAATTAAATATGGATTCAAACTAAATTAGGTCAAATTGAGTCTCACTAGATGGACTGAACCTTCGATAATACTTCAAGGTTATGAACAACAAATGATATTACCTATTTGACTTGAACCAAAATTAGTTCAAATAAAGTTAAATAATGTTAAATTAAGTCTCGTTGGGTGTGCTACAAAGGTATTTAGTAATTTTTTAAGTTATATCCAACTTCATAAGTTATTGGTGACGCTACTAGATTAAAAAAGTTAATTATTAATACGCTCAAAGTTGCTAGTCATACTTCAAAACTAGTCAACTTTAGAAGCCGTTAACGATGCATCTTCCAATTTATAACCAATTCTATAAGCCATTGATGACACTGCCAAACCAAAAAAGTTAATTACCAATAGACTCAAAATTATTGATCACACTTCAAAGTTATACCCAACTTTATAAACCCTTCGTGATGCTACCAAATAAAGAAGTTAATTGCCAACATGTTCCAAGCTGTCAGCCACACTTTAAACTTATACCCAACTTCCTAAACCGTTGGTGATACTGCGGAATCAAAGAAGTTAATTGTCAATATACTCCGAGTTGTTAGCCATATTTCAAAACTATACCCAACCCTCTAAGCTATTGATGCTACCAAATCAATGAAGTTAAATAATAATATGCCTAAATTTATTACTCACACTTCAAGCTAGCCAACCCTAGAAGCAGTTGGCGATGTGTCTTTTGAGTTAGTCAATCCTAGAAGTAGTTAATAATACACCCTTTTAAGCTAGCCAACCCCAGAAGTAGTTGGTGATGTGCCCTTCAAACTAGCCAACCCCAAAAGTAATTGACAATATGCTCTTCAAGCTAATCAACTCTAAAAATAGTTGATGATGCACCCATCAAGCTAGTCAACCCCAAAATAGTTGAAAATGTGATTCTCAAAATTATATTCAACTCCATAAGTTATTTGTGACGCTACAAAAATCAAAAGAAGTTATCACCTACGTCTTATTGGTTATGAAAATATTTCAAAAATAATAAAGTTATCGCTTACGCCTTATTGGCGATCAAAAACCAAAGTAGTTATCGCTTATTCCTTATAGGTTATGAAAATACTTCAAGATCAATAGAGTTATCACCAACGCTTTATTAGCTAACGAAAATACTCCAACCTAAATAAAGTTATCGCCAATGTCATATTGACTAATAAAAATATTTCAAATCATGAAGTTATTGTCAATACTCAAAACTATTAGAAACACTTTAAATTTCTTCCATTTCCTTTCATGATTCGGGTCGAACGCCATGTGGTCTGGCGCAGGAGAAGCGGGGCAACAACACTCATCAAAGCTTCCTATTTCTCTTTTCTCTTTCTTCATTCCTTTCATGTTTTCTATATTAAAATTCATTGTAAAGTGAGGGTATGCTCTTGCCTAAATCATATACCATCTTTCTTAAAATCAATCAAATATTTTTATTTTTTTTATATCTCTATCTTATTAACTAAGTTTCTTAATTTAGAAGATTCCTGACAATCGTCAAAATAATTAACAATAGGGGCTTACGCCTTTTGAAAGTCATGTTTTCATAATATCTGATAGTGTACGTTAAATTAAAATAAATTTGATTTGTGATTTGGATTTGCTCTTTGGGGTCTTCGCTATTATGGGTGGTCAATCTTGATCCGACAAATAAGTATAAATATGCATCCTTTTTCATACATAGTAGGTTTAGAGATGCTCCTTAAGGACTTTTTTTCTATGACTAATTTACAAAAACAAAATTACCTTTAACTCTAACAAAAACAAAAAAAAAAGTTAAATAAATAAATATTAGTCATTAAGTTAGAAAGTATTCAAGCTTAAGTCGAATAATATGCAAATGTAAATGAAGAATACTAAAAATATTTTTAACTCTAACAAAAATAAAGAACAAAATAATTAAGTTAATCAATATTAATCATTAAACCTGAAAGTATTCAAACTTAATATGAATTAAATATAAACACAAATTAAAAATATCAAAGATATATTTACCTCTAAAAAATAAAGAAAAATGGTTAAATAAATAAACATTAATCATTAAGCTCGAAAGTATTCAATTTTAAGTTGAATAGAATGTAAACGTAAATAAAAAAAATACTAAATTTATGTGTAACTCTATTAAAAAAAAATAAATAAATAAAGTCTAAAAGTATTCAAGTTTAGGCTAAATAATATGTAAATGTAAATGATGAATACCAAAGATATTTTTAACTCTAAAAAATAAAGAACAAAATAGCTACATTAATGAATATTAAATATTAAGCTCGAAAGTCTTCAAGTGTAAGTTGAATAAAATGAAACATACATGAAAAATATTAAAACTAAAACTAAAACTAAAACTATAGTTAACTTACATGAAGTTTTAAACCAGAAATAGTTAAAAGTTAAATTAATAAATACCAAAAATTCAACTCAAACTATAATAAATTTAGAAGAAATCCAAACACTAGAAAGTAGGAAAAAAATATAATAGAAGAGATAGAAACTACACCCAATCTTACTATTCTTGTCATATAGATTACCACCATCATACTCATTATCCTCTGTATTGTTCACCTCACTTGATGTCATCATTCTAATCATTTCAAAAACTATTAAAATGATTTACAAAAAGAAAATAATATTTAATGCATATCAAAATTAAAAAATATAGTTAAATGGATAAATATTAGAGAGTAAGTATGAAACTATTAAAGTTTATGATAAATAATATCCAAAAATACATTAATAATATCAACACTGATACTAAAATTATAGTTAACTTCCATGAAAGTGTGAAGCAAAAATAAGCAAAAGTAAAATGAATAAATACTAAAATTTAAAATCTAAAATATAATAAGTTTTTAAAAAATATAAATACTAGTAAGTTAGAAAAATATAAGAGAAGAGATAAAAACTACCATTAACAATACTATTCTTGTCATATTGATCACCACCATCATTCTTATTGTCCCTTGTCTTTTTTACCCCACTTGATGTTGCAATTCTAATCATTTGTGAAGCTATTAAAGTATATTACAAAAAAAAATTTTAATAGATACCAAAATAAGAAAATAGTTAAATAAACAAATACTGGAAAGTAAACATGAAAGTATTAAAGTTTATACTAAATAATATGTAAATATCATGAATAATACCAAAATTGAGGCTAAAACTATAGATAAATTAAATTAAACAAAAATAAGTAAAAATTAGATGAATAAATACCAAAAATTAAAACTCAAACTATAATAAGTTTAAAAGAAATTCAAATACTAGTAATTTGGAAAAAAAATATAACATAAGAGATAAAAACTACTATCAACATCACTCTCCTTGCCATATTGATCATCACTATCATCCTCATTGTCTCCAGCTTTCTTTCTCTCACTTAATGCCATCATTTTGACCATTTGTGAAGCTGTTAAGTAACTTAAAAAATAAAATGATATTTAATGCATACCAAAATTAAAAATATAATTAAATAGATAAATATTGGAGAGTAAACTCAAAAAGTATTGGAGCTTACACTAAATAATACATAAATATAGATAAAAAATGCTTTTAGTCTTACTCTCTAATATTTATCTATTTAACTATTTTTTTTTATCTTTATTAGCTTTAAAGATTAATTTTTTGCAATTCACTTTAGTAATTTCACAAATGATCAAAATAGTAGCATCTAATAGGGAAAAAGAGGTAGAAGATAGTGAGGATGACGGTGGTGATCAATATATTAAAAATAATGGTATTGATGGTAGTTTTTATCTTGTATATTATATTAATTCTAACTTAATAGTGTTTGGATTTCTTCTAAACATATTATAGTTTGTGTTTGAATTTTGGTATTTATTTATTAAACTTTTGCCTATTTTTGTTTCAAACTTTCATACAAATTAATTATATTCTTAGTCTTGGTTTTGATATTATTTATGTATATTTACATATTATTTAGCGTAAAATTGAATACTTTTAGATTTACCCTTTAATGTGTATACATTTAACTATATATGTGTGTGTGTGTGTGTGTGTGTGTGTGTGTGTGTTAAAAATCATCTTTTTTTCACAAATGTGTTTATATTTGGATTTTGATGATGATCAAACTAGTATTTAACAAGTTTCTTAAGTTATGATAAGTTTCAAGACTTGTAATGACCATCCAAATTTGTAAAGAACCAAGTCTCAAAATTAAAACTTGAAGATGATGACTTAAAGATAAAGATAAAGATAAAGATAATTTAAAGATGAAGCTTAAATATCAAGTTGGAAGTTCAAAGAATGTTCAAGATGCGAGATCAACTTCAAGCTCATAGATTTAGATTTTTTATTTTAGGTTGAGTTGAAGAATTTATTGTTATTTTATTTGAGCTTTTGGTTAATACTCAAAGTTATCTTTGAATACTTGCACTGGACTATCATTTTATCTAAGATTAGTTATGAGTGATGTCAAATGGGTATTGAAGTTGTAATGAATCAATTAAGATTTTTTTGTCAACTTCAGAGTTAGATATTCGAATATGGTAGAAGTAGTGACAGGTTCGAATGACCAAAGTTCAGAAGTTGCAATTTCATGGTTGTCAAGTTTCTGGCTTGGGATAGGATTTGGTTGTCAAATTTGGCTTTGGTGCCTAAACCTGATGACTGGGTGTCCAAACCCGTGATATCAATTGTAACGGTTAGTTGAATTTGACCTATGGAGCAATTTGGACGATCAAACTTTAAGGTAGGACACCTGAACACGATAGAGATAATTAGGGGTGATTCTCAAATGACTTTTTTTTGCTCTAATAATTATATAAAGGCTTGAGATATCTTTACTCAGTGAGCAAACCAAGTTTTCATATTCTTAGAGTAAGATCTCTCTCTCAAAGTCTTCTAACCTCAACAAGAGCTCAAATAAGCATGAACCATCAAATCCTCAAATACCCTTTTATTCAAATTTTAAGAGATTTTTATTATGAGTTTTTATCTTTTATTTTTAATTTTTATTATTGTAACCTTCGTAGGTTTGTTAGGGGAGGTAAGTATTCTTCTAAATTTTAGGAGAGCAGTGAAAGTGCACACTCCTCAAATTGTGAAGAGTGGCTGATTGGCTCCGATGGAGAGGAGCACTCATGGTTTGCGAGTTTGTAAAAGCGTGACTTTACCTTGATAAAGTGACAACACTAGTGTTGAGTTTAAAATATCTTTGGTATTTTCATTTATATTTACATATTATTCATTTTAAAATTGAATACTTACATATTTAATGATTAGTATTTAGTTATTTAATTTTTTTTATTTTTTTTTGTTCAAGTTAAAGATATTTTTAATATTCTTTATTTATATTTACATTTTATTCCATGTAAATTTGAATGTTTTTTAGTTTACTCTCCACTATTTTATCTCTTTAATTGTATTTTTTTTTACCAATAAATCTATATTTTCTTGAAAAATTTTTATTTTCATAATGAAAAATATTATTCTGTATTTTTAAATGACGCTGCTTAAAATTAGAAAATGATTTAAATGGGCCCGAATGAAAATGGATACTAAATTGACTGAGTTTTATAAATGAAATTTAGGTTAGAGAGGAAAAAAATGAGAGGAAAATGGAGAGAGGATAAAAGAGGGAATGAGAAAAATAAAAAAAAATTTGGATTGAATAAGTGATCAAATAAATAAACTAATAATTTATTTGTTAGAAGGATTATAATAAAATTTCGAAATTCTGCTGCCCGTGAAAAGTTTTCCAAAGCTGATGACAAATTAACGGCTTTTACATGCGTTCGCTCAGCCGCCATCTGGTTGACCCTCCGATCTCTCCGACCACCTCTGCAACCGATCTACCTCACCAACTAGACCGTCTTGTCCCTCCGGAGTTCCCCCTCTTCTCCTTGTTCGATCTGCTTGCCAGCTAGGCCGTCCTCCCCCAGACCTCCCGACCTCTTCTGCGTTCGATCTATCTCGCCAGTCGACCTGCTGTCTTTCTCGTGCTCTTCTACAATATCATTTTCTCCTTCGCAATCTCCCTGCTCTTCCTTTACGGTGCTCTGGCCCTTCATCCTCGGCGTCGCCTTCGTTCTCACCTTCTTCGCCAGTGAAATTGCATCAGGGCCATGCCGAGTAGTATGTTTTTTGTGCAGGTAGAGTACTATCCTTAACTCATTTCTTAATTATTTTTGGACAATCTAAGAGTCAGTTATGACAAATCCCATTAACATTCCCATGGCACCAAGGCAATTACTCCTTCTCCTCCTCCTCCTCTTCATTCTGTGTCAGCAAGATGCAATCTCATTGCCCTCTCAACTTCCCAACCATTTAGACTCGGATCGCCTCGCCCTCTTCTCCTTAAAGTCCTCCTTCAGCGACCTGTTTGGAGCCTTGGTCTCGTGGGGCAACGAGTCACTGCATTTCTGCCAGTGGCATGGCGTCACATGCGGCCGTGGACATCCAGAGAGAGTCGTAGGTTTGGATCTCAACTCACTCAATCTCACAGGAACTATATCACCATCCTTGGCTAACCTCACCTTCCTCAGAAGAATTGACCTTGCCAACAACAATCTCCGAGGACACATGCCACCTGAGCTTGGTAATTTGTTCTTCCTGCAGCATCTCAATCTAAGTTTCAACTCCATTGAAGGCATCGTTCCGCCGAGTCTAGGTAATTGTTCCAATTTGAAAAGCATTAGTTTGTGGAATAACAAGCTACAAGGAGAAATCCTGTCACATCTCAGTAAATGCTTGAATCTCCAAATCATTGACCTTAGACATAATATGATTCAAGGATTCATCCCATCCTCAGTAGGGAATCTCTCGCATATTGCTGCCTTATATCTATATGAGAACACGCTCTCTGGTGAAATCCCTGAAACCATCGGTCATCTGCATTCACTAGCTTATCTTGGCTTAGGGTTCAACTCTCTCTTCGGATCAATTCCGCTTTCATTAGGCAACCTCTCTAACCTTTCTTTTCTCTCTTTGTCATCCAACAATCTTGAGGGATCCATTCCGCCTTCGCTGTACAATCTCTCCAACCTCCAAACACTTGGTATGGGCTCTAATCACTTATATGGGGAGCTTCCATCAACAATGGGACTAACTCTTCCGGCACTTCGAGTTCTTTATATGTATGAGAACCGATTTGAGGGGCCTGTTCCATCATCTTTATCCAATGCCGTGTTTCTCGAATCTATTGACCTCAGTGTCAATGGATTCAGTGGAATAATTCCATTGAATCTGGGCATGCTGCAGAGGCTTTCCACACTGAATTTAGGTGCAAACAAACTAGAAGCTGATTTTGGTTGGACTTTTCTTGCCTCTCTAACCAATTGTAGCAAATTAAGAGAGCTGGATCTATCCAGCAACATGATTACAGGCATACTGCCCAACACTATGATCAACTTCTCGACTAGGATTGAAGTGTTACATCTAGAGGACAATCGACTGTCAGGAAGAATACCAGAAGATATTGGGTCCGGAAATCTTGGAAATCTTGTAGCTCTGTACCTGGGTAGAAACATGCTGAGTGGTACCATCCCAAATTCAATACAAAGGCTTCGAAAGCTAAATGTTTTGGACCTAAATCGTAACAAGCTCACTGGAGAAGTCCCATTACTGATTGGTAACCTGACTGAATTGATAGAATTGTATCTTGATTACAATGAGTTCAGTGGAAGCATACCAACGAGCCTAGAGAATTGTCAACAATTAAATCTGTTGAACTTACGCAAGAATAAGTTCACAGGTATGATACCAAAGGGAATCCTCAACATTCCTGCTCTATCTTTAGGGCTTGACTTGTCGAACAATTTATTATCAGGCTCTGTGCCATCAGAAATCGGTCAGTTGACAAATCTCCAGGCACTTGTTTTCTCCAACAACACATTATCAGGAGAAATTCCAAGTAATCTTGGTCAGTGTCAGATCCTAGAATACCTCCATTTGGAAGGGAACTTCTTTCATGGAGTGATTCCTTCAACATTGAGCTCCTTAAAGGGCATTCGAGAAATGGACTTGTCGAACAATAATTTGACGGGTTCAATACCAAGTTTCTTTGCAGATTTCCCATATCTCAATCACCTGGATCTTTCTTTCAATGAACTCGAAGGTGAAGTCCCGAAAGGTGGTGTCTTCAAAAACAGTAGCGCAGTTTCTATCATTGGAAACGGTAAGTTCTGTGGCGGAAGCCCGGCTCTTGGCTTGCCGCAATGCCCTCTGAAAGCTCCCCTAAGGAAGCATAAGTTCTCAACTCTAGCGTTGATCATTTCAATTTCCAGTGCAATTCCATGTTTGATTTTGCTCTTTTGTTATTTCTACATCCAATGCCGAAATCCTGCAACAGCAAGAAAGTTGGTAGCCATGAGATTCATGAAGAATCAACTTATAACGGTCTCGTACAATGAGCTTCTGAAAGCAACAGATGGGTTCTCTGCTGCTAACTTGATCGGGGTGGGAAGTTATGGTTCTGTGTACAGAGGAGTACTTGGTGATCACAATAATTTGAAAGTTGTTGCTATTAAAGTGCTCAACCTTGATCAAAGGGAAGCAAACAAGAGTTTTGCAATCGAATGTGAAGCTTTGAGAAACATTCGGCATCGAAACCTAATCAAAGTTTTAACTTCATGTAGCAGTGTGGATTTCAAAGGCAACAACTTCAAAGCTTTGGTTTTCGATTTTATGCCCAATGGTAGCTTGGAGGAATGGCTGCATCCCTCATTGAATGAGCACCAATCTGTGGTCGGGAATTTGACTCTCGAGCAAAGGTTAAACATAGCAATTGATGTGGCTTCTGCTCTAGATTATCTTCATAACCATGGTAGCACACCAGTTGTCCACTGTGATCTAAAGCCGAGTAATATTCTTCTCGATGAAGACATGACTGCACATGTTGGTGACTTCGGACTTGCTAGATTTCTCACAAGAACTGGCAAGTCCTCACAGAATTCTTCGAGTTTCAGTGAATTGAGAGGGACCATTGGCTACATTGCTCCAGGTAGTTTTGTTCTCTTATTTCTTTTTACTTGAAATAAATACCTAATTCCAGTTTGAATACTAATTTTTTGAACACATCAATTGCTGGGTAGAGTATGGTGTGGCCAACAGAGTTTCCACGCATGGTGATGTCTACAGCTATGGAATACTTATTTTGGAGATGTTTACTGGAATGAAGCCGACTAATGATATTTTCAAGGATGGTCTAAGCCTTCACAAGTTTGTCAAGACAAGCATCCCTGAACGAGTGAGGTATGTCACAGATGGAAGGCTACTCTTTGGTAAAGACAATGAACAAGACAATACAATCAAGGCCCACATGTCATGCATATCCTCCGTTCTTCGGATTGGCCTCTCGTGCTCAAAAAAGTTGCCGATGGAACGTATGCAAATCAAAGATGTTGCAAAGGAACTGTGTGAAATAAGAACTCATTTCTTAGCACTATAATACAATATAAGTTTACATCTATGGTAAACAAGTTGTAATCAATTGAACTCGTTTGTATTATTATCTGTATAAATTTAAGAAGAGAACTTTGGAGAAGTGCATTGAGTTTGATGAATTCCCAAGCACAAGTGAAACCAATGTGTGATAGCCTTGACAATCTAGCATCTTTATCCTTGAAAAATATCAAGAGGTTTTGCACCTAGACATAGGAAACCTTGATATCGCTTAGCGTATCACCCAGCGCTAGTGGGGATTCGCTTGTGATGCTTTTTAGTACAACCTGAGTCCTATGACTTGAAGAATGTAATGTTTTTGTGTAATGTGCATATTTCTATCTGAAATCTTCATGATTTTCAAATTAGCCAACAGACCTTTATGATTTTGTATTCCTTCCTGCAATTTTGGTTGTGATTGCAGAGAAAATCCTCAGCTTATAATTCATATTCTTTGGAGTCTAAACCAATTTTTTATCATACTATGAAGTATCTTTAGGATTGTTTATGTAAGGGGCATGCCTCATAAAAAGAATTGGTTTCTGAGTGAGAAATCATTGGTCTGCAAGCCTTATTACATATTCAAAATATTTTGAGGATAAGTTTAAGAGTACTATTATAAAAATATTTTTCAATTACTAATTTTTTGTTGTCATATCTAAATTCATTAATACACAAATCCACCAATGATGATGATTGTTTTATTTGATAGGTGTTACCAATCCGCTCCCATGTATTGAACCATGTGATATCTAACTCAGATGGGCCTTGACTTAATCCTAGTTAGGTGTTGATGATTTAATTTAAGACATCGTCAGAGGGAGATGAGACTTGAAGTGTTTCCAGTAGCTCTGGCTTTGACAATAACTTATTTGAGTTAAAGTATTTCCGTAACCTAAGTGTTAGTGATAACTTCTTTGAGTTAAAGCGTTTTCATTAGCTGAGAAGGCATTGAAGATAACTTCTGTGAGTTTAAAGTATTTTCATTTGTTAATAAGGCATTAGAGACAACTTCTTTGGGTTGAAGTATCTTCGTTAGCCAATAAGATATAGAAGATGATTTTGTTGATTTGATATATTTTCGTTAGCCAATAAGGTGTTGGAGATAATTTTGTTAATTTGGAGTGTTTTTGTTAGCCAATAAGCCATAGGAGAGAGCTCCATAGATTTGAAGTATTTCCGTTAGGTAATAAGACGTTGGAATTAACTTAGTTTATTTGGAGTGCTTCAGTTAGCCAATAAGGTATATAATATAACTCCATGGATTCAAAATATTTTCATTAATCTATTAAGGTGTTAGATATAACTTCGTTCATTTGGAGTGTTTCCATTAGCCAATAGAGCATTAGAGATAACTTTGTGAGTTTAAAGTGTTTCTATACCTAATAAGGTGTAGGAATTAGCTTCTTTTGGTTTTAAAATATTTTCATAGCCAATGAGACATAAAGGATAACTTTATCGATTTTGAAGTATTTCCATAACCAATAAAGTATAGGAGATAACTTCATTGATTTTGAAGTATTTTCATAGCTAATGAGACGTATGTGTTAACTTCTTTGATCTTGAAGTGTCATTACCCACTACTTGTGGAGTTGGACAAAGCCTTGGAGTGCTATGAGAATCTTTTATAGCGCACTTAATAGGACTCAATTTTGGTTCAAGTTAAGATGATAACATCACTGACTGTTTTGGGGTTAGGCATAGCCCTGGAGTATTGCCAGAGACTTAGCACATCTAATGGGATTCCGCTTGATCTTATTCAGTTCTCTTGGAACTTATTTGGGTCGGATTTGACTTATGTTTTGGTTTAAGTTTGAATTTAATTTGATCTGATTTGGATTCAATTTGACGTGATTTAAAACTTAAACTTGATTTTGATTTAAGTATGATTTAGTTTTAGACTTTGATTTGATTTGATTCAATTTAGTGTTCAACACTTGATTTAGATCAAGTTTGATTTGATTTAGTTTAATATTAGAAACTTGATTTTGATTCAAGTCTGATTTGATGTAATTTGATGTTCAAAACTTGATTTAGATCAAGTTTGGTTTAAATGCTTTTAGGTTAGCTTAGCTCCAAAGTGTGGCTAATAGTTTTAAACGTATTGTTGGTTAACTTTATTTGAATATGGCATCTGGCTACTGGCTGAGCGAGTTCAAGCCTATATTTAGTTCAGTTTGATCTGAAGTTTAGACTTGATCTTGTTTAATTCTATTAGAACTTGTTTGCGTCAAACTTGACTTATGTTTTGGTTCATATTTGAATTTGATTTGATCCTGCTTGGATTTTGTTTTACTCAATTCTAAACTCGAACTTGGTTTTGATTTAAGTCTAATTTAGTTCTAGACTTAGGTCTGATTTAGTTTAAGTTGATGCTCAACACTTGATTTGGATCAAGTTTGATTTGATTCAATTTAATATTCAAAACTCAAGTTTGATTCAAGTCTAATTTGATTCAATTCGATATTCAAAACTTGATTTAGATCAAGTTTGATTTAATTCAGTTTGATGTTCAAAACTTGATTTAGATCAAGTTTGATTTAATTTAGTTTAATGTTCAGAATTTAACTTTGATTCGAGTCTAATTTGATTCAATTCAATGTTCAAAACTTGATTTTGATCAAGTCTAATTTGATTCATTTCAATATTCAGAGCTCGACTTCAATTTAAGTTTGATTTGAATTGATGTGGGTTGGGTTTAACTTTATATTGGTCCCTTAATGGATCTTGGATCCAACTCTTAATAGATTCTTGATGGATCCTTAATGGATCTTGGATTCGACCCTTCCTAGGTTCTGGATGGATCCTTAATAGATTTTTGGATTCGACCCTCAATAGGTTCTGAATGGATCCTTAATGGATCTTAGATCTGACTACTAATGGGTTCTTGATGAATTCTTAATGGATCTTGTATCTGATCCTTGATAGGTTCTTATTGAATCCAAGTTCAACCCACTAATGGGTTTGGGTTCGAACCTTAATGGACTAGGGTTGAAGTTTCAAGTTGGTTTGGTTCAACTGAACTTTGGTTCAGGTTCATCCTGGTTTTAGTTTAAGTTCATCATGATTTTGATTCAAGTTCAAACTATGTTTTGGTTTAGGTTCTAACTTGGTTTGACCCAATTAAGTTTTAGATTTGAGTTCAATATGATCATTTACTTCGATTGAGCAAGTCCAAGGTTAGCCTATAAGTCGTTGCAAGCCCAAAGGATGGCTTATAAATATTTGGTAGACTCAAAAGCTGGTCTATAATTCAAATGATCGTGAACCTAAAAGCTAACTTAGAAGTGCGAACTCGAAGGCCAGCCTAGATGTGTGAGCCTGAGGGTTAGCTTAGAAATGCCAGTTTGAAGACTGTGTTAGAAGTATGAGTCCGAAGATTGACTTAAAAGTGTGAGTCTGACGATTGGCTTAGAAGTATAAGCCCAAGGGTTGGCCTAGAACTGCAAGCCCGAGGGTTGATATATGTTAGGGAGTCGCATGAGTGTTAAACCAGATCTATATAGTGAGCCGGATACTAAACCATCCCAAAAGATTAAACTCATGAGATATTAGTCTTTTTCACTATATATATTGAACTCTATCTATCCAATATCTGATGTGAGACTAATTCATCATACTTGACATTATAACAATCTCCCCCTTTAGGTGTGATTTGATCACATCAATTTAACACTCTTAATCAAGAACTCTTTTACTTGACCACTTCCACCGTGTCACCCATGTTCTCGCGCTGGCCTTTGGTGTCCGTGCCCTTATCGGCCTCGTGTTCGCGCCCTCGCGCCGGCCTTTAGTGCTCACACCCGTGCACTCGCCAACCTGGCGATCGCGCTCGTGCCCTCTCTCTGCCTCACGCTGGCCTCGCGCCAGCGCCCGAGCCCTTAGGCCTGTGCTCGCGCCCTTGCTGACCTTGCGCTCGCACCCTCTCACGGTCTTTGCCATAAGACTAACATGCGACTCAATTTAGTCGCATCATCACAATAATTTCAGTCTTAAGAGTTTATACAGCTTCGAACCTAAAGCTTTGATACCACTTGTTGGAGAGCCGCAAGAGTATCAAACTAAATTCATATAGTGAGTCTGACTCTAAATCATCCCAAAAGCTTAGTCTCATGGGATATGGACCTTTTTTCACTATATATATTAAACTCTATCTATCCAATATCCGATGTGAGACTAAATCATCATATCTGACATTATAACAAATATAAAAGTATGAGTCCGAAGACTAGCTGAAAAGTGCGAGTCTAAATACTGATTTAAAGTATGAGTCCATGGGTAATGAAAATACTTCAAAATCAAAGTAAGGGAGCAAGGCAGTAGTAAATATCAAAACTTCTTCTCCATTTTTTTTTCTTTATTCCTTTCATATTTTCTATAATTTCATATTGAAATTTATTTTCAAGAGAGGGTATATTTTTACTTAAACTATGTATCATTTCTTAAAAATTAATCAAATGCTTTCTTCTTTTTTTTATCTTTATTTTATTAGATAAGTTTATCGCTTTAGAAGGTTTTTAACAATTGTCGAGGTAATTAATAATATATGCTTGTGTCTATTGAAAGTCAATGTTCCTACAACATCTGATAGCGCATTTTAAATGAACACATGTTGATTTATGCATCGAGGCCACTCTCCAAGGTCTCTGCTACTCCGGGTCACTAAAATCGATTACACAAATTCTGACATGCCCAATGGGACTTGACTTCTCTTTCAAGTGTAGAAACCTAACTAATATAATAAAGATATTAATAAGGTATAATTACATTTGAAAATTTATTAATTATATTCTCATTTACAGAAGAAATCATTAAATAATACCAACAAAAAACATTTTTACCCTAAGGTATACCATTGTGGAATCGATTTCGGTAGTCTGGGATAGTGAAAACTGAGGGAGTGACTTCGAATCACAAACAGAGTTTGTTTTAATTTGAAGTATGCTATCAGATATTGTGAAAATATTAACTTTCAATAGGTGCAATTCCCTGTTGTTAATTATCCCAACGATTTTTAGGAATCTCTTAAAATAAAAAACCTAGCTAATAAAAGAGAGACACAAAAAAGTAAAAAGAAAAGCATTTGATTAATTTTAAGAGATGATACATAGTTTAAGTAAGAGTATATTCTTACTTTACAATGAATTTCAATATAGAATTATAGAAAACATAAAAGAAATGAGAAAGAAAGAGTGGAGAAGAAGTTTTGATATATACTACTTGCCTGCTCTCCTATCCTGGACCCCATGGCGTTTGATTTGGATTAACTCGATCTTCAGCAGGTATTGATGGCATCGTCCGATAGGCCATGAAAGGAAATAAAAAAAGTTCAAAGTTTTTCTAATAGCTTTGAGCTTCAGTGATAACTTCGTGATTTGAAGTATTTTCATTAGCCAATAAGGCATCGACAATAACTTCATTTGAGTTAGGATATTTTCCGTTAGTCAATAAGGCATTAGTGATAACTTCATTAATCTTGAAGTATTTTCATAGCCGATAGGGTATAGATGATAACTTTATTTGGTTTGGTAGTATCATCGGTGGCTTATAAGATTGGATACACTTTTGAGAATTACGTCATTAACTATTGTTGGGGTTAACTAGCTTGAAAAAGTGCATTGTCAACTACTTCTAGAGTTGACTAGCTTGAAGGAGCACGTTACCAACTTGATTCTGGAGTTGACTAATTTGAAAGATGCATCATCAACTGCTTGTGGGATTGACTAGTTTAAAGAGTGCCTCATCAACTACTTCTGGAGTTAACTAACTTAAAGGGTGCATCGCCAACTACTTATGGGATTGGCAAGCTTGGGGAGAGGATGTATCGTTAATTGCTTCTAGGGTTGACTAGTTTGAATGGTACATCGTCAACTACTTATAAGATTGACTAGCTTGAGGGGTTCATTGCCAATTACTTTTAGAGTTGGCTAGCCTGAGGAGCATGTCATCAATGGTTTCTGGGGTTGACTAGTTTGAGAAGTGCGTCATCAACTACTTCTGAAATTGACTAGCTTGAGGAGTACATTGTCAACTACTTTTAAGGTTGACTAGCTTGAAGGGTGTGTCGTCAACTGCTTCTGGGGTTAGCTAGCTTGAGGAATATGTTGTCAACGACTTCTGGGGTGGACTAGCTTGAAGAGTATATCATTAGTTACTTCTTGGGTTGACTAATATGAGTAGTGCATCGTCAACTGCTCCTAAGATTGACTAGTTTGAAGGACGCATCGTCAACTACTTTTAGAGTTGACTAGTTTAAAGAGCACATTGTTAACTACTTCTGAAGTTGACTAGCTTGAAGGGCACATCATTAATTATTTTTGGCATTAACTAGCTTCAAAGTGTGGTCAATGGCTTTGAGTATATTACTGGTTGATTTTATTAATTTGATATCATCACCAACAGTTTAGGGAGTTGGGTATAGGTTTAAAGTATGATCGACAACTTTGAGGGTATTGTCAGTTGATCTTGTTTGAATAAGGCGTTATGGTTGATTAACTATGATGAATGTTGACTATGAAGCAAGCAATGGTCAACTTATAAAATTCTAGAGGGATAGATGATTCAACAGATATTACATAGAGATGTTGTTCCCAAAAACTTTAAAATATACTAAAAATAGAGGTCTAATGGTAATGCATTTGAATAGCAAGGGTCATTGCTAAGAAGAAGAACTAATGCAAAAATCAGCAAACAAGAAGGAAAGATCAGGGGCCTGATTTCTACTTTTCTAAAGTAGGGAGATAATAGAATAACATGAAGATGAGATAAGACTTTCTCTATGAGTTCAAGATAAATGATTTAACTGAAAAGGGGAGCTAAAATCTTATTTCCAGCTAGTATATGGCAGCTTCCATGCCCCTTAAAAATCAAGACCTTTGTTTGGTTAGTTTTTAGAATAAAATTTTAACTATAAAGAACCTAGAGAAGAGAGAATGGAAGGGAGAGAAGCACTTATGCATGCTTTGTTGTAATAAAGCATAAACCACAATTTATTATGTGAGTGTAAGTTCACCAAAGCAATTTGGTAGCAAATTGTGATAAAGGATATATATATCTTACGTCCCTACTTCTACTCGTTAGCTCTGGTCAAGTTGGAGGAAATACATCCAATAACAAAATAGAAAGTTTGTGTACATCATTATTCTAGCTCTGTTGTGGACAATTTGGCTAGAAAGAAACAAAACGATCCAAGATAAAGCCAAGATAGTAAGAGCTATCTTTTAGTCAATTAAATCGATGGTGAATTCATGGTTCTGTGCATGTACAAAAAAAACATAGATAAACTAACTTTCAATTTTCATGATTGTAACGTAGTGAGAGCCAAGGTGTAAATTTGATATTCAAAGCTACAACTAGGTTGGGCCTTATTGCACAAAATTTACTGGTGTTTTTTTGAATAGTATTGGAAGTTTTTATCTTGCTTTGGGAGGAACTTGGATTTCCTTATCTTTTGATTTTTTGTAATAATACAAATTTTTGTGTCATTTAATTTTATCTCTTGCTTCTAGCAAGACTATAATGATAAATTTTAGTTATACCAAAAAAAGGTCTTCTATGAGAAATTGTTGACTGAATAGTTGAAATTGTTAATATGGTTAATTTTGAAATGTAAATGTAAACAATATGTCTTTATTTGAGGACTAAATTTTAATTTAAAATAATTTGAGGGGTTTTTTAGAAAATATATTTGAGTAACTACACACGTCGAGCCTGATAGGGACTGGATTCTGATTTTATTTATTTTAGGTACTAAAGTGTAAACTTATGTTTGATTGCTCATAATTTTCTCATTCAAATTCTGAGTTTGATGATTTAGGAGTTGTTGGACTCAATTTTTCATACTAAATCTTTTGATGGGCCTCATGTTCTTCTTTTTTATATTACTTTCTAGTTAATTTAGTTTTATTTATTAGTCAAATCAATTTCCTTTCATTGGTCGATAATTTTGACTTAATGCTCATTGTAACTTTGGTTTTTAATACATTAGGAGATGCAACAGGACTTTTATTGGGTTGATACCATTTAGTGATTCTCTACTTTGATAAAAGATTAATAAGATTGTCAAAAGTAATAATAGCTGATTTCATGAGAGTTAATAAACATGATCCGTTATATAACTAAATGAGATCACCGTTCCATCAACAATTGAAAGTGTAGTATTATACAATTTTACTTGGTAGAGAGTCCAATCACGCTCATTGGCTGATTTACTTGTAGTTTGGTATGATTCTTTTTGGTGGGAGGTATGACTAGCTTTGTAAAATCAGTAGAAAAGTCTATAATCACAATCCCTAATTATTGACTATCATAGAAGTGATAATCATATCCTTGTTATTTTATTTGTTATTATAAATGTTGGTTTTCTTAATTATTATTATTTGTTGTTGTTAATGATATATTGTTGGTTTTCCTTTTGTCAACCTCTTATGTTGTTTGTGGACATATTTTATTCTTTTATTAGATGTTGTAGTGAAAAAATTTTGTATTAGTTTTTAGATTTTGTTGTTGATTTTAAAATTGTGTTATTTATTAAAATTTAAATTATGTTTGTTCTATAAATATAATTTTTATGTTTTCCACATATTATTATAGTCCAATGTCGAATACAACTGGGTGTTATACTTGCTTCTCATATTTTTGATGTCTCTGATAACAATCGTCACAGAATTGTTGACACAAGAGAGCTCTAATATAGATTATATTCTTTGTAATTTAAAAAGGGATCGTTTGGTTTGAAACAAAAAAATAAAATGATCTCATTACTGAATTATATTTTTAATTTAATTTTAATTCAAATCGAGACAAGATAGTTTAACTGAAAAAATGAGCTTATCTCAAACCAAATGCTTTAAGCCCCGTTTGGTTTGGGATCAGGATCAGGATCAGCCCATTTCAGAAATTTTCTTTTTCTTGTAAAATTAATATTACTTATTTTACACCGTTATTAAATTAAATTATTATAAAAATTAAATAATTTTTCAAACTTTAAATTATTTAAGCGTTAATTTTAATAAAAAGATATTAGTTTACAAAAATGATTCATTAGTTTTAATCCTAATTCTAATTTTGATCTCGAACCAAACGATGTCTTAAAAGAGATAATGATCTTTAGCTTTGCTGTCATGTAACCTTACACCATTGCTGATAACATATGTTGAATGATTGATTCTTTCTTATTTCCATGAATAAGTTTTCAATTAATAGATTAGTTTCTATTGCTCAGTAGCCATCCAAGATTATCTGCAACTTATTCCCTACAGCCAATAATTTGAGAACAACATTTGCATATAAACCCCTATGATTAGTCTTTATGATTTAATTTAACTTTTACATTTAATTAGTTTCAATTCGGCCCAATTGGCCTAGTTCTTGTAAAGCCCAGCCCAGTAGACGTTCGGCGGGATCAACGAATCAAACGAAAATTTTAGCGGCACACCCGATGAAGAGAAATTTTCAGAAAACCCACAAACAAATTCAAAATTATCCGCCTCAAGCATCGTCTCCTCTACCAATGGCGAGGTCGAAGCACGTCTCGACGCAACCCCCGCAGCACCTCAGAAAGACGTCCGGTTTGCGCCAATCTTCGCCGCAATCCGGTTTGTATCCCTTGATTTCACCCTCCGTTTCTCCTCCTTCGTGTTTGGATCCAAACTCTAACCCTAGTTCCTTTTTGACGCAGCTCGGGCTCCTCCTTCAACTCGGCATTCTCGTCCTGCCTCAGTTAGATGCGCAAAATGCCAATTTTTTTAAATGCTTTTTGAACATTTTTGAGGCTTTGGTTTATTGGGTTGATCTGGTTTGTGGCAGCAAGAGCAGAACGAGCAAAATCAACAGCAAGGTGGGCGTTTTTTGTTTTATTTTTTGTTGAGGTTTCGATTTTTGAGGGTTATTTGGATGTAGGAGGAGGCGGAAGTGAGGCGGAGACGAGCAAGAGAAGGCGCAGGTGGAGATCGGGGACGGTGGCTCTGCGTGAGATCAGGAATCTTCAGAAGTCTTGGAAGCTCTTGATCCCTCATGCTCCGTTCTTCCGTGTTGTGAGTGCTTCTCTTCTGTTCTGTGAGTAGTGTAACGCATTGTGATCATGTTGAACTAGAGCTCCTGTTTTTGGCAATATAGGTGAGGGAGATCACGGGATATTTTTCAAGAGATGTTACACGGTGGACACCGGAAGCTTTGATCGTGATCCAAGAGGTATACTTTTTCTCTGAAAGTATGAGGAAAAGAAGAAAATACTATTGATTTGCTGTTACTTTCTCGTTAATTTCCTGCAGGCATCTGAATATTTTCTGCAAGAGTTGTTTTCAGATGCTTATCTATGTGCAATTCATGCCAAACGTGTGACATTGAGTAAGTTGAAGTTTTGAACAACAAATCTTTTCTTTGTTGTGGTTTTTGTAAGAGTTTGTCAATGAAATGCCTTTTCTCTAGATACTAAGGGCCCGTTTGAAATGGGGTTAAGGTTAAGGTCAAGATTAAAGAAAGAGGTAAAGTGTAAAATGCTAATGCGATCAAGTAAATCCCGTTTGATTACTGATCTGGCTAACAAATGGTTAAAAAATTTTTTGGACAAAAATGCCCTCCGGTGAGTACTGTTCAAATTGTACTATCCATTTTCTTCACGAGATGCCCCCGACGTCGCCGGTGGAGCTCGAGCGCGGAGCTCGCCGGCCAAGCTCGCGTGGGCAGCTCGGGCGCAGAGCTCGCGCGCGGAGTTCGCCGGCCAAGCTCGAGCGTGGAGCTCGGCCTGCCGAGCTCTGTTGCGTCGTTGGCGGAGAAGAGGGAGACTCGTGCGGCGTCGGCGACGGGGAAGGAGGGCGGCATTTGCTGCGTCGGCGGCGGCGGCGGCGGTTTTTTTTTGTGTGTGTGTGTGTGTGTGTGGGGAGGGGGAGTTAAGATTAGGGTTTCGTGGCTGACCCCCCATCTGAGTCGTTGGATCGAGATCCGACGGCTCAGATGAACCGAGGGTATTTTAGTTAAATCCGACTTATAATTTAAATAAATTAAATAATATTAGTGTGGTCAAATTTTTGATATTTGGAAGATAATCTGGTTAGGGCGGGGTCACCCTGACCCTGACCCCATTCCAAACGACCCCTAATAGTTCAGACTAAACATTCCTTAATTTGGTGCTAGAAAATGTGGATATTGGTTTATAGGTTGAAAGGTTTTGACTTTTTGCATATTTCTTGATCGTTATGGAAGAAAATCTTGCTGTCCATCGGATGCGTTTCTACTCTAACATTCACTGGGTTTCAAGCTAAAGTTTAATATTTTTGAGCAGGTTATAGCTTTTAATGTTTATGTTATGCAAACTGATCTAGAATGAGCATTAAGAAATCATACTTTTGCAATGATATCTGCCTGGCTGAGGTGTCAGATTTAGTTGCAGCACTGATTATCCAATAGATGTAGAATGCTGGTGAAGAGACATTTGGGGAAAATTTGGTGCTAAATCTGACAGAGAACAGAGAATGAATGTGATATCCCTGAAAGAAATTATCCTCAGAACCATTGAAAAGTAATCATACCCACGTCTGATGGAGGACAAAGAACTCAGATAAGGAACCAGCAGAAGAAGTTGGAGAGTGAAGGGTAATAAATAAAACAAGTTTGTTGATATCCATAAGGGATGCAGCTGGAGAATAGTTCTTATGACTAAAGAAAGACAGGTGAAGGCTAGTTTAGGCATAAGTCAAATAAGGTTGTGAAATTTAGTACTTTATCCGTCAACACTCAACTGTAAATAATGTATGTTGTCAAAATTGAAGTCCTTAACTGATGAATATGTCACTCTAGTTATCTGTTGCATCTAGGAAGGAAAAAATGACTTCTAATTCTAGCTAGATTCTACTAAGAAGTTTGTCAAAATTCCTAGGCAGTGGATCTTCAAAAAGACCTAAGCGGACCGCCTAGGCATCTAGGCTGAGGATTAGGTGTATTTTTAAAATTATAAATTTTATTTTTAGTATTATAAAAATTAAAAATTTATTATAAAAATTTTTGCTTAAATAACTAGGCGGCTGTTTAAAACAAAAGTGGCAATTAAACGGCTAGGTGGGTGCCTAGATGCCAACTAAATGGCTAGGTTGCCATCTAGTATTTAGCATTAATAATCACTAAGCATCTAAAACGACCAACTTTTGTTAGGCGACTAGACGGTTGTCTTTGACTACCTTGCTAGGAAGATTTTCATATATGAACGAAGAAAATGGAAGAGCAGATAGTTAAGTTGAACAAGTCCAATGCCAATAAAAATAGAAAATCATAATATGCTAGTTAGTTTCTTCCTGATTATTTTATAGCACGACTTTTTTCAGTTTTTATGTGGTAGATGCCATTGAAGCTTCTTTTTTCTCTTCTGCCTTTTGTCTTTCACATGAAAACTATTCTGTATTGGGTGATGCAGTGCAAAAGGACATACATCTAGCGCGGCGGATTGGTGGCAGAAGACATTGGTGAAATATCTGAGAAGAATCGGTCCATTAAGTAAATTCTTTGAATCATATGTAGTGGCAATAGCTTTCTGACCTCTTTAACTGTGCCTATGTAAGATGAACAGCTAGAAATATGCTGATGTATTTGGATAGCTAAGTAAATTATCAGGAGTACAAGTCTTTGATGGGCCGAGTGCTTCCCAGTATCTTTTAATCATTTTGCTTGTGTAATGTGTAATTTTGTGTTTTTGCTTCTTTCTTCTTGCCAAAAAGGAGTTACAGAAATGCTTCTATATGACAGTGTACACGGTATCAATTCATCTAAGCATGTGTAATCTTTGCCTCAACCTTGATTGATTGTATGGAGTCTATGTCTACATTTTTCTCTTCATAATCCCATTAGGATTGAAAGAGCTGCTAATTGTTGAATTTGTTTGCTTGTCTGCTTACAATTCAATAATCTGCCAAAGCTGCCGCGCCCTATCACCATGGGTGGTGGGCTGGGAATAATGAATCAAAAGTCATGCCAAACATTGGCCATTTTAGCATTTTTCAGAATATTAGTTAGTGTTGTGTCCTGGCATTAGTTAGTGTTGTGTTCAAGTGAACGCTTCAAACAGTGTCACAGCTCAAACAACAAACGTCAACTAGCGAAATTTAATGGAAATAACAAGCAACTTGATTAGCTAATCGAACAACTATTAGCAACAATAAAAGAAATTTACTGCAATAAAAGCACCAGCAGGTCTGAGGTACAAAGGAAGATAATCGTCTAAGTGAGCAACTACAACTGAACCTCAGAAGGCAAGCACTTGAAATCACAAAAATAGCAACAAAATCACGAATTTCAAAATGTCTACACCAAAAGTTAAAATGGAGTAGTTAGACTGCTCCTACGTTCCTCTTAAGATAAAATTCTACATTGCAAAGTTGGTGCTTTTCTCTTACTCTGGCGCAGTTGTCCTTAATTATCTGTAGGTTGACAGGCTTCCAAGGGACAGGTGCTAAATATTGCCAAAGGAAGCAAATAGCCATCTTGTACACAGAACAAATCTCATGAACCATTGATGCTACACAAAAAATAAAAAGCTGCTAATCAGCATTTCTGGAGACAACCAAAGTTGTTGCCTACCTGTATAAATATTCAAAATTAGTGTCCTAGGTTCTACACATTTTCCTTGACCAAGACTTACCATGGGATAACAGGGGCAGTAATGAATGCCATCATGTCAATATGAAATTTGTTATCTGCTGGACAGACTGTTAACAATCTTTATTGTTTCCGTTTCTTTGATGATGGTTCTGGCTGTGCTTGAGCAGCCTGCATATTAATGGGAGTCATAATAATTGTATCACAGTGAAACATAATTATGTTCTATCCTGAATTACGGCCCCAGACAAAGGTGAACTACTATTTTCAAAGAGGCATCTACCTGACTACACTATTCAGTAGGAAACCAAAGATTAATTGTTATGGCAAGCATTAGCTTGACAGTACCACTAGCCTTTTACAAGACGAGGAAAAATTATACAGTTCATGTAATAAAATGTCATCAGAAGTTTGTCTGGCATTGAAGGTTGCTGTCATTAATTGTATGTACGGGAATAATGAATCAAAAGCCATTGGGCGCAAGGTCCTTCAAAGTTTTAAGGAATGAAGCAAAAAAGTGTAGAATGATCAACGCAAGTTCTTATCTGGACCATGAAGCATCAATTTATAACTAGCAACTAGAGTATAATGTACAAAATTTAGTGGTTGCCTCTGAGTTCAAATAGATAACAGATTCACATATTGGAATGGAACCTTTCCAATTTGCAGTTGCAATGGCAGAATGCAAGTTCAAGATGTGCACCCTAGATTCTAAGTCATGTTATTATTATCCCATTCTCTGGGTAGGTCAATAATAATAGTGTACATCTGAATTATGCAGAACAAACAGAACTGAAAACTTTCTTGGATCTTAAGCAAGTTTTTGTGAAACTGTAAAATTTGAAGAAACCGAAGAAAAACCGATAATTGTTGAAGAGTAAAAAATAGCAGGGTCATATTCATTCATACTGTTTTTGAGAGTTGCTCATTGATATGCATCAGCGATCTCAGCATAGCTTCAAGAGTGTCTTTGGAAAGCTGAAACTTGACCTCTATTTCCTCCGAAGGAGACTTCGTATAATTGTGCAGCTGCAAGCACAACATAGAAAATCTGGTTGATGAAATTGAGAATAATTTACATAGTTATTTAGGCATATAAGAAAAACTGACATATATGCAGAATTAAGGATTACAATAAAAATGAAAAAAAACAATTTGTCATGTTCTGTTTTATGGTCAGTATGGAAATACAGGCATAATGATGTCCTTGACAAATGGGGAACATTGCCAAAGGCCAAAAAACCATGATATGGTGCTCTACAAAGGATAAAAGCAAAATGACTATATCCATTGCCTGATTGATATAGAAAATTGAAAAAACTGCAAGCATATAGAAATTCTGTTGATTTTTCATTTACCAATATCAGAACCCAGAGTAGCACCATGAAAAAACCACATTAATGAACACAAGTACAGTAACTTCCAACAACTGAAACGGCAAATTGAATATGGAGTCAACTATTTCTGGTCAAAAACACATTAGAAATGGAATACAATGTTGCTTACTTTCAGACATAATAGACTATCACAAGAATTTGATGAAGTAACCTCAAGAATAAAAGGTAATTTAGCTAACTCAGTTCCAGAACACTTGCCTTCAGGGTGATGACAACTGCTCGACTAGAAGGAGCTGAATTTTTGTTCTGCATTGTCCATGTCATCGACCGGAAGCGAGGAATAATTTCCTAGAATTAAAATGTAGAATCAGATTGAAAACTTATAACTGATTATTCCAGCTTAAATTATATTTGATATTGGTAGCAAAGAACAGAAAGAAAATTTTGGAAGAAATTTAAAATCTGAATAACAACAATTCATGATTGAACTGCAAATGGCTGCAGAAAATTTCCGAACTGAAATTATCTCCATCAAGGAACATGCTGTTGAGATGTAACATAAAATGTTTTGGGGCCAATGAAGCTCCAATATCCAAGAGTTTGAATCTGATACTTGTCAACAGCTTTATTAACTGTGTCTTACTGGAATTAGGCAGAACCTAAGCAGACAAAATGTAAACAGAAAGCCTATTTGCACAGAACTAAGTGGAAATTCAATAATATAACATATGACCAACACCCTTTCATAAAAATATTAATCCAATTAATCGATCTACTTTCCAGCATTTTTAAGATCTTCAGTGAACCCAATCCAAGCCAGTTTTTGGAAGTATCAGTAAATCCAGGTATGAGGCTCAGACACAGCTGGAAATGGATAAGACTGAGGCTACGCCTGGACCCATTTATATCTCCGACCAAGCCTAAATACCTGGGTCAGCTTTATCACATAGAAAAAGAAGTTCTATTCAGATATTTATCAAGAGAAAGGAACTGGGAAACAACAACCTTCAGAATCCCCAAAACAAACAAATATATTCTGGTTTAAACACCTCAACTGTTTTATTCAAAACTACTTTAGTTGATACTTGATGGGCTGAGACCTGAATGAACTATATTGGAAAAATCTAAATAAGTCTTTTATATGGACATCAACAAACAGAAGAGATAAACGTGCAGATACAAGGTTTAAGTTGAAATTAGAGTCATGTTCTGTACTATCAGCAACTAGAAATATAATTCACTCCAACATGGCATAACAACCATAGATTGATTTTTCCTCAATATTCTTCACAAAAGAAGCTATTTTATGACATACTGTACTATTTACGGCTCCCTTGCTTTGATGTTGACCGCTAGGAACCACACAAGGAAGACTTGGTATAATGTAGCTTAAAGTACAACTGTTATTGCTGCCTTCAGGGTTACTTTTCACATCACTCTGCCGTGGCCATCTTGTTGATAGTTCTGATCCTGTGCAAGGTGGTGCTGGTGGTCCATTGGTTCTAACTTGATGTGAGACCCTTGTCCGTTGCCACAGAGGCTAGCAAGGCAAGGATAATGAAAAATATAATAAGATTGAAAATTAATGAAATGCACATAATCAGAAAAAATTGCTTATCAATCAAAATGATTAGGACCTTTATAAAACATAATCTTTATTCTTTGACAATCATACACATTCTGTGACCTTGTTTCTTTTTTTCTTTTTCCTCAAAAATTAAGAATCAGAAACACATGTTCTGCACTGTAATTTTTTTTGGTTTAAATTAGCTCTGACAATAATGCAGCAAGAGAAACTAAAGAACCATCAGTAGAGACCACAAAAGGTAAAGACTAGAGAATGTTGCATGGATATATAAACAGCAATAAGTAAACCTGATTGAGTCTAAGCTTAGGTATTTAAAGAGCTAAAATTTACAGATGTAACCCATCAAGCACAATTTTGAATGATGTGATGACCAAATTTTGATCCTTAGATTATTTTCTCTTGTTTGAAAATTTGAAATTGTCTACCTGGTCACTTGATGCTTCTTCCTTCCATTGGTTCTGATATTTACTAAGTAGTGTTTGTAGAATGCCTTGAATTTCAATTGGAAGATCATGAGGCAAAAACTTTTGGACATTGTCTCCTGCAAGTTCTTCATTTGCACACTTTCTGATCAATAAACGAAGGCATGCTAAAACCTGCCATCGAGGGGGCCAGACAACAATTACCTTCTGAAAAACAGAAGGCCATATGCTAGAAGGATCCAACAGAATGTCAAAATATAAAGACTGTGCCAATATATTTATAAGTTTGTTCTAGGTAGAAGTACACTATACGAAGAGAATGGTAAAGCAAAGTAGACGACATTAGCAGTCATACAGATCTCAAGCGTTTGAGTTGTTTTGGCATATGAGAAAGTAAAGGGCCCACATACCAATTGGATGACTAAACAATGCAAATAAAACAACAGTTTATCAAAACTTAGGGAACCAACAAGAATAACATCTGCATATAACCAATAAACACAAGAAGAAATTTACATACATAAAGCAGTCAAAAGAGAAATTGTAAAAACTTACACTTTGGAAGCAATATAACAACAACACCCTGAACTCAAAATGCAACAGTTCCTACAGATATCCAAAGTGACACCAGTTTGCCTTAAGGATTAAACTATTTCAACCCAAAAATGGTTTGGATAGGTCGTCTCCCTCTCTTCCAAACATTTTGGCCACGTTTTCATTTCCTTTCTCTTTCCTAGCGCTCTCTCTCCTCTCAAGTTCTACACTCTTTTCCCTTCATTTTCTTATTGATTTTCTACATCCTGTTGTCTGTGCAGAGAACGGCCATATCCCCTGCTCTTCTTCTTCTATCATCATAATAGAGACCCAAAATACAACTTTTCATGTGATATAAATGATAACACTTGTGTGTCCACCATAAAACTAAATTAATTACTCTCATCTTGAGTTAGAATCAAATATGGTTGAATATTTGTAATGTAAAATCTCTTCCCTTTCACAAACTTTCCAATTTCAGATGAAACTTTAGTTTTATTCAACACATATCAAGAAAATGTTCGCAAAGAAGACGACAAAATAATCATTTGGGAATTAGTTTCCTTTTCTTTTTTATTCAACACATATCAAGAAAATGTTCACAAAGAAGACGATAAAATAATCATTTGGGAATTAGTTTCCTTTTCTTTCTTATTCATCAAACCCTCTTGAACTAATGCAAAAATCATCAAAATGTTCGCAGATTACCAATCACTTTAAAAAAGCCTTAGGATTCGAGATAAAGGATGAAAAAGAAAAAGATCAGAGGAAGCTCAGGCGGAGGAGGGGATGCTCACGGGGTCGAGGTCTTGGTCGGAGGAGAGGGCGAGGGCGGAGCGGATGTCGGATTTCTCGGGGGGAGAGAGGCCAGTCCTTCGCGTTCTCCAGAGGGCCTCGAGGACGAGCGCTAGGGTTTCCTCCGTCAGCGAAGGCGGGAGCTTGAGGAGGTTCTCGGAGAGCTCCATTGCTTTCTTGCGGTCGTTTGAGGATGGGACTTCGAGTTATAAGCTCAGGGGGCAAAACTGACATTTCAATGTTTCGGGTTTCACAAGAAAACGGGCACTAAACCCGCTATCCTTCGCGGGTTTCGATCCATTTCCGGTAAAAAGATATTTATTTTAGGCCAGGTACGTACTAATCCGCCTCATTTTTCATCTCCTTCTCGGTCCCCACGCCGGCGCCCGGCTCCGCCGCCAGCGGTTTCTCCGGTGAGTCCTTCGTCTTATCCCGCCGGCGAATAAGAACTAGTTTCTGTCGAGGCCTCATTCTGTCTTGCCCTTGAATATGCAATAGAGGAGCTAACACTTGTAATCGCCTTTTTCTTCGTATCTTTGATTTTAGATGCGATCGACGAAAAAGGAGGATTAGTGACTGATACTTGCAGGTGGATACAAGTGTCAAGGGTTATCTGAAGATAGATTTCTTCTAATTCAGATATCTAGTTGAATTTCTCAAGAAGAAGCGAGTTAAATTAAGCCTTCTTTCCTCACCATACATCTCCTTGAAGTGAAGTTTAAATCACAATATTTCTAATACCTTTTTGCTTATCTGATGGGCAAGGAGGACCTTCTTTGCACTAGCAATCACCCTTTGCTTTCTATCTTTGATCATAGATGGCATCAATGGAAAGAGAGAACTCAGCTTCTGTGGAGGCCTTCATGAAGCTTGCTTTGGATCAGGTATGCTCAAAGTTCCTTGCTTTTTGATTTTCTGGGAAGCATGATATGTTATTCTGATTGACTTTTTGATTTTCAGGGAAGCATGATATGTTATTCTGATTGAACACATGTCTTATTATGAAAACCTAAAATTGCTCATAATCACAGCAATCTGACTCTATGCCAATTTTTTATTGGTAATAAAGAATTTTAATGGAGTAAAATAAGGGAATTATAGGCATAAATGGATAATGGTGATACTAAGAAGTTGAGGAGCAATTTGAGTTCATTTTGACTTGTGGACTGTGGTATAAATAGCAAGCTTTTTTTCTATGTTTACTTCAATTTTGCATTTTAGATTGAAATTAACCAAGATGGATATCCAACACATGAGAAGTTTGATAGCACCTGCAGTGGTGTAGAGTGTGATTCGTGTAAGCATCAATCGCAAGTGCACTATTAGCTATGTGTTCATGAATGATTAAATAAGTTTTAGTAACTCTTTAAAAGAATGAAATAATAGCTTGGCATAGTTATTATTCTTATAATTTTGTTACCTTCCCTTGGAATTTATGGTATCACATTTTAGAGTCTATCTGCTTTCTGTACATTTTATGGTCTTATTTCTTTGCTTTTTAGAAATGTAATCTTTACCTTTATCTTCTCAGGCCCATATTGCTCTTAAAAACCTTGAAGTCCCTGTTGGGTAAGTTTACTTATTGAAAGACTGTACTTGTACTCTCATGTTGCTTTAAATCTAAAAACCCAGGGGGGCTTTAACTGAAATGAGCAGGACATTCCTATCAATTATCTTTAAATTCACATTATTTAGTATGAAGAGGATTTCTTTTGGTTTGTTTCTCTCACATGCTTTCGTCTCTTTTCTTTTTTTCTCCTCAACTGTGATTTCTCTGATTTTTAGACCATCAGAATATCCTCAATCTTTGTTTTAATTGGCACAACTCTGCCGAAGCATTCCCAAAAGATGCATCTGCTGTTTTTAGTTGATCTGAGTAGTTTGTATTCTTAGCTGATCACAAGTTGGATGTGTTTATGGTTCTTCACTTTATCCGTAACTTACAAAGTACACTTTTTTGATAAAGCACTTGGAAGGTTTCTCTTTGAGCTTAAATGTGATTTAAATTGCAAATCCCGTTAGTGATAAATTTCTATTCTAAGCAAGCAATGGCTTGTATTTAGTTGTAGGTATTTCAAGTAGGACATTAAGGGATTAGCACATTAAGCATGAGATGAGCAAATCCTTCGAACCTAAGTTACTTCAGTTCCTAGGTCTCATCATTGACCTCTATAGCACACCAGATGGGTTGATTCTTATATACTAAGTAAATTCAGTTGTTAGTTTTCATCATTCACATCTACTGATGCTCATCTTCAACTTTGTTGTGCTCACTTAAAAGTTGACTTTGTCTTTATTATATTGAAGTCAAAACTGAGATTCGGTAAGAAATAGTCCTCTACTCATTACACAAGTGGATTTCCTAGGTCACTATTTTGGTATTTACTTGTGTTTGGTAGTGATATGATTTATGAAATTCTAGCCAATTTTTCAGACTGTTTTACAAAAAATGGGCTAAGATTTTATTTGTTTGTAACTGTTGCTAATGGAAATTTTCAGGTGAAATGTAGCATGCCTTTTTTATGCTTTTTTCTCCAGAGGTTGAGGACTGTGCATATGTATTGTTGGTTGACTATTGATGGTGCTATTCTTTGGCCTGTCAACTAATTTCTGTCTATTTATTGTGCATGTGCCCACCCACTAGCTGTGTAATTGTGGATGATGATGGCAAGGTAATAGCATATGGGTGCAATCAACCAACCACAACACGAAATGTAAGTACAGAAATCTGACCGACTATCAATCAAACAAAACTAGCAGGATAAGTTAATAGCATTATATTGGCCTATCCTAGCCTCCCAATTTATTTTGTCTCTCGCTATATATGATTTTTATCTAAAAGTCATCGTGAAATTGCTCTATTAGGTTATTATCTAAAATACATCTTAAAATTGTTAGAGATGTCCAACTTATTTGAATCCACAACAATTTCAAGATGAATTGACGAGATCTTTGTACTGCCACCACCCTCACCTTTAGGTCTTAGAATTCTAGTAATTAGCAATCTGGTAACCTAAAATATACTTACAAACCCATCATCTCCTCCTTCTTGGTGAAAGATGAAACAGCCTTTGCATGAATGGCCACATGTCCAAGTACTAATTTCTCAACAACTTAAAATTTCAAATTCTGAACTTCAGCAAATGACAAAAAGTTGTTGAATGTTTTATAAAAGGATTGATGTAAACTGTGTACTCAGACTTTCTTGGTTTCTCCTTGTGCAATTCAAGTGTATATAGTAAAGTTCCAAAAAGCTCTCAGTGGATTCATGATAGTTGAGGGCTTCACTTTAGTTGGAATAATGCGGGTACAATCACATACTCTTGTTGCCCAAGATGGAAATAGAAGGTTACACATGCATTTAATGAGATTGCAAAACATGAATTGTTATGTGCATTTTTCATAACAGTATTTTTAATGTTCACTGGCTTTTTATTTAGGCAACCAGACATGCAGAAATGGAAGCCATTGATACTCTACTTGACAAGTGGCAAAAGATTGGGCTTAAGCCATTACAAGTTGCAGAGCAATTTTCAAAATGTGATCTTTATGTGACGTGTGAGCCCTGTATAATGTGTGCAAGTGCATTATCCTTTCTTGGTTAGCTTGTTTGTCCTAATCTGATTGCAAAGTTGATTTGGTCATCGGATATGACATCTAACAACTATCTATTTCTTTTCTTAGGAATAAGAAATGTTTTTTATGGATGTGGTAATGATAAATTTGGAGGGTGTGGATCTATATTGTCATTACATGAAAGTGATCCTGATAAATCCTCAAGGTTTGCTTCCAAACATGCATGATATTCATGAGATTTTCATATTGCATACTTGTCTATTGACAATATTGATATGGAGTCAATACACTTCTCTTCACATTATATCAGTTATCCAGACTGAAATTCAGAAACCCACGTCTGCTTATTTTGTTTTCTAGTTGTCATTTGTATTGTAGTGATACATTTTATGCTTTTTTAATAACCTATTGTGGCAGCAATGAGGCTTCTATCAAGAAGGGCTTCAGCTGTACAGGTGGAATCATGTCAGAGGAGGCCATTGCTCTTCTTCGAAGTTTTTATGAGCAAGGAAATCCAAATGGTATTTGTGTCAATTCCTTTTTTCATATTTACTTCGACTAGAATCTGTTTGATCTTCAACAAAATACAGTTCTATACTGGAATAATGCAAATAATTTATTTGAGTTACTGTTTCTTCACAAGATCTTCAGGGGAAGCCCATTACTAATTTTTTGTCCATCTTTCATTTTTTTTTTCTGTGTAATTTCAAGGCTATCTGATAGAGTAACTATTTTTTGGTTGTTCAATTTATTCAATTTAAAAATCATAACCAATAAGAATATATGGACAGACATCAATGATTTTTTGTTTTGCTTTTGTAACCTAACATCAAGTAGATCTAGCCTGATTTTATTGTTTTTGTCAAACCTATGTTCTACATACTCCTACCTTAGTATTCATCTTGCTTGTGGAGTAACTTTTTCCCCTTTTTATTCTATTTGATGCAGCTCCAAAACCTCACAGACCAGTCCGCTCTCTGGAATAACCAATACAGTTTTGAACTAGCATGCTTTAAGATGCAAGTGCCATCATTTGTTTCATATTGTCAAGTATTTTGATGGAATCAAAGAAACAACCTATTTTTGAGACCCTCCATTTATGTTGGGATATCCAACAAGGGTCTATTTGTACTCGTCTTTAACTTTGTAACCATAAATATTATGAGCTCAAGTGTTGGCCTTGATGCGGATGCTGTATTCTTTAGCACAATTGTTTTGGTGTTTCTCACCTGTAAGTAAAACCCAATATGTATTTAACTGAAATGTGTTCTCTTCACCAAGTGGAATCAAATTTGGTATATTTGAATTAACTTGTGTTTCCGATCCATATTTCGTGTTCTCATTCGAGTTCATGTTTTTGAATCCAGAAGGTGAAATATGTTGAAGACAATGTTTTCTAGCATCACAGATAGGTTCTTGAACTTTCACTTCGCAAGCTAAATAGAGCAGACTCTAGGTTTGTTCCATCATTCTCAAATTGATTCAATTATTAGAGACAGGAAACATGATTAACTCTCATATTCAGATTTGGCAAAAATAAGTGAAGTCGTGAATTTAAGTTCCATATATCCATTGAGACCTGTAAATGTAGAATCTATCATAAATTTGAACAGGGAGTGACAGAAAAGTTATTATTCTGCAACCATATCTTTTTTTTACAAAATGAAAAAAAGATCAGTTCCAATTTAACTGCACTTTCAGCTCTTTCTCCTCTTATCATACTATACATCTCTAAAGAAAGAAATAACTCCAAGCACACTTGAAGTTGAAAAATTAACAATCAATCAAATGGGCAAAATGTACACTCTATTTTTATCAACTGTGCGCCAGAAATTGACTGGTGTATATTTTCTGCCAACTTCTCCTGAAAGACCATGAGTAATAGGACTTCGATCAGCAGTAACAGAACCCTACAACAGAAAAGCTTGATCAGTACTAAAAACATGAACTCTGCAATTTCTAATTGCAACAATCATGACAACTTCAAGCAAATAAGATGTTTCCCAAAAATATTTAATAGTACTACATAACATTGAAATGATTGGATTGTTGAAGGAAAAAATCACTTAGAATGCATAGAGGGGGCAAATTGAAACTGAATCATAATTTTGAAGTAGAGAATTTTATCACTTCAAAAAACACCCAAAAATATTTAATAGTACTATATAACATTGAAATGTTTGGATTGTTGAAGAAAAAAATCACTTAGAATGCATAGAGGGGACAAATCGAAACTGAATCATAATTTTGAAGTAGACAATTTTATTACTTCAAAAAACAACTTCAAAGATTGGCAATGCAACCACAAGTATAAATGAATCAAACAACAGCTATGTACTGTGTACAGCTATGTACTGTGTACAGCTATGTACAGCTATGTACTTGCACACCAGCACAAGGGCATGCTGGTCACATGTTTTGTGCCTTGGTCTATAAAGATCAAATGACAATATAAAGTATCAACAACTCATAAATGGCATAGAAGCCGCAGCAGCAGCGGCACAGAATCATAAGAAAAAACGTCATAAAGAATATGCAAATCTTTAACCAGTTTACACCATACATAATTGACTAGCTGTGAATCAGTGCATCTTGAAACCTAAAATGACATTAAGCCTCAAAAGACTTAAGCTTAATAGCTTAAAGAAAAAAGTCCCTGGAGGGAAACAATGGGAAATAATAACATGAAGCAGAGGGATAAGAATGTATTGTTATTTCAACAACTGCTATATCTTGAAACAATATATTTCAACTCATAACTTGGTCATGTAGATAACAATATGTACAGCTGAAGTTGGCCAAATATGTGAAAACATATGGGGTCAACCAGGATATATGCACTATGAAATGATACGATTGATAAATTCAAGTGAAAGCACTGATTTCATAATCCCAAATTTGGTAAATGAACCATATTGATGGTACCTTAAAGTTTGCAAGTTTGCACATCAGATCATAAGCATGGACCAACTTCCTTTAGCTATAAGGTAAACTTTGGAATAAGTAGTCTTCTTAGTACTAGGATAGTTTGCTAGCTGTATCGCAACTTCTAATGCTTGTAAGGTAGGTTCAAGTGATTCACAATATTATTGAGATACAATCAGATACAGTTCTTTTTATATCTTTTGATATTATAAGCTTGGAAGGACTGGGACATATGAAGGTATGACACCTGGGGAACATATTCTACAAGATCTACAATGACAAATGATTTTACTGTTCTGATTCAGAGTTCTCATGTAGTTTTCATGTTTCGCCTCAATTTCAGGACATTAAAGCAAAGTGCATTTTCTAGAACTACATTAGGATTGGAAACCATATAATCATCAGTAATTGAAAATTTATCAACTAGATCATGAAAGTTTTTCTGATGAGTAGATCCTCAGAATTGCCACATAGTGATATACCTAACTAGATCTTTTCCATCCAGCTATCTGAAATCACCCATAAACAAACCAAAATTTATGAGCAGTCAATACTACCAGAATAGCACAAAATACAAATTTATGTTTTCTAATGCTTCTCATTATATTCCCATTTAAACCAGCACCAAAACCTAGAATGAGGAACATGAACAATTAATTACCTTAATAATTGCCTCAATTAAATCTATATTTAGTGGAGCACTTGGTAATAGATTAAGAAATGGTGTAGCCGGATTAGAAGGATGAGCTGGGATAACTCTATAGAAAATGGTTTAGAAATATAGTGGTCATCTATGCCAATCCTCCTAATCCAGTAAACCAAGTGCACTCAGTTTAAAAGGTCAGGATGAACTGGCATAAAAGAAAAGCAAAACAGAAGAGAAGAAACAGATTTAGAGAAGAAAAGGAAAGACAGATTTGTAAGCAATGTTACTCACGGTAAGCAGGCTCCATCAGAAAATCAATCATTCCAGGGTGAATTCTTTCACAGCATTAGAAGGGTATATTACATCAAATGGCTTGTCGCCCAAGCTATCCTTTAAAATGGTGATTTGTCCCTCCTTGATGAGGACATCTTCATCAAGGGCTTCAATCTTCTTCTTCAGAGAACTGGCTTCATGTTCAAGAAGCATAATTGTTTCTCTTGAATGCTTTACTTCCTCCCACAAACGGTCCCTTTCCTCAGAAACTTTCAGAAGTACACCTCTGGTTGAGGTTAGTTCCTTCATGCATTCTTGGATTTCATGCTGGAGCTGGTTGTTGGCCTCATCTTTCCTTAGAATCTGTCCAATGTTGAAAAAAGAGCATCAGCGCTCAACAACTTAAGGAAACATGCATAATCTTAAAATAGATAACTGGGCAGCAATAATAAAATTGCTGTCAATAGGTTACTGGGATCATGGCAAGTTATTTCAGTTAAAATATCTAAGATCTATGACATGGTAGACCTATGAATTGGTGGCAAAAGATAGATGTTATGTGCATGATAATATACGTGCATGAATGAGTATACAACGTTAGGCAAATGAGTGAAGATCAACTCGATGCACAATCAAATTAGATCAACATTGTAGTATATATTGGAACATAAGCAAAGTCGCCAAAAAATACACGAACACATCAGACACATCAGGACTACAAGCAATAGATTGATGCAAAACTGGGTAAAATAGAATTTGATAACATTTACAAGTGAATCATACATTTAAAGACGCATTTTGTTGGCTGAACTGCTGTATACAAACAAATGTAGGAGTATCATCTATATACCAACATTTCCTCATATTGTGCACAAATAAGGATTTGGGATGGTTATTTACAATTATTAGTCCAGATTGCATTTTTCTTGTCAAAAATTGATTTGGAATTTAATCCTATAATATTGATTGAGACAAGGATTCTCTCTGATGGTCTGAAACAGTAGAAAATACCAATAATGCTATAAATAGCGGAGAAAACATACAAATCTACATAGAAGAAAACAATGTAAATACATCCAAGTACTTTATTGTAATAGTTACATCTACTTGCCTTGTGACAGGATAAATGCACATCAAACATGTCTACACACAATGGGAAGAAGAGCTCAGATGCAGCTATATATTAAAATAACATCATGTGAGAGCAATAATGTGTCAATTGATTAGCAACAAACACATCTGCACATGCAGAAACATGCACAATAATGCACTCAGTATGCTGACATGCACGAAAAATGCATTAACAAATTGCCCAGGTATCTAATGGGGGAAGGAGATATCAAAACATGTTTACATGCACAACTGGAACATATAGACAAATGCCATTTTATCGGGAAGATGAATAATTGTGATCTCATTAGAGAAACAACCACAGGTAGAAGTGATATTTCATTAAATAACAGATCCTTTCACAATAACATTAATTGCTAAGTGTGTATAAGCAAGTTTTAGGCATACCTAATAGTATAAAATTTGCACAATAGCATTAATTTCTAAGGTGTATAAGCAAGTCTAACGCATACTTAGTAGTATGATATACCACAATTATATAAAAATTATAATCATCTAACCAAGCCTAGCTTTAGAATCCAAATAGAAATAGCTAAAGTTGCAGTTGACCTGAAGCTCGATGTCCTTTGTCTTGTGGTTCAGACAGGAAAGTTCATCCTGCAGCCTTTGGATCTCAGTTTGTAAGACATCGTGGCTCCTTAAAGAAGAAGCAAAGCTGGCCTCCAGTTGCTCAAGTTCCAGCTCTTTCGAAAACACCTTCTCTCGTAACAATCTAGTTAATATAGTTTCTGCCTTAAGTTCAAGTTCCAATTCATCCTGCATGTGTAGAAAAATAACATCAAACAGTGGGATAGAACCATACAGTTTCTGCCAAAGACATAGCACCTAATGCCAAATACACAAAAAATAACACAATCCTAACTGCAAAGTTTATGGTTATTGTAACAATTAACATACTTTCAACCCTTTTACTTGACCTAACCAGTGATTGAGCTAAAATTATAACTTTCGAGCATTATAAGATTATTCGACAATGATCTGAAACCATTCTTTTACATCAACTTCTACAGCTGCATTAACATAGAGAAGGCTATAAATTAGAAAAGCAGAATCCTGAAAAAGAAATTCCTATGTGAGAGAAAATGCGATACCTGATCCCCAAGCTGTCTTGAGGTACCGCCTCCTGTGGTCTGTGACTGACATTCTGATGACTCTAGACTGGACTTTTCTTGCAGTACTTCTGATATTCTATGCAAAGTTCTTCTGAAATTTTCAATTCCTCTCCTTAAACTCTGGTGTTTCATAGTGTACTCAACAACTGAATACTCATCAAATTCACCACTGGTATCTTGGCCACGTTTGGAGTGATTTTGTTTTATGAAGCCGAGCAACTCACCAGAGAGTCTAACATTATCACCCAATAAAGACAAGCCCTGTGTTTGTAAGCAGTCTATGCGGGCGTGAAGCTCTTGATCAAGCTTGACTGAAAAGAAACCATAGCTGTTTACAGAACCTTGCAGACGATCCAAGAGGCAAATATTCTCATGCCTGAGGGATTCAAGTTCCTGCCTGCAAGAATCAAGTTCCCTCCTCAACATCTGTTCCACACCTATCAATCTTAGTTGCTCCATTTGCAATCTACTAATATTATCACCTCTCTCTATTGGCTGTTTTCCAATTTCATCGCTATATCCCTGTCTCAATCCATTAATTGTCTTATCTTGCTCGCAGCATGTTTTTTGCAACTGAACAACCAATTTCTGCAAATCCTTGCATTCTTTTTCTTTTTCCTTGTAGCTTCTTCTGACACAATCCAGGTCCTCTGCTGCTGCATTGAAGCGTCCATGCAATTCTGAAAAAGCCTGATGAAGATTATTTTTTTCTGTTCTCATTTCTTCCAGATTAGTCGTTAGAGAATTCAGTTGAATTTGAGAATTCATGAACTTATTTCTAGTTTCAGCTTCATTTCCTTTAAAAGAAGAAATTTCTCTCTGAAGTGATACATTCTGCTCTGCCAGTTCCCTTGCCCGTTCACGAAGCCTTTGCTCCTCACTTTTGAACTTTTCAAGCTTCAAAGACCATTCACTGGACCTCCTGTCCAATTCTTTCTCCAAACTCAACTGCAATTCACTCTTTTCCTTTTCAAGCCTCCTTGTTCGAGTATCCAGTTGCACCTTTGCCTGTTTAAGGCTCTCTCTCATAGAAGACCTCTCTGCAATTCGATGATTTATTTGTGAAGAAAGCTCAAATGTCAAGCATCTCCTATCTTCTTTAATGTGCTTAATTTTCTGAAGCAAGGATGATAAATTTAAACTGCTGCTCTGAAGTTCATCCAGCTCGCACTCTTCTTCAGATAGGACTGCTAACCTATCCTCTGCCTCCCTAGCTTTCTTAAGTAACTCTTCATCATTCTCTTCCGATAATCCAGGGTTTACTGACTTTTTATTGCCTGTGCATCCATTTCCAGGAAGGTAACTTTGCCATTGGAAACTCAAGGGTTCCTCTGTGCAAGAATCAGAACCACTTAGATTCTCAATATATGGTGCCAGACCTGAAGAAAACTTAGGTGCCATGCCATTTGAGTGCAAACTGGGTTGTGGTTCTGATGAATCTTCATATATATCCTCAACAGTGATTGTGGTTTCAGTATCATAATCTTGTAACCTCGCAGATATCCCAGAACCTGTATAAGATTGTCTATCCACATCCTTTTTTTTGTATTTCGGTGGGAATATCAACCTGTGCTCATCTCTTATCCAGTCCTGCATGGAACTTCGAGATTTAATATCTTTCACCTCCCTAAATGAGTAGCTCCTAAGGTTTTCCTTACTACAGGTTGGAGAAGATGGTGCTGTTGACTGAGCACGAGGTGGCCTGCCTAAATGTGGAAGTGCTCTATTCTCAGCTAAACAACCATCGGTTCCAATACTGGAAGATTGCTTCATGTTATCTTTCTTGGATCTTATTTCCTGATGCTCTCCGTCAATATACAGGTCAAGGATTTTGTTTTTGCTTGAGATATCAGTCAAGCGCGCGGATCTGCATCTCAATGGAATGGGAGAGCTGTATGGTGAATTTCCTGACGAACATTGATAACCCCTGGATGAATTAGGGGAGTCAAGCTTCTCAGCCATATGCATCCTTCGAACAGAAGCTTGTTCAACTTGTTTTGATCTTGTATACCTTTCTGGAGTCATTGAACGACAGCTGAAATGGAAAGAAAAAAAGAATTAAGAAAATATCGTTCACTCGATGTGCCAATTAGACTGAAAACTTCAAATAATTGTCTGCTTATTTGGTGCAAAGTGTGGACATGTGCACCATTTAAATATGTAGTTTGGAACAGATATTACAAATGAAAGAAAAAAAAATCAAGCATTGCCACATCACATTGGTTAGAGATTTACTCTTCAGAGGATTAAGTCCCAAATAAATGATCAATTAGACCTCTAGCATAAAAACGAAAAGCATATATCAAATTTAAGAGATCAAAATATCCTCAACTAGAATCCAAGAAGAGTAACAATAGACAAGAACCCAATTTAGAGCCTTAGTTGTCAAGATATGCCAGAGTATTATATGCTTCAGCATATTGCAAATCAATTTGCAACATAAATCTGCATGCTTAACAAGCTGGAAGGAGTTGAGCAATTAGTACAGTATCTCAGGTTGCACCCAATTGTACTAAAGTAAATCGATTTCAATCTGATAAAACAAGGTGAAAAGATGGTCCATCTTTTATACAAATTAATACAACTGAAGATACTACTGACAACAAAGCCCCAAGATACCCTTAGCATGACAAACCAAACAAATGATCAATAGAAGCTGAAATCAGTAGAAAAAAATGAAATTTAAATCCAAAAAGGTCACATGAAGAGAACAAGAAGGGAAAGGAGAACACAGGTCCAGGCAAGGATAGGTCTCTTTATATCTCACATGAGGAATATATAACATAAATTCAGAGAGAACGTATTAAACCAAACAAAATACATAAAACAATCTGTGTAAACATACTAAGAATTTCAAAAACCTTGGAAGGGGAAACCATACAATTAACTATATATGAATCTGGTATTCTTTAATGTTCAAGTCCAATGATTGGTAGAAGCATACTTATAGGGGGGAATAGATAGCAAACAAGAATGTGAAACAACATTTAAGAGGAGGGGGCTAGCAAGCATTTGTCCTCCCCAATCTCATCTAGGCAGAAAAACCAAAGGAAAACATTCAGTAAAACACTTACTTAAGAGAGCTTTCAGCCTTGTCATTGGGAGAATCTTCGCAACTATATGGCAGTACACTCTGATCATTCAAAGAATTCAAGTTCCCCTCCACTGGAGCACAATAAATAGCAGGATATGAATATGAAAAGCTCCTTCTGTGATTGATGTTAGATGAATCCTTGCTTTCTTGAAAATGCTTACTTGGTTCGGAAACCTTGTCCTTGGGACTCTGAGATTTGTCCCTAACTTTTTCACGTTTTGAAAGCTTTCTATCGTTGCCGATAGTTCCACTTACAGAAGTGGAAGATCCAAAGGAAAAGAACTTCCTCATCCTCAAACCTTTATGTCAATCACTTGCGCCAACTTCCCGAGTAAGAGTCTCCTGCTCACTGATAAGAAAATCACCATTTAGAAGGGAAAAAAATTACAGAATATTTCAGATTACAGAACTAAAGGTTAAACAATGCCTAAAATACTCCCAAAGCAGATGGTTTACCTCAGTAGCACACCGCTTTATGTCCAGAATCTTCTGTCTGATATAATGCTCCAAAGAAGCCCCCAGAAAATCTTTATCCTGAATCATGCATTACAGCATATAATATGAGAATGCAAACTGAACCTCAAATTAGCACATAGACAATCATCACAACCTGAATTCAAACAAAAAAGACAGAATACCAATAAAGATGCACTCAAACCATCCATGCAAAACCAAAAACATGGATATACCAGCAGCAAATCTCAAGAATTTAGTAAGAAAATCAAGGCACCAACATAAGAACATAAAGCATAGTCCCCATTTGCACTGACCATATTGACAGAAATTGGGACAATCCATATACCAGACAATGATCCAAAAACCGAAATTCGCATATGCATGACCAACTCGTCAAAAAGCGCCTTTTAGAAACCTTAAGACACCCAGAACAACAAGAATCAAAATTCTAAAAAAAAAAAGATCAAACGAAAAAGCTCTCCAAGAATCGAAACAAGGACGTATGTACCTCGCCAAGCGCTCACCTTGCTCTCAAACCCTAACCCCTTTCTTCAAATTGTAGCAAGATTCCAACTAATTAGGTACAAAATGGCATTAAATCGGCTTTAAATGAAAGAAAAGCAGAGAATCAATGCGGAAAAAGCGAGCGAGAGGGAAAATTTTACCGTTGGAGTCACTCGTATAGCGCGACGATTTCGAACTTAAGAGCTCCGGAAATTCCAGAAAACTAGGGGGCAAATATTTTAATCTCGCGAATCCCGGAAAAGATCGAAGAACTTTTCTTTTATTTTTCCCAATTTTTTCGAATTTTCGCAGTCAATTGAGAAGAAGGCGGAGTGGAGTTTGGAGCGCGATAGACAGAAAACGGCGGCGGAGAAAATTTCAATGTTTTCTGTACACGCGTGCGCGAGGAAAATAAACATCGGGTTTTGCTTTTATTTACGATAATGCCATGCGGATGGAATCCGGATCCGACCCGGTATTGATCGGGTTCGGATTAAGTTTTGGAATTTACCGGTAGAGTCTGTAAACTATCTCAAATAAAAAGACTGAAATGCCCGAGTTGTTAGTAGATATAACGAAAAACCTAGGGTGCTGTCGAAAGAAGGCCAGGGTATTTTTGTACTTTTGAAATCTTTTGGAGTAGGTGACCGGTTCGAGGCAGTCAACATTTGTCCGTTGGGAAGGGGCGCACGGAGCGGACGAGCTGATTAAGTATTGCTGGAAATTAAGGATAGTCCTTGAAATTTGATTTAAATATAAAAGGCTATTTGCATATACCTACTTATAAATATACAAAATTAAGTATTTTAAAATTATTGGATAAAGTCAACTAATCCTCATATTTACTCCATCTCAAGTACATAAAATAAAATTTTAAGTTTTGATTTCAGATTCGATTTTGATATTTAAAAAAATTAATATGTTTCGATCATTTCAGCTATTTCGATCATTTCGATCAAAATCATTTTCGTTTCAATTTTGACTATTTTTTATTATTAATTATGTATTGACTAGAATTTGACTATATTTTGATTATATTTTAACTTCAAATTAAAAATAAGGTAAAATTTTTAAAAAATAATTTTAAAAAGTTAAAAATTAAAAAAAATCTATAACTAATTTTGTCATAATATTAAATATTATTTTAATTAACATGTCTATTTTTATATATTACTATATAAAAAGTAAAAAATACACAGAAAATATTATGAATATGATTAAAAGTTAAAAATTAACATAAATAAATTTACCTTATCATTAAAATGCACTTAACACATATATAATCTATTAATATAATTAATTATCATAATCGTCGTCGTCGTCGTCGTCATATGTTATATTTGGAAAATCTAGGTGTGAAATTACAAATTTAATACCTGAACGATTAGAACGAGCATTTGTAAGCATATAAGTAAGAACAACCAATTTTATGTAATATTGTGGTAGCAGCTCTAAAATATAACTATATATCGAAGGTCCAAAATGAAAACGATAACTTTGTTTATTGATAACATATAGTAAAAGTAGTCTAATAATTTATGAGAATAAATATCACACTATGTGAAGTGCTTAAGGGTAATTACAGCAAGATGATGATTAATAGTGTCAAGTGAACATTATTAAGAGACACGATAAATTTTATTATTTACTCTTCCACATTCTTTTAATGTCTACTCAATTAAAACCTATCCAAGTATATTATAAATCAAAGATGAAATCATTCTATGATAGAATATAAGTTTTTGGTGAAAAATGGACATAATTATTATTCCTGCTTCAAGTATAACTTGGTCTGAAATTATAATATATTTATCTGGATTCGCCATCATCTGTTATGAAAGAAATATCATATAATTGTCAGGATTCATGAATATAAAGTAGATAATATAAAATATTAAAAAAATACTATAATAAAATGTGATAACGAAGTAAACAAATTATCGTAATACAAAATAAACCATAGAGACATTAAATTTGAATATCATAAAATTATAATAATATTATATACACACCGACTACATATATAACATGAAATATATCAATTTAAGATAATAATGAAAACATCATATCATATGTAGCATAAACCACATCTTATAACCACATGCTATTTCAAGATAAATCTTGAAGAGATTGGTATTCTCTATCACCATTCTCATCAGTATGATAAAGTTGTGATCGATAGTACTATTTAGTATGCCGATAATACAAATTCACATGGTCTTCATCAAATAATATAGAATACATGTTGTCCATTGATAAGGATTCTTGCATTGATTGATAAATATCCTTGATTGAAAGAAGACGACCCGCTATGATATCTGTCATAATAGTTGGAGTTCATAATATCTGTTGGACATTGTTTGTCATCTTATCCACCATGTGGAGTATATTGATATTGTATTGTATAACCATCATATAAATTAGAGTTGAAAAACTTATTTTCTCCATGCCTTAGAAAAAAAGAAAATGAGTTCTCATATTATCGTTGTTAAATATCGGCCTCACCAGCTATACCACCATTGCTACTATCACTAGTATCAACAATATTCTCCATTCTGTCAACTTCCTTTTATGATTCTTTGTCTAAAAGATGATGAATAGTTTCTTGTATTTGAGAATGATTTAAACAAGTTTTTCTCTTTCTCAAATTCACTCTATTAGAAGATCATCATCTTTGCATATGACAGACAAGTTGATTATTTCATTATCTAGTGATATTCTTAAACAAATATTATAATGATAGAAAATAAGTTTCTCCAATTTTTTCATTTTAAGTATATTCCTCATCTTCGTATAAATCAATCAAAAAATTGTCTAATTCTTTTTGCATTGTGAACTTGAAATAGTTTAACTTAAAATTCTAATTGCTATTTTTTCAAAATTAGGTATTGTATGCCAACCATAAATACTTCACTATCTAGCCGCAATTGATCAAAAAAATTTTATTAAAAAATTGATATAATTTAAATTAGTAAATATGTATTATTATTAAATATCAAATATACCAGAAGTATCACCCCAAATAACTATAATTGCTTATTATGTGTCAAAATCCTGGACTTTATTTTTGAAGTCGTCTGTCTGTTTAATAAATATACTCAAGTTAAAAACTTTTTTAATTATGTAAAAAATATAAATTAAAGATTTATAATGTACCTCGCGCAATGCTAATATTCTCGTTCTCATATATGACTCCATCCTTTTGATTATCATATATAATGCTTCGAGAATTATATTATTGTTATCAATATCATCCGCGTTCTATGCAATTATTTAGGATTTTACTCTTTTTTGAGACACGAGTCTGGAGCTACCCACTTACTTATTGGGGTGATCTTTAGTGTGTCTCGTGATTTGTCTCCTCTTGGGCTTTGGAGGACATGCATCACCAAATCTAGATGAGAATCTTAAAGATCTAGCCTTTTGGGGTTCGTCAACCTTGATTAAGCCATGTGGGAGCAATCAGATGGTCAGGTGAGATTTATATAAAGGATATTGTGTTCTTTCCCTTTTACTTTGGCAAATTTGCAAATTTCCAACTTCCTTCCTTAGCCTTTTCATCCTTAGAGAGCTTCCTTACTCATAGCATCTTCTTTTAATCAAACGATCGCTTTACTTCAATCCCTTCAGGCTGATTTCCAAATTGGTAGATAAGACATGGAAAGCTTTGCTTCTGTAACTTGTTTGCTTATGCCTTTTTGAAATGATAGGGCAAAGAGAGAAAACTTAGGGTTAGGATTAGGTTTTTTTTTATCAATTTCCACCAAAAATGACAACCTAATTGGCTGACCAAGCCAAGGCCTGGCTTTAACCAACACAAACTCTTGAGTTTTGCTACATGAAAATCAACTCTAAAATAAACTTTTTTTTCCATTTTTTAATAAAAGAAACTACAAAAGCAAATGGGGTTGAAGCCCCAAATAATCTGGATGCAATGTAAGAACAGCAATGCACTTTAGATCTTATGAAATCTAAATGATTCCATCAAATAGATTTAGTGGGGGGAATTTCTTATTTTTCCGACAAAGACTCTTTGCACCATGTGCCTAGAAAATCTAGACAAGAATATGTGATAATGGATATAGAAAAATATAATAAAATTTGATGATATGATGGAATAATCCCATATACCCCATGTTAGAATTTAAAGTTAAATTAACATGTCTTGTTCATCAAAATAAACAACAAAGCTCTCCTCATTTCTCTCAATAAAATTAGAGCTCTCATCGTACAAGCCATCATCATCATCTTCATCTTCCTTCGCTTCATCTTAAAATATCATTTCCTCTTCTTCCGACCATTCCTAGACAAAATGTGAAGCTCAAAATAAAAAAAAAAATTCAAATTTATGTGTATAAAGAAGAGTTAAATCTCCTCCTTTTGGATTTCTTCTTTATTTTGCTCCTCCTCTTCATCTTTATAGCTTACCTATAAAATACAATTAAACACATTATTAAGTCCTAATAAAAAATTAATATGTATTTATGTACGTAGATTAGGAGCATGCACATACCAGCTTATCGACGTCCTCCATCACTTCTTTCTCTACTTCCTCATTAAGTTTGCCTCTGTCTAAATCATGGATACCCCGACCGAGCTCACACCAACATTTGAAATGTGAGTTGATTGTGAGGATCTGATAGCACTTTATGCGAGTTGTAGCCTTCGATCCCGAAAGCTCCATGGATACCCCGACCCAGCTCCCCACAACCAGAATTTGCTTATCGTCGCCAACCCCTTCGCCACCAAGGACCTCTCGTTCTCTCCCTCGATGCCGCCTCCATCCCGTTTCTGACTTCCTTCCCAAATGTCATCGCAAGAAATATCATGACTATCGAGGCCCTGACCTCGAGTTCATCATTGAGCCCGTGGACCTCCGCTCCATGTCTATTGTCAGGATCCATGACTACTTGGTCCTTGAGATTATCTCCGGTAAGGGTCACGACTCCGCTGTTGATTTTTTGGTGCCTTGCCCGATATCATCACTCGTACACTCGAATTTCCAATGAACTTGCTGCATCACGTCACTCCCGACCATCGTCTTCCAATGAACTTGCTTCATCTTCGTCTCCATTTGTCTCCGTTCACCAAAACCCTAATACTGTAAGAACCGAAATAAAATTGATCAAAAGGTTTCGACCATGACTAAAATTAAAACGTTTCAGCCAAAATTGAAACTTTGTGATCAATTTTCCAAAATATAGTCTAAAATATCCATGAACATAGTTACTTATAATAAACTATTAAGAGAGGAGAGAGAAACAAGGGGATATGAACATCTTAAAAAAATTAATAAAAATGAAGGAATAAAAAGAGTAGAAATGGATAGTTATTGGCAGATGATTAATAAAAATTAGTAATAAATACAATTAATATAAGATAAAAAAAATTGGCGTGATTGAATATATTTTAACAAATGAAACCAATGCTGGCATATATTATGCAGTCTGTGTCTCACAAGGAATGCTACAAAATATGTCCATCGAACACTCTTTAATGAATTCTGTAAGTACTCCTCTGTCAACTCCTTCAGCTCAAACGTACTTGTTCTGAAGCTCAATTGGTGGGAGTTCATTGATGTAGGCGAGAGGACCCATGAATCTAATTGGTTCTTCTCTCTCAAGTCAAATTAGGTCAGAAGTGGATGAAGAGAGATTGTACAAGCCTGCAATCAAATACGGCTTGAAACCATAATTTTCTGTCTTAAGGTTGAAAGAAATTTTTTTGTAATTATATGTAACTTGGGAGGAGATTTTTATAATTATATAAAATGTGCGCGGAGTTATTTATAATTTTCATATTTCATGCTTGCTCTGGCAAAGAGGGGGTTTATGTCATGAGTATTTTTGAATTTTTACATCAAATTTTAACCAATAAGCCTCAATAAAATGACCCGTTAAATTTTAAATTTATTTAAAATAGTAAAATTGGCATGTCGGAGGAGGCTGGGAGCTTGTTAGAGCCTGTTAGAGCATGATCTTGGGTTTTTTTTTTTTAAATTTAAATCCAATGAAACTGGCGACGCACTGCGTGTTACCTTCACCTCTAACTCTCGCCTTCGTCTCTGTCCCACCTGTCTTTCCTACCTCCATCATCTTTTCTCCGACCTTCACCGCTTCTCCGAGTGGCGCCATCTCCTCTGGCCTCCACCACTGTCTCGTGAAACTACAGATGAGAAAGCAAAGGCGGGTCGGTGTAACGAACATAGATATGCCAACATTTTCGTTTTATATTTGATCTCTTCTACAATTTCTCTAGAATTTGCCTTGATCATAGGCTTCACATGCTAATACTTGTTGGCTTGTGTAAACCGAAACAAATTCATGTTTCGATCTGTTCGGTTTATGGTTCCATTCTCGCCCTACTATTTTTTCATGTTTTTTATTTGTTTTTGAGAAGTACTATTTTCTCGTGAGTTTACCTAAACTTCTAAGTTCCGTTTGGTTTGGAATCAAGATCACAATCAATCTATTTTTAAATTTTTTTAAAATAAAATTAATATTACTTATTTTATACTGTTATTAAATTAAATTATTATAAAAAGTAAATAATTTTTTGAGCTTTAAATTATTAAAACGTTAATTTTAATAAAAAAATATTAGTTTATAAAAATAATTCGCTAGTCTTAATCCTTATCCTGATCCTGATCCTGATCTCGAATCGAACGATGCTCTACTGCAATTCCTTTATTTTTAGGTACTTTATCAATAATATAATTATATCTTGAGATTTTTTTTATTGTGTTACCAATTTTTTTACTGATATTCGCTGAATGCATAGAAAATGCTCGAGATATTGTAGGTACATTTTTTTTGCTCAAACCTCTTAGGCACCGTTTGGTTTGAGATCATGATCAGAATCATATTTTCGAAATTAATTTTTTATTATAAAATTAATATTACTTATTTTACACTAAATTAAAAAATTATTATAAAAATTAAATAGTTTTTCGAATTTAAATTATTAGTATTAATTTTTAATAAAAAAATATATTTTATAAAAAAATTCACTAATCTTGATTTTTATTTTGCTCCTGATCCCAAACTAGATGATGCCTTTCTTAAATTGTTTGTCAAAAGAGAAAAAATCTATTGACTGTAGTTATCTCGATTCTAGAATCAAAGTCGTACTAATTTAGGTTGAAAAATGGAATTTTTATTTTTCAGTTTTAAAATAGTTTTTTAAAATTGATACCAATTTATCGAACCATTATTTTAAAATTTTATAACTTACGTTAAATATTTTAAATTCAATAACTTATTAAATCATATTTTTATGGCATCCTTCAAAATCACATTTTTGGTCGAAATTGAAAAAAATTATAAATTATAAATGTGGAATTAAGTTCTCAATATATGTAAATGTATACGTTATATATTTATTAAAATTGATATCATTCTGATTCATTGATTTTTTATAAAGTGCAAAATGAAATTATTTTATATCAAAAAATACAAAGTAAATTTTACCTTATTCTTCGCTTTTAAATCAGAAGGGGTTGGGTTGATTTGAAAGAAGTCAGTTTCAATAACCAAACATAAATAATAATAATAAAAAAAAGCGATCTCACTTTTAGACATTTTTTTCTCAAATTTTTGTCAAGAAAATAACTCTTTAGTGTTTATATTTTGACCTATTTTTCTTTAAAATTATTTATCTTAACATACTAACTCTTTGATTATCGAATATTGAATTTGTTTTGAATGGACGGATGCTAATATATATAAAAAATAAATAAACTTACCAGAGATCAGAAACAATTATAATTTTTCAAGGGATATAATTGTAATTTGAGTATACATCCAAAAATTCCTGAGGAAAAAACCGCCTGGTACACTTCTGCTTCTAATCTCGTCCAGATTCACTCCTTAAAATCCAAAACCCACTTTGCAATCTTAATCCAAACAGTCACAATCCATCCTAACTGCTAAAAGCACCTCGAGATCCGAAATACTCACCATAATCTCCAAAGTGCCAATCTCAAGGCTCTCCTAACAGCTTGAATTTACCTAATTGCACACCTGCTATTCTGTCCCAAACAGCAAATCCCAAACTCACCTATAAAAACCCGAATCCGTTTCCCCTTCCCCGCTAACCCTAAACCCCACGCAGCCATGGCGGCCGCCGCCGCCGCACCCCACCTCCGCCTCCCCAGCTTCTCCGTTCCCTCCGAGGCCCCTCTTTTCCCCTCCCGCCTCCCTTTCCTCCCTATCCACTTCTCCCCCCGCTTCCGCCTCTCTCCTATCTTCGCTGTTGGCGGCTCCGGCTCCGGCTCCGGCCCTGGCGGCCCCTGCGGCGGCGGCGGCGGCGGAGGTAGAGGCCACCCCCGCGACGACGACCTCCCGGAGAAACCAGATCTATCAAATGTCGCCTCCCCGATTGCGATCTTCGTCGAGGGATGGCGATCCAGGGTCGCCGCCGACCCCCAGTTCCCATTCAAGGTCCTCATGGAGGAGCTCGTCGGTGTCAGCGCCTGCGTCCTCGGCGACATGGCCTCCCGCCCCAATTTCGGCCTCAACGAGCTCGACTTCGTCTTCTCCACCCTCGTCGTCGGCTCCATCCTCAACTTCGTCCTCATGTACCTCCTTGCCCCCACCTCGGCTTCCGCCGCCGCCGCCACCGCCACCGCCTCCCTCCCCAGCATCTTCTCGTCTTGCCCACCTTCCCACATGTTCGAGCCCGGCCCCTACTCGCTCGCCTCTCGCCTCGGCACTTTCGTCTACAAAGGCCTCACCTTTGCCGCCGTCGGCTTGTTCGCCGGCCTCGCTGGGACGGCGATCTCCAACGGTCTGATTGCCCTCCGGAAAAAGATGGATCCCGAGTTCGAGACACCCAACAAACCGCCACCGATGCTGCTGAATTCCTTCACCTGGGCGTTGCACATGGGATTGAGTAGCAATTTCAGGTACCAGACGTTGAATGGAATTGAGTTCTTGATGGCGAAGGCTCTGCCACCGGCGGGGTTCAAGGTGTCCGTGGTGGGGCTGAGATGCTTGAACAATGTGCTAGGCGGGGTTTCGTTCGTGCTGCTTGCCAGGCTCACGGGGTCGCAGAAGGTGGAGGAGAAGGCGAAGGAGGAGGAGAAAAATGTGAGGTTGCTCGCAAAAAATGTCGACGGGGAGTTGCAGAGACGTGTGGAGGATGAATCCAAGTAAGTGTTTTCATTGCTTCCCATTGTTGAATTTAGAAGTGGGAGAGACTGGAATGCGGCGTTGGTTTGTGGAAAATGGGGATAAAGGTGACAGTTTTTTGTAAAATTAAAGGTGATTGGTTGGTGTCATGAAAAATATATAATTTGAGAGCTCTTCTGGAGCAATTTTCATGAATAGCATTTGGTTGGCTTGATGGAATTGAAACATCTTTTACTGTGTTGTTTATTTTATGCGATCTTCATGTTTTCCAAGTCGTTTTGTGCTGCAGCCTCCAGTGAAAATTGGATACTGACTTGCTTAAATTACTGTTGATGGTTTGGTGTAATATAAGTTATTACTCTTCAATTTCCTTGGTATTTGTGAACATTGTTAGAAATGCCAACTTTGTATGAAGGGTTTCTAGATTTAAAAGCATCCTTTTTCTATGTTCGTTAGCTAGTTAAAGTACTTGGAGGACAACTACTTCGATTTGGTTTTTGAAAAATGCGAATAGTGTAGATTTGTGTTTATTGCAATTGATCCAAGTGACAACCCAATTTTCTCACTGATCATGCTGTTAGACTAACAACATAGATGAAAAATTTTCATTTGCTATTATCGTTATCACCAATTTGAGCTTGCTGTTCTAAGTGAATGGATTTCAGCATGGAATGATGAAAGCATGGGAGTGCCAAGCAGAAAGAAAAAGCGAGACATCCTCCTGAACAGAGAGGCTTTAAGTTGTCTGTTTCAACCCATACATGAAACAACTATCAGATTTTCATGAGGGAGTTTTTCAACTTCTTGTGTTTTTTTTGTGTGATGTTTATATTCAGCCAACTTGCAGGCGCATAGGGATGGTGGTAATGATTAAGAGAAGTAATTTCTCTGCATTAGATAGGTAATCCTACAGAGTCAACAATCTGCAGAAGTTTGAATTTCTGAAATCCCTGTAGATTTGGAGTTTGTACTTGTTCTTGTATTTGTTGTTGTGAGGTTGGAGTGCAAATGCCTGTTTTACAAACAGTCAGGATGACCAGAAATCTGAAACAGAAGGGGCTGATTCTTCATGAATACAAGCATCAAAGCTATGCAATCATTTCAAAAGTATGCTTCATTAGGTTCATGCTGATTTCAGAAAGAAAACTCAGATTGGTTTCTGTAGTTTTGTTTAAGAACTGAACGGTTGCAAAACAAGAGAAATCATCTAAAATTGATTTCAGGATTCTGTCACTTTGGAGTTCATAAGGTTGCGAGAACTATTGGGCTCAAGCTCATGTCTCAATACTATGTTCAAAGAATTTATTCCATTGTGACTGGTAATCTGGATTCTTAGCATATTATATGGGATTGAAACACAATATTTTGGATTTGCAGGGTGTTGTATCAGATAGTGGCAAATTTATGTAATGAGTATAAATCTATACTGATTATTTCACTTCAATGCTATATCTCAATGCTCATTCAGTTTCTAGTTCATGCATAGCACATAATTAGGACTCAAAAAAATTTGTGGACTGAAAATAAGAGTTGATCAACAAGTTTGTGTAGAAGCTTGATTATTTGAAGCTATTCAAGATCGTCATCAAGAGGTGTTCTTTAGCAAGTTTGTATAGAAGCTACTCAAGATTATTACCAAGTTCGTTGATGTCATTTAATTTTCTTCTTCTCAAGAATCCCCTGCCAAGCATGTCATCCTGCTTGCCATCACAGGCAAGTCGTAACATTGTTTTCCTCTTTTTCTGTTTATCCCTTGTCATGTTAATGTTGGGAGAGTCGAAAAAGTATTGAATTGAATTGGAATAATATAGTGGATCGAACACTAAATCATCCTAAAAGTTTAAACTCATGGGATACGAGTTTTTTTCACTATATGTATTTGACTCTATCTATTCAATATCTGATATGAGACTAATTCATCAAACCTGACATTATAACAATCTCCCCTTTCAGGTATGATTTGACCACATTAATTTTAACACTCTTAATCAAGAATTTTTTTACCCGACCACTTTCACCGTGTGACCCATACTAATGGTTTTTTTGTCTCATTTTTTAAAATATTTTTTAAGAGACTAACATATGATTCAGTTTAGTCGTATCATCACGGTAATTTTGATTTTAAGAGTTTGTACAACTTCGAATCTGAAGCTCTAATACCACTTGTTAGGAGGTCGAAAAAATGTCGAATCGGAATAATATAGTGGGTCAAACACCAAACCATCCTAAAAACTTAAACTCATAAAATATGAGCCTTTTTCACTATATATATTAGACTTTATTTATCTAATATCTGATGTGAGACTAATTCATCGTACCTGACATTATAACATGCTAATGTCATTGAAGCCCAAGTCTTTCATTGTAGATAAGGAATGAAAGAAACTAAACCAACCAACATGAGAAAAAAGAAGAAAAACCTATATCAAGAGGGATCATACCTGTTGGAAGTATAGTTATATGAATCATCTCTGAATTGCTCTTTTTGTGTTATAAAAGCTAAGAAATAGTATCAGACAAATGGTTGATCGACAAATTGAAAATAGGCCAAAAGAATGATTGATGAAATTGTATTCGCAGCATTACCTTGATTAGATGGAAGTAATTATTATGAGATGCTTATTGGAGTCTGAAGAACTATGAGATATAGTCAAAAGAGGCTATGTAAAGATTAATAAAGTCCAGAAATCTAACTTGGTTTCTGCAAATATTATGGGAAAGAATCCTAGGGATAATTTTGTTGAACTAGTTGCATAGACGCAAACAAGTCTTACTAAAGAAGAGGAAGAACAAATTGGGCAAATCTCATAAGAAAGGAATATATGGCGAGAAACTCAGCAAAGATGAAAAGTTTAAGATATTAATGAAGTTGTTTAATGATGAAGTCCCAATGTCTTTCATGCGAGAATCAAATCACTAACACAATGAAGGCAAGAAGTTGGAAATCCATTATATTATATTGGCTTTAGTGCATGTGAAAATTAATTGCACAAAGAACACTCGATTAATTTGCTAAGTATTATCTGTGAACTGCACTTCAAAAGAGTTGGCATTTGAGTACTCAGCATTTTATAGTAAGGGCATGTTTGTGGACTTGAGAGTCTTAAAAGTTTGAAATTTTTTTGTGTGTTTAATCTAAAATATTTGAAAATCTTAAATTTTTAAGTTTTTTTTGTTTCATTTGAAAGATTTTAATTTTCTAAATTTTAAAGTATTTGGATGCTTCATTGATTAGATACTAACAAGATTTGAAGATTAATATTAATTTTATTTTTGAAAAATATGTTCAATATTTAGAATATTTTAATTATTAAATATTTAAAATTAATTATTCAAAATACATTGATTATATCAAATATTAAACTATTAAAAATTTAAAATTAATTATAAAAAACATTTTTATATCTAAAATATTTTAATTATTAAATATTTATATTTTTAAAATATTTTAATTATTAAGAGGTTTGAAAATTATTTTAGGTCATGTGTGATTCATGTGATTGTAAAATTTTTTGGACAATAATTTTCGGTCATTTTAATAAAAAATAAAATCTATAAAATCAAGAATTTTATTTTTATAATTATTTAGATTTCTTACAAAACAAACATGGAGATTTTTACTTTTTTTTCACAATTTTAATTTGTAGGACCTGATTTTTCTCCAAAATAAAGATGTCCTAATAAAAAATTATTTAAAGGTGAAACTTATTGGAAGTTCAACAAAATTTATTAGAGAAGGTAACAAGCGATGTTATGAAAAAATATTATCTAAAATTAGTAATTTAAAATATTAAAAATCTGAAATAAGACTATATTTTCCTGATAAAGAAAATTTAAAAAGTGAACCAAAAAATATAAAAGTCACTATTTTCATTTCCAACATATCGATAGAAGTGGTCTGAGATAGGCAACTTCCTATATATGATGAGACAGTTGTGTATTTCAAAAATATAATTATTAATATATAAAATATCATTTATTTTAAAATTTTCACAAATAATTCTTTAAAATTATATTATTATATTGAGGTTATTAATAATATTATTAAAATATCATTAGATTCATTTTTAAAATAGTTTGAATATAAAATATAAAAAGAAGATTTAAATTACTTTTCACTTGTCGAAAGTAAATTGAATTTTAAAAAGTCATTTTGGTATAATTATACAATAAAAATGGGTAAAAGTAATTTCACTTTTAATTACTTTCGATCAATCAAACAAACCCTAAATAAACATAAGTTGATTTTTTAAGAGTCAACTTGAATAGTAGTATATTAAGCGAAATAAGTACATCATCCATAAGATAAATGTTCAAAATGCAAGCCAAAGCAAATATGCAGGTCAAAATTTTTTATTATGTGATTTGTAAAAAAAAAATCCTAGATTTATTTATCACCATTAGATTATGTTGAGCATAATACAACAATGCATTGAAAATAACTTGATAAGGTCTAGAGTTACGAAATTTTTATAGTTTTTCTTTCTTTGTAGTGCATCTTACAACAAAAAGATAAGTTGAAATACATGTTTATGTTCACGAAGTAGTCAAAGCAAATGAACCAAAGATATAAAAGGTAAAAAGGTAGCATGGTTAGTTTTGAACCCTAATTTTTTGAATGGAGTTGTATTTCAATAATTGATAAAGATGCTTCAAACGGTGGATGGCGAGAACATTTAACCTATCGGTTTTATTTATACAAACATAGAAAATGCAAAACAAGATTACGAAAATTTTGAAGAACGGTGATAGGGTGCGTGTAGCCCTATATTAGAAAAAATTAATTAGAAGTCAATAAGAATTTACACTATTAATTATATGTAGTCGAGTACTATCTTAATCCCTTGTATTACTTGAATAATAAAAATATTCAATGCAATCAAGATGTTTTGGATGGTCCATTAGAATGTATTATATGTTTCTTTTAGGATATATTATGCATCGTAAGATAAAGTTACAAAAGAACTTCAAACATATAGAAATGTAGTTGGTTCCTTTGAAAATCAAATGGCTATAAGACAAAGATCCACTTCAAATTAGATTATCTTATTCACCTAAAGTTGGGATAATTATACTTCACAAGAAGTTTCTAAAGTTTTTAATTCTTTCTTATACTAGTGTGACTTATATATATTTTTTTACTTGGTTGGCGGTCTATGTATGGATCCAAGACTCCTACTTTACAAGAAATGGCCATGAAAGTTTCAAAATTAAACATATAGTGCTTCTAGATGTAATTAAAATTGGAGCTACTTTGAGATGTTATTTGATTCAAGATTTCAAATAATACTTTATTAGTTTTATTTATATTATCCGATAATTTAACTTATATTCATCTTTTTGATAATTTAACCAGTTTGATTAATATATTTTTTTCTAACATGTTCATATAAAAAAAGCAAAACATATTAGAGCAAAAGAAATCGAATGAACTTGTTTATATCAAATTCAATGTAAGCTTAAGGCACATGAGTACAAGAGGAAATATTCATTGGCTACCACAATATAAAACATGTTGAAAGTTGAATAAAAGAAATAAAATCTCAAGATAAGGTTGACAAAGTAGAAAGATACTTTAATTTGATGAATGCATCAGATGTGGATCATAATAATAGTATTAATATTAACTATTGACAACCTTCTCTGATTGTGGGCAAAAAATAGATATCCTTTGTGAGCTTTTAATAATTGTGTCATATCTAACATAAAAAAATATTGTCATGAAAATGATTTTCCTTCAAGGAACAAAACCAAAAAAGAGATAGGCATGCTAAGAATTAGAATTCGATTATAATCAAACAAAAATAATCATGATATCTAATTAAAAACATATCCTTTTCAAAAAAAAATATGAATTCATTTTATTTATATGAATTTAATTTTTTTCTGTAAATATTTATATTTGAGATTTTTTTTCTATTTGCAAAAATTTAACCCATTTTTAAACAAAATAAAATATTTTGAATATTCTAAACATACAGGTTGCAGAAATGATATCCATACTGACAACCAAATCTTGAAAAATTAGACTAACCAAATAAAAAAGATACAAAGTTAGATTATTTCTGAAAATTTGTGTTTCTCTTTCTCCCCCCTTTTTGCTTAAAAATTAAAATTAATATAGCGAAAATAGCAACATCAATCACTTTCAAACAATTTAAAAAAAAGAAAAAAATTAGCTTGAAAAACCAAACATAGATTTTTCATTTAATCAAGGGTAAGGACCAAATTAAAATCCATTCTTATAAATCTCCCCAAGAAGAACTCATACCACAACCCATCAAATTATTCTAATTTTCTCCACATATTATGTGTCTCTCTTTTCTCCAATTCCTACTAAACATGCTTTTCAATTTGATCATCTCTCAAAGATGGACTCCGTGGAACAAGATAGAGAAGGAAGAATGCATGTCAATATGCGCGATTTGCCAGTGCAACATCGGAGAAAACAAAATTCTATTACAATTCAAGTGCAAGCATTAGTTTCATAAATTGTGCATGGAGAAATGGTTGAAAGGGAAGGAGTGGAGTGGCACCTTGTGTCTGAACAACAATTTTGAAGGGGTAATTTTCATTAATCTTTGGAATGAAAAACCTAGTCGTCAAAAAGACACGGTGGATTAGGTGAAGTATTATGTTGATATGCTTGCAACTTTTCATTTAAAAGATTATTTATATTGTTTATTCTACTAGTTTTCCATTGTTTCTTCTACCTCTCAATTTTTTTGCCCTAAATAATAATATACAAAATGCATTAATCCTTTCCCTTCAACAATTCTGGGATTTCTCATGACCTGAGCCCTAATCGATATCACAGACAAATGTTATCAAGCATACAATATTTTTTTTACCAAGAAAACTTGCTGCGTCAGTAATTACCAAAAAATTAAAAAAAAAAATTTCTGTAAGAGACCACATATCATAATTTCAATGAAATAGACACAGTTCGAAGATTTGTACTGAAATTATCCTTATAAAGAAATAGAGCTTCCAAGGTCCAACAAAGTGGGGTGACAAATTTTATACAGGAACTGGCCTCAATTTGATGACAACAGCAGCAGCAGACACAGAATGCTACATCATATATTGACAGAAAACTCAAATGGCCAAACAAACACCATGCAAAATCTACAAAATCTAATATCCACATGGTCAGAAAGGTGCTGAACTTGTTCGTCTGAGCTGATATTTTGGTTCCGGCGGTGGTGTGTATAGTAACTTGTCCAACTCCTGCGGAGCAAGCATACAAAAGAATAGTATATAAGTTTCGAATAGTGAAAAAAAATGAGCTACTCTGAATAGTCAGTTTCTGCCTATTTTAGGTTTCCAAAAACTGGCTTCAAAAGAAGTGGAGATAAAAATTTTCCAGCTCAGTTTTGAGTTCCAATTGGATGTCTTTGTACCATGTAAATATCTTGCAGTTAATAATATATGCAGCACGAAAAACTACAAAATGGAAGATTTGAGACCTCCATGATGAAATGAATTTAGAGATGGCACATTTTCAAAAGACACCAGACAGAAAACCTGTCTGGAGTTTCAAGTGTAACATGAGACCTAAATATGGAACTAATCCGATCAACATGGGTAGGAAAAGGAATGTGAAGATGGAATCTCTGTACAAGGGAGACGGTTCTGAGTACTAAAAGAAGTTTTCATTCCCAAGGAGTAACAGTTGTCGAAGGATATTTCAGATGCCATGTGAAAAACTACAGAAGCACTAGAGAGAGATCCTCAAGTCACATGGTTGTCAAAAATGAGATATCAAAAGTTGTTTTACATAACATATAAGAATAGGTAATGGAATTGAGAATCATTGATACCCATTTTGATCGAGATTACAAAAACTCTTTTCTACATAACATATAAGAATAGGTGATGGAAATTGAGAATGATTGACATCTATTTTGATCAATATTACAAAAAACTCTTCTGATTATCATATGCCACATTGGATTCAAGCAGTGGAAGTCTTGCTAACATTGCAAAATAATGTTTAGCAAGATTTGCAAAAGGAGAGTAAATGGATGATGCATGAGGAGTAGCTTGTGACCTTGAATTCCTAATATAGGATTAAAAGTAGTAAATTTACTTGAGTTCTAAAGGTTCAAACGGAATAATATCAGGCAGACTATTGAAAGAAATTCTATCTCCACTAAATCCAAGCCAGGAATATGTTTTCTGGTAATAAGACTTGTTCTGATAAGTAACCGAAAGAATACAGATTCAATCATCTTCTTCATTGTACTGGCAAGCTGATTATCAGTTTATGCATCATGAACAAAAAAAATGCTCCATATTGACATCACAAAAAGTAAACAAGATTCTGGAGAATGAAATTCAAGTATGCCAGTTCAAAAACAATGAAAACAATGGGATAGGATAACCCAATGACAGAAAAGTGGCATGGGAAAGTAAACTAGTTACATTAGTTTATGAACCATTCCGTAAGAGATACTGAACATATAATACCAGCGAGTCTAACTGTTCCTATGTGAATTTGCCACAAAGCAAATACTATCAGTTCACCTGAAGTATCATTTGTAAGACAATGATCAGCATTCATCAGAGTGTTAAAAGGGGATTCATACACAATTACTTGATTCATAGTTGGCAAAAGAACAAACTCGGTTCCAGAAGTGCAATCATAGTTGCCAGCAGATAGGATGCATTTATTTTCATGCAAAAGCTGATCTTATAGCAAGAAGTTGTCACGTGATAAATCTATTGACTAAGTTAATAATCCCAAAAATTTTTGAGTTAAATTCAATTCATAAAAAGTACCTTGATCATTCTTCAATTCAGGCAGGAGTGTAAACAATAAGCAGAAGGACAGATCTTTCATTTTAGGGCTTTTTGATGATACTATCTCATCCAAAGTGGGTTGTGTGAATAATGAACACACATCTAGTTTTTCTGTGAACTAAAAAAAACAAAATCATGCATGAATGTTCAGTATCTCAAATAATAGTTACTTAAAAAACAGAGCTCTAATCTGATCTGATAAGTCAAATATTCACTTCTTGAAAAGAGCCTGTGAGGCCAACAAATTTTCAGGCACTAACCAAATCCCATGAAGTACATTTCTGGCCTACATTAAATATCAACGCTACTTGACCATCAAATTTGTAGTTTTTGATGGGAAAGATTAGTTTGAAATTCTTCAGAGGTGTAAACAATTATTTAGGATTTTCTGTAACCCATTATATGGTTTCTGCTTAACAGGTTTAAAAAAATCAATGTTCCTGCCAGAGAAGAAGTTCCCAACTGGCCAACCAAATCTTGTTCTATATTGAGCTTACTCATTCATCCCAGCTCTTTTTGGCCCTCAATCCTTTTCAATAGTTACCTTGAATTTTTGAATACATGGCCTATTTTCACTAGTTCTAAATTAGCCACCTTATACTTTGAACACATAATATGATGCAACAAGAAGTTGGGACCTATATAAATGAATTTATTATCATTATTCAAATCAATCCAAGACCCAATCTTTGTTTGACTGTCTTAAATACCAATAAATTGACTGTGCTCCTACACAAAAAACACAATATGACAAAAAAAAAAAAAGCTCTATCTAAACCAGCCATGAAAAGGCCAGGTAAGATGCTAATGCATTATATCTAATTCTCAAACAAAAGCTAAGGAAACAACAAATCATGAAGATATCAACAATAGTTTTAGCTCCTGATTTGTTGTATATGATATGTATGTCAGTGCGTCATAATTGTCTGACACAGCATAAAAGACACGGGAGATAGAGAGAAGATCACCATCTACTCGCCATGATAGATTCTTAAATTCAAAAAAAAAAGATAAAAAGAAAACAAATCCAAAATAAAAGAATATTGTTAATAAAAAAATTCTTTTTCTATTACAATCTCGGATTGTATATATAGAGTTCTGTAATAAACTTAAAATCCTAGTTGCTATAAACTAAAAATAAGACTTTAATTTCACTATTAATTCTACTTAACATATTCTAGATAAAAAGATCTAAATCCTATTTATTATTGAGTTAGGATTGTTATAGATTTAAACTCATAAATAAACTCTAATTTTGACCAATATATAAACTAAATTAGCCAAAACGTTAAATAAGAAAATTGTAGAAATCGACCTCAATTTTTCAACAAATGGTTATTTGATGGACTTAGATAAATACCCTAGAAGATATGATCTTCAAACTGTATCTGCATCAATCATGATATATTCTAATTGAAGTTGGAATTCAACTTAAACTTGATCTTTGATTTTGTTGTAAAAAAAATATACTTGTCCTACATCATTGTCATATGCATTAGCAGTTATTGATACATTGTGTTCAAGCCTAATTAAATTGAACAGAATTGAATTTGCCTTGAGTTTTCTGCAATATTCATGTCAATTTTAATTATGGGCTTGAGCACAGGTCATTGAACTTAACAAGCAAGACCCTCTAAGAATCAAACAGTCCACGAACACCTCCACGCTGGATAACTTATTAAACAACTCCATTTTCAGAGTTCAGAATCTTCAATGGTGAGTTTTACAAATAAATTTCTGTTCTTTCAGGTGTTATATGTCCTAAAAATGTTCGATTCACGTGATTTAGATACCAACAAGTAATAATGAGATAATCATGCAATCATAACCGATTTTAATAGGATCAACATCAGAATGTAAATATCTATTCTTCACGTCAGATCACTCTTAACTATTTCCAAATTGAATTTCTTACCAACATTTGAATGGTTGATCTCAAACTGAGAATTAGTCTCTCTATGGAGCCTTCTAAATGCACGAGTTTGATTTATGATCATCTCCAGTGTTTGATCTAGAAGGCATCCAAGTTCTAGCCCATACAAAAGTAAATTAGTTTGAGTAATCATTCAGGCTCGTGATAAACCACATTTTCTTTACTTGAGTTCCTTTTAGAAAAACTCAAGAAAAATGTTACTAGAGACCTGTGCACTGTTTTCACCATTAAAGATGAAAATCCAATTGTTCACTAAATCTCAGCAAGTCAGATTTTATAGAACACAAAGAGCTGAAAATGTTACATTGGAAAGCAAATATAACCAAAAAATGTCACTGTAACATTATTGGCAATCAATCAAACCTCCAAGACAAAGGAGAACGGGTACTCTAATAATGATCAGAACCACCCAGGGTGTACCATGAATTTAAAGCTAAGAATAAGAAAGGAAATACAATGCAAAGGAAGCTGTTGTAGATTAAGGAAATGGTTGTAATTTAAAGAACCAAAAGGAGTTCAATATGATGGAATTATGGAGAACATATACGCTAAGGAAAGGTCAGTTGCTCCTATTGCACTATAAACGTCAAACATTAGGGAAGAAGACAGTGTTGATAGGGAAAAGCGGTGAAGAAATTGTTGTCTTAGTTGTTCATTCATTAAATTTACATGTAGAGTAGGAAAACTGAAAACTGGTGCTATAATACATTTGGAACTAGTATTGTCATTTCGCAATCTACTTACCGATGAATTCATAAAGGATCATGGGTTAAAGGAGAATGGGTACTCTAATAATGATCAGAACCACCCAGAGAGTACCCTGAATTTAAATTGAAAGCTAAGAACAAGAAAGGAAATACAATGCAAAAGAAGCTGTCGTAGATTAAGGAAATGGTTATAATTTAAAGAACCAAAAGGAGTTCAATATGATGGAATTATGGAGAACATATACACTAAGGAAAGGTCAGTTGCTCCTAGTGCACTATAAAGGTCAAACATTAGGGAAGAAGACAGTGTTGATAGGGAAAAGCGGTGAAGACATTGTTTTCTTAGTTGTTTATTCATTAAATTCACATGTAGAGTAGGAAAACTGAAAACTGGAGCTATAATACATTTGCAATTAGTATTGCTATTTCGCAATCTACTTATCAATGAATTCATAAAGGATCATGGGTTAGTTCAGAACATGTACCAAATTCCCAAGACAATATGAATAAGAAGAGAAACAGAAGGTTTTTTTAGGGTAACCGGGAATTTTGTTTGGTAGCGGAAGTATCACCCTATGAAGCCACATTTAGCAAACCAACATTATAGACAAGTGTTAAATATGCGAAGTTAGCTTATGTGGTCCAAACCCAAAATCGAACTCAGATGTCAGGCTTGGCACAAATAAGTAGATCATGATAATCCTCAAACAGAAGTTGCAACTAGGAAGGCCAAGCAGTCCTACATGCAGTCTGCTTCACAGATAAAATAGATTCCTGTTATTCTCATTCAATTCAACCAACAAATACAAATACAAATACAAGTATCAAAAGAAAGAAAAAAGAATACTACAGAAAAAAACTACCTATCAATTGATCAAGGGAGATGAAGCATTTCAACATCTTATTGCTAATTTACATTAACAACATGCTTAAAAAAGTTTAGCTAAAATGCCTCACAGAATAGTCAAAAACCAAACAATGTATCCAGTGACAGAAGTGAATGAATGTGTGTATGGAAGAAAGAGAAACAGCAAAAAAAAAAAAAAGAAGGAGCCAGGAAAGATCTGGGATACAAACAGAATGAGATTCTTCAATCAAAGATGAAAAATCAATTTTTGACAAAGATGCTGACATCTAATAAACAGGAGAGAAAATTGGTGATCACCGGGATATGGAATTGGAAATTTTTAGATATTAGTTGGCAGTTACTTAGATATTGATTTTCTGAATCAATATTATATGAGGTTTCCAATAGATAGGAAAGAATCTACCTTCTGTTTCTTCAGCCTCTCGTTTTCCTCTTCCAAGCGGGAAACCTTGTTCTCCAGCTCGTTTGTGTAAGCCTGCCATATTGCAGCAAGATAATTCACACATTAAAACATGTAAAAGGGACACTAAGAAACATTAGCAACAATCTAATCACACTAAGCCGAGGAGCAGGTACCTGCTTCCTAGCTCGTGATCTAGCAGCAGACTCGCGGTTCTTGATCATCCGCTTCTGCCTCCTCTCTAGTATCTTGTCAGCCATCTCATCCTGAGCCACCCGTTTCCGCCCCGACGTCTGTGAATCAGACAAAGCCCCAACTGTAGGGGATGCAAGGCTTGTTTGTCCATCAGAATACATTGCATAAGCACCCAACAAGTTCTGATGAGCTTGTTGCTGCTGCTGCACAGCAGACATGTGATGATACTGTGGCAACCAATGAGCCCCTGCCATTGGATCAACACTTCCAGCAGCATCATTCCTCTTCTTTGTGGATCCTTCCGTGATCACCCCAGCCTTCTCTAGGAAATCTTCAAGAGTCATCTCTCCAAGCGTTGGCTGCCTCTCGTGGCCTGACCTCCGTTCCGCAGTCTTCCTATTCTGTCTCTCCCGGATGTCCCTCCAAACTTCGTCCACCGTCTTCTTGCTCAAAGACCGTGGCATGGTGATGCTCCCCTGGCTCTGAAGGTCAGAGCCAGAGGCATAATTTCCTGCAGTCCCCTCGATGTCCATCGACAAGTTCGGGTTGATCTCGGCCGGGAATACACTCTTGAGAAGTTCATCAAGGTTCATGCTATTCAAGGGCTCACTCAAGTGGCTCTGAACCTCATTGAGGGTGAGACTGTAAAGCGAGCCCTGCCTGGCCAAGTTCTGAATTTGAGATTGCTGTGCTCCATTGCCACCCTGGGAAGCCATTGTTTGAATCCCCATTCACCAAGCTTCTCCTCACCCACTCAAATCAGCTCAAAAATAAAAAATTCAAATATCTCAAAAACCCTAGAATGAAAAAAATCTCCTTTTTTTCTGTTCAATTTCTGATAAAATGAAGCACAAATCAATGCTATCTGCCCATAAAGACAGCACCCTGCAAAAACATTGGGATGCAACTAAGAAACAGCATAAAAAATAAAAACAAATGCAATGATCTCAGGAGCATGCTCAAAGGGCTCCATCAATTCCAACAAGGAAAAAATAAATTAAAAATCAAAAAGTGGGAAGGGTTTCATCAGTTCCAACACAAGAAAAGACCATGTGAGCAAGCCACGGAAGCCCATCAAGGATTCAAATCTCAAGACCTTAACATAAGCACAAAAAGGAGCTCCTTTTTGGGAGAAACAAAAAAAAACCCAAAGCCCAAAAATATCACCAAAAACCAGAATTCAAGCCGAAAAAAGGTGAAAACTATCCAAAAAGAATCCAAATTGCAATTTCATATAGTGTGGAACCTATTTTGCCCTAAAAATCTATGCTTTCCTGCATGATTCCACTCCTGAGAGAATCGTGAAGCAGAAAAACCAAAAAAAGCAAGTACCTTTGGCAATCTGGAGAAGAGATCTGCACCTGGGAGGAGCATTTGCGTTGCCATCTTCAGAGTTGCTATATCAGGAAGATTCCACAGAGGCCAGAGGAAGCAAGAGAAGTGAAGGAGGCGAGGAGGAGGCTCGGAGACAAATTTCCCATTTTTCAAGGAAGTCCTTGGGGTTTCTGCTATTTGTATGATGTTCAATAAGGTGGGACCCATTGGATGGACTAGGCCATGGGGAAAATTTGAGCTATATTTCAATATAAAAAATTAAAAAGGATTCAATTGGAATTTTCTAAAAAAATTCATTTACTTTTTCACAATTTACTAAAAATTTCGCTTTTTGTGACTTTCGTGTCATGGAATTTTCAGTAATGCCCATTTTTATTACTTTTTTTTTCAACGAACCAATGTGATAATCAAATCAAATGAAAATGGAAATGATCAAGATATATATTTTCATTTGGAAATTATTTTTTTTTTTTGCATAAAAACCCAAGTTCTCTATTTCCTTTTAGCTGTCGTCACCATCCATTGCATCAAGCGCCTTCTGATATCATCACTTGGTGCAATCAAATTCAAGCTTCTTTTTTTTGAAGCAATTTGCATCTAAAAAATTCTCATTTAACACCCTAGAGTTATTATTATTAGAGTTTGTAATAAGAAATAATAAATTTGCAATAACCACCTATTTTTTATTATTTAAAAAATTACTCACATTATATTATAAATTTATAAAAAATTATCTTAATTAAAATATTTAAAATATTTAAATTTAATTTATAAACTAAATTAATAAAAAAAATAAATTATTTTTATTTGATTTTGATTCAGATAACCGTCCATAATTACCGAATAGTTGATTTAATAAAATTAAATTTTAACATTTTATTTTATAATATCAAATAGTAGATCTTTCATAGAAATTGAGATAAATTATACAATCAAAATATCATCTTTTATAAAATTTTCTAGTCAAAAGAAAAGATCTTAAACAACAAGCTAACGGTGGATGATTGTATTTATTTTTAATATATAAAAAATGATGAATTTGATATATTGGTAAATTTTATTCATTATAAATTGCGAATTCATTTCCTAATGTTGTTGAGTTAAAATCTAGTTCACTTACCTCGTTATTGTGGATAGCAAAATTAAACATAATTTATTATGCAAATCTCGTGAGTTAATTTTTTTAAGAAATATTTTTTGTTGTTTAAAAAATAAAAAAATAGAATAAGAGGAGAGATTAGGGTTTTTGTGTCCAAATCATAACAGTAATATTGATCCTACCTTTATATTTATCATAATTTTATTTGTTAATAAAATCAAATTTTAGCTTAAAAATTAGAATGCATTTCTTTTAAATATTGAATTTACATGTACATTCATACAAACCTACAGAAAATTTATTTACATGCATGACTTTGGACATATTAGGGAAATTGCACAATTTCTCAACTTGTAAGGGCACATATGCAAAAACATTGCAATTTATTTTAGCGAAAAATAGCACTTTGGCAAGCTAAGTGGTGGGGGACGTGCCATGTGGCAGTTGCAGCTTTCCTCGGCCAAATTCCATATTAAATTGCAAGTTTGATAACTCTTTAGCCTAACAAAGGATACAAATGCGGAGGAAACCAAGGCAATCAAATGATGACCATCCAACCCCCCGCGGCTTAAACAATCTTAATTAAAAACTAAGGGCATCGATTAAATATAATCTGATGATAACATTTTTAATTAGGCCATTTATGCATATATGCACCCGAAATACCAAAAAATTATATTCTCTCATCCCCCGACTTTCCAAACTATCAATAATCCCCACCTTCAAAATTTGCGCAAAATGTTTTTTATATCTGAATATAATTAATTACTTGTAAAATTTTTATATTCACTACAAGCCGAATTTATTCTTTTTTGTTTTATTTATATTATTATTTATATTTATTATTAATTTTTTGTTTATGTAAAAAAGGGACTATCGATATTTTTTTTTTCTATTTTTAAAGAAGCGAAATTAACTTGAGAGAAATATTACCGAATTATTTTTTCTGAAGTAGTCAGGAAGAACGAATGGTAGCTCATAAAGGTCAAAGAGACAAGATTATAATGCCGAAATGTCTTGGAATGATGATGCATGTGGGGCCTCCCTCAAACTCTATTTAAATGTGCCCTGTCCTCGCAACGGTAAACACTCTTGATAACTACAATAAGCACTTCATTTTGTATTATTATTATTATTATTATCCTAAATTTAAAATTAAGTGTTGATACAAGTTCATAGTATAAAGAGTTTTTAACAAATAATTACCTCAATTAAAATATTTAAAAATATTTAATTTTAATTTTAATTTTAATAATTAAATTAATATTAAAAATTAATTTATTCTTATTTGTTTTGTTTCGAATAATTAATTCACAATTACCAACAATTGGTAATTTCTAATATCATAATATTAAATAATTGGTCATTCGCAAAAATTACAATAAGACAAATTATTTTTTATGTTAATTTAATAATTATTCAAACCAAAATCAAATAAAAATAATTTAAAATTTTTATATTAATCTTAATTGATAAATTAAATGAAAATAAAACTTTGTAGATATATTTTGATCGAGATAATTTTTTACAAATTTATAACATAAAATAAATATTTTTTTATTAATAATAATAAAATTGGTGATTTTTTTACAAATAATAATGATAATTTGTTAAAATCTCTTAACATAAATTATGGATCCAATATAGATCCAAAGAACACAAGGGCGGCATAACACACCATTAAACAAGCTAATATTGGAAATGATTTGAAAGAAGCCAGTGATCATTAAACAGCTGCTCTTCCATTTATTTTTTTTCACCCATCACATCAGCTTGCCGGCCAAAATTTTTTGGCTTCTCATTCATAATAATTTTTTAAAGAACATTTGACGGAAATACAAAATTCCATTGAAGCAACTATTACAGCCTTCCAAATTAATAAACAGAAACCCTAAAAACTACTTGGCTTAGTCACATAAGGCTTACCGAAATCTTGGACTGTTTCATGTTCATATTTGACTCCCTGTAATCCCCTACAATCTGAAGATTCCCTACAAATACCTATTTAGGAAGAGAGGCAAAAAATTTTGTCTACCATGTCTGGTTAAGGTATGGTACAGATGGTAAATTACTTTGCTAACTAACGATAAATGTCAAAATATAAGAATCCTAGCATTAGTATAGAACACAGAGATACACGACACACAAAAAGGCTGCACACTCCACATCCATACAGATACAAAAAACACGGCAAACATTAGTTTTTGAAAGGAAGGAAGAAGAAAGGTTCATTCTAGTCAGAGATAAGGTAGCCAAAAGCCCAAGGTATGTTCCCAAGCCATACCGACACAATTTCTCACAGTACCGATGAACTTGGAAGCTATTGGCATACAACAACCTGGGAGATTAAATTAGGATTATCTTAACTTTTTATCTGAAAGCAGTTGCAGCACATCCAGGTGGAGCAGATGAACCAATGAGATTCGTCCTCTTTTCAACTTTTCCTCTGCAAGAAAAGATTTAGTGTCACAAAAATAACTAAAAAATTAGGAAGCAAGCAAACAAATACTGCAACTACAGCACAGTGAAAAGCAATAGTTAAAACGATTTAACAGGATAACATTGAAATAATATTTGTTCGCAGAAGGTACAAAAAGAAGCATTCTTAAAAAGACAATGACAGTAGAAGTACAATCTTTAACAATAAGATTCAAGTCCTCTCTCAAATAGTTGAACAAATTAAATGGTAGGAGACCAACCTGGCATCAACCTTTAAGCAGGGGAAGTGAAGAAGATTTTATATAATGAGAATCTGAAGACAAATTGCAGTACTTGTAACCCAGTCAGCCTAAGACAGCATGTTTTAGCGTCAATACCAGAAAAGTTTCAAAGAAAAGTTAGATAGCCAAAGTTCGTGATTGTAGTAGCAGAGACTGGCATTCTCTGCAAGACATGGCTGTCACTAGGATATGGCTAAAATTCTAGAAATAACCCCTGCATTAGCTTTTAATCACAGAGGCACAACCTAACAGATCACCTCAATTAATCACCCTAAAACTATTAACTTCAGACTTCACAATAACTTTTTCAACAAAATTCAGAGTGCAGCCTAACCCCAAGGGGCTTATCCCTAGTTTAGCTTCTCCACTTGTTCATAAGGTGTCCGATCCATAATGAAGAGCCATGATTTGATGGAAAGGAAGCACACCATCCCCAAATTGATGAAGAGAAAAGGATACAAAATATATTGCTATGTTGAATCATAAATCAGTCTACACAGTTGACGAAATATTGAATGAAGTTTTGCAATCAAAAACCCATATCTGATAAATAGGAGACATAAAAAGCCTATATATTCCCTAGGGTTGTTTCGCAGCAATCCAAAGGCAAATTTTTAATATCTATCCAGTTCAATTTGACAATAATTTATAGCTGTTAGCTGATTCAATCTGCTAATGAACATTGAAAAAGGGTTTCATATGTAAAAGTGTAAGGAGCTCATGATCAGAGAGATATCAATCTGAAATATCAGCAAAAGTTGGGGATTTTATGAAAAGGTTAGGTGAGAGCAAGATACTGGCTTCCTAAAAAGAGGAAGGGAGACAAAGATGAAGACAATTACAAAGTAATTATTAAATTTTGCACCAAAAACCCAAGCAAGGTTCAACTAATATACGAGCAAGAAATTTGATTAGTGGAGATCAAGGAACCTTACTGATTTTGGATGGTGTCTCTTTCCTATGGTTCCCTTGCTATTGACATCAGCTGTCTAAGGAGTCAAATTCTAATCCCTGTAACAAATTCTACCACTTTAGGACAGCGGAGGATCTAGGTATAACTAAAAAGACTACATCTGAATAAGAACTACCAAATGGCCTCCTAACAAGTGTGTTGCCTAGTCACAGATTCTATCCATGCCTTGGAGGAAATTGTGCGCTACAATTTGAACCTGGGAAGCGCAAATTTTATCCAAGAATTTGTAATGATTTCAGCCTGCATATTGCCCTTTTTAACATCATTGAAAGGCTGAGAGAACTCCTTTTAGGTGCAGACTGGCTAACTAAATGAGGAACTTGTAACAGTACTCATAAGTTTTTGGATGCTCTTTATCTTGTAGAGCCTCCAGATAGTGATGAGCTGTAACTCTTTCTTCAAGTACTGTTGTTGGTTTTGATAAAAAAGAACCACCACCAAATGCCATGGGCACTAGACTCCAAGTATTGGATAAAGTACTGTTAAATCCCTTGACCTATAGGACCCTGTTTGGTAATGGTTCAAGATCAGGGTCACCCTAGACATAGCTAGACTAACATCCAAACACCAAAAAGAAAATCATACTAACATTTTATAATTTTCTTTACTTCAAAAAAGCAATTTACCATAATAAGCTTACCATAATCCAAACACCAAAAAGTCAAGTAATAAATGTGAGGGTAAAATGGTTCATAATAATTTCACAAAATTCACTACCCAAACTAGCATCCAAACAACAAAAAGTCAGATTATCTGTTTGTACTTTAACCTTGGCCTTGACCTTGACCTTGACCCATTACCAAACAGGCCCTAGAAGTTTCCAGCAGAGAAGGGTAGCCCTCTTTAGATGGTACTTAACCAAATCCCAGCAGAACTGTCCCATTCAGCGCAATGAATGCTAATATTTGAGTCATAAATGACCCATTCCAACTTTGACTTATTTGTAAAATTAAACCAAATTCTTTCAGAAGTAATAGAACACATTCAATAGGTGACTTACAAGAGAAAAAATGAGAATATCTTGCTATTATTTAGCCTATCCAAGAGACTGTTGAATTGAATTATTGAGTGGATTATAAATGACCAAATTCTATCTCCTCTAACAGGAATTTTAAATTTTAAAATTTTGCAAAGAAAATTCAGTATATAATCACATATAGCAACACTAATAATAGTAAGTGCAGCCTAATTGTTGATCTTTCTGCATGTAGCCCCCTTCTCTTTCTTTTAGAAAAGGAGGAATATAAAGCTTGAGAAAGAGCAAAATGTCTTGCTCAACCTCTTGTTCTTCTAGAAAAATTGTTCTCTCTATTGAGATCCACAAGTATACAATAATATACAAATAGTCCAATAAAAGTAGTCCAATGTCAACCTTTTTCTTTAATTTGATCAAGATTGAATCCTAGATAAAAATCACTTCAACAACCTTTCTATAGCCAAAAGCAGATTAAACTCTAATAGAACCAACAACCTGCTAGGTAACCTCAGGCTTTGGAAATTGTCACTGGGCCAGAATTTGTTCGCACTAACAAAGGCTCACAGAACTTAGGGCACATGGCTAGAAGGAATAGACACAAAGTCATGAGAGGTATTTGAAAATTTAAGCTAATAAAATAAGAAATTTAGAATAGTTATCCAATGAATTTATGTTAATGAGTAATGTCATGGAAAGAAAAAAGGAGTTAGAGCTAAGGGTGTGTTTCATTACAAGGATTAAAACTCTGATTAAATTTGGACCGACATGAGATTGACTAAATTTAACCTGAGATTTTGCCCCAAAATCATCTTAAATTTAGCCCTTCTCATGCATTTTTGTTTTAACCTGTGTTTTCACAGAACCAAGTTAGCTTAAGGCTAACCGATGCCATAACCAGTGTTTGGCAAAAAAGGAAAAAAAAAAGGAAGCTAACATCATTTGTAACCCATTGCTGAAACACCCTAAGTGTCAAAATAAAAATGTTTAAGCTCTGCACATGACAGCTGAAATTGTAGATAGTCCACGCAGAAGCACATGCAATAAAGAGAGAGTAAGTGGTTGGCCACGTTTGAAGAGAGCTAATTCCCACATATCAGCTTCTAGGCATGTGGTCTGCAAATACAAACCATGAACATAGATTACCCAGGCTCAGGTCCATAGTAGCAACGATAAACCTATGAAGACTTGCTTTCACTATGGTTCCATTGGGTTCCCTTAACTCAATTTTTCAACAAACACACAGTCAGAGATGACACACTACTCCCAGCTGCTTGGGAACTTCCGGTTTCATGTTCTATTTCACTCCCTGATTGGATTCTTTTCACCTCTCTCTCACACTACTACTTCACTATTGGTCACGCAGAAGTATTTAGCCTTCGAATCAATGTAATGACTCCTCTTTCGCCAAGCCCTTTCCAGATCAGTTAGCTCATCCCATGTTGTATGATTTTCTTTTGGAAAAAGATCATGGATGATCAATCATTTAAAAGTTCACAAATGCCGTTTGTGATTATCAATTTAGAATACCAATCTAACAAGACAAAGGAAAGTGTAACATAGGTGAGTTGAATATGACAAATAAATTTAATTACCTAACGCCCAAGGTAATTCCCTCCTGTCCCTGGTTGCGTCCTGGCTCCACCTGATACCTGCCCACTCTGATAAGCTCCCAAACCCTGCAATGCTGCCTGAGATCCATAAGCCCCAATCACGCTCGGGCTGATATTGTTAATCCCCAGCCCTGCCCCACCAAGCCCCAAGCCAACTCCAAGCGACGGTGGCGGAGTTGCAGCACTCCGGGTCACAGCCGCAGACAGTCCAGCCGCTGGGCTCAGCAACCCAACCCCACCAACAGGGCCCAACAATCCCGCTGCCGGGTTGGGACTCAAAGCATTCAAATGAGTCAAAGCCAGGTCATTCGGTTGCAAAGCAGCGACCGCCGGGGCGGTGGAAGCCGCCGCCTTGGGTTTCATCCCCTCCACAGCCCGCTGCACATGTAGTTCGAACCCGTCAAACACCTTCTTCGGCTCTTCCAACGCCTTCTTGCACCCCTCCACAGTATTATACACGAAAATGGCAAATCCCCGGAGTTTCCCGGTATTTCTGTCGTACCCAAGCGGGCCTTCCTCGATCTCGCCAAACTTTGCGAAGAACGCCCGCAGCCTCTCCGGGTTGACGCTGTCACTAATGTTGGTGACGAAAATCTTCCTGCCCGTAGGCTCCGGCGAAGGCTGGTTCGCTGGGGCGCCGTACGCAGCCAGCTGACAGGAGGTGTTACGCCCGCCGATCCTCTTCTGGGGCTCTTTCAGGGCTCTTTGAGCGGCGGAGCGGGAGCGAAAGAGGACGAAGCCGTAACCCCTGCATCGGCCGGTGGCGCGGTCCGCAACGGCACGGCACTCCTCGATCTCGCCGAATGGGGCGAAGGCGGCGTGGAGGACCTCGGTGGTGGCGTCCCAGCTGAGGCCATGGACGAAGATCTTGCGGTGGACAGGGTCAGAGCGGGATGCGACGGCTACTCGGGAGGCGACGGCGGGGTTCTTGAGGGCGGCGTCCTTGAGGATCTCGATGAGCTGATCCTTCCCGAAAGGTTCCAGAAGCTTCCGCAAGGCATCCTTGTCCGAGGGCTTGATCTCTTCGTCTTCTTGCTCCGATTCCTCCTCTTTCTCCTCTTCTTCTTCTTCGGATTCTTCTTCTTCATCTTCTTCTCCTTCCTCTTCGGATTCTTCCTCTGCGTCTTCGACCTCGTCGTCTTCGTCGAGGTCGTCATCGGAGGAGGGTTCGGGGTCGAGGGTTTTGGGTTCCTGCGGTTGGGCTTCGGGGACAAGGCGGCTTCGCTTCTTCCTCGCCATGGATGGAGATGGAGAAGAGGATTGATTAGGCTTTGGGATTTCGGCCGAGAATGGCGAGGGTAGACGAGGCGGAGATGATACAAGCTGGCGTTTTGAGATCTGTATTCGGATCAATATATGGCCGTTGGATATTGATGCGCCACCCAAATTTCTTTACATTTCTTTTACCAAAAAAAATCTGAAAATTTGTGAAAACATCAAACCAAAACTTTACTTGTCCGCCATTTTTAAGTCTCTAATATTTAGAGAGCAAATATGATTAAACTAAACACTTGATTCAAAAAATTTTGGATATTAATCTTCAAATATAGTAAAAATCAAGGAGGAGGTATGTCCCAAGTTCAACATGTTCATCAATTCTAAAGGAACATATTGCACCAATAGATTAGCAATATCAAAAAAAAAGGTAATCCGTAAACCAATTAACATTGGATGAGTTTCAGTTTTAAGAATTTTGCCGTTGAAAGTTTTCTTAGCAAAAGCAAAATAAATTCATCCACTAGCATCTCTACAAAATAATTCCTCTTAACCTTATAGAATCAATATTTTTTGGTTTAACAATTTTTTTAATAATAAAAATTTGTCATTATAGTCTTATCAAAGAAAAGGAATAAAATAATACAAAAATGTATTATTACAAAATTCACAAGATAATAGAAAGTTCTCACCTTTTCTATTTCTAATATCGCCATCAAAGATCTTGATCTTTGCAAATGAGCCAATGGCTCCAAAGCTTGAGGATGTGATCCAAATCTCATCAACTCCATCACCCAATCTTTGTTGAGAGGTGTCAAGACCAAGCCCTACAGCTCGGTAGCTTGAGAAAGATTTGGTCAGTGCCGAGGAGATTTCAAATTTGATCTCACCTAGATCCCAATTGTCCTAAAGTTTGACTTCCTAACAATGAGCTCTTCATGCAAGAGGTCACAACCTTCAAAGAGGTATTGAAGTATGGCTCTTCATCCTCCTTCGTCCTTTCTTTTTAGTTATTTGACTTTTGATATGGGTTGTAAGCCTTAAAAGTTTTTTCGTTTTACTGGGAGGAGGTTCTACACCTCACAAAATGATGTCTCGAAGTACTAATCAAGAGTCACCATGGCTAAGTTTGAGGTGGCCCTTCTTTAGTTATGCTTGGCAAACCTCTATCTCGAGGCGCAACAAGTCAAGGCTAAGAAATCCAAAGTGGAGGCTATGTAGAAGGCAACTTAGGAGGCCTTGCTAAGACCGACTAGCAATCTACCAATTAAGAAGGCCTTCAATGAGGCTTCAACGAAGCTAGAGGACCTTTGACTTCAACAAGAAATCAAGTTGAACAAGGCTCCTAAGTTGGCTATGTCGAGGTATTATGACTCAAACAATAGTCAAATGTCAAGGTATTATTTCTTAGATAGGCTTGCAGTCTATGGTTGAGATCATGTTCCTCAGGTAAGCTCTTGACTTAGAGCCAAAGTTTTGTATCTCAATTAAGCACATAACCTATGAAAGCAAATAAATCACTTAAGAGAGGGGTAAATTAGGTGTTAAAAATTAATACAATTTCTTTAGGATAAAATTTAAAATCAATTCAATCTGCAATCAAATGTACATTAAGTAAATAAGATAGAATAAAGGATAGAGTGCATTGAAATTTAACATGATTCAGAGATCAACTACTCCTACTTCATGGCTCTTACCTTGCTTTGGATGTCTTTTAACTCTTACACTAAGAGTGTCATTTTGTTGGTGAAACCAATCTCATACAATCTTCTTATTCGAAGTGGCAAGTATACTCCAAACTGGAGTTAGTAACTCTCAACCATTTTAAATAACTTTGAAGCAGATTACAAGTGAAAATTTGTAAGAAGTAGAACAATGCTATGCTTACACAAAGTTCTTTCAAGATTAAAGGAAAGGGTAATGAAAGCTAGCTAGAAATTAGAAGGTTTAGACCTCAAGAATGGCTAGTGAATTGAAGAAGGCTTTGATCTCTTTTAATAAAAATTAAAAGGTGTAAAAATTATTAATGAAAGTCTCTTCAACTCTATTTATACATCTAAGGTTGATTGTAGCCATTAGGGGTGAGATTCGATGTCTTGGTTCACTCCAACGATAAAAAAATTAGTCGTTAGTCATGCAAAAAAACCTGTATCGGATGCCCATTTCAAAGAACCAGACGTTCGGTTTCAATTCATAATATCAGCTTCAAAGTCCTACTAATTTTGTGGTTCAGTCAAACTCAAAAAGCCTGCAGGTTGTTCGATTATGTTTTATACTGAAAATATGATTTTTGGCCTAACTCAACTAGATGTCTGGTCCAATTAAGAAAGCTCTATTAAGAGTTTCCTACAGAACTTGTTTGCGAGCTTGAACACTAAATAATTTATCTCAAATAAGCTCTCGACACGACTTAAAAAGAAAGAGAAAATTAGACTTAATCGATGATATTTTTTTGAGTTACATTGTACTTATTTGGGTCAATCATGAGTCTTCAAGTGATTTTTTTTTATCTCCAAGCTATCTCTATGGGTTTTTCATCTCTAGGCTATCTTTATATATCAAGTCAAACACGAGCAATCTACCATTGCATTTCTCCTTTTCCTTGAAACTTTTAAATATTTCCTTAAGAGCTTTAAATATTTTGGCTAAATATGACTTAAGTAAATTATTAAATATTATTTATTTATTATCAAAACTAGAAGAGATAATAATCTCCTTCTTTTTGATGATAAAAAATATACAAATAAAAGACTAAATCATGGGCAACATGTAAAAATTGAGATCATAAAAATATCCAAAATAAATTAAGGTAAAACATGGACAATGTAGTTATGGCCTCCAATGTACATCATAGGTCAATATAGCTAGTCCTCTTCCCCTTTTGACATCAACAAAATGGGGCTCATCCAGTCTTATAATAAACAAATTGTACCATAATCTGTGTAATCAAAATGAAGCTCCTCCTAATTGGATGCATTAGATGAATGTAATATCCAAAAGATAAGAAAAAGTAGTAACAATATCCATAAATGATCCAACACATCAAGTCACAAAGCACAAGTTATAAACTAGAGTCAAAATCATTACACATAAAGTCATAAAACACCAAACCATATACCAACAAGTCAGATACCCAAATACACTAAAACCATAAAACTATATATGAAAATCAAGGTCTACAAACTCCAGAACCGAAAGAAACGAATAAAAACTCTAAATCTAAGAGCTGGGTCCTAGAGGTGATCGAGGAGTCGAGTGATCCATGATGGAGTGAATCAACTTCAAGAGTCTATCTAGTGATGTGCACATCATAGCAGACATCTCATCTACGAAGGACCGAAGCTGGGTCACCTACTTAGCAGTCTACTATGCTAGGTCCTCTAGGCGTGCAAGCCTAGCAGCAAAGTTAGCATTGGACTCGATGGATGATGCATAAAAAGGTCCAATGCATCCATGACTCCCTCGCAAATTATGTTTTGCGGCCTCAAGCTCTGCTCATCACCACTCTCCCCTCGGATATAATAATAATTGTGTAAGTTAAAACTCATCTGAAAGAGACTAAAGCAGGAGAAAGTGTCAACTTGCATATAGGAATGTGCTAAAGAGGGATCATGCTGAGGCGGTGGAGTACCAAAATTTCTAAGAATCAAGGTGATGAAGTTGAAAAAGTCGAGAGTGGCATGTAAGTGTTATCTATAATTGCCCATATAGTGGATAATGACGTGAGGTAGGCATACCATATGGCCAATTAGGAGGCAAAAGATAAGATATAGCTCAATAAATGAGACTTCATTTCTATTACCTCCTTTGGGAAGAATGGTATAAGGAAGAATCTGATGAAGGACATAAGCTCTAAGTGGGAGAAGAAGAGACTGAAACTTCTATATAATCTCACTCAATTTCCCTCAAAGACGGTCTCAACAACTGATTGATAAGAGGGAATCTGGTTAGGCCATTTGTGGGTGAGAGTTAGTCTCTCTGCTATAGTACGTATATCGAAAATAGAACATAAGATAATAGGGGTAAGTGATATTTATCTATTACCATAGTGAGTATCAAACGTGTTAGAGTTTTCATCAAAATTGACATTTACATAGAAGACTTGAATATCATAATCATAGTAGGTTTCAAGTTTGGTTACGAGGAATGTCTAATCTTGAGCATCAATCAAAAAGAGTTTTTAAGATTGAGAGAATGAAGATCATCAAAATCAACGGTGTGAAAAATAACAATACAAGAGTTAGTAAATTTAGTTTCAAATCAAATAAAAGATTCTAGAGAAATAAATTTCGGGGGAAAAGAATTATTACCAAGTGAAGAAGAGGAGTCTTTACCCTTCCTCTTCTTGGAGATACAGCTCTTGAATCTTTTGGTCATTGGAGGAAAAGACTTCAAAAAGAGGAGTGGAAAGAGGAGATATCAAAGATGATAGACCCAATTGAGGGATAACGCTTAGGATTGTTGGAGAGCGTGGCGGAGTGCTCAGGTGGTTTGCCGAAAACAAATCGTGACCAAAGGGGATGAAAAATAAACTGGCAGCTAAGGTTTAAATCTTTAAAATCAGGCCCCATTGTCATGTATCGAATGTCCAGTTAATGAATTGAATGTCCAACAGTAGAAAAATTGTTTATATTGAACTGTTGTATCAAACGTTCAGTATAGAAATGGTTGGTACAAAAATGGACGTTTGACAGGGAATTTGGTAGCTTAGATTTGTTTAGAATCGGTATTCATTTCTAAATCAAATATTCGATTTAGAGAGAACTCCTCAACCATCAAAATATAGAAAAACAAAGTTAAAATCATAATGCCAAAAATTATAGAAAATCATGAAACTTTTGCAATACTAATGACATTCTAAATGAAACAAAATCATATTTTGTCCAAAAATTTTGTAAAAATATTCACAAATTGATGATCGATTTCAACAAACATCAATAAAATATATTTTTTCAAAATATGATCTTGAATAAAATGATGACAAATGTCAATATGCTTAGAGTGAGAATGTAGTATCAAATTTTTAGACAAACTAATTGCATTAGTATTGTCATAATAAATTAGTACATTTGAAAAAGTATAACTAAAACATTGAAGTGTTTGTCTCATCCATGATATCTAAAAACAACAACACCCTGTGGCTACATATTTGACTTCGGAGGTAGAAAGAATTATTGAGTTTTGTTTCTTGAAACTCCATGAGACAAGATTTTCCAGAAAACTGGATAGTACCACTAATACTCTTTTTATCCATACGACATCTTGCATAGTTCACATCACAAAAGCTAATCAAATCAAAGGAACTGTCTCTTAAATATCACAATCCTAAGTCTAGTGTATCCTTAAGATATCTAGATATATGTTTTACAATAACTAAATATGATTTTATAGGAGATGCTTGAAATCTAGTATATAAGCAAATACTAAATATGATATCGGGTCTACTTGCGATAAGATATAGCAAATTACTAATTATACCGCTATACCACTTTTTATCAACTTTTTCACCATCTTCATCCTCGTTCAACTTAATTGAAGAGTTTATTGGCGTTCTTATGACATTTGCTTCATCCATGTTAAATTTTTTAAATAGCTCCTTGGTGTGTTTGGTTTGGTCGATGAAGATCTCATTTTTTATTTGTTGTACTTGGAGGCCAAATAAGAAGTATAATTCTCCCATCATACTTATCTTGAACTCCTCCTTCACCAAGTTTGTAAAGAGTTCATAAAGGTTTTTGTTAGTGGCACCAAATATAATATCATTAATGTAAATTTGTACTACTAATAAATCATCATACATTTTAAGGAGGAAGAATGTAGTGTCAATGCAATCTCTTTCAAAACCGTTTGATACTAAAGAGGAATTGAGTCTCTCATACAAGCTCTTGGAGCTTGCTTAATACCATATAATACATTTTTCAATTTTAGGACATGGCTTGAAAAATTTAAGTCTTCAAATTTGCGATATTATTTAACATAAACTTCTTCAGATAGAATTCCATTTAAGAAAGTACTTTTTAGATTCATTTAAAATAATTTGAACCTTTATGACAAGCAAATGCAAGTAAAATTTGAATAGATTCTAAATGAGCAATAAGTCCATAGGTCTCTTCAAGGTTAATTCCTTCAATTTGGTTAAAACCTTTGGCCACTAATCTAGTCTTATTTCTAATTACGACACCATCTTCATTTAACTTGTTCCTATAAACCAATTTAATACTAATAATTGGGTAGTGATTTGATCTTTGAATAAACTCCCAAACTTAATTCTACTTGAAATTGAATTTAATTATTCTTATATGGTAAGAATCTAACTATCATCTTTTTGAGTTTTCTCAAGGTTCTTGGGTTTTATATGAGAAAGAAATGTAATATAATTTAAATTAAATTTAAGAACTTGATGAGTTTTTACCCCATGATCAAAATCACCTATGATTTGATCTATTAGATGATTTTTCTTGAATCTCCACTCCTTGGGTGGTTTCGTGTCATGCTCTTACTCTTTTGGCTTAATGTCTCTATTATTAATATTCTTCTCGTTTGATTCTTTACTAGTCTCACCTTTTTTTATTTTTTAGATTTGCAAGTCGTTCATCTTCTTGAAGATCTCTATATCATCATCAAAAGATTTTTTTTCTCCAAGTGGGGGTTAGTTTCATCAAATTCAATATTTATAGAGTCTTTACCAACTAAAGTGATTTTGTTGAATATTGTAAATGCTCTAGAGTTAGATGAATAGTAAAAAAAATATGACATCATGAGTTTTGGAGTCAAATTTTGACAAATAATTTTATTCAAACTAAACCATTTGCAAAAAAAAAAAATATGAAAATATGCAATGTTAGGTTTTTTTTCATTCCACAACTTAAATGAGATTTTATTGAGAATAGAGAGAATAGATATTCTATTTAAAATATGCAAGTCGTGTTAATAGTTTTCACTTAAAAACACTTGGGTAAGGAGTACTTATTAAGTAGGACTATTACTATCTCTTGGAGAGATCTATTCTTTCTTTCAATAACTCTATTTTGTTGTGGAGTACGAGGAGCTGAAAAACTATGCTTAATGTTATTTTTTATGCAAAAATCTTTGAATGAATGATTTTTTAAATTTTCCTCCATGATCACTTTTAATTTTGAAATTCATGTAGCCTTAAAAGCTAACAAATACATCAAAAATATCACTTTTATTGATAAGAAATAATATCCATGTAAGTCTCAAAAAATAATCAATAATTACAAAGACATAATTTTTATCTTATAGATTTATAGTTCCTATGAGTCCAAACAAGTTTAGGTATAGGAGTTGAAGCAACCTTGTAGTTGATACCTTTTTTTAGATTTGTGTGGGAATTTTACTTGTTTTTCCATTTGGTACACATCACATACTTGTTTCTTAATAAACTTGTCTTTAAATAGTCCTCTCATAAGTTCCTTCGGGTTGATCTTAGCAATCACATCCATACATGAGGGTCCAAGTCATCTATATCAAAACCATTTATGATTCTCATGGGGTACACAACATTTTTCCATTTTAAGGTCATCTTGATCATTAGTATAAATATTTTCATTACGATGACCAACAAAAGTAATATTATTACTATCATTATGTCTTACTATGTAATGGTTAGACTTAAACAAAATATAAAAGCCTTTATCACATAATTGACTAATAGATAACAAATTATGTTTAAGTTTTTCAATAAGAAGTACACTCTTAATAATTGAGGAGTCAATAAAAATGTCACCTTTACCAATAATTTTATTTTTATCATTATCACCAAAGGTAACATATCTACCATCTTTGCTTACTAACTCCTTAAACATGAATGGATTTTTCGTTATGTGTCTTGAACATTCATTATCAAGGAACTACTTCTTTTTTTTTTGAGTGTAGACATAACTAATAAATCAAAATTAAGTAGATACCCATTCTTAATTATGAGTCCTTATGATTAGAATAAAATATACATGAAAATATAAATACAAATAATTGTACAAGAAATATCACATAAATACATTTACCTCTACAATATTAGTTATAGAATGATTATAGATATAACTGGTAGAAGCATATGAGTCATCTTTAGCTATTCTAATCAACGTCATGCAAGTGAGGTTTTTAGAATCCAAATTAACTTAGATTCCTTAGCTTTCAAGACTAATTTTTTAGGTATCCATATTTACTTAAGAGAAAAATTTATCTTAATTGGATAATCAGATGAGATGTGCTCCTTTTTATAACAATAAGATGAAATCTTGTAAAAGTTAATTATAGTGAAAGCTTTTATAAAAGTAATTTTGGTACCTTTAAGCTTAGGTGATGAAACAATACCTAATATGGATTTATTTAAAATTTTTTTTTGACTTTTAAGAATCATGTTTAAGGTAATATTTTCATGGAAAAAGTTTTTCAAGGTTTTTCTCAAATGACTATTTTCATCTCTAAGTATAGTAAGTTCATTATTTTATTCATAAGTAATTTTAAAAGATTTCAAGATATTATATTTTATTTGTAGAGCTTTTATATCCTTTTTGCAATTACAAGTACTTTTAGAATATTTCAAAGCATTAAAATCATTCTCAAGAGTATATAAATTTTTTTAAGGAAGCATGTTTGAGACTCAATTTTTCATTCTCTTGAAATAATTCTTCAAAAGCATCTTATAACTTCTCAAAAGATAAGTTACATACCTCATCCTTATTTGCTATGAGACATAGATTCACAACTCATTATTAGAGGAGGTGTTCTCACTCTCCTCTTTGGAGTGATCTCAAGTTGTCATCATTGTCCTTTTCTTCTTTGTCTTGAATTTCTTGGATTGAATGTTGAGTGGGCAATTAGCCTTCATGTGATCCGGCTTCTTGCACTTAAAGCATGCTGATGTATCCTCTTCTTCTTATGTAATTAGATTGCTTCTCTTATATTTTCTTGGCTTTTGAGGCATGTGCTTTTTCATAACAAAATTTTTGAACTTTCTTGTTTGGAGTACCATATCTTTATCACTCTCTTCCTCTTTTTCTTCACTTGATTCTTTGGTTTTGATAGTGATGTTCTTCTTTTTCTTGTCTTCATTATCTTCTTGGATCCTGTCTTTCATTGTCATCTCATAAATGATTAGTGATACTAAAATCTCCTCCAAAGATAAGGTGTTGAGGTCTTTGGCATCTTATATTATTGTCACCTTTGGATCTCATGACCTAAGTAATTATCTCAAGATCTTCCTAATATCTTATTATTAGTATAAGTTTTATCAAGTGAGTTTAAAGTATTGACAATATCAATGAATCATGTAAATATCTCAGTGATAAACTCATTCAATTTCATTTAAAGAGCTCATATTAGTTTGCCAATATGTTCACTTTTGATTCCCTTACTTATTTTGTACTCTTATAAATAACATTAAGACGATGCCAAATTTAATGAATCATCTCATAAATGCTAATGCAATTAAATTCAGATGAGTTAAAAGCATAATACAAGATGTTCATTGCCTTTGTATTCAATGAATCTAGTTTTTTGTCACCCTCATCCCATTTGTTCTTGAGTTTGGCTACTCTCACTCTATTAATTATTTTGATGGGAGGAATATACTCTTCATTCACTAACTATAAAAAATTATAATCAATGACTTTAATGAAGATCAAATTTAGACTCTCTAATAATTAAAGTTAGTACCATTAAATTGAGAAGGAGAAGTAGTAGATTACTTCTCTTGAAGAAATGATGAAAGGATGGAAAACTCAAGTGATTAAACCAAAAAATAAGAGCAATGAAGCTCTAATACCAATTGAAAATAAATAAATTGCCTAAGAAAGGGGGTGAATTAAGTACTGAAAATCAATGCAACTTCTTTAGGATAAAATCCAAAATTTATTCAATCCACAATCAAATGTGCATTAAGTAAATAAGATAAAATAAAAGATAAATTGCACGAAAATTTAATATAATTTGGAGACCAACTGCTTCTACTCCATGACCCTTGCCTCGGTCTTGAGGACTTTTAACTCTTCCACTAAGAGTGTTATTTTGTTGGTGAAGCCAATCTCTTACAATTTCCTTGCTCCAATCGGTAAGTATATTCTAAACCGAAGCTAGTAACTCTTAATCAGTCCAAATAATTTTGGAGTAGATTACAAGTGAAAATTTGTAAGAATTATAACACTTTTATACTCACACAAAATTCTCCTAAAACTAAAGGAAAGGACAATGAAAGCTAGTTTATGACTAGAAGGTTCAAAGGTCAAGAATGACTAGTGAGTTGAAGAAGATTTTGATCTCTTTTAACAAAAATTAAATGTGTAAAAGTTATTAATAGATACCTCTTCAACTCGATTTATATGTTTGGGGTCGAATTTAACCGTTAGGGGTGAGATCTTATGATTTGATTCGGTCCAACGATCAAAAAATTAGCCATTAGTTACATAAAAAATCATTACTGAATATTCATTTCAGAGAATCGAACATTTGGTTCTAGTTCGTAGAGCCAACTTCGAAGACCCTACCAGATGTCTGGTTTTGTACCAGATGTTCGATTCAATCGGACTCAAAAAGTCTGTACCAAACGTCCAATTCTACCTTATATTGAAAATGTGATTTTTCATCTGACTCAATGAGATGTCTGGTTCAGAACTGAATGTCCGATTCAGTTAGGAAAGCTTTATTAAAAGTTTTTTTATAGAACTCTTTTGTGATTTTGAATACTAAATAATTTATCTCAAATAAACTATCGACATGACTTAAAAAAAATAAATAAAACCTATTTGATGATAATTTCTTGAGCTACCTTATCCTTGTTCGGATCAATCATGAGTCTTCAAGTAGTTTATTTACCTCCAAGCTATCTCTATGGGTTTTTCATCTTCAAGTCATCTTTATATCTCATCAAACCAAGCTCATTAATCTACCATTGCGCTTCTTTTTTTTTGAAAGCTTTAAGTATTTTAGCTAAATATAACTCAAGCAAATCATTAAATATAATTCATTCGTTATCAAAACTAGAAGGAACAATAGGCTAGAGCTAAGGTCTTGTGTCTCAGCTCAGTTCTTGACTTGAAGGCTCCGTCTTGTGTTTTAATTGGGTGCATAAACTTGAGCCAAGATCTTATACCTTAGGTAAACTTTTAACTTAGAGCTAATGTCTCGTGTCTTGGTTGGGTGTATGACCCAAAACTAAGGTTTTATGTGTTAGGTAAACTCTTGACTTAAAGTTGAGATTTTATGTCTTGATTGGGTGTGTCTTGTGCTTGAGATAAACTCTTAATTTAGAGTTGAGGTCTTGTACCTTGATTGGGTGAATAATCCAAAGCCAATGTCTTATGCCTTGGGTAATATCTTGATTTAGAGCCAAGATCTTATGTCTTGATTGAGTACATGACTTAGAGCTAAAGTCTTGTATTTTGGATAAGCTTTTGATTTAGAGGCAAGGTCTTGTATCTTGGTTGGATGAGTGACCTAGAGATAAGATCTTATATCTTAGGTAAGCTCTTAATTTAGAATCGAGGTCTTGTGTCTTGGTTATATGTAGGACCCAGAGCTTAGGTGGTTACAATTCATTTTGGTGGGAGTAAATTTAAATCCAAAGAACATGCAAAGATAGATAAAAAATTCATTCATGGTCGAAGATGGTTAAACTATTCGACATAAAGGTTTTAAAAGATGATCAAAATCAAAGAGGATGTATTTATTACCTAAGGGCTTCCAAAATTGGAATTTATGGAGACAACCTTGAAGTGTTAATTCCATATCTTGGTAATCTTCTTTAATTTCAAATTATAAAGTCGAAGAAATGATAGCAGATCCTATGGAAGACAGAATTACAAGTGAAGAACTTATTAATAACTTTAGGCCTCGTTTGTTTTAGGATCAAGATCAGGATCAACTCGTTTCAGATTTTTTTTCTTATAAAATTAATATTTATTATTTTATACTATTATTAAATTAATTATTATAAAAAATTAAATAGTTTTTTGAGCTTTAAATTATTGAAGGCTTAATTTTGATAAAAAGATATTAGTTTACAAAAATGATTCACTAGTCTTGACCTTGACCCCTAACCAAACGGCCCTTTAGAGTTTTCCTCATTTATGAGTTAATATTAGAACATAAAAGAGTGATTTTGGATGCTACAGAAATTTCTCTAGAGGTTATAAAAGATAATTTGTGTGAATTAATTGATGATCTTGAAAGTTAAGGCTGATTTTTTCTATCAATGAAGATAACGACCATACTAGTGAAGATTATTTTTTGGATTCATCAAAAATTGACTCTTTTAAATAAATGGAGGCAATTAATGAGGAAGTTATTACTGTGCAAAACCCAAAATTCATAATAACTTATTCTAGTTATCTAATGAATCATTTGGATATTCATTTGGATGTTTGTAAAAAATATTTTAGTTGCGAGACTCTACAGGATAAGATGGTTATTAGAGAAACCATATCTTGGAATCAAGTCCAATATCTTAATAAAAAGCTCGGTAAATTTAAAATTGTGGTATTATAATCCAATCAAAGACTAAAATATTAAAGAAATTCCAAAGAAATTTCATAGTTTACGTCATCAAGTTTTGGATTTTTCCATATTGGATAATAAGAAAGTTTCTTAAATGAAAAATTTAAGTTTTGACTTGAGCATAAGTTCTTCACAAGTGTAGGAGTTTGATATAAAATAAGTATTTTTTTACAACAAATTGAAGGTTAAGTTAAATTAAAATTCTAACTCTTACTTGCATTTATTTGAATTGATACAACTATACGCTAAAGGTCATAACTTTCAGAATATTCATCTAAATCAGATAAATAACTATCTGTTAAAAAGTTGAGATCGAGTCTTACGATTATTACTTTAAAATTTTTGATTTTTATATTGATCAAAATTTAATTTATTTGTAACTCCAAACTTGTAACATAGTCTAATATAGAATAGAATGTAGATATTTTTATTTAGAATAAATTATTAATTTTATGTCAATAATAATATCTTAATTTGAATTTATATATATTATTTTTTTTGGATTCAAAATCTATTATAATAAAAAATGGTAATTTTTTTCTAACTCTCAGTGCTATGTTGCTACGTCAATTCTAATTTTGTCGACGCACAAGGAGCTGATTGGTGAGCAATAGTGCGAATGAGAAGAGATCACTATATAATATTGGTCACTGGATGCAAGAGAAAGTAAAGCGACAGAAGGAGAGAGAGATTCACAAATGTGCAGAGTGGTGCAAATTGCCAACCACTGGTGTGAGGCGGAGCTAATCGAACGGGGAGGGGGGGGGAGACGGTGGCCACTTATGTGGAGATTTAAGTCCTCGAGCAAGCCAAGAAGCACAAATTGTTAGCTATGGAGGTACCACGTGATGAGAAACAAATTAGAGAGGAAGATGACGGCCTCATGTGGAGACCATATCTTCGAAGAGGTAGAGAGCGATATGCTTTCTTAGGCCTCTCGTGTGGGATTGAGAGAAGTGTGAGGACACGCTAAATTTTTGAATGAAACTTTCATATTCTCACTATTTGAAAAAAATTTACGGAACTTAAATCTGATATATATTCGGAACTTAGAAATTCTGAATTTCATAATTTTACAAACCAAATGTTAAAACTGGTAGAATTCTACATTACCAAACAGGCACAAGAGCACGGCCGCTGCGTCAGGCACCCAACAATAAGGACACGTTAGTCATAAAGAGAAATCCACCAGGCCGAATCCGTCACATCAACCCAATGCATAAATTCCACGCCCATTTCGTGTGTTCTCCGCCCCTCGTCCAAACCCTAGCTCCATCTCCTCCACCGCATCCGCCATGGTCAAAAAGCGAAAGCTCAATTCGAAGCTCGATCTTTCCGCCGCCGGCGGTGGCGACTCCAAGGAGCCGATCCAGGTTTCCTGCGAGGAGGAGGAAGAACAAGAAGACGCCCCCCATGAACCCATCCACGAAGAAGAAGAGGAAGATCAACAACAACAGCACCAAGACCACGAATCCAACGGCGCCGCCAGAGAAGAAGACGCCGCCGCCGAAGACGACAATGACGCCGCGGAGAGGGATCCCGCGGCGATCCAGAATCTCTTGGAACCCTTCCCCAAGGACCAGCTTGTCGAGCTCCTCCGCGACGCCGCGATCTCTCACCCCGATGTTCTCGCGAAGGTCTACCGCATCGCTGACGCTGATCCAGCGCACCGCAAGATCTTTGTCCACGGCCTCGCTTGGGATGCCACCGCGGACACCCTCATTGCCGCTTTCAGGGAGTACGGCGAGATCGAGGATTGCAAGGCCGTGATCGACAAGGTCTCCGGGAAATCCAAGGGCTACGGCTTCATCCTCTTCAAGCACCGCAGCGGTGCCCGCCGGGCCCTGAAGGAGCCGCAGAAGAAGATCGGGAACCGGATGGCTGCTTGTCAGCTCGCTTCCGCCGGGCCGCCTTCTGCTTCTGCACCACCGCCGGCGCCACCAGTGTCGGAGTACACGCAGCGCAAGATCTACGTGAGCAACGTCGGGGCCGATCTCGATCCCCAGAAGCTGCTGCAGTTCTTTTCCCAGTATGGAGAAATTGAGGAGGGGCCTTTAGGGCTTGATAAGGTCACCGGAAAGCCGAAAGGGTTCTGCTTATTTGTGTATAAGACTATTGAGAGCGCGAGGAAGTCTCTTGAAGAGCCACATAAGAACTTTGAAGGGGCGATCCTGCACTGCCAGAAGGCAATCGATGGGCCGAAGCCTGGGAAGCTGGGGTTTTCTTCGGGAGGAGGCCATCATGGTGGGTTCCAACATGGTGGAGTTGGAGCGCATGGGGGTCAGTTCTCGAGGAACGGGAATGCGCCTGGACATACATCAGTTGGCCACTTGATGGCCCCTCCGGCGACAGGGTTGAACTACAACCAGCCAAATCCGCAGACCTCTTTGGCAGGACTGAATCCGTCTCTGGGGCAGGCGTTGACAGCAATTCTTGCCAACCAGGGTGGGGGGCTGGGAGGTTTGCCGAACCTTTTGGGAGGTGGGCATGGGGTGCAAGGTGGATATGGCAATCAGGCAGCTGGAGGTAGTAGCATGATGGGAGGGTATGGAGCACAGGCACCAGTACAAGGTGGATATGGGAATCCACCTGTTGGGCAGGGAAGGAATCAGCCGGGAGCTGGGTACAGTGGCCCACCTTACATGGGACGTTAAGTGAGAATCAGGTAGTGCCGCATGCTTGAATATAAGTGATAAATTAGCATTCTTTTAGTGTTATCGATTTGAAGTTATTGCTTATGCTCATGATAGTTTATCTTGCTCTTTGATACTGCAAGTCCATTTTTGTGGTAGTCATTTATATAGAAGATATTCAAAACAGAATAGAATGTTTCAATTACATGCTAATTTCCCTTGATTTTAGGTTATTTTATGGGGTTCAGCTTGGCCTGGAAACTGTGCCTGGTATTGGTTTCTTCGGCCACCATTTTAGGCCAGGCCATGCAGTTGATAGTCCAAATTAACACTAAAATATGCTTTTCAGGCTTGTCTCTCCGTTGGTTTATGCCATGCTCACTATATAGTCAATGGTAGTTTACGTGATTAGTTTCAAATGTATTACCTATAAGACAGTAATCAATATTTTGTGCTTTTGTTCTAGAATGTACTTGATATATGGGGAACTCCCTCCAATTTGTGACTGAATCTTCACATGCTACATATTTTATCTGTATAATTGTTGGGTATTGTTTTTAAAGATGAGTGGCACAAAATTCTAATTCAGATAAGTTAATCCTTTCCAAATAATTCTCTTCCATATCTAGTGCTTGGGACAAGTTCTGGAACTTTGAAAATTAAGTGTATTTTTTGCAGAGTTAATTTGCCAATGGCCAGAAAACTATCTACTGGGACATTTTTTTTGTTTTTCACACGAGTTTTCACTTATCTTATTCGTTTTGCAGATCCTTTTTATGGGCTTATCTCAAACTAAAACTGAGCTGATGAATCTTCTGGAGTTACTTCTGCATTAATGCAACTGCTACAACTTTGTGCTTTTGAAAAACTTGGCTATTTGAACTTTCAAAGTTTTTAATCTTGCTCTCCAGACTTCTCTCTCCTTTAATCTTGGAAAAGGTTCTTGTACTTAAAGTTTCTATATCGGCTTCATAACAGCCTTTTAAGTAAGCTTGGTCAACTATGTAAAAGCACTGGGGATTTGAAAACTTAAATCTGTATGCTTCTTCGTATTTTTCATCTATTGGACATCCATTTTAAGTAAATGAGGCATTTGTTAACTTTTTTTTGGGAAAATCAGTTTATTTTATCCTAGTTCTGATGAGAATTTAAAAGTTCTTCTTATGATTTGGCATTAACTTCTGTTTGGGATATTTGGTTGGTTAATTTGCTTGAAATGGATTATTTCTGGTGGATGTCATTCTTGTTGAATTTTGTTACTACTATGCATTTGTTTCATGTTTCTTTAATTGTGTAAGCAAAAGTCACCAATATCTGCATTGTTTTATTATATGGTCACTATTGCTTGTGGACATATTGGTGCAGGTTGACTTCTGGGAGTGAATTGCCTTGATTTGGCAGTTTTATTGTTGTTATCGAATTTGCCAAATCATAAAAATTTTGAATTTGTTGTACTTCTCTTCTATGGGACTAGGTTGAGTGTCGTGCTTAGGGTATAATTTTCGAAAAAGATGTTTTGACAAATTATACTACTGTTTAGCATTTCAATTGTACCAATAACTCTCACTCTTAGATCTAACAAATTTTGTTCATGATCTAGTGAACTTCTAGCCCAGCATGTAATCACAGTGAACGTTTTATTTTTCTTCAAAAAAGTATAGTGCAAAAGTTTGATTGGGTAAAACTTTTGGTGCAAAAATAGTTTGTGTTTCTTGGTAAAACTCATTGAAACAATTGCCATGCCCTTATTAGTTGTTGCTTCTAGTCCTATTTTCTCCAAAGCTGAATTTCCAAGAGGCATCATCATTTTTTGGGAAAATTTCTTTTCAGCCCCTCAAATTTTTTTCCTTTTCACTCCAATAAGTTTACTTAATCCTTTATCAGCCCCTCGTGCGGGATCCGCCGTCCGGAGTTTGATATTCGGTTGCCTGGAGTTTGGTGTTTGGTCGTTTGGAGTTCAGTGTTCAGTTGTTCGGGCAGGCAATGACATGAAGGGGAGCAGGTGTGGGTAGCAGGGGTTGGATTTTCCGGGGTTCACAGGCAAAGAGGGCGCCATGTGAGCAGGAGCGGCCGAGCTGGAGGTTTGGTGGCGAGGAGGGGGGCGACAAGCATGTTGGTGGGCGGGCGCACATGGTGGGCCAAGCGGGGATTTTGTCGGTGGGGAGGGGGTGGCGAGCAAGGGTGGGAGGCTGCCGGTAGGGTGGGGCTGAAAAGGATTTTCGAGGGGGCTAAAAAGTAATTAAGAAACTTTGTTGGGTTAAAAAGGAATCACAAAACTTTTGAGGGGCTTATAAAGAATTACCTCTATTTTTTTCGTTGAATTATAAAATTAATGAAACTTGTTTTAGGGTTTCTTTAAGGGTGTATGAGCATTGGTGCTCATGCTACTAGTTTGTGTGAAATTCATTTTATTGGAGTCTGTGAAATTGAAGAAAGTATCTCGTGGTCCATTCGAGGTATGTAACTGATCTTCTAGCTACCTCTTATTTGTGTGATATTGATTTTGTTGAAGAATACAAAACAAGTTAAAATTGTTATGTTATTGAAGTCCAAAATGAGAGAGATGACGAGTCTTAGATTAAAAATGTTTTTATATTTTGAAAAATTTTTAAGGTGTATTATTTTGAGCAATTTTTTATGAAAAAAAATTACATTAGAATTATTCTTCTGAATAGGAACTATTTACAGTTCAAAACTTTTGCTAGGGTTCTATTTGAATTAGGAACATTTTTCTTTTATATTCTGCTAAGCTACCTAATTCAAATTAGACAGTTTGTTGGACTCAATACAAAGGGTGCCTAGAAAACATTGTTTTATTGCTTAGTCAAATAGTTTATGTAAAATTAAATTAGAATTGATTGGTTATCTGATTTTGTGTATAAAGAAAATCATCAATACTGATTTTTATAAAGTTGGAATAAATTTTTTTTCAGATATGAGTCAGTACATCAGTACATTGAAGAGGTTCTCTTGTTTAGCCACTGAAGAGGCTCAAGAGGAGGTAAGTATTTAAGAAGTTTAATCGTGGTTTTTGGTTGTCTCCAATACCTCAAGAAAGGAATGTGTATATTGGATTCACAATGTTAAAGGTGGCACAAATGCGCGATTGAAATCATCTTGACAAGTGTTTTCTTGAAAATTAGAAAGCATGTATGTGTTGGTGTCTCTAAAAAATAATGTAGTTGACATCTATTTTCATTTCTGTTTTCAACTATCAGTCCTACAAATGTTCAAATTCACTCATAAGTAGAATTTGTGTTCTTGTAGGCAGAATGAAGTAGAGAATGCTTCTTGATGCACAAGGCTTCATTTGTTTAGCATGAAAATCACAACTATATTGTGGTCGCTCTTGCATAGCGTGCGAGTTGAGATGTGCTATTTGATGCATATCACATTTTGGATGAGCATAGTGGGTGGATGTTTAGGACTTATTGCATGGGTGTACCCATTTTCAGCTGTATTTTAGAAGTAAAATAGCTACCACAAAGTAGCACGATAAAGTAGTTGTTCTGTTAAGTATAATGGTCATTGGAAGGATTAGGCAGTATTCCGGTGGAAGGAAATTTGGGTAGCCTATGCAGCAAATTTTAGTTTAGATAAATTGAATGTGAGTGTAGCTTTGCTCAAGCTGTATTCTGTTTGATGCTAGTGGAGCTGGGAGTTGTTTTGTTTTTTGCTGTGAATCTCACAAATAGATTTCTGTTTTTTGTTTCAATATATTGAAGCATCCTACAGATTTGCCTCAGGTTTGTGCCTCATTCCTTGTGATTTGGCCTGTGTTTTTGTTTGGGTGATTTATATCTTTGAAGAATGGCTACTTAGTGCATATCCAAGTCTGGCCCAAAATGCAACTTGTCAACATATTAATATTGCAGATCTTGTAACGATATTATGCAATTTTTTAGAAAAAGTTTGATGGATTTTTTTAATCTTTGTGTTACAACTAAAGATAAAAATAGTTAATATTGATTGATTGTTGCAGCTTAAATTGAAGTATATCAACTACACATTACATGGCAGCAAATAAACTGATACATACCGGGGTGACTTTCATAGTCACCAGACAAAACTGATTGGAATTGTAAACATGAAGTTCGTAATACATGTGACATTGATTCAACGCTAGTATTCTTTTACTCTAGCTCATAGCATATAGCCAGTTATATACTCGTATAATCTGCTACAAGGGACGCATGAAATTTTTACTGGGAGGATAGATTTGATCTGATGGACAGGAAGTTCTGGATGGGAAAGAAAAAATAAAGACTACCATGTGAATGTATTAAGGCTTTATAATAAGTGTCATTGTGCCTCTTATATATTGAAAATATTTATTTTTCCAATGAAACTTGAATTCAAGATGAGTAATTTGGAGAATTGTTTTGGCCAAGAGGATCAAAGGCCAAATACAAAGAGATAGGCAACAACTCAAACGTTTGGATTGTGCTATAGGCAAACAAGAAAGCCACCAAATGCTAACGAGGCATACAAGCCACAACCATTGAAGGGCATGCAAACTCTGCTGGCCGAAATTAGGGTTATCAATGGATCTGAACCCATATGGGTCCGGCCTGGATCCGGATCGAGTCTGCATTAATTCTGATTTTATTTATACAAATTTTTATTCTGTCTTACATTAATACAATCCATTATTTTTGATACAAATCTCATGTAGTAATTGAAATCCACATTGTACGCATTATTAGGACTTGGCAGCCCAAACCAACCTGGATCCGGATTGGATCAGCTCATCATTGGTCTCAAAGAAACCATTAATATCATATAGAGCTTGGAACCTTCCCCCATATCTTGCCCCACATTACATTCACAGAATAGATGATTGAGGTCTTCTGGCTCCTCACCACAAATCCGACAGCCTCTTGCAATGTTGATACCTCTCTTATGAAGCAACTATGTAGTCAGTAATCTTCCCAAGCCACTTGAAATCATTATGCTTCAAGCTTTGGAATTTAGACAAGCCAATCCTTAAAAATCCTCTTTCCTTAACATTCTTTGAGTGATGGGAATTCCTAAATACTTCATTGTAGAACAAAGAAACCCTAATGTGTGAATAGATAGTGGGGATTGAATTTTTCATCATAATTTGAATGAGTTTGCCAAGCTCATGTAGGAAAAAAAAATTCCTTTTTTTTGAAAAATTTAAGTTTGGTATAAATCTGCAAAATTCAAATCCCTGATCAATTTCATTGTCTTGTAATCTGAATTTTACCACATGGAATATAGTGCATAAGTTCTAACCTTGCTTCTCTCATCCACTAAACTAGACCTTGTTATAAATGGAGTTCATGATAAAAAAATTTAATAATTTAACAAAAAGGTTCGCTTATTGTTTAACTAGTTTTGCAAGTGATGATGAAGTAGGTTTTCTAAAAATTGGTTCAACAAGTGTACCAATTATCGGATTAGGCATACCTTGGACGCCTATGTTCATTACCAAAAGTGGTAGTTTCTATGCTCTACAACTTGAGTCAACTAAGGTCTATATTGTTGGAGGCAACGAGAAGGCGATCAATTTCGAAGACAAGGAAGCAGGGGCACTTGATGAAGGCGGCGGGAACATCGTCATCGATACTGCAACTACTGAAACTTTTCTGCCGACTGCCATGGTGGAGAAGCTGATCAAAATCCTAAAAGAAGTCATAGATTATGCAAAACTAGTGAAGGACCCGAAGGATGTGTTCCAGTTATCCTACAAGATATTAGGCGATTCTTTTCCCGACATAGCATTCAAGTTCACAAGGATGACCGTGATACTAAGATATTATCATACTTTCTATCGTTGGGTGGATGGAATGTTTTGCTTGCTAATATTGCCAACAGCAGGTCTACCAATTTTGGTGCAATTTGCCCAACAAGATTTCTTTCTTCAATATGATCTAGACAAGATGAAATTATACATACAAGCAACAAATTGTGCTCATCTTCATTCGATATTTAGTTGTGTACATGAAATGCTAGTTTGATGTAATAAATATTTTTAATTCCAATACTGTATCAATATGTAGCCTTTCTTTTTAGACTATCGTCTCATATTTGGTTGGGTGTTAAGCATCCCATATAACTATTTTGTAATTTGAGTGGAGTTTATTATCTTGGGACATCAAGATAGGAGTGTAATTGGGTTAAATGGGCTTGGGCTTGTAAGTTCAAGTTTGTGTCTAAAACTTAATTTTCAAATTTGAATCCAATCCAAATCTAAATTTATATAATATATTTTTCGAGCTAGATTCGGATTTTGGATTGGGGTTATTTATTTTTGTCAAAATTTAGGATTTGAGTTCAATTTAAATTAAACCTAAAGATTCTATACCCTAATTTGAAAATTTTTTATCGGGTTAGGCAAGACTTTTGAATTATCTGAATTCATTAACAATCCTATATCAAGAGATAAAGCATAATTACATATATGTTTTTCCTCTAATTTCTATATAATTCTGTAGGAGATACTACAACTAGTAATATATTAAACAAATTTAAGTATGGAAAACTTTGCAATAGGCACCATAACTCATAATATATTTGTTACTATGTCCTGAGGTAAATTAAAATCGGGGGTACATTCTAAACGATATTGTTATTTTAATTTCAAAATTCAAAAGAAGCAAACAATACAAATTTAAGTCCAAAACTTAAATCATACATTGAATTAATTACAATAAAAATTGAGTTTAAGATCTCAAACACAACAATGATTGATGCTTTTTAACATTACAAATCTAAAACCCTAGGTTTTGAGTAAGAATCGATATATACATTGAAGGAATCTAAGAAAGGAGACTTTGGACTTGTCGAGAAGCAGTGGCACTAGAAGAGGCTAGCGAGAGAGAGACTTGAGAGTGGGAGCAGCTAGTTTAGAAAGTGTAAGGCATGTGCATCAGGCATAGGAGATGCGGAAGCAACCAAGGTCGAAGGTCATAGGAAGGAGGAGGAGAAGAAATCAAATTTGGGTCTTATTTAAAGATAGAGTTTGAATTATAGAAGTCAAATCTAAATTTGATTTATACATTTGGTCAACCAAATGGTAAGTTTGGTTGTCCAAGTCTAGTGGATAGAGGACAACAGGTTCTTTGTTTGTGAAGTTCGGACAATTGAAATTCTTGTTCAATCAACCATACTTATTACAATTGATGGCGCTTATTTAAAAATACCACCAATTATTGATAATTTTAAATATACACTAATAATTGATTTAAAATAAGTGTAGACAATTAACGATGCTTTTAGACAAATACTGATAATTGGCAATGTTTTTCAGATGTGTCAATAATTACCAAAACTTTCAAAAGCATGAGACATGAAAAATTACCAAAATTTTTATTGCTCATAGTGGCTTAATTTTAGTTGTCTTTAATATTTTAGTAAAGTAAATTTGTGCAGGTGGGATGTATAATTCTAAAAGATATCATAGATTACAAGATTTAAATTACAGTTACACTAAGTTTATTTACTTGAAATTCAGGGAATAAATGTTTATGCATTGCATCCAAGATAATTCGATTGGTATCCAATGTGATTTTCATTTTTGACTGTCAATACCATAGGTGTTGAAATACTTCACAAACTTCATTTCTATGGCCTCTTTATAGATTTTGCATTTTTGTATAGAAGAGGTAGACAATGCTTCTTGGTGCACAAGGCCCCATTTGCTTAGCGTGATTCAGAATCACAACTATGTTGTGGTTGCTCATGTATAATGTGCGAATTGAGAAGGTTTATTTGAATGACCAACAAAACAACAGATTATCTACAAATGATACAAATTTGGAGGGATAACTTGCAAACATTTTCTTTTCTTCTGTGGTTGGCTTGGTAAGCTAGTCTGAACCACTAACCATTGCACATCCATTGGACTCAAAAACTACTGTAAATGAAGCCAATGATAAAACCATAGTTTAATTAATTTTTTGTCATCAAAATTAATGCACTATTACTTTCATACCAAAAAAGGAAAGGAAGCTTGACTTCTGTACATATATCCCCTTCATATCTATATATTCATATCAGCTCGTTGCAAGAAAAGCACATTACCAACTTTGCCTACTATTTGCAAGGCAAGCATGGTGAAAACTGTCTTCTCCTTTCTGTTCGTCTTCTTAGATTTGTAGCATTTATTCATTCCAACAGATGCATTTGTAAATTCTCATATCACTGTCCCCTTGATCTACCATGACTCCTCGTCGTCCCCCTTGTATGACCCTTCTTCATCTCCCGTTGAATGCTAAAGACAAGCAGTTGTCGATTCCCATTGCTGTAGAAATTACATTCATTTCTCAATCCTCAATACCTCTTATTACCCTAGAGTTCCGATTTGCTATGATCTCTCTCTCAAATCATTCTTGTATCTCATGAAGCTTCTCTATTGGGACTCCTTCGATCGAGGTCCACACTCTAATCGATACTCACAGTAGTCTTGTATGGATCAAGTGCAGTCTTTGCTCGACCTGTGGAAGAGAAACTTTCTTCGATCCTTCCAATTCGTCTTCTTTTCAAAGCGGACCATGTGAGCATTTGCAAACTTTTTCCTGAGCACACATGTGATAGATTCGAGAGTTGAGTTTATAAGAATTAATATACTTCCTATATCTATTCTAAAGGTATCATTGCAAGGGAGAGCTTCATGTTTGACAATGCGATCTGGTTCAAGGGCTTGTACATTGGTTGCTTGCATGATCTCTCAAGAAACTTCAATGGGGAGGTCTCAGGACTGCTGGGTCTTGGATTGAGGATCTACTCTATGGTCTCACAGCTCGGTTCCATTGCTAGTCAAAAGTTTGCTTACTGCTTAACTAGTTTTGTAGACCCTGATACAGTAGGTTTTTTAAAGATAGGTTCGACAAGCGTGCCGATCATTGGACTAGGCATACCTGCTACTCCTATCTTCATTTTTGGAGGTGGTAGTTTCTATGTTCTACAGCTCGATATGATAAGCATCCCTACTGCTGGAGGGAATGAAAAGGCAGTCAATTTCAAAAACGAAGAAGCATGGGCACTTGCTGAAAGTGGCGAGAACATTGTCATCGTATTACAACTACGGATACTTTTCTGCAGACATGCATTGTCACAAAACTGGTCAACATCCTAAAAGAAATTATCACCTTTGCCAAACCAATGTGCAATCCCAAGGGGGTGTTCCAGTTGTGTTATAACATCACCAGCACTAATTTCCCCGACATCGAATTTAAGTTTAGAAGGACTACCATGACATTGTGTTACTATCATACCTTTAGTCGATGGGTAGACGAACTATCTTGTTTGCGAATATTACCGATGAATGGTCTGCTGATTTTAGGACAATTTGCCCTACAAGATTTTCTTCTTCAATATGACCTCGATGAGATGAAATTGTATGTGAAGCCAGCCATCTGTGCTAATATGCATTCTATCTAGTTCTGTACGAGGAGTATCGTGTCCCCGTACTTTTTTGATATGGAAGATGGCCATTGGCATTAATCTAAAAATATTTGAATTAGTGCATTCTCCATATCCAAGAGACAAACTTGTCACACACCATTATCTTTGTACCATCGAACATTTTGTATTTTGCCAAGATCAAGTCCCCTCCTAATGAGTTTTTAGAAAACAATTTTGAAACTCGATGCATCAATGATGCTTGTCCATTGAGAACATGGTCATGTATTCCAAGGTCGCCAAAAACCAATGATACCTTTGGCAATTTAACAATATCCTATGATACTAAATGAGAACCTGTTTAATTTATGATTAACAAACGTGATGATCAACATCCGCAATAGTATTTTTAGTTCAAAAATATAATTAGTTAATTATGATTAAAATGAAATAATTTCAAACCAAACAAATCCTAATAATCTTACGGGATCATTGAAGAAAAATATTAAGAATAATAAAACTAAAGCACAATAAATATACATACAAAATATAATTGACTTTATTAAAATTATTTTTCGTGCTATATTCTATAAAGAATCTCCACCACCGCTTCTTCAACAATGTAAAGGTAAATTTGACCAGTTGATGGTTCTACTAGAGTATACATGTGATTTCAGTGGCCCGTCGACCGTAGACGTCTGAATCCATAATTCATCAACTTCCGAGGGGCATGCATGCAAACGTCCCCAAAAAATTCCCTAACAAATTTGAACAGGGTGTTATCTGCAAAAGTCCCCTTCTTCGATCAGGTTTCCATTGACAACGTCCAAGTCTCAATCAACCCCCCAGCTTTTCCCATTCCTCTCGACGTCGTCATCAAGAAGAAAACAAAGCCCGACAAATTTCCTAGCTCTCTTCGAGCGGAAAGCACCTCCATATCCTCTCCCATTCGTCGGATTCAGCCGCTTCTTCCATCCTTCCCAGAAATTGCTCCCTTTTCTCTCCGCTTCCAGGTTGAAATGGACCTCTCCGTTATCAGATCCATCGTCTCCGCGTCTCCCCGTTCGATTTGATGCCAGAATGGCTGTCTCGGCCTTCCGATCGAGGTCGAAGCGGAGCACCTCCGTGGCGCCGCCCCCTACTTCTTCTTCGAAATCCGGCTCGGGGAATGCTCCCGAGAAGAGGCCTCCGCCTCGGCGGGCGAGGAGCGTGAGCGTCGCGCCGAGGAGCGGTTCGGCGGATAATGGAGGGATGGAGTTCATGAATAAGAGGGATAATCCGCTGTTCTCTTGTTCTAGTCCCTCGTCGGCTTCTTCGCTGGACTCGGATGCTCGGGGTGGGGTTTGTGAGGAGAAAAGGTGCGATTTTGATGGGAGGAGAGGGCGGTCGATGTGGCGGAGCTCCGGCGACCGGAGTTCGTCGACGGTGGATAATGGAAGAAGAAGACAGTCTGTTTCGAGAAGCCACTACGGCGACTTCAAGGTTTGGCCTTTTTTGTTCTTTTAAGATGAAGTATATATTCAATTGCTGGTTGTTTCATGAGCTATGTATCGAGTGTTACTGTTGCATTGGAATATGATAATTAGGAGAAGAACGAAATTGTTTTGAAAAATTCGGGAGAATTGGAGGAGAGGAGGAATTTTCATACTTGGACCAGTCGGCACCCACTTCCTGACCACTGGGAAACATCAAGTGTAAGTTGGTGAGAATTATTGTAAATTTCCGTTTCAGTAGCTGTCGCAACAAAAGAATGACGTTTATTTGTTTGGAATTTTTAAGTCATATGAGCGATCAAGGAACTGGGAAGATGGAATTTCAACAACTTCGCACTTAGAAGCAGAGGAGGTGGCGCATAGGAAGGTTAATGGATTACTTTGATATTAATTTTGATCTAAACATGTGTGCAGGTAAACCTTGGCATAGTTTGATTAGTTTGTGTGCTCCAGTACCATTTGAGTAACCATTCCTTCAAAAGCATTGGAGAAAGTGGAATTTATGAAGCGGTTCGCTCAGAAGTTCAGCGTGCTGTTTCTGAAATTCGATATGATCTTGAGAGTGTAAGTAGTATCTGTCTCTGAAGGGCATGTTGAACATTGCACTTATATTTTCCTAATTTTTGTTGACATGCATACATGCATTTCAGAAAAGCACACCTTTATTTTTAACTCCTTGTTTAAGTTTTATTGTTTGAGTTGGTTATATGTAGAATTCCAATACTGCACAGAACATATGACCTGAAAGGGTATGCAATTATAGTGTATTAAGCTAACAATTTATTGCATTAAGTGGCAGAGCGTCCAAATGATATACTGCCTGAACAGAAGTTACGTATGCTTGTTTGATGTGAAGCTGAATACTTGATATGAGATGACTGCTTGAGTTACAGAAGGCTGCGTTTGTGGCATGGGAATAGCCTGTGTTATGTACTGTGAGATGTTTTTATCTAAATTGAACTTTTATGTCAAAATCTAATAAGTACCATCAGCGTATTTACTAAAAGTAATGACGTATTCATATTTATTGCTAAAATGGATTTTAGCTATAAAATGGGGATATAGGTGACCCTATAAGTTGTTGATGGTGGTAGAATATGGGCTAATTGGAGATTTGAGGAACTACTGCTGAAATTGAGCAAGGAAGATTGGAGTTGTTCCTGAGAAATGCAGAAACGATTTTCTAATGGGCGACTCTGGTTTAATAAGGCAAGCAAGCCCCAATCTGATTGAAGTTGTTCATGAGAAACACATAAGCATCTGATGCTGTTTTTTCCCTTGGCAAGTTCTGATCTTGATGTTCTTTGGCTTTTCTAGCAGGTCATGACACATGATATTTTCTTACACATTCTACATATACCTATTGCAAATGTTTCACATTTTAGGGAAGACAATTTGTTGTGAAAGAAAAAAAGAGAGTGAAGAAAATGATAATGAAAGTGGAAGAAAAAAATTTTCAGCTGGAAACTGCAGCAGAAGATGAGATACAGTGAGTTAAATGGGAAGAAAGTTGTTATGGTGACACAAACTCTTTGCATGATATGGATTGAGTCCGTCATATATTTTTTACTAGAATTACCCTGTTAAATTTTGCATCCTGGTGATCTCCTAACTATACTTAAAATGTTTATCCTCATATTTTTGTTAATTTTATGATTCCTTCGTTCTAATTAAGCCTATTGAGGATGTGTACACAATGTATCTTTATCTGGAACTAGTGTAGTTGAGGTGTGTACAGTTACACTACATTTTTTGAGTTTTGTTCTTGTATGTTAAATGCTGGACACTGAACATACTTGTATATAAATATGGATTTTTATATCTTGCTTCTCCTACCTTTTGGTATAGATCAGTGTAATTTAATGGTGTGCTGCCAAAACTACCTGAGACTGAAGCTCCTGCAAGTATCCTTCTTTGACCTTGGAAAGTTGGAAATATTTTTTTTTTTTTTTTAGTTTTACTTGGTGGAACCCATATGTGTCATATTTGTTTGGTGTGAAATCTAACCTAATGTGACTTTTAGGTTGAACTGTTTCTATCAACACAAAGAATCAGGTTTGATTTTATTTTACTATTTATTGTACGTTGTGGCACATGGTATCCATCATATTGCCATCTTGTCTTTTCCCACAGTGTTAAACTTCCATCTGAAGTATAAATTATGATTTCTTTGTCTAGTAAGGTTCTATCTTTTGTCAGGCCATTCGACAGAAGAATCATACAATTGTCAAGTCAGAATCCACTGTAGGTGACCCTTCAAAGTTAGATAACCAGGACACAGCAGAGTTACTTTCTGACATTCAAAAGGAATATGCCACAAAATTGGAGCAGGTCCTCTATTTGTTTCAGTTTTAACAATTTTCACTCTCTTTATGCAGTTCTACATCCACCTAAACTTTTTTAACTTGACAATTTTGAACCATTCAGTCTAAGGAACGTGCAAGGAAGCTCCGAGCAGATCTGGCACTTGAAGAACAATGCGGAGATGAACTCAGCAAAATTCTGAAACAGATGTGCCCTGAAACAAACAGATCCAGTGCATGCAAGTCACGGCAGAGGAGAAAGGTATTCTAGATAACTATGCAAATCTAGCTTCTTTGCATTTCCTTTTTATTTTATCTAGAAGTTAGGGTTGACGTGCGTCAAATTCTAGCTTCTTTTCATTTTTTATCTGTTTCAAATTCATTTCCTATTGGACTTGCTGTCTCTCTCACACAGTCATCATCTTTGACTTGCTGGACTGTTGTTGACAGACAAGCATTGAGCGACTTCGGATGTCTAGGCGTTTGACAGAGGAAGCATTGAGCTACTTTGATGAATGTGTTTCTTTATCAACCTTTGATAGTTCTGATTTCTCATCCATTGAAGAACCACCACCCATCTCAGTAGTAGGTGCACCTCATGCCAGTGCCAGTAGATTTTTCTCCAATGAGAGCCCTGGATCCTCGATTCTGAATTTCCGTCATGGTTATAATCACCACCATGAGGTTTGTCTTTACAAAATTGTTCCATTTTTTAGTTTTCTACGGTGCCTGGTTCTTATATTATTTTGTCAAAATTTTTATATGATCCATTTTAAGTACCTTTGATCAGAAGGATTAGTAGAGGTTTGAACTAGGATGAAAGCTTTCATGTTTGATTCATTTGCATTAATTTAAAATTGTTTCAAAAGTGGGTTATGAAGACTTTATAATAGTTGGCACAGAATCTCTTTGTCAGCAATAACTTACACGATCTTTCAAAATGATTCTAAAATGTGACAAATATGAGTCAAAATATCCACTAAATAATCAGCCATGTGACAACTTGTTGAAGTTCCAACCTTGCAGAGGATACCTAGCTAAATTTATCTACAGATGTTACAATGCTAGATTTACCTAAAACCCTGCTGGGAATAACATATAAATGTGCTAGGTTGCATAATCTAGGGTTAATTTCAGTTTATTGGTTTTGAAATTTTTTTTTTTCAAAGTTAAAATTGGATAATTTTGATGCTTGCTTTTTTTCCAGGAATCTGATGATCAGACACAATGCTCACTTAGTTTGGGTGAATCAGATTTTGGACCAAGCGGCAACTGCAGTATTGGTAAAATTGATAATCCAATGCTTGCAAGTGGCAGCCAATCTGATCTAGTTGATTTTGTTAAATCGGGTAGATCTTCTCAATCTTCATTTGCACAGGAAATTATCGAACCCGCCAGTATTCAGGACATTTCACATTACATAGAGAAATTTAACAAAGAGCCAAGGAGAGGTGTTAATTGTGTGAAAGCAAGATCTAGCTACAGTGTTGATGACTACAACCTAGAGACATCAGCTGAAAGCTTGCTTTTCGACAAGGTGATGTTCAAGAACAGAATAGATACTGGGGGGCTTCTTATATGCGATATAAGAATCTTTTGATCTGCCATTTATTTTTTGTGTCTACAAATGGTTGTCTTGTTGGGAACTGTTTAAGTTCATTACATATGCTATTTGATTCTGTTAATTGGTGCTTCAGTGTATATTGTCATTCCTGATGAGTTTTGATTTTCAAGTAGGAGCCTTTTCGGATACCATATCAAGGTCTGTAAGTAGATAGGAGCATGTATATTTGTGATGCTTAAGTGGTGTTATTTTCACGTCATTGTGCTACTTTTGAAGGGGGTACATCCGCAAAGGTCTATCAATTATTGAACTGGTGTTCAACCAGGTGTGATGTACACTGATAATATTCTTGTTTCATTTTCTTTTATTTATTTATTTTTTTGATGTATCTTTTTGGATTTGTTGAAAATTGAAGGTACCTAATGTTTTATGCTTAAAATTGGAATATTAAGTTCAAATTAAAAACAAAAAAAAATGTCCAAGCTAAAGCTCATAGTTCATGAGGGATGCAACATTGAAAAAAGGGAAAAATTTCCAACGCCCTTGAGAGTTCTCAGGCTTTCGGAAAAATTCTTTTTGATTTTTCAAATTTTAATTTAGTCCATGTCTCTGTATTTTAATTTGTCCGTGTATTTGTGGGGCAGGCCCCTATAATTGTAGCACATGTCTTTATACCTATAGCAGTACGATTTATATATATATAATTAGAACTAAATACTTATAATTAAAATCAAATATATATAATTAGAAATTTTACTCATTTATTTGGTTTTGATCATAACCAGTTTGAACGCAAAGACCATACTGTTATAGATAGAAATACAAGTGCTACAAGGATAAACCAAAGTAGAGGAATCATTGAGCTGAGACCCACCAAATTGAGTTTTTCCCACCAATAGTGTCTAACGTAGGACGTTATTCAGAATTGTGAAAGTAAGAGGGCATTTTTAAGAAAATTAAAAATTCTCAGGGGTGGTATTCCAATTTTTCCTAAAAAAGTAAATTACTGATAACCCCTTAAAAATTTTTAAATTTATAAAACGATGCAACTTTTAACAATTCTAATATTATATAGACGTAAATTCAATAATAGACATAATTATAAGATATAAGAAAAATATAAAAGATAATACAAATAGAATTACATTAATGTGGACAAATACTGCCCATAGTAAACATAAAATTCTAGATATATCAATTATATTTATACATAAATATATATCTTATGGGGATTATTGAAAATTTTGAAAATTAGAAGGGATAAAAGTTCTTAGGGAATCATTGGTAGTCCACCCTCCTCCAAAAAAATAATAAAAAAGAAAAACCAAAAAACCCCATCTTCATGTAATAACATGTCAATGCTAGCGATCCATTTTATCATTTTATTTTCAATTTTTGTGAGGATATTTTGGAAAAGAGATTTTATTAAGAAATCACATATCTTATTGTAAATTTATAAAAAACCAAATCCATTATCGGTATTAGTAAAAAATCACTTACATTGTAGTCAAAATTTACAAACAACTACCTTCTAATTAATATTAATTTTTAAATTTAATTTAGAGTTTTTAGCAAACATCCACATGGCCTATTATGAATTTACGGAAAACTACTTATCTTATCACTATTAGTAAAAAAAATACTCCTCTTATACTATAAATTTACAAAAAATCACATTGATTAAAATATTTAAAAATATTTTATTTTAATTTAATTTTATCCATTAAATTAAGATAAAATATTAAATTATTTTTATTTAATTTTATTTCAGACAATTAGTTCCTAATTATTGGCAACTAGATAAAATTAAATTTTAAATTTTTAGTTTCATAAAATCGGATAACCAATCTTTTATAAAAACTAAAGTAAGAAAACTTATTTTTTAATTAATTTAATAGTTATTTATATTAAAATTGAATGAGAATAATTTAGACTTTTATATTAATTGTAATTAGTGAAATTGAATAAAAATAAAATTCTTTGGATATTTTAATTAAAATAATTTTTTGTAAATTTATAATATAAGATGAGTGATTTTTTGTTAATAGTTATGAAGTAAGAGATTTTTCACAAATTCGCAATAAGGTAGATGGTTTTTTACTAAAAACTCTTTAATTTAATATGAAAAGACCATTATACTTGTTGTTTTAGTTTAATATAAAATTTTACTATTCCTAATTATTTTATTCTTTTATTGGATGAGAGAATTTTGAGCACTTAAATACTATTTTTCCTTCAATTTCACTTGTTGGCGATGGTATATGAGATTCAAAATTCTTCTATGCTAGGAAAAAGGGGAATTTGAGAAAAATATTTTGAAAAAATTACTAGAAAACTCTTGAATTTTTTTGAATTTTCTAATTAGCCCCTCTCAATTTTGAATTTACCAATCAATCCTCAAAATGTTAAATCAAATTTTTTTGACCTTGATGTAGTTCATCTGGTAATTAGGTGTTAACTAACTCTCTCGTCTCCCACATGATCTCTAACAAAAAAAAAACTCTCTCTTGATCTCCTTCTTTTTCCTCCTTCTCCCTCTCTCCACTACCGCCATTGTTGCCCACCACCTCCTTCCCTTATCTCCACCCTCTTCTTCCTCCTTCCTCCTCCTCCTTCCTCTCTCCACTACCACCATCGTTACACCACCACCACCACCACTACCTCCACCACCACCTTCTCTCTCATCATCTTTTTTCTTTCTTCTCATTCCCTCCTCCTCCTCCTCCTTCTTCCATCTCCTTCTTCCTCTCTCTACTACCACCACCTTCTTCCCTCTCCTCCTCCTCCTCCTCCTCCTCCTCACTTTCTTCTTTTTCCTTCTTCCTCTCTCCACCACCACCACCGTCATATCATCACCTCCCTCTCTCTCCCACTACAACATTGTCAAGTATGACTGGCACTCATTTAGCACCACTACAGTTAAATTAGCACCAAAAATTTATTAGCAACACTAATAAAGTGCTATATTAAACCGTGTCACAAATATTTGCGGTGCTAAAAAAGTGCCTCCAATAAGGAATGATGGCGCTAATTCAAGTGCCGCTATTAATTAAAATTAGCATTGCAAATAGAGTCATTATTGGCGTTAATCTTTAGCATCGCTAATAGTGTCCATTAGTGCTACAGTAGAATTTGAAGGATTGCAACAAAAAGCATAAATGGTTATAAAAATTTGTATTCATCCATGAAGTATATAATTTATAAGAAAAAAAATGACAAATTAAGATCTCACAATCAACACATAATTACAATGAGTATATAGAAATACATGTAATTTTATTGATCTATTTTTGGACATTTCAGTTTTTACAAATAGTGATAAAAGAGAACCAACATAATATGGGAGAAAGATTAAGTTAGATTCTGGAAGAACAAATTGGCTAGACAAGAAAGCCAAATACAGGTGTCATGATAATTCAATGTCACAAAAATGATAACCAACAATCATGCCCTTGCATTGCACCTTTATCGTATTTCAAAGCCACTGCCTTGCCTACACAATGATCCTATAGCAAGACTTAAACAACATTCAAATTACACTACTTGTGAAAATCGAGATTCCATAAAATATTGCAATATCAACATTAAGGAGTTAGCATTAACACCTTTGGGTTCTTTTGCCTAGGGAAGGATCGGACAAGATCTAATAAACTAGATATTCTAAAGAAAATCAACCTACTAATATGCTGATTCATGTAATAGATGATGCAACATATGGTTGACAGAAGCAAAACACATGCAATGTCAGGTCTCTGTTTCCACATGCAATCAAGTATAAACTAATCAAATTTCATACAAAAAAGCATGACCTGCCAAAGAAAGCCACCTCTTTACTCAAGCAATCATAAGCAATACTATGTTGATTAACAATGTGCAAAGAATATACTTGTGCCTCACCACACCAAATACTATTCAATTGAAAGCTCAGAAAAAGGTCATAAACTTGAAACTAATAAAATCCATGCTCCAATCTAATAAAAAGGATTGGCAACATACAATCTCAGTGGGCCTTTAAGTGCCATATGATGCATGTCATCCATGTATGTTAAGTAATAAAATGTTCATACAATGGTGAAACTAAAAACTATTAAGTCTTGACAACTTTAGATGAGAAATTAGGCATTTGTTGCAATTGATAATATAAAAATAACATATGAGAGAAACCACAAAAGTAGATAAGGAGTATTTGTTAGTATAACCTAATCCAGAGCATAAGGAGTATTTGCAAGCCACAATTGTAGTCTCTATGTCACCCTGTGTCCCACCATGTATCCATTGGGCAGGTTAACATGAACTTAAAATGATATATTCCATTATAAAGCATAATGAAAGAGAAAACTTATACAAATATAAATAACAAAAGCAACAATCATCTACTACTAATTGGACAATCTTATCATCAATTAAAAAGCACCAAAGAAGTAGCCAAAGCATACTAACAAGCTTTTGTTTGAGTTGGCACTAGAAGTTATTCAACTAACATGTTTTCAAAACAATTTAACCAATTATTTTCCACCATAAGCCTAGTATTATTTGAAACCCCACTTTGAAGTCATTCACGGTCAAAAATATAATTAAGCACTACAAGTAAGTTTACAAGACACCGTGGTCCACACTAAGTTTCAACACAAAGATGGTTATGTTTACATCATGGTCTACTTAATCCAAGTTCATTCTCAACTTCAAGAAAATAATATTGAGAAGAAACTAAACAAAGAAGAATACAAATCCAAGCTCGAAATGTACCTTCTAAAGCTCCCATTGACCATACATTCCCATAGCCTCAAACCTTCTCCTCGTTAACACTAAGGCCGTGTTTGTTTCGATTCTCGGAACCTGGAATTGGAGGAATGGAGGAAATTGAGAGCCCAATTCCCTCCATTCTCGTGTTTGTTTCGATTCCCAGAATCTGAAATCGAGAGAATCGGCTATTTCCCAATTCTCCCGATTCCGATTTTTAATTCCCGGCCAAAACGAAGGGAAAACACGGGAATTGGTGTTTTCCCCTCGTTTTTCATTGTAGCACCCTCGGTTATTTTCCACGAATTCCTCCCCATACTCGATCTCGTCCAGCCTCGTCTTCTTCTTCGACGAGATTCTTCTCCACCAATCTCGTCCAGCCTCATCTTCTTCTCCGACGAGATCTCGTCCAGCCTCGTCTTCTCCTCCGACGAGATCCTTCTCCACCGATCTCGTCCAGCCTCGTCTTCTTCTCCGACGAGATCCTTCTCCACCGATCTCGTCCAGCTCGTCCAGCTCGTCTTCTTCTCTGACGAGATCTTTCTCCACCGATCTCGTCTAGCTCGTCCAGCTCGTCTTCTTCTCCGATGAGATCCTTCTCCACCGATCTCGTCCAGCTCGTCTTGTTCTCCACCGATCTCGTCCAGCTCGTCCAGCTCCCCATTCCCGATCTCGTCCAGCTCCCCATTCCTGATCTCATCTAGCTCGTCCAGCTCCCCATTCCCGATCTCGATTGCCCCGATTGCGGCCCGACCGTTGCCCTGACCGCCGCCCCGACCGCTGCCCCGACCGCGCCCCGACCGCTGCCCCTGCTCTTCACTATCATCATCAAGTTGTTGAACGGTTCTGCTGTAATTTTCAGAGGACGAAGCTGAAACCCTGAAAATCCAACTAATTGGGTTCGAATTTTGATAAAGGTGTCATTTTTACTCATTTTTTGATCTGTTTTGATTTTTTTTTTTGGTTGGATTACGGATGATCGGATCGGGAGAGCGAGAACATGATTATTTTTTTTTTTGGTTTGGGGTTACTCAGTATATTTATATTGAAATTTTGCAGCGTCTGGTGAAGAGAAGGGCTGAAGAAACGTATTGGATCACAATAAATTAATTTGTTGATTAGGTCAGATTTGTAAAGTTAATTCGTTAATTGGTTACACTTGCAGTGTTAAAAATATTAAAAAGTCAATTGAGAATGTATGAATAACTTTTTTTTTGACAAATATTTGAATATTAGATGAACGAAGACGAGTTAGATTTGTTCAGAATATGAGCTGCTGGATATTGCTACTTAATGACAGCATATTTGATAATGTTGATTATTAGCAGAAGAAGAGGAATCCAATTGTACATTGAACCAATAACCAACAGAGAGTCTCTGAGGGGTGACAATCTTCATAATATTTTATATGGTGGTAGAAGTAACTGTTTTGACAATTTGAGGATGGATGTGCCTGTATTCATCAGTAGGATTTAGTTGTGTCTGTGAACATATTTTTGTGTTTATCCTTTTTTGCTTATATCAAACTATTTCGCTTGTGCCTATATTTACGTGACTTGTATTGTGAATGTCCTATTATTACACTGGTTTGTTTGATATGATGCTTGTTCTTTATATTAAATGTGTATGTATTATTATACTTGTTTACTAAAACTTATGTTATTGTTTAAAAGGTATGGACTCAGATGGATATGAAGTATTGGACTCCTCCAACTCACTTTCTGACAGGAGTCCTAACTTGGAAGTGGCAGTTGCGAAACAAAGAACAACCAAGGCCAGGATTCATAGATCACATAAAGTGTGGTCTAAAAGCAACTCTGAGTTTCTTATTAATTTTTTAGTTGGACAAGTGCATACAAGTTTAAAGCAAGACAAGTCTTTCAAGAGGTAAGCATTTGTCACAGCTGCAAATGCTGTGAATGTACAGTTCAATACTGAGTTCAATGCTGATAATGTTAAAAGTCATTATAAGAAGACATTAAAGAAGCGAGTTGTAGTCATTAAAAAAGTACAAGACTTCAGTGGGATAGGGTGGATTGAAGATGAGAAGATGATTACAGCATCCGGAAAAATCTATGTTGATATCATAGCCGTAAGAAAGAAATATATTTTTTCTATTTTTTTATTTTGTAAATATATTATCAGTTTAGGTTACATCTAACATATTTTAAATATAATCTTGCAGCAAATTCCGGAAGCTAAATGTATTTTGAACACACATATACCCCTTTACGAGGAGTTGCTCCTGATATGTGGATCAGACTATGCTACTGGCAGTATGGTTAAATCTGCATTTGACAATTTTGGAGAAGATTTTAATAGAGAAGAGGCTCAACAACAACATTCTGTAGACGAGGATACTCAGAATGCAGCTGATAGAGAGGGACCTTCTACCAACTATGCTACTAATAGTCAGTCGAAAGGTAAACAACAAGCCTCTTCTTCAGAGAATACATCGAGGTCACGTAAGCGCAAGGGCAAAACTCTTGATCAGAGGATGATGGAAGAGTTGATGATTAGCATGCGCCGAGTTGCATCCTCCCTTCAAATAGCTGGAAAGGATTCTTGGAAGAAAGCCGTGTATCCAACTTTGATGAAGTTCAAGGGGGAACAATTTAGTAAGCCTTTTCTGAAACTTGCATGTAGGCGTTTACATGAGAACGAGGTTGATGACATGACATTTGTTGATGGTATGAATGACGAGGACAGAATTGAGTGGCTTCAGGAGTTTATGGATGATATAAGTATGTAGTTATATATTTTGTAATAACCTATTAAGTTAAACTATGTATTTAACCATCTTTTGAGCGGACTTTTGTATTAACCTGCTAAGATGTCTTTTCTAATATATTAAGTTATCTCTGTAGTAGATACAAATCATCGTAATATTTATTATGATATTTGTACATATAATGAAACTGAAGTCCTTTCATTTTTGGGTCTTTTTGTAAAATTTTATTAATTTTTAAAAGTATTTAAATAATTTTAAAATTAAAATTATTTTATTACTCAAATTACTTAAATATTACTCATTTTCAAAAAAATAAGTATATATTTTCTATGTTTATTAAAAATTATTTTAGAAGATAATAACAAAATTATATTAAATAAATCTGTAATTGATTATAATAAATATTTACATAACCTTTTTTTTATTTTTTTAAAATATTTATTATTTTTTATTTTTTTAATATATTTCTCAATTCCTTACAGTAAAAACTTATCCAAATACAAGAATTCAACAACTTATGGAATTGATCAATTCCATTTGTCAACCAAACAACGGAAAGGAATTGGCCAATTGTCAATTCCCTACAGTAAATACTCATCCAAACACTGTAATTATCTAATTCCTTCAATTCCCCGCAATCACTTAATTCCCACGATTCCACAATTCCTAAATCCGGAATCGAACCAAACGCGCCCTTAGTATCATTTGATGGACAGGAATGGCAAATTAAGAGCATTAGAATGGAATTGATAAAAGAAAATTATGATGGAGTGGAGGTTGAAATTGAACTTTTGCTTCAGCATAAGTGGTGTTCTCAAGCAGAAAGTAACAGCAATACCAACCTGAATCTCTCAATTGGACAAGACCTATTTCACACCAGTCAGTTGCATATACGCCTGTTTTCCATTCCTGGATTGAATACAATTAGTAAACCTAACATATTCCAGCTGCATTGTAACTCCACCCTACTCTGAAACTACTAATTCCATACCAAATCGGAGTAGTCAACTTTTGTGAATGTTGTCGCATCGAATTCTATGGCAGGCTTCTTGATGCACCTTAGAGAATCCTTCAACCTGGACATAAAAGCATGCTTCAGTGAAAGCTAAATACACTGTGGATGCCAAATAAAAAAAAATAAATAAAAATAAAAATACCTGTGCTCATCCTGAAGCAGCTTTGACAAAGGCCCAAATTCTGAATCAAATTTCTCCTTTGAAATAACTGCACAAATCACATCACCTATGGCAACAGCTGTTAAAGAATTAACATGCTCACCAAGAAGAGTCCATTCTCCAAAATGACCACCCTCTGTTATTTCCATCATGCGTTCATTATTGTCTTCAGTGTGATATCCCTGGACAATGTTTTCAAACAGAAGGCCGCTAGCATTTGACCTTAATAGATCAGCATTGTAGGTAAGTCTCACCTGACCCTTTTGGATAATATACAAACCAGAGAGTGATTCATCCTGGAAACAGACAACATAAACCAAATAATGATTAGATGGAAAGAAATATGAGGGAAAAAATGCAAAATATAGAAAATAACACATCTCTAATGCACTGAAGGGATCTGATCCAATTTATGTTGCTTAGCTTCATTATTTTTACATCATACTGTCAGGAAGATCTATTAGAAGAAACTAAAGAATAGTATCATTTACCTAAACTAAGAAAATAGTCTGAGAAATCATCAAAATAGGAAACAATTCGCTTCCTTCCCTCTCAAGGCAAAAATTATTATCTATGTGCCACAACATGGGTACCTTATTGATTATATGTTGGCCATCTGAGAAAGAGGTTTCCACTAAAGAATCAGCAATCTGACTCAGTTGTATGATAGGCAGTTTTGAAAAGAGTTCTACTGATCTGAGCAGCTTCAATGACGATAAATTAGAGAATTCTGACATCAGGATTCCTCGAAAATCCTCTCTTTTTAGTGCCCAGAGGGTTCCTCCAGTCACTGCACGAACAGAAGCCTGAAGTGGCTTATTATACCTGTTTATCACCGTAACACAAAAATAATTAGACATAAGATTGGAAGTGAAAGACTAGGTCAATGCAAAAAGAAGCTTGGGTCAAACACTCTAGGCAACACCTGAAATTAAACCTATGGCAGCAGCGCTATGGCATGCCAAAAGAAAGCAACATAGCCAACCTAATCTATAGCATTGCAGAAACTAGATTGTTCCTGGAAAAAGTTCATACACACAAAAATCTTTGGCTGAGACAGAAACTTGCTGGGGTGATGCAGAAACTTTTTACCAGAAAACCAGTTGTCCTCCCCAAGTAGGATTCAAACTTACGACCAGACAGTTAACAGCCAACTGCTCTACCGGGATTAATTACTATTGCTATAAAACAAGCTCGTATTTTATCTTTGTTACCTTTTCTTAATAATGAGAAACAATTTGAGAGAGTTGAGTCGATCCCTAGAACTACTGATCCTAGAACCAGAAATAAATAGACACATCCCTCAATTGACTCAAAATACCCAACAAGCATTAGGTCTCCCTGAAAAGGAGGTGATCCAGCCATGCTTTCAGCCATTGTAAGCCTGTCTTCCTGTGATTACTATTTTGCAATATGTTGCAGAATCTAAACTGAATTTCATAATATAAGTATATGAGAAATGAGAGAACCAGAAGTTAAATTTCATACTATTAAAGAATATGTGCTGTATTATTGTTTGGTCCCCCAAGTATAGCTAACAAAGTTAAGAATAATTTAGTCCACCAAGTAGATCTAACAAACTTAAGAAGAATTTTGGTTGGTACATGAAGCTCTTTCATTCTTGAACTTGATAAGGTTTAGTATGAACCACAAATTAAACCAAAAATTAAACCACCTAGATTTACAAAGTGTTGCTGCCTACTATGCTTGCATTTTGACCACCCTGCTCACAACCAAAAAAAGTTGACACAATTCCACTCATTGTCTCTGTTATCATTGTCAAGAAGCTGACTACAAACCTAACAGCGACCTAATGTTACAAAATTTCTATCAATGGGAGTAAGGGATTCTTTTACTAGAAAACAGTTAACTATGAGACATTCAGTTTTGTATGGAGGTTTTTAAATCGTATCTATTTTTATTTTCTGTGTAACATGGGACTCACACACTTGAGTTCTAATTAGGGTGCTTTTTGTTACCCTGAAGTTGGATCTGTAGTGCTTGAAGTGGGTGAAACAGCTTTGAGTTCCATGTGTCAACATTTTCTGCAGCATCTGATTTCCTTACAAGCTAGGCCAACACCCAACTTTATTTATTCAAGCCTCCTTCTGTAATTTCATGAGTTCAATTACTTTTCTAACCAAATGCAAAAACTCAAAAAACGATGACTTTTCTTGAATACCAACCAAACATCAAAACTTGCAGGCTCTGAGATCCAACACTCCAACAAAATGTGTTTGTTCCCTCACTTCTATCAATTTTGGTAACCAAAGATGCCCTTAGAGAAACCAGAGTAAGATCAGATATTTTTTATTGAATTTCGTGCAAGAGGAGACCAATTTACTGAAGGAAGAAAAGCACCACCGGAAGCAATAATGCACACATATGATTTGAATCCCTGGTAAACCTCAAGAGGCAACTTTAACTAATATACATAGTCAGCTTAGATGTTGCTATGATCTTTTAAAGATAATATACCGAAGATTTTGGATTTGCGTTTGTGTGCAAATAACATGCAATAACATGTCATAGAACAGCTGCCAAAGGAAGATTCTGGTATAACTTGTTTATCGATTTATGCTGTGAAATTCTATGCCATTTTCAGCCTCAACAAAAAGCATCAGACAGAAAAAGAAAAACAATAAGTCATATGCACATTCAATGTCACAAGAAGCTGAATAATAGGATATGGCAATGTAGAATAACATATCTCACATTAATGCTAGTTCCCCAAAGGATGACATCTTATCTGCTGTATATCGGTGCAGAACTTTAGTTTCCACTTCCTTTCCACCCTCTTCCTGTATCCATATATTTATGGTTTAATCTGTGAAGCATAATTCTGGATGTGCAGAATACTGCTAGAATAAATTCATACATAAAATGAAAGATAGGTAGTTTATCATCATTCAGCAAATATTCTGAACAAGAACAGGTGCAGTCCAGTTTAAATATGCAAGTCTTTAATGCATGCTTCCATAAGCATATGTACCAGATAATGGAAGACTTAATTATGTTACCATTAACTGAAAAATTTTAGTAACCAAAAATTGTAGTCCTCAGAAAGTAGAAGCAATGAAAAATTGAAAGTTTCAAGAGTATCAGAATTTCAAGAAAATCAAGAACTGATAACAGTTAGTTTTCCAGGAGTGTATCAGACAAGTTTGTCTGCAGACTTGTTAAAGACACCCTCATATGACTTGTTTTCTTTTGAGAAGGCATGTAACAAGGCCTCCTTCTCGAAGCAATCCATTTAGGTCTCCCCTTGAAACAAGGGCCAATGAGGGAGAGGACGTGGGTGGGTGTGTGGGCTTCTGCCTGTGTTCAAGATCAGAGTTTCTTGCTTAGGAATAGATGCATCTTCTTAAAAGCCTGCCCTAAACACAAATTTGCATTTTTTTTTTTTTTGATCATGACGCCGATCAAAATAACTCAGTGTTGTCTTCCAAGGACAACGATGACAACAAACAAAAGCAAATGAAAAATAAAATTTCCTTTCTAATCTGTATAGTGACACAAACTTGGAAGTGCAAATTGATTGTTTACTACTGGAATTGAATTTAGAGAAATTTTATCTATTAATCAAGTCACACATTTCTTCGTTATCTGATTCTCATGTATAACTCAGATTTAAACTCTGGCTTATTAATTTTGCAGTATGTCTAGGTCAGAAGCACAGCAAACTCACCAAAAAAATAGAGCTAGCTTCTGTTGAGAATAGATGGTAGAAAACCTAATACACACTCCATATCACAGAGACTCCCGGACCATATATACATATATATAGATATGTATATGTACACATAAGTATATTTGTGTATCTATACACACAAAAAGTGAGAGAGAGAGAGAGAGAGAGAGTTGAGATAATATCCTTTTGGAAGGATTTTGGGACAAATCCTATAGTGTCATTTTCATAGATAAGAGCTCTAAATTGAAAATCCAAAGCATTCAGGTTGATCTACACCACATATATTATCTAAAAAGGTAATTTTATATATTTCCGATATATTTTCTTATTGATCAAAATACCAAAAAATGGACGGTGCATAAAGTGATAAAATTGTAATGTATATGATAGACAATGCAAATTTGATCTTGATCAAAGTATATTCAAATGATTATGCATTAAATTTGTAAGCAAATAATATGTTTACACTGTTGTTTGTGTAATACATCTGAAATATGTCCATTTTTCTGGCACACATATGGAATACAAAAAAACTGAAAATACTATAAATTTTGTTTTATTTATATTTCAAATGGTGTATATCAACTTGAATGGATTGGATCTAGGAGATTGCTTCAAGCCATAAAGAGCTGGACATGAGGAACATCTATGCTCCAGCTTGAGAGGGGATGATGTTGAATAACTTAGATGTTTAGTTGCTCAGGTTTTATCGTAATCTAATGGGATGGATTTAGAGTAGATGAAAGGGTCATGAGTTTAAGCCAGTTTAGGAGACCCATCCAAGCCTATAAATAGCATACTTGAATCTAGGTTTCAGTAAATGAAAATCCTGAGGTTTTTCAGCTATTCAAGCTCGGAAACCCTAGAAAAATAACAATTTTTTATTCATCATTAGTTCAAGCTCTAGTATTTAGGTAACCATCTTTACCATAATAATTATGAGCTATATAAATTATGACAAGGTATGATAGATAATAATCAAAGAATTAATTTTCTATATTCAGTGAAGTGATAAGGCAGGTCTAAAAGAAGCCAACAAGGTACATGGTGTGAAATTTGATTGAATGTTCTAGTTTCTCCATTCTGGTAAGATGAAGACAAGCATGAGAATCTAGAGATCTTCTCCACATAATAGTGCAAGCAATAAAATGAATTTTGAGCAGTAATTGAACATAAGAATTCTCTCAGTACTCCTTTAAACAGCGAAAGGCACCCCATAAAAAGATGCTCACGTAACCAGTACAAACATATGGTTAGCTAAAAATACAGTGATCCATAAGCAAACAAAATATACATGCTTTAACAATATATGAGGCACCTGAGTCGCTAAGACTTCAAACTCGCCACTTCCAACAACATAGAAACTCTCTCCTTCTCCTCCCTGCATTTTGGCAACACCATCTCTTTTAAATAATTACTAAGGTTTAGCGTATATCATCACAAAAGAATAGAGAATTTTATCTGAATTATAAAACAGAGAAATTGCATCAAACTGTCCTATGACCTGTTGCACAACTACATCACCAGGCTTGACTTCAACTCTTTGCATGCAATCCAATAAAACATGGCATTGAGAATCTGTAAGTTTTCTAAAAAGAAAATGATCACGCAATGCCCGCTCAATGTGTGCCTGAAGATCAGCAAGAACAATATGAATCACTTTGCAATCCCTAATACACACAAACAACCTAATATAAGGGAATTGATTATTAGAGGATATCACAAAAGTAAGTATGTTTTGCATGTCAGGATAAATGGGCACGTATGATTTACTTCTTCTTCCCATGTCTTCCTGTGTGATGGAGAGGGAGGAACCCAAGCATGACCATGCTCGAGGGAACACTCAATTGCTCTAAGCCATGCCCGTGATAAATCATGCCTTGCACGATTGTTTTTAGAGCTCCAGCTGACACTAGATGGTGATTCAGATCCTGTCACTTCCGCCACTTGATGAAGTGCTCTAACTGGCATGTTGGAAGAAGCCTGAACATGGTTTGTCTGGTAAGATGAAAAACAAATAGTTCCATATTTTGTAATAACTTGTTATAACAGAGAAGGCAAGGAAAGCCAGAAAACCGAAACAAGTTCATACATCAGTTAGCCCACTAATATGCACAACAATGATGGTAATATCATCCGTACGAGTTTCATATTGTAGCCAAAGTCGATATGATTCAGCAACTACTGCAGCACATGCATCACGGGGATCCTTAAACTTCGCAACCTGAAAAGGAAATAATCAAGCTAAAAATAGAAGTAAAAGAAATTAGTTAGTCATTTGGGCTACAAAAACCAATTTACGAATTGTCCTATTAAAGAAATCATTTTAAGTTTGATCTTTGGAAACTCAATATGTTTTAAATGTTTCAACCACATACTATATGAAAACCAAACCAACCAATAAGAAATTCCCATGAAAAACTGGCTCACAATTCCCTTTTGAGTTTTGATACATGTTCAAATTTTGCATGTGCTAGGGTAAGCCTCTGGGATCATTACAATATGTGAAGTAAGAGAACAGAGAAAAAACAACAACAATAAAAGTGAGAGGCTGGAATAAAGAATTTGAAGCTATAAATGTAGGATTCAAATTAAATTTTTAAGTATTTGGCAAACTACAGATTGGCTGATTAACATTTTTAAGAATGAAACCAGTAATTGATTAACACCATAATAGTTTTTCTCAAGGATCTGCATAGCTGACTCACGAGCAGTTGCCAATGCCAATTAAACATCAGTAGCATGGCAACAGAAAATGAAAAATGCAACACTATATTTCAAATATGGTTTATACAACAAAAAATTGATGTTTGCAATGGAATAGTAGGACTAAGGATATAGATGAAATTCCCAATAACTAAAAAAAATGGCAAGAACAAGTAGATGCTAATGAAATAGAAATTGATGAAGTTTGCTTATAGCTAGGATGGAAAACAGGGGTGTGGTGATTCCCATGTTTGAGGGAGATAGGGAGTAAAATTGAGCATGCAAACATTGATGCATAGATTTCTCTGTCCTGTGATAGTATCTGGTACCATCCAATAACCAGACACTTGATAATGTTCTTGTTCAGACATAAATCCACAAGCATCTAAACAAGAGAAGATACTACATATTAATATGGTCCATTGGACAGAAGTACTCAAACAAACCTGAAATGTATGAGCATTAGCTCTAAGATTAATAAATTCATTTTCATATGCACTGAGGCATTCAAAACTATTCTTGACACACATCTCAAACAGAATTTGTCCAGAGACACTATACTTTTTAGTTGGAACCTACATACCAAATTTATGTTTTCACTATGTCTGTGTATGCCCTCCCACCTGCAATGCAGCAGGCACCTTAGAAGTATCTATCCATGCCCATGGACACACATTCTATTATCCTCACAACATACCTAGTGTTTGAATGATAATCATAGACGGTCTTGTGATAAGTGTGCATTTCTATATCAGAAGACTTAAGGTTTAGGAGCATGGTGTAAAATGTCAACGCTGGATTTCAGCATCAACTGCATTCCAAAAGAAATGGACAAACTAAAGACAAGTAAATTTCCTTCAAGATGGATATTAAATCTCTGCAATGAGAAGTTGAGGAAAAAATTACCTACAGCTATCCAATCTTTAATCCTTCAAACTACAGAACTTAATTGTCAGAACTTGTAAGAAACATCACCAAGAAATCAAGTTTACTGTATTCAGCTGGACTAGTTGTTTAAGACTATAATCAATAAGGAAAACACATTTTAATCACATGTTGAATTAGAGTCCATAACATGCTTGATGGTTATATCGAGCAAGGTTCAACACTTTTTCATCCATTGGTGATTGTTTTAGCAAAAATAGGAGGATAGACAAAGCATAAGCACAGTTGAAAAGCGTCTTCAGGGACAATTGATTTAGATGCCATTAGCATGAACTATAAGTATAAAGACCGGAAAAGAATGCAATGAGGAGCCAAAGGGGATGATATGGATGGAACCTTTTTTAGTTGAAAGATATGCATGGAATTGAAAGGGAAAAAAGCTCACAGTAGCTTATGGAAGTTCATTTATCTATATTGTTAGAGAAAAATCATATAACCAACATGAGAATAGACACAAGGTTTTATGGTTAGGGCTGCAATCACTATTGTCCTCTTAGTGACATAGTACAAGATATTACAATAGCAGGGAGAGTTGTGGATGGCATAAAGTTTGGCTTTTTCCATAAATATAACTTGAAAAACTAAGATGTCCTTTAGTATTACAAACACAGGGAAGTAGCAACATGAAAGGTGATAACAGAGGCGATGATAACTAAGATAAATTATTCATGGAAAGGACAGGCAACTGGATATGTAACTAAAGGAATCATATTTCTGTGGCACTACAGTATAATTTTACTTGGCTTTACATCTCTACGCAGGTAATACAGTTTCCAATCAAAATGATGGTACTTTATGATGCCTCATCTCCTCACACAGGCTATTTGGAGATCAGCTAATTACTATTGCATGTAACCCAAATATAGAAAAAGTATCTTTCTGTCCACCAACAGACCATTAGAGTCTGTGGGAAGCCCCTTTCCTCACAAAGTTGTGTTGCTTATCTAGGAGATTTATGTGAACATCTAACAAAAAAAAGAAGAAACTGGCTAGACTTGGTGCAAACTTGAACATTTAGTTGGAATTTAAACGAAGATTATGGATTGTAAAATGAGAATGGTTAATTAAATTTTTCTTCTGCAGTGAGACCACGAGAGTAACTTCTGCTTGCCCTTAATTTTGCATCCCATGTATGAATTTTGAAAATAAAGAAAAAGGATTGGTTGGCACTTTCTTTCATATAGGAACTCCTCAAGCCAACCTTCTGCTTTCCCTTCTTCCTTGATATCCAAGATTTGATTGGACCTGATTCTGAACAAATCTAGCACACAACCTTGAATTAATGAAAATCTTTGTACATTTTCAATAACTTCTAGCTTGGATATGATGTATTAGATTCAATCCCTTCAATTCAAACAACACCTAATCATCATCAGAATCTATAACCAGGATTTACATTAAAACTGCATCAACATATAATTCTGAATGTTGATAGCCTAAAGACAATGAAAATTGAAGGTTAACCATAGCCAACTAAGACCCAAAGTCACCATGTCTTACCAGGTAGACAGAGAATTACCATCCATGAGTACAAAAACTACGTTTGTGCACATGCTTCTTGGGAGGTGATTTTCTTATATAGCCAAATTTAGTGTTTCCTTTATAATCAAAATAACTGTGTCCATTTGTACTATCATGAGGTAGACTCAATCTTGCAACCTGCCTTTCTGGTAGGCAAACCAAAATGAAATTAACATAAACTACAGCATTTTCAAAAACATCGAGTCTCAAAGTGAATAAATATAAAATGTAAGTTTTACCATGTTAACAACTGCTTGGCTGGACAGAAACTCAAACACCCCATCACTGGCAATCACAAAGAATGGATTATTTGAAGTAAGATCCATAACAAAACTTTCAGGAGTAGCAACAACTCCAATAGATTCAGCAATTGAATCACCGATGCTCCGTGTGAATGCCGTACCTGGATACATTCCATTCTGCACCCAGAGTCTTGGAGGGTCTCCATCATCACCTTCTTCAGTACCCCAGCATTGCACATCTGGGTTTTTCAGACCCTCTATTTGATCCAAGGTCAGCACTCTAGCACCACAATGCTTGACCCTTTCTAACTCATCAGCCCGAAAAGGTGTCTGATCGCTAGAAAGGTCCACAGCCACAATATTGTTTTCCCTCCTTTCTGCAATAACAGCCCTAGAATCACCTGTGTTTGCAACATATATAGTTCTTTCTCGAAGCAATACAGTTATTGCAGTCGTCCCACTCATAGTGTCATCCAATATGTCTGCATGCAACTGTGAATTTGTCATTATGAAGGCAGAATGACAAGCCTCAGCTGGGTCAACCTGAAACCGGTTGTTTCTAAGCAAATTCTCACATAGCTTCCTCTTCACAAATTGTGAACACTGTGCCCCATTTTCTCCATGACCATCAAACACGCCAAAGAAATGGTCATTTGGGTTCATCCCAAATGGGGAGTGGATACAGAAGCTATCTTGGTTCAGCTTGTCCAATGCCTCTGGATAGTATCCTCTCTGAGAAAGAAACGAATACTGCAATTCATAATTTCCCATAGGAACCCTGACCGTCCGTGACCCCTCTGGAGGAAGAAACTGCAATGAAACTCTTGAAAGTCGATTGATTCCTACATCCGAGTCCCTCTTTCCACCCAAATGATGCAACAGATCATCAGCTTCATCTGCCAGACCATCTGAAGAATCAGAAGAGAGGGTTGAATTTGCTATCCCCTTTGCACCAGTTTCTTTCTCCCTGGGTTCTTTTGGAGACTGAGGCACATGGCCAATACAACCCTTAGAATATAAGCAGCCCATCACCCTATAAACCCAATCAAAGAAAGCAGCCAGAACTGCAAATACAATTATAAGTCTCCACTTGGACAACCTCAAAAATAGAGCACAAAATATTTCCCCAACAGTCGAATTCTACCAATTATGATCAAAATAAATACCACCTGACTCAACTGAACCCAGTGACTCTCAAAACTAACAAAGCAATTCCAGTTTCTGAACTCAAGTCATCTACCAATTACAAGCTCAAATACATGTCACAACAGCTTCATCATCAACCAATCCTTAAAAACTCCAGAAACCACTTTAAAATCAACCAATTGTGCTTACTGCTTCTCACCTCTGTACAACCTTCCTCCCCGTGCTACTGAAAACCGGATGAAAAATTCAAATGTCAAGATCTCATCAACAAAAGAGCCTACATTTCATCAAGGGCAACCGGAGACAAAACACCATCGCCATGCTCGAATTGCCGAATTCAAGCCAGCGTCCAATTCAAACAAATCCAAAAGACTGCACAAAAATAAAAAACCAACGAATCAACAAATGCGGACACTTGATTCAAAACCCAAAAAGGTGGGATCTGGACGAAAATCAAGATTAGAAAATCGGACGAAAATCCAAAAGAAAATATTGAAATCCAGTATACGAGGATTCAATACGGAATCTGGACAAACAAATCAAAGATTGCCAAAAGAGGCAGCAGCGATCCGAGGGAGGAATTAAGAACCGTTTGGAATTCGAGTTGGTGCTAAAATGCGCACCCACCCTTTTGGTCCGCACATGACTGGAAATGGACCCTTCCTTATCAGCTCCCGGATTGGCACGTGCTTTCCGCGTGAGATCAGACGGTTGGGTTGGGCCCGACCGGCCCGGATTTGGTCGGCACGGTAAGACTGGAAACGAGGTCGGGCTCGGCCAGGCTCGAAAAGAACCGAAATTAGAATACGCCCGGTAGGCAGTAGCGATTGTTTGGGGCCTTGGACATGGGAGTTTGTTTTCTGTGATTTGAACATCCGATTCTTCCGTGAAACCTGCCCATAGAAGCGTGACGACGTGTGGTTTTATCGTTTCACGAGATGTTGAGGTTGTCATTATGTTTTGATATTACAATAAAAAGAGATTATCTGATGTTTAAAATAGCTCTAATAGACTCCAGTAAATTAGGTAAGAGTTGAGATTAGACTCCTCTAGAAAGTATTTCTAGCAGGGTAGTTTCTCCTCACGATTCATGGTGTGAGAGCACATTTTGAGAGGTGGCTTTGACAAGCACTTGCCGAATTTTTGAGTGGTCATTTGAACCCCTAAGCTCTTGGCCTTTGTGACACCAACTCCAACTAGAGTTTGAGTTTGGCTCTCTAATTAAACCATAGAAGAGAAAAAGATTGAGCAAGATCGAGCAACTCATCTTAGAGTTTAACTTTGTGACTAGTACAAAGGTTGACTAGTTCAAGGATGACACAAAGTCAAAAGAGATAAAAAAAGAAAATTTGACTTTAGTTATGACAACTATTGGATAGGGCATTAGTTTTCTTTTCCTCTTTTTATATGTAGTGCACTTAGGGAGTACATACTCACTTTAAATAGGGTCACCTTCAATATGATGACTAATACAATAATCTTTTGGGTACTTATTATCTCCTAGAAAATAATCTCTAAACCTTGGATGTTCAAAAAAGCCTTTAGGGTTTGTAAATCAAATAGCTGCCCAAGGAAGTAGTATGTAGCCTCTAAGAAAAGTTATTTCTTTTGGGATAACCCCTCTTCTATACACTTATTGAAGAAGCATCAAATAAGACTATTTTACTTTGAAAACTTAGACATCCCCACCGAAGTAGAAGACTACAATAAATATGGGGCTAAGCGTAAAATCCCCTAATGACAAGAACTTAAAAATTATATTCACCATAAATATTGAAAATTATATTTATTTCCAAATTTTTCCAAAAAATTTGAACCAAATTATAATTTTATTAATTTTAGGGTCTTTTATAAAAAAATTTATTTATAAGTTTTGAAAATTTTGAGGTTTTTTCTGAATAAAATTTAAACTTATTTATAAATAATACCTTTCAAGGAACTTATTTGCGAAAAGTTGAAATTATAGAAATTTATTTGCTAATATGAAATTCTTGAAAAGTTTATTTCTAAATTTCATAGAGATCAAATTATAATTATCGATCTTTTAAAGGATTTATTTGCAGACTCTAAATTTTACAAGAATTGATTTGTAATTTTAGGCTTTTATTTTATTTTTACTAAATTTTCTTCCCATGGATCTATTTATGAGAAAATTTTGGTCAAAGACCTTTTTTTAAGAATTTATTTGATCTAGAGGCATATCTATAAAATTCTTATATTCTTTATTTTAATCTAAATTTTGGATGAATTTTAGGCCCAATTTTGATTCAAATATCTAATTTCATTAGCCCATTTGAATTAAGCTTGACTTGAACCCAAATTTATCAATAATTAAAATCGAAATTGAACTCAATTTTTAGTCAAATTTAACCACGATTCAGATTTAATTGAGACTCACACTTAGGCCATAATTTAGTGATATACAAATTGCAATTATAATCGTACTTTGATTGTGACAAAAATCGCTTGAGACATTCCTATTGTTTTAGCATCAAGATAATAATATTTTATGAGATTTTTTTTCACGCAATCCCAACTTAATAAGACGCGAGATTTAGCTATAGATGATTTGCATTCCCATTTTGCTACTTCTAAATGTGACTTGGGTGAATCGAAACTTGAATATCAATAAATTATAGTCTAAATATGAGTCTTAGTAAAACCTAAATTATGGTTGAATTTGACTGAAAATTAAGCTTGATTCAAATCTAAATTTTTAGGCTTAATAAGCTGACTTAATTTCTTGAGATTTCTTCCGGCTATCTCTAATTCTTCAAATTTTATCCATTAATCCATCATCATGTCTCATCTTCAACATTATTTTCATATTTATCTATACTTGATACTTCTAAACGAACTTGATCTTCATTTCACACTCAACTTGGCTATTAATTACATTTGATTAAGATATGATTAAATATAAAATTTATTTATCATCAAAACTATAAAGAATAACAATAACACTTTAATAATTATAATTATTTCCAACCCTAATTTAACATCATTTTATCTAAAATTAGCATCAAAAAATTATTAGCGACGCTAATTTGTGATACTAATTAAACATCCATTAAGTAATGTTGCAAATATTCATGACACTACATTAACGCCGCTAAAAGTCATTAGCAATGCTAATAATTTACACTACTAATGGATTCAATTAGCGCCACTAATATACAAATATTAGTGCCATTAATGGCATTGCCATTAGCATCACTACAATATAGCACTATAATAGCTAATAATTAAAAAAATATGACCACTAAACAATCTCCTAAAAATTAATAAAAAAATTTATAAAACCATTATCATTAAACTCTTTATCCTTTGATTTACAACACAACACAATAAAATAATATTTGAATTCTCTCACATCACATAAAAATAATCGAATACACCCACATTGCGATCAACAAATTAAGCTAAAAATTTTCAAAAAAAAAAGAAATCTTGTATTCATTTTTACTTGATATAAAGAAATTTTCTTCTCTCGGCATCTTGCGGTCCATTGATTCACCTTCTTGGCACCATAGTAAATCGATACCTTGAGATCCATGTGAATCGTAATGTTAGATGCTAGATGCTGCAATTCCTAAATCTTCCTTGTTAGCCTTATGCTAGATGCTGCAAATATTACTCTATCACCTACCAAAGAAATCATTCATTTTTTTAATATAATTTAGTGTCATCGCAACCAAAGCTGCTCCAAAAGCACGATGTAGTGCATCCTAAAGCTAAATATGCTGCAATAAACAAGAAAGTGACTTTTAACATCAAATTAAAAAATAGTAGTTCAAAACCATCAGGACAAAAGACAAATGCTAGCAAACAGATATTTAAACTTGTAGCTGTGAGGTAAAAATTCCTATTAAATGAGTTCTTAAGAACAACCATGTAATACAACTTGTTTTGTGCAACACTAAGGATAGATCCTTGAAGGTCCAATTATTAGGATTTGACAACCACCTTACTATCACCAATATTATACTAAACCCAAGGATCCATGAGAATAATTGAATCTATGTATGAAATACAAGCATAACCATCAAGTATTTACTTAATGCATAACTTAATTACTTTCTCCTTTCCCTCATTGGAGATGATTCATCGTTTTCTTCCTTGTAAATTACAGGCAGACCTGAAAGATCACAGGCCAATGGATTTGTACTGAAGAACTGCAAATACAAGAACAAAAATCTTATTCGCCTCATAGAACCTGAAAATAATTACTAATATTATCCTCCTCAAGAAAATATTGGTATCCTCATTCCTAGATTTCATTAAAAATGTAAACACTCAAAATTGCTTAAACATTCAAAAATCCATAAGCTAACTATTTTCAACTGCAGATGAAAGGATGAGTGTTAAAGCAAAATGTTTTGTAGCCGTAAGTTCAAATCAAGAGGACAAACACAAACAGTATTGCAATGACTAAAACTGTATACAAAACTCTTAATTTCCAGTCCAGTTGGCGATAGAAGTTGGAAAGCTGGTAGATCATCTTATCACAATCACATGAATCCAATTCTTACATATTCATGTTTTTTTTTTTGCCTTGAAATTCCCAGGTATCCCTACTCATCATGGATGTCACCATGTCAGTTAAGTAAAGAACGACTGTTCTTTCATAGCACAAAATTTTGCAACTCAATGATTGGAGAACACATGAACTTGATTTGGGTGATCTGTAAGGCATCTTACCTTATCCAGATTAGCATTTTCGCTTCAAAATTATTCTCATGATGACTAGCTGAATGTTGTGAATTTGCAACGGAAACTCCTACAATTGAAAGAACAGACTAAATTGGCCTTTTGAAACCCTTTGCCAAATGTGCTGTCTATCATGTCACCATGTTATTGTATATGTAGTCCCAGATTAGTTTCTGACACCAGAAAATTGATAAGATATTGGTAATATAACTTGTAAAAAGGTGGTTTTCCAAGATCCCTTTTGCCATGAACTCGTACACAAGCAGGAGCTCCTTACCCTCCAAACAATAGCCCAAGAGCTTCAAAAGTTTTGGATGAGAAAGTCTCCCTAGAAAGCTAACTTCAGACTGCAGAAAGGAAAATTTTAAGGAAAGGAGTCAAACACAAATTAGCTGAACAAAATTGGACGGAAAGAAGGGATATCATCAAATGATAACGATGGTTCTACGTTTCGGCCGAAATCAAGCCGTTTCGGCCGATACCAAAACGAAGTCAGAAATTTCGGTTAAAATTTACTGTTCACGTACTGTTCATCTTCTTCGTTTCGTTGGCGACGAGAGCGAGCAGAGCGGGCGGTGCGCGCGCACGGCCCGCTCGCGCGGGGATCGGGGCCGATGATGCCATCAGGGTTGGGCACATAGGACACAGGCGTTGGCAAGTAGTCATAGAAGCCGCCATGCTCGTCGTAGGTGATAAGGAGCGCTATCTCGTTCCACTGCAGACTGGCTCGGAGCGTCTCGTATACCTCCTTAACAAACCTTTAGCCACGGGCAACGTCGTGGGATGGGTGGTCGTCATTGGCCGGGAACAGCTCGATGTCGAAGTAGCGCTGCTCGATGACGATGTAGTTGGGGAGCTTGCCCCGGCGGGCGTGCCGCTTGAAGGTGAGCTTATAGTTGTGGAACTTGACCAAGTGTTTGAGCTTACGGAGGCTCTTGAAGAAGAGCGTGGCCAGGATGTTTTGGTAGTAGATCCCGAAGCTAAGGCCATCCTCGTCCAGGGAGTCGAAGATGGTTTTTTGGGGAAAGCCGTGGATGAGGTCCTTACAGACGTTGCTGGATGCCCCGTGGGAGGTGGCCGAGTGGACGTAGAAGCAGTTGGGCTGAGTGGACGTCGGCATGGACGCGAACCTGCAGTCGAAAACAGCGAACTCGTTGACAAGAGCGGTGTAGACGGGAACGGAGTGGGGGGAGAATCCGCTCATAACGTTGCGGGGCATGCCCTCTCGCATGGAGTGGGCCTGCTGGACAAAGCCGTTCATGGGGGCGGGGTCGGCGGAGGCGTTGGCGGAGCCGAAGATCTGCTCGCGGATGCCCTGGAAGGAGTGGCCGGGGTCCGAGTCAATGAAGACGGCGTCTTGGGAGACGAAGACCTCGGGCGAGGAGGGGTTGGAGGCGGAGAGGCGGTTGGACTCGCGACCGGTGAGGCCGTCGATGTCGGGGCGCGAGGACTTGAGCCAGCCGAGCATGTGGTCGAAGGAGCGGTTCTCCATGACGAGGATGACCACCGTCTTGATCGGGCCCTCGATCTGGTGCTTCTTCTTGTGCTTACCCCAGCCCAAGCCCTACCGCCTCTGCTGCTGCTCCTCCAGGCACTGCACCGACAGCAGCAGAGGTTGGATCTGGGTGAGAGCCTCGAGTTCGCGACGGGAGTTCCGCTTCGATTCTCCATTTTTCGGTTTCCTTCGTTCAGATAAAAGGAGACTAGGATATCGGGTGGCGGCTGTTGGATGTTATCGGACGGAGAGCTGGAGAGCTTGATGAATGAATATAGCCGTACGATGATCAGAAAAAGGCCTGGCAACCGTCGGATCTGCTCGTCGTACTTTTTCTGTCAAGCTGAATCTAAAATATATTAAACTAACTACAGTAATTAGAACCTGGGATATTACAAAATCTAAATAATAGTAAGCGGGTTCAGAGCTCAGTGGAAGGTCACCTGTTCGAACCCGATTCGGCCCTTTTTCGGTTTGACAAATTAACTAAGGGTGCATTGGTTTTTAGAAAAAATCAATTTCTACAAAATTAGAAGTTCTTAATGTCCAATTGGCCAGAAAAATTAACTAAGGGTGCATTGGTCTTTGATTTTCGACCAATTGGCCAGAAATTAAAGTCCATAAAAAATTTTTTACATCACATGAGGCGACTAATGTCAATTAGTTTTCAAACTTTTTAATAATTAAAGATATATGCTAAAATATTCTAATAATTTAAAATATTTAATAATTAGAATATTTTAAATATTTTAGACATTCAATGTATTTTTAGGAATTAATTTTAAAATTTTAATAATTAAAACATCATAGATATTTAACATATTTTTAAAGCATAAAATTAATATTGATATTCAAATTTTTGAGTACACTCAAGTATTTTCAAATTTAAAAAATTAAAATTCTCCGGATGAAACAAAATTTAAAAATTCAAGATTTTCAAATTCCTCAAACTAAAGACACAAAAAGTTTCAAATGTTCAAGATTTTCGAGTCTTGAACACCAATTTCTTGCAAAACAAACATGTCCAAGGATAAGAAAATAAAATAAAATTTTGTGTATTGTGAATTTCGAATTTTTTATTTAAAACCTCTTTTCTGGACTACCAGAAACATTTGGGAACAGCTGTAACATGTCATGTCTGGCAACATACAATAAAACAGAAACTTTTAAGGTTTACTATAATGATTTCATTGACATAATGTACATTTTCAATTGGAAGGAGCATAAATACAAATATTAATCAATAAGAATCATGCAAGAGATGAATGATGTTGAAAATCACATTAAAACTGAAATGTGATGTGACTCAAAGATAGTCATGGAACAAAATCATATTATTGTTTGCTTTCTCAGGACCCAGAATGTGAAGATTTAGCCTGATCAGATTCAATCATGGACTTGATGTAAAATAATCCGGATCCGACCTCTCAGCCTAAAGGTAAGGGCCATGGTGAGCGTGGTGGTAAGGGTCGTCTTGCCGTGGTCGACATGTCTGATGGTGCCGATATTGACATGGGGTTTTTTTTCACTTTAGAACCGCTGTCACGAGATCACGAAGATTTAGTTGTTCTGACTCGTATGCCTACAAATGCTCATCTGGATCATCCAGATACCGAATTTGTAATTCTACGTCGAGATGTTCCAAACTCAACTAATGATGATTATGATGATTAGTTATATTATCTTAGAATTTATAAATTATGTATGTGTGAAGTACATTTTAATGAAAAGTTAAATGTGCTTACGTTAATTTTTAACTTTTAATCATATTTATATTACTTCTTATATTTTTTTTAATACACTAATATATATTAAAAATAGATTATATCAGTGACTAACTATCAAAATTAATTTTAATTAACTAAAATAATATTTAATATTATGATAAAATTAAGTATAAATTCATTTCTAATTTTTCAAATTTTTTCAAATTTTTTCTAATATTTTATCGTATTTTTAATTTGAAGTCAAATTACAGTCAAAATATAATCAAACTCTGGTCAACACCCAATTAATAATTAAAAAAAACCTTTCGGCTGAAACCGAAACTGAAACCAAAACGGCCAAAACGTATCGGTTTCGCTGGGTCCCGAAACTGAAACCGAAACCGCAACAGAAAACCTTGATGATAACTCAGTGGTTTACTGTTATAAGAACTCCCAGGACAACAATAAGTAATCTGTAAAACTTATTAAATGTTGAAAATGGAGACAAATCAACTACTATTGTCATTCTGCTAAAGACCTTCAATCGTCTCAAACTGACCCTATAAAACAAAGGAAGAAAATCCCATAACATGTCAGTTTCTTAGTTCACTTTAAGTGCAAACAAAATTACATAGGAAAACTATATGTGTGTAGCAAAACTTTTCTCAAGAGAAGTACATAGGAAAACTATAAAACATAGAATGTGGAGAAATTTGAATATATGACAAAATTATAAATGTCATCATTTGCTTAAACTCTATGACACACTATCATACTATATAATGCATGCATCGAGCTTTCACCAAAAAATAAAACAATTTAATGCATAAATGGGCCACTTTTTGGTTTTTTAAAAAAATCAACTGCAATGGATCAACCAATCACCTGCCACTCCTCTAGCCCTTGCATCCTCTCAGGACTGAGTTTCTTGACAGCAACCACAATACCAACTCCACTCCTTGCAAGGTTCAGAGTCTTCTCATCAGCCCATCCCTTGTACACCGTCCGAAACCCACCTTCCCCCAGCACCATCTCTGGCCTGAAACTCCCCGTGGCAACCCCCTCCCTTCACAAATCATTTTCTAGCAAAGGATCATCATGGCTTGTATCCACAAAATATTCATTAACCTAGAGATTATAGTAAAAAGCACAAGAAGGTTATAATCTAAAGACCCGGTCTCTATTTCTGAAAATATTATGTTGAATTGGGATTGGAAATTGTACCATCATTAAAACCATTGCCCATAAACACTAGAAATATATCTACACATAAAAAAATAAAATAAATAAAATAGAAAACACATGCATAATAGTAACAAAATAGTGTCTTCCATGCCACCACCTTCCATGAATCCTCACAAATCATGAAATTAATTTTCTCTTCAAATGTTGAGAATGGGAAGCAATACAAGTGAGATTTCAACCAGATACACCAAGTTCTTGTAAGTTGGTAAAACCAGTTGTTCCATAATGCAGTTCTGGGAGCAAAGCCACAAACTACACCAAGTCAACCATCACAAATATTTCATGACACACTAGCAAATGAACTAAAATCACCAAACCTATCAGGATCAAAATGTACCAAGCCTCTCCTGTTAGGAATCAACTCAAGAATCTAGGGTGGGCACACTTCTGTTCTCTTCCCTTCCAAAAATAAAATGAGTTAACTGAAATATAAATATTATACACATTTGAGATCATGGTTGAGGATGGCTCACTGATCACGAAGGTGGAGGCATTGGGGTAGAGGAAAAGGATGTCCACGGAGAATATGAGGCAGTAGCAAAACAAAGGGACGAGGTGGTACTCCATTAGCTCAAAGAGAACCCAGATTGCTATTGCGCCGGCAAGCACAGCAGCCGCTGCCTTCTTGTTCTTCCACAGGAACACACCCGCAGCTATAACAAGGATCAAAGGCTTCAATAACCAGTATCAGAAGCCAAACATGAACAATAAGTTCAAAAATCACCATCGATTACAGCAAAAGTATAATGAATTCGGAAAAGTATCAGCTAGCATTTTTCAAGATCCAAGGGAATAAAGCAAAACCCCTAAAACTATATTCGAAAACAAAATCTCCATGATCGCGTCTACCTTCGACTCCTCGGAGTGCTCCGGTTCGCTAGGGCACCGGGTCGTGGCAGTGGCGCATGCGGGACCTTGCACTGGGGGATTGGGGCTACAGTCGCTGGTGAGGTCGACTTCAGCACATGGAGATCTGAGCTCTTAGAACCGCGGCGAGATTTGGCGGCTAGGAGACCCGCCGGCACTGGGACCTGGCGGCGGCGTGTGCGGGACCTGGCATCTGAGGGGCTGCGGGCTGAAGTCGCTAGCAAGGTCCACTCCGCGCAGTTGCAGATCCCAGCTCTCGTAATAACAGGGAATTCAGAAGTTCGGGCGGTCTTGGAGAGGCCATTACCGCTACTACTATTTAGGATAGGTATTTTTTGCTTTTTGTTGGGACTGACAGAAGAGCGCTGTCATGACTATTACCGATAGTTTTTTATTAGCACTAATAATATATTTATCTTGACAGCATTAAGAGCATTAGCGTCATCAATATCCTTTCAATAATCACGTTTATATAGCACCGTTTGTCTAATGTTGAAATTAATTAATAATATTGTAAAAAATTTTCTCTTTTGATGATCATAAATCTTTAAAAAAATAAAATAAATAATTTTGTTGATTAAATACAGTTTAAGTAATTTCACTATTAAAGTCATGCATAACATAGTTGTGGCTCTTACATTATATAAAACTTTTAGTAATTTTTGAAAGAAAAATATAAGGCTCTCATTTACTATAACAACTTTCCTTATTGGAAATAAATAATGAAGAGTCATATTTATTGTTCTTTTTTTTTGACATCAACAAAAAAAAATTTGAATATAGATAAAGTACAATAAAAAAAAATCATACATAAAGTTTTAACATAATAAGTATATGAACATGAGCATCCATATCCACAAGTACAAATAATATCACAAGTGAGATTAAAATAAAGATAATGCCAATAAGTTCCATATCTATACAAATTCGATATAAAAGGATTCATAGAAGCCAAATCCATAGCCATAAACATAAATACAACACAAAACACATAGTCAAAACACAAACTACCAAACATCCGCAAATACTATCATCAAAATACAAATACAATTCAAAACCATACAAAGGCACAAAAATATGATATAGAAGCCCTAAGTGTCTAACCTCTATCCATTACGATTCATAAACACTGTCAGCATCTCCTCGAGACGATCCAAATGCTCGAAAGTCTACTGAGTTCCTATAGTAGCTATCCCCTCAAGTTTGATTAGCCTCTTAGCAGCTCATCTAGCCGCTAATCAATAGATCAACTTGAAGATCCAACATCCTCGGCCACTTCAATGGCACCAATAGTAATGGGACTACCTCTCGGGCTCAACCTATGGCAGGTGGCTAGTCTCATATCCATATGGTATCGTCATCCTCTTGTAGGCCAAACCCCTTGCAATAGTCTTGTATCCATATGGTATCATCATCCTCTTGTAGGCCAAACCCCTTGCAATGAAAAAGGATTCTGGTGAAGGTCTAAGGAGGGGTATATTGATGAAGTAGATCTTGGGAGGTAGAAACTACCCTGTAATGGCAGAAGATGCAAGTGATAATGCTAAGGTAGTCAAGGACAATAGTGGGATGCATGATGTATTGGGCTATGTGATAAAGGATAATGTAAGAGAAGTTAACCAGCGGTCCGGTTAGAATACAGCAAATCAAGTATAACTCCATATATGAAACCTCATTACGATGCTGATGTAGGATGCTCAAATGAAGTTCGGAAATATCAAAAGAAGCTAATTCAGAAGTCAAGCAGACATGACAAATGATTTGATTCACTCTTTTATTTAAACTTAGGATTTACCTTACTTAGTACCTTTCTATGTTGAAATTCTCTTCATTATGATGTCTTAGGTATTATTCTCAGATTCCACCAACCCAAGACTAATTTTGAGCCAAATCCTATTCAATTTAGGACTTGGGAAGGATGAATCCTTATTTAGAATTTTATTTTTCGTAGGTTAACTTATTTAGAACTTCTACGAGCCAAATTAATGGGTTCAAGCTAAGTTGTATTCAGTTTAGAACTTGGAAAGTCAAAAAATTACTCAAATTGGACTTCTGGCATTTGTATAAATAGGTCTTCAGCCCTATGGATGGGAGAACAACTTTTATTCTCAATAAAGTTTTGCTTTAGTGAATTTTCTCTCTTTCTTGTGGATTCAAGGAGTTCTTAAAAGAGGCAACAGTATTTTCCTCGTCTACTACCCTTGTTACTACGTAAAGTGGTATCAAAGTCAGGCTTTCCTTGCTTAATGTTTAACGATGACGCAACCAGCAGCAACCCTAGGGATGATACTCCTGTGGGTAATCACATCAGCCGTGAGTATTTTGATTCGACCATGGAGGCAATCCAAAACTCACTTTCAAGGTTGATGCTAAAGATAGATCAACTTGAAGGCCTGAATCAACCACGTCGACAGATCGATAAAGTGACTTGCGATCTAATTGGTCGAGGAAAGGCTTCGCAAGTAAATCCAAAGGGTTTACAAATCCTTGAAAACTCCAATGATAAAGAAATTGAAGACATCCTTCATCGACCAGTTTTTGAGCATGATAGACGTCATGATTTTCGCTTGAAGATTGATCTCCCACCTTTCAATGGCCAACTTCAGATCAAAGATTTTCTTAATTGGCTTACTGAAGTGGAACGGTTCTTCGACTACATGGAGATTCTAGATTCGAAAAAAGTGAAGCTTGTTGCTTACCGACTCAAGGGGGGTGCATCAGGATGGTGGGAATGCATCCAGTTGGAAAGGACACACCAAAATAAAGCTCCAATTCGAGCATGGCCACGAATGAAGGCTCTTCTCGAAAAGCAATTCCTTCCCATAGATTATGACCAGGTACTCTTGCAGTAATATCAAAATTGTCGATAGGGTAATCGCAGTGTGAAGGCATACGCTGAGAAGTTCTATTGCCTATCAGCACATAATAATCTAGTAGAGACTGAATCTCATCAAGTGGCAAGATTCATCGGTGGGCTATGCACAACCATCCAAGATAAGATTTTCTTGCAACCTATTTAGATGGTTAATGAGGCTGTGAGGAGTGCAACTCGTGTGGAGTCGCAATTGGAGTGACCTATCATCAGAAATCAGGTGGGGAGAACCATTGGTGAGAATTCAAAAAGAGCACAATCTATTCCTAATAGAGGTGCAGCTACACAACCTCCTTGACCTCCCACACAAGTGAGTCTTGAAGCTAGACCTACAAGGTCATCAGGAAATGCCACATCAACAAAGAACCCAAGTTCAAATCCTGATCTAAAGTGCTATCACTGTGGAAAATTTGGACATTGTTCTAATGTTTGTCCAGCACGACAACCTGTGAACTAAGCTATTGAAGATAATTTTATAGCTGACAATTTACATAACTCAAAAGATGATGTCTTAGCTTGTGATCAAGAAAATTATGAAGATGGAATATTTGAGAAGCCTGATGGTGAAAGGTCATCTTTAGTAGTTCGGAATCTGATGTACATCCCAAAGTAAGAGAAAAACCTACAACGTCATAATATCTTTCGCACTTGATGCACAGTAAATGACAAGATCTGTGATATGATTATTGATAGGGAAAGCAGTGAAAATATCATCTCCAAGACTATGGTCGACAAGCTTCAATTGAAAACGAAATCACATCCCTCTCCCTACAAGATCGGCTGGATTAAAAGGGTTGGTGAAACCAAGATAACTGAACAGTGTCAAATTTATTTTTTCATTGGAAAATTCTACAAGGATGAGGTAACCTGTGATATTGTGGAGATGGATGCATGTCATATTCTTCTTAGCAAACCTTAACAATTTGATAGAGATTCTACACATCGTGGGCGAGACAATCACTACATCTTCTTCAAAGATGGAAAAAAAATTATCCTTACCCCCATTGGCGAAGAGCGTCGATCCAAAAGTTTACAAGAGGAGGGTCACTCCTTCCTAATTGTGCAAAATTTTATAAACGAGGCTAAAGAGATAGCTCAAATATTTGTTGTGATTGAGAACGGAATGGAGACCATGCCCACTGAAGCTCCAAAAGGCTTGCAACTCTTCCTAGATGAATTCCAGGAAATCATGCCCGATGATCTTCCTGATGAACTACACCTAATGAGAGATATTCAACATCACGTTGACCTTGATCCTGGAGCGAGTTTACCAAATATTTCCTACTATAGAATGAGTCCAAAAGAGTCACAATTTTTACAAGACAAGGTTGAAGAGTTAATCAGAAAAGGAATGGTCAGAGTCAGCATGAGCCCATGTGCAATTTCAGCCTTATTGACACCTAAGAAATATGGAAGTTGGCGGATATGTGTAGATAGTCAAACCATCAACCGAATCACGATAAAGTATAGATTCCCAATTCCTCACTTAGAGGACATATTGGACATGTTAGAAGGGTCAAAGGTGTTCTCTAAGATAGATTTGAGGAGTGGATACCATCAAATCAGAATTAGACCCGGTAATGAATGGAAAACTGCTTTCAAAATAAAAAAAGGACTTTATGAGTGGCTTGTTATGCCTTTTGGACTCTTAAATGCACCAAGTACCTTCATGTGATTGATGAATCAGGTATTCAAACCATTCATTGGTCATTTTATTGTTGTTTATTTTAATGATATCCTGATATACAGTCATAATGAAAAAGAATATAAAAGACATCTAACAGAAGTACTTAATTTGCTTAAGAAGGAGAAGTTGTACATCAACTCAAAGAAATGCCATTTTATGATTAACCACTTGGTATTCTTGGGATTTATGGTAAGTGTCGAAGGCATTTATGTTGATGAAGAAAAGGTAAATGCTATTAAGGAATGATGAATACCCCGAAATGTATCAGAAGTTAGAAGCTTTCATGGTCTGGCGACATTCTATTAGAGGTTTGTCAAAAATTTTAGTTCCATTATGGCACCAATAACTGAGTGTTTGAAGCAACGCAAGCTCTTCTGGACTCAAGAAGCTAATAAATGCTTCGAGTTGATCAAGGAGAAGTTATCTACTGCACCTGTTTTGGCATTGCCTAGCTTCAAGAAGTTATTCGAGGTAGATTGTGATGCTTCGTACATAGGCATTGGAGCCGTTCTATCCCAGGAAGGAAGACCGGTAGCTTTCTATAGCGAAAAGTTGAGTGAAGCTTGAAAGAAGTGGTCAACATATGAGCTGAAATTTTATGTGGTTGTACAAATAGTTCGTCATTAGAAGCACTATCTAATTCAACGAGAGTTCATTCTATATGCTGACCACCAAGCTTTGAAATTCATTGATAGCCAGAAGGACTTGAATCACATGCATGGTTAATGGTCGTCATTCTTACAACAATACACGTATATTTTGAAACACAAATATAGACAAAAAAATTAAGGTGGCAAATGCTTTGAGCCGCAGGACAGCCTTAATGGTAACTATAAGCAACGAAATTGAAGGGTTTGATTATTTGAAGGAATTGTATGCTGAAGATGAAGATTTTCAAGAGGAGTTTAGAAAGTACCAAGCAGGACAAAGAAGTGATTTATATCTCCATGAAGGCTTTCTCTTTAAGGGTTCTCGTCTTTGCATTCCAAGGTGCTCCTTAATAGAAAAGGTGGTGAAAGAGTTGCATAGCAGTGGCCTAGTAGGACATCTTGGACGTGACAAGAGCATTACACTAGTTGAAGAGCGCTACTACTGGCCACAACTTAAGAGGGATGTTCGTCGTTTTGTACAAAGGTGCTGTGTATGCCAAACAGCCAAAGGAGGCTCTTAAAACACTGGCCTTTATACGCCATTGCCTATGCCAAATGCCCCATAGGAGGATCTATCAATAGATTTTGTTTTGGGCCTCCCCAGGACTCAACGAGGCTTAGATTTAGTAATTGTTATTGTCGATAGATTTTTCAAGATGACACACTTCATTCCATGTAAGAAGATAGTAGATGCAACAAGGGTGGCTAATCTATTCTTTTAGGAGATTGTAAGACTACATGGAGTGCCAAAGACTATCACTTCTGATCGTGACACAAAATTTCTAAGTCACTTTTGGAAAACATTGTGGAGGCGATTTGATACGTATCTATAATTTAGCAATGCTTATCATCCACAAACAGATGGACAAACTGAAGTGGTGAATTGAATACTTGTAAACATCATTCGGTGTCTTGTAAGAGACAAACCAAAGCAGTGGGACTATGCACTCGCATAAGCTGAATTCGCTTTCAATAACATGAAGAACAGGTCCACGGGAAAATCGTCATTTGAAATTGTCAACGAAAGAATCCCAAAGCACCCGCTGGATTTGGTGGTGTTGTCCAAATTGCCAGGAACAAGCATAGCTGCAGACAATATAGTGGAGAGAATTATTAAAGTGCATACTGAGTTAAAGAAGAAATTAGAAGAATTCAATGCCAAATACAAAATTAAAGCGGATATTCATAAGCGTCCAAAAAAGTTTCAAGGAGATCTGATGATGATGCACTTGAGGAAGGAATGATTTCCAGCTGGAACTTACAACAAACTGAAATAGAAGAAAATTGGGCTACTGAAGATACTAAGAAAGATAAATAATAATGCCTATGTCATCGACCTCCTGAAGAATTTGGGAATCTCAAACACTTTTAATATTCAAGATTTGTTTGACTACCATGCACTTGAGGATTGCAAGTTACGACAAAATAACTCGAGGATGAGTTATTTACAAAAAGGGGACACTGATGTAGGATGCTCAAAGGAAGTTCAGAAATATCAAAAGAAGTTAGTTCAGAAGTCAAGGGGCCATAACAAGTGATTTGATTCACTCTTTTATTTAAAATTAGGATTTACTTTACTTAGTACCTTTCTATATTGAAACTCTCTTCATTATGATGTCTTAGGTATTATTCTCGGATTCCACCAATCCAAGACTAATTTTGAACTGAATCATATTCAGTTTAGGACTTGGGAAGGATGAATCCTTATTTAGGATTTTATTTTCGTAGGTTAACTTATTTAGAACTTCTACCAACCCAATTAATGAGTTCAAGCTGAGTTGTATTTAGTTTAGGAGTTGGAAAGCCAGAAACTTACTCAAATTAGACTTCTGGTATTTGTATAAATAGGCCTTCAGCCCTATGGACAGGAGAATAACTTTTATTCTCAATAAAGTTCTACTTTAGTGAATTTTCTCTCTTCCTTGTGGATTCAAAGAGTTCTTAACAGAGATAACGATATTTTCCTCGTTTGCCACGCTTGTTGCTACGTCAGATGCCTACCCTTTGGAAGGATAGTATAGTAACAATCTAATGGATAACATAGGATCAAAGAGGGAGAAGGTTTGAAGCTAGGGCCTTTGTCATATGCATAGCCTGTGCATGGTTCTCCGCAAAAGCTCATTGAATAGCCTCAAAGGATTTAAAGAGAAGGTATGTATCAGATTATTGCTGAGCAAAGATAATCTCTTCCTCTTCAGTAGAAAATCCTAATATAAATCCTAAGATGTCTAGATCTATAGTAATCAATGTATCCCTGTATTAAATAGTGAGGATTGTGGAGCCATAGTCAAAAGATGTATTGGCATAAAAGATCCACACGTCCTCCTCGTTATAGGTTCTATGGGAGGATATAAGGTCAAGCCACCCTTAACAAAAAGAGTGGATAGGTTTAGAAAAGCTCTTCAACAAAATTTATGAAACTAGGTGGAATGATTCTAGAATAAGTAAAACGATCATAAAAATATGTAAAACTATTCAAAGAATGAAATTGGGGTTCCTCATCGGAGGTTGAAGCCTAAGAACACTTGTACTTGGATGCAAGATTTTTAATGTGGGGAGCCATGGAGAATTTGAAGAATTGGAGGAGGAGGAGGAGGAGGAAGATGGAAATGATGGGAAAACACTAGAGGAGAGCCTTGGGATGCCAAGAAGGCTACTATAGTCACCAAAGGGCAGAAAAGTGAGGAGATCAAATGCCAAAATAGAAGAAGATCGGGTGGCTGGTTAGGGTTATAAGTAGAATTTCCACATTTGGACGTCCAAACCATCCTATTCAAGAATTTGAAGATAGCAAACAGAGAACAAAAAGTGCAAAAATGCATTCGGGCATTGAAACAAATCTATTCAATTTTTTAAAGACACTTCAAGCATCCGAACTCTCTTGGTCAAGTGTCCAAAGATCAAAAGCTGCAATTTCAAATTTCATACCAGAGTTTAGGCACCCAATTGTCCTGATCAGGCGTCCAAACTAGAAAGACAATAAAAAAATTACAAAATAAATTACATTAATCAATTCTCAAAATACTGAATTAATTTAATTTTTTAAAACTCCAATCTTATTACGAATCAAGAAAAATCGTGTCTCATCCAAAGATTTTGTAAAATTATCTACAAGTTAATGATTGGTTTCAATAAAAATCAACAAAATATTCTTTTTGCAAACATGATTACAAATAAACTGATGTTGAATATCAATATATTTTGAATGAGAATGTAGTACTAAATTTTTGTACAAACTAATAGCACTAGAATTATCACAATACATTAGTACATTTAAAAACTCAAGATCAAAATCTTAAAGTATTTGCCTTATTTAAAGGATTTATGAGCAATAATACTTCGCAGCCACACATTCAGTCTTGGTGATAGAAAGAACCATTGAATTTTATTTCTTGAAACTCCATGATGCAAGAGCTTTCCCAAGAAATTGGAATCGACTACTTGTGCTTTTTCTATTTATATGACAACTGACATAATCCGCATCACCAAGACCAACCAAATCAATGCAATTAACCTAAGGATATCATAAGCCTAGATCAAATATGCCCTTAAGATATCTAAGTATATGTTTTATAACAAGTAAATGAGACTTCCTAGGTGATGCTTGAAATCTAGTATATAAGTAAACACTAAATATTATATTAGGTTTACTTGTAGTAAGATATAATAAACTACTAATCATATCTATATACCACTTTCATCAATACGTTCACTATTTTTATCTTTGTTCAATTTGGTTGAAGGACTCATTGGAGTTCCGATTGGCTTAGTTCCATCCATGTTGAACTTCTTAAGTTGTTCTTTAGTGTATTTAGCTTGGTTAATAAAGATCTTGTCCTTTAATTGTTGCACTTGGAGTCTAAGGAAGAAATTTAGTTCTGTCATCATGCTCATCTCAAACCCCTCTTGCATAGTATTTGCAAATATTTTGTACAAATTCTCATAAGTAATACCAAATATAATATCATCAACGTAAAGTTGTACTATTAACAAATAGTTTTCTATTTTTAATAAAAATAATGTGATGTCTATACAACCTCTTTAAAATTCCTTTGATATCAATAAATAACTTGGTTTTTTATGAAAGCACAAAAAACCACCTAAGAGGGGGGAGGTGAATTAGGTTTTGAGAAAAAAGTGATATTTTTCCATAAAATCAAAATCAATTCAATCCACCAAAATAATTTTAAGCAAATCTCAATCAATTATGAATGCAAGGATATAAATGAAGTAAAGAAGGTGTGCACCACAATATAACATAAGACCAATCACTCCTACCTCATAGCCATTGTCTCACTTTGAGGACTTTGACTTTCTACTAGAGTACCATTTCATTAGTGAACTGCACTTCCTCATGCACCAAATAGTAAATAAACTCCAATATGGAGCTTTAGTCTCAATCACTCCAAACAACCTTGGAGTAGATTACAAGTGGAAGTTGAAAAAAATTTATACAAATTAAGCTCACATAAAGATCTATCAAGATTTGAGTGAAGAGGGCAATAAAAATTTATTTGAAATTAGAAATTTTAAAGTAATTTGAAGGCTAGAGAGATAAGAAGGATTTAATCTCTTTTTCATAAAGATTAGGAGTTTGCAAAAACTATTTAAAGAAGCCCCTTCAACTCTATTTATACCTTTGGGTTTAAATCTAGAAGTTGGGAGTAAGATCTTATTGCTAGGTTCGTTCCACCAGTCAAAAATCTAGTCATTATTTGCACAAAAAATCTAAATCGGATGACTATTTCAGATAACTAGTTGATTTAGTCCTACTTTATTAGAACTGGCCCATAGTCTAGTTGGTCATCCGATTCTCAACTGATTATTTGGTTCTATCAAAATTGAAATCCTAGCCTGGCATTTGGTTCCCAACTGAATGTTAGGTTCTGATTCATAAATCAGAACCTGAACCTCCAATTTGATATCTAGTTCTGCATAGGTTGGAATTTTGAATTTTCAATTTGATCAATCAGTTGTTCAGTTCAGAAGCAAACATCCAGTTCAATCAGGAAAATTTTGTTAAGAGCTTTCCTTAAACTCTAGGCAATAAAGAACTCTAAATAATTAATCTAGAAGCAAATCTTTGACTCAACTAAAAATAAAAAAAAAGCTAAACCTAATTGATGCTGAGATCTTGAGTTACTTTGGCTTTATCCTTGTTATCTTCAAATCGTCAAGTTATTATAGCCACCTTTAAGCTACTTCATGTTATCCTATGATCTCTTCAAGTCACACTCATTGATCCACTATAGTGCTTTCTTTTCTTTGAAGCTTTCGAGCATACCCTTAGAGAGTTTTGAAGTCCTTTGGCTAAACGTAACTTAAGTGATTATTAAATATAATTTGTTCATCATCAAAACTAAGAAGGATAATAAGATTCCCCTTTTTGATAATTAAAAACGACCAAAGCAACTTAAAATTTAAGCATAAGGGAATGTGTAAATCCACATGTGAGAGCATAATATGTATGAGTAATGTATGTATATGTTAATATGTATATATGTCACTAAATGTAAACATGGATAAGTCTCCCCCTTTTAACATCAACAAAAAGGGCTATGGAAGGTTAGAAAAGAAGCAAATAGAGTCTTTCCTACAAAATTAAAGAGCCTAACCTATATACAACCATCCACATATAAATATATATCCAGTATAGCATAACATAGGTACACATGTATAGCAACAATCCACAACCTAAATACAAGCTTCTTGTAAGTGAATGCATTCTAAAAGTATATTATCCAAGAGTTGCCAAAACAATTTCATCCAAGAAGGAAACCAAAGTTCACAAGGTTTATCTACAATTTTCATAAAGTAAACCAAATAACATTGAGAAATCCAAAATATCAATAGTGTTCGAAATTTCACAATCAATAAAAACTAAGGACCATCCAAACATCCACATAAAGATCCTAATCCACAAACTAAATCATAATTCGAAAGATAAAAGCAATAAAATCTGAAACTCCACTGAAAGCACAAGTATAATAGGGGAACTAGGGACTTGGTTCGGGAGTCGTGTGGCCTAGTAGAGTATAGATTATGTTAGTCATCCCATTCAAGGAAGAGGGAAACTCATCCATAGAAGCCTAGAGATGGGTTATCTGCTCGACCATGCTTTACGCTAAGTCCTCTAGATGAGCTAGTCTCTCCAAGAAATCTGACCCAGAGCTTGAAGATGTGGCATGTGAAGGGCCGGGCTAGGCATGTCCTACTCTCTGGCCTCACTTAACCGCATAAATCTCCTCCTCCTCCCCCTGCTCAGCATCACGTTCCCTATGAATCCAAGAACCATCGTGTAGGAAAAATCCCATCCAAAAGAGGGTAAAGCGAGAAAAGGTATCAACGAGTGTGTAGATATGGGATAGAGAGGGGTCATGTTGAGAGGTAGGAGCACCAAAATTCCAAAGAATCAAGGTAATGATGCTGAGAATACCAAGGGTAGCATAAGAATATCTAATATCATGGTCCATATGGTGGATAATGATATAAGGTAAGCAAACCATACGCCCAATCAAAATACAATAAATGAGATATAATTTAGTGAAAGATACATCATCCTAATCCATACCCTTCAAAAAGAGAGTGTATGCTAAGATTTGATGGATCATGTAGGCTTGAGGTGGAAGGAGGTTAGGCCGAAGCTTTCACATGGCATTACCCCAATTTCTCTTAAAGACAATTTCAATAATCAATTGATATGAGAGAATTTAATCAAACTATTTATGGGTAAGAATCTGTCTCTTTCCTATTGTAGGTATACCAAGGATAAAGCCTAGGACAACAGGGGTAAGAATCATGCCCTTATTTCCATAGGAGGTATTAAAGGTATTAGAATGTTCATCAAATATGGCATTTGCATAAAAAACTTAAACATCATAATCATAGTATATATCACATCTAGTTATAAAAGATGTCCAACCTTGAGCATCAAATATAGGTTTGAGATTTAAAGAGTGAAGATCATTGAAATCAATAGTACATGGAATAACAATGTGAGAACTTGCAAACTTAGTTTGAAAGCAAGTAAATAATCCAAGTGAAGCAAATTTAAGAGGGAAGGGTCATTACCAAGGGAAGAGGAGGATCCTTCACCTTTTCTCTTCTTGGAGACAAGACTCTTGAATCTATGAGATATTGGAGGAGAATAAATCAAAATTGAGGTGTAGGAGGAAGAAGAACCAAAGGGGGATGGGCAAAACCAAGCTAGATGCCTTGGATTGCCTCAGTTTGCTACTAGATCACCTAGAGGGGTCTCTGGGAGCTGATGCATGTGAGGAAGAATGGGGGAAATTGAACAGGATTAGGGTTTTAAATGAGAAATTGGGCTTGATTTCCATGAATCAGATGACTAGTTCATAATTGATCGATTGACTATGAATTGTGGCATGCAAAAACTCTGTTAACCTATCAACCACATTTCAACTGGTTGACCAACAATGAGTTTTAGCCAACTAGACATTACAGAACCAATGACTACTTCAGTTTCAATGAATATCAATATGTTTTAAATGAGAATATAGTACTAGATTTTTGGACAAACTAATAATAATAATATTATCACAATAAATTGGTACATTTGAAAAGTCAAAATCTTGAAGTGTTTATCTCATCCAAAGGATTTGAAAATAACAATACCATGTAACTATATATTCGACCTTAGCGATAGAAAAAACCACTAAATTTTATTTCTTAGAACTCTATAAGACTAGAGATTTTTTAAGAAACTGGCATCTATTATAGTACTCTTTCTATCCATGACATTTGGTATAGTCTAGATCATAAAATCTAGTTAGGGAGCAAAAGTTTCTTCAAGATCAATATTCTCAACTTGGTTGAAACTCTTGGCCACTAGTCTAGCCTTGTTTCTAGCCACAATACCCTTTTCATCTAGCTTGTGCCTATAGACCTATTTGATACCAATAATTGGATAGTTATTTGGTCTTGGAACAAGCTCCCAAACTTAATTATGCTCAAATTAATTTAATTCTTCTTGCATAGTAAGAATCCAACTTTCATCTTTTTGAGCTTCATTAAGATTTCAACTTGAGAAAGAAAAGCAATAGTATGAAGATTGTATTTAATAGAATGTCTAGTTTTTACTCGTTGATCAACATTACCATTGATTTGATCCTTCGGGTGACTTTCTTGAAGTCTCCATGTCTTAGGAAGCTCATTATCTCCACTTTGCTCTTCTTGTTGGCCCTCTCTATTTTCATTTTCCTTATCTTTTGAGTCTTGGCTTGACTCGCCCTAGTCTTTTTCTTTGAGTTGCATCTCATTTAATTTCTTAGAGATATCTACATCATTAATAAACCTTTTCTCTAAAAGAGAGTTAGTTTCATTAAATACGATATACAGATTCTTTAGTAATTATAGAGGACTTATTGAAGACTCTATATACCTTGGAGGTAGTTGAGTAACCATAAAAAATATCTTCAAAAGTTTTTTAGTCAAATTTGGACAAGTGATCTTTTGTATTTAGAATAAAATATTTACAATAAAAAAAAATAATGTTTGGCTTCTTGTCATTCCATAACTCAAATGGAGTCTTGTCAAGAATTGGTAAAATAGAGACTCAATTTAAGATATAACATACTATATTAATGGCCTTCGTCCAAAAATATTTGCGTAAAGACTACTCGTTAAGTATGAATCTAGCCATTTCTTAAAAGAGACCTATTCTTTCTCTCAACAACACCATTCTATTGTCATATGCAAGGGGGCAAAAAATTATGCTCAATGTCACTATCAATGCAATATTTTTTAAATAAATAATTTTTAAATTCTCCACCATGGTCACTATGAATTTTTAAAATCATGTAATTCTTTTTTACTTTTAAATTTATTTGCAAAGATTAACAAATACATTGAAAGAATTATTTTATGCTTAAGGAATAAAACCTATGTAAATTTAGAGTAATCATCAACTATTATAAAAGCATAATTCTTACCTCTTAGATTTATAGTCCTAATTAGTCCAAATAAGTCTAGATGAAGGAGTTGTAGCATCTTTATTAATATAACAAATGTGTTTGGATTTGTGGGAGGTCTTTACTTATTTTTTCATTTGGCATGCATCACACAATCAATCTATGATGAATTTGCCCTTGGGTAGACCTCTCACTAGCTCCTTCTGATTGACTTTAACTATGATATTCATGCTTACATGTCTGAACCTTCTATACTAAAGCTATTCATTACTATCTTGAGATACGAAATACTTCTTATTTTTCAAGTTATCTTGATCTATAGTGTATATATTTTCATCTCGATAATAAACAAAAGCTACAATATCATCATTATCATGTCTAATTATACAAATTTTTGATTTAAATAGAATATGAAAATCTTTATCACATAGTTGATTAATAGAAAGTAAGTCATACTTAAGATCTTCTACTAGAAGAATATTTTTAATTAAAGAGGATCTAATAAAAATATTTTTAATACTTATAATTGTACCTTTACCATTATCCCTAGAAGTAATGTGTCCTCCATTTTTTTCTTTTAGCTCTACAAATATGGATGATTTTTTTTCATGTGCCTTAAATATGGATGAATTTTTTTTCATGTGCCTTAAATAACCACTATCTAGAAACTATCTATCTCTTTGATCCTTAGAGTGAAATCATAGCTAAAAATAATTAAAAATATTGGTATAGAACACACTCTAAGTATCAGTCCATAAGGTTAGAGAGTAAAATAATTACAATAACAAATTAAAAATACAATGAATGATAACTAATAAGTAAAGTAAAATCTACTTTTGGATTAGCTAGAAAATGGCCATAAAAATGTAGTGGATTTAAATCTTGTAAGTCACTTTTAGCTAAGTTATGCTACTCAAGTGGAGGATATTTTGGGAACCCAAACTAGTTTGGATTTCTTAACTTTACGAATCATTCTCTTAGGTACTAAAATTTACTTAAGAGAAGAATGTCTATTAATTGGGCAACTCATGAAGACATGCCCATTTTGACAATAATAGTTACATTTTAATTTTAAAATATAGTATTTAAAGCCTTCATAAAAGTGGACTTGGTACCTTTAAATTTTTAAGAGGGCATAAAACCAATTCCAGATCTAGTTAAAATATTCCTTTGATTTTTTAAAATCATATTCAAAGTAGTATTTTCATGGAAAAAATTCTCTAAAATATTTTTTAAATCGACATTTTTCTTTGAAGCTTTTCAAGACTCTTTTTACAATCAGAAGATACTTTGGAGGATTTTAAAATAAAATTTCCTTTTTGAAGAAGCTTAACCTCCTTTTTACAATCACAAGAATTTACAGAAGATTTCAATGATTCAAAATCACTCTTAAGCACAATCAACTTATTTTTCAAAAAAGCATACTTGTGAAGTAATCTTTCACGTCTAGTATATAAATTTTCAAATGCATCTTGTAATTCATTAAATGTTAAATCATATACCTCATCCTCAATGGTTATGAGACACAAGTTTATAATTTCTTTGTTAGATGAGGCATCTTCACTCTTCCTCCAAGTGGTCTCATGTTGTTGGGATTCGCAGCGGCTGGTTCACGAATCACATTATTCTCAAACAATACAAAAAATGAGAAGTAATACAAGATAAAAGAAAATAACAAGATAAGACAGCGAGAGATCCACTATCAAAAGAAAAAAGGGCTTTTATAAGAGTTTACAAGAAGGACTTCACTCTTTATTACTCAACTAAACTCTTTCTCCAAGCCTCAGTAACGCCTCCACATTCAGAGAGAATCTCCACGAGGAACCACCACGAGAGACCACTGAGAAGCACTAGAAAGACCCACACACGAGAGCCAACACTCTCTCTCTTTCTCTTCTCTCTATTCTCTCTATTTCTCTCTAGTTCAACCTCAATGCTACGTCACACATAAGCCCTATGTATTATAGTATATTTATATACCCTTATTGAGTCTGAGTTTTACTCTAATTACAACTTCTAATATTACAAATCAATCATAAATCTAAATCCAACTTTGGATTCCTACTTTAACTCAAACTCTAATTCGAGCTCAAGACACCTAAAAGTCAACATCATGTAGCCATCATTGCCTTCTCCTTCTTTCTTTGTAGTTTCTTCGATTGAGGGTTGAGAGGGCAATTGGCTTTCATGTGTTCAGGCTTCCCATATTTGAAACACGTGGGCACATCCTCATTCTCTTCATTGTTATAGCTCCTATCATTCCTTATAGGTCTTCTTGGCATGTTCCTCTTGCTTACGAATTTATTGAATTTTCAAGTGATAAGAGACATTTCTTCTAAACTATCTTCCTCATCATCACTAGACTCGGTCTTGAGAGATAAGCCTTTCTTCTTCTTGTCTTCATCATACTCTTGGCTTCTATCTTTTATGGTCATCTCGTGAATGATGAGTGACCCCAAGAGTTCCTCAAAGGATAATTTGTTGAGATCCTTTGCCTTTTGAATCACGGTCACCTTGGGATCCCATGACTTTGAAAGACACCTTAAAATATTTCTCACCATTTCATCATTAGTATAAACTTTTTCAAGAGATTTTAAAAATATTGATAATATCCATAAAATGAGTAAATATTTTCATTATTGTCTCATTAGATTTTATTCTAAAGAGTTCATATTGGTTAACCAATATGCTCACTTTAGATTCTTTGTCTTGCTTTATACCCTCATGGGTAATCTCAAGGCAATACCAAATCTCATGAACTATTTTATAAACACTAATCTAGTTAAACTCATTCGGATTAAGAGCACAATAAAGGATATTCATTGCTTTTACATTCAAGGAGTTAATTTTTTTATCTACATCGTTCCATTCTCCTCTAGGCTTGAAAAATCTCATACCATCAATTTCTCTAGTGAATGGAGCATACCTTTCTTCCATAATGTGCCAAAGACTATAGTCTATTACCTTAATGAAAATTCTAATCCTAGACCTCCAATAATCAAAATGGGTATTGTTAAAGAGAGGAGGTCTAGTTATGGATTGTCATTCTTGGAGAGATGGAGAAATATTGAAATTGGCATTAAAATGGATCAAAAAACTCTAGATAGTTAAACTAAAAATAGAGCACCAAGCGTTGATACCAATTGAAAGTACAAAAAACCACCTAAAGGGGGTGTGAATTAGGTTTTTGAGAAATAATGGCACTTTTTGATAAAATCAAAATCAATTCAATCTACCAAAATGATTTAAAGAAAATCATAATTAATCATCAATGCAAGTATGTAAATAAAGTAAAGAAGGTGTGCACCAAAATATAACGCAGTTCAGAGACCAACCACTCCTACTCTATGGTTCTTACCTTGCTCTTGAGGACTTTAACTCTTTACTAGAGTACTGCTTCATTGGTGAAGCTAACCTCTTACACTTCTTCTTGTACTAACTAACAAGATAAATTCCAATCAGGAGCTTGAGTCTCTTAACCACTTGAAACAACCTTGAAGTGAATTACAAGTGAAAATTGGAAGAGAATTATACAAATTAAGCTTACACAAAGATCTCTCAAGGTTGAGTAAAAGGGTAATGAGAATTTACTTGATATTAAAAAGTTTAAAGCATTTTGAAGGCTAGAGAGATAAAAGGGCTTTAATCTCTTTTTTACAAATATTTGAAGTTTGCAAAAACTATTTAGAGAACCCTCTTCAACTTTGTTTATACCTTTGGGGTCAAATCTAGCCACTGGGGGTGAGATCTTGTGGCTAGGTTTGCTCTAATAATAAAAAACTAGTCATTGTTCATGCAGAAAATTCAAACCAAATGACCATTTTAGATAATCAGTCAACTGATTCTGGTTTACTAGAACTGATCTAAAGTCAGTTTGTCATTTGGCTCTGTCAGAACTAGAATCCCAACAGGGCATGGTTTCCAATCAAGCATCCTGTTCTGGTTCATAAACTAGAACCTGAACCTTAAGTTGGACGTTTGGTTCTCTATTGGTCATTTAGTATTGCATAGGTCTAAAATTTGAATATTTAGTCTGACCCAACTAGTCATTTGGTTCAGAAGTGGATATCTGGTTTAGTAAAAAAAAACTCTATTAAGAGCTTCCTATAGAATCTTATGCAACAAAGAACCCTAAATAATTAATCTTAAGGCAAATTTTTAACTTGACTAAAAATAATAGAAAAAATAAACCTAGTCAATGCTGAGATCTTGAGTTACTTTGGCTTTGTCCATGTTATTCGTGAATCATCAAGTTATTGTAGACACCTTTAAGCCACTTCAAGCCATCCTATGGTCTCTTCAAGTCACGCTCGCTGATCCACCATTATGCTTCCTTTTCTTTAAAGCTTTTGAATGTACTCTTGAGAGCTTTGAAGCCCTTTGGCTAAACACAACTCAAGTGATCATTAAATATGATTTATTCATTATCAAAATTAGGAAGGATAATATTTTATACCAAGATCTTGAAACTTGCTTTAAACCATATAAAGCTTTTCTTAATCTAAAAATATGATTTGAGAAATTTGAGAATTCAAATCCAGGAGGTTATTTAACATAGACTTCATTTCATAAATATCATTCAAAAAAGTACTTTTAATATCCATTTCAAAGAGTTTAAATCTTTTAAAGTATGCAAATACAAGCATAATTTGAATAGATTCCAAACGAGCTGTAGATGCAAAAGTTTCATCAAAATTAAGTTTCTCTATTTCATTGAAATCTTGGGTCACTAATCTAGCCTTATTTTGAACCACAACACCTTTTTCATGTAGCTTGGTCCTATAGACTCATTTGGTACTAATTATTGGATATTTATTTGGTCTTGGATAGGCTCCCAAACTTTATTTTGCTCAAATTGATTTAGTTCTTTTTGCATAGCAAGAATTCAACTAGTATTCTTTTGAGCTTCATCAAGGTTCTTAGGTTCAACTTGAGAAAGAAAAGAGATATAATGAAGATTATATTTAATATCATTCTACTTTTTACCTCTTGATAAATATTATCAATAATTTGATTCTCTGGGTGATTCTTCTTGAATTTTCAAGCCTTGAGAAGTTTTTTTTATCTCCATTTTGTTCTTCTTGTTGTTCCCCTTCATCTTCATTATCTTTTTCTTTCTAACCTTTATTTGACTCACCCTCTCCTTTTTCTTTGAGTTGCATCTCATTTAATTTTTTGGAGATATCTACATTATCATCAATTGACTTTTTCTCTAATAGAGGTTAGTTTCATCAAATATAATATTTATAGACTCTTCAATAACCAAAGACTTGTTGAAGAATCTATATGCCCTTGAAGTCGTATAATAGTAAAGAAAAATACCTTCAAAAGTTCTTGAATTAAACTTAGACAAATGATATTTTTTATTAAATATAAAATATTTGCATTCACAAATATAAAATTATGTAATATTTGGCTTTTTTCATTTCACAACACAAATGAGTGTTGTGTTAGCAGCCTCTACTTAAAAATATTTGGGTAAGGAGTACTCATTAAACATGACCCTTGTCATCTTTTGAAGTGACTTATTTTTTCTCTCAATAACTTCATTTTATTATGAGGTGCGTGGAACCAAGAAGTTATACTCAATACCACTTTCTATGCAATATGTTTCAAAATATTAATTTTCAAATTCACCACCATAATCACTATAAATTTTAGAAATTATATAACATTTTTCATTTTACTTTTTTATAAAATCCAATAAATGCATCAAAAGAATCATTTTTATAAGAAAGAAATAAGACCCATTAATATCTAAAATAATCATCTATAATAATAAAAGCATAATTTTTACCTCCTACACTTGTAATTCCAATAGGTCTAAACAAGTCTACATAAATAAGATGAAGTGGCCTAGTGGAAGTTACCATAGCCTTAGACTTATGGAAGGTTTTTACTTGCTTTCCCATTTGGCATGCATCACATATAGAATGCTTAATGAACTTGCTCTTGGATAGACCTCTCACTAGCTTCTTCTGGTTGACTTTGGCTAGAATATCCATGCTAATGTGCCCAAGTCTTTTATACTAAACTCACTCATTATCATCTCGAACTACAAAGTACTTTTCATTATTCAGGTCATGTTAGTCAATAGTATAAATAGTACCATTAGATGACCAATAAAGGCTACTACATTAACAACATCATATTTAACTATACAAAGTTTAGACTTAAATGAGATATGGAATCCTCTATCACATAGTTAACTAATAAAGAGAAAATTATGCTTAAGTCCTACTAAAAAAATAATTTTAATTAAAGGTGAACTAATGGAAATATTATTAATATCTATAATTTTACCTCTACCATTATTTCTAAACATGATGTGTCCTCCATCCCTTTTTTTAACTCTATAAACATGGATGAATTTGTCATCATATGTCTTAAGTAACCACTATCTAGGAACCATTTGTCTCTTTGATCCTTGGAGTGGAAGCATAGCTAAAATAATCAAGAATATTAGAATGAAACCCACTTTAAGTATGGGTCTATAAGGTTAGAAAGTAAAATAATAATATAAAAAAACATGAATCAAGAATACAATGTAAGATAAACTAATATAGAGAGAAAATCTTACCTTTTGGATTAGCTAGAAAATGACCACAAGAATGTAGCAAATTAAAGCTCATAGGCTACTTCTACCTAACTTAACTTTTTAAAGTGGAAGATGCTTTAGGAACCCAAACTAGTTTGGATTCCTTGGCTTTTGGGATCATTCCCTTAGGTATCCAAATTTGTTTAAGAGAAAGATTTCTCTTTATTGAGCAACTAGTGGAGATATGTCCACTTTGACTGTAATAACCATATTTTAGCTTTGAAAGTTTTGAACCTAGAAGCTTTTACAAAGGTAGACTTGGTTTTTTTGATCTAGAAAAGAAAATAAAATCAAGTTTGGATTCACTTAAAATATTTTTTTTGCTCTTCAAAATCATGTTTAAAGTAGTATTACTAATAAAGATATTTTCAAGTGTCCTTTTCAAGTCCAAATTCTCCTTTTGAAACTTATCAATAGTAGTCTTGCAATCACAATAGATTCTAGATGATTCAAAAACATGATTTTCCATTTCAAGGCACTCCAGGGCTGTCTTACAATCATGAGAACTAGTGGATGATTTTAAAATATCAAACTTATTTTTGAGTAAGAGTAATTTATTTTTTAAAGAAGAATACTTATAAAGTAATTTCTCATATTTTGCATATCAATATTCAAATACTTCTTCTAATTCTTTGAAAGTTAAAGCACATACTTCATCCTCATAGATCATAAGGAATAGATTTGCCACTTCTTCATCAAATGAGGCCTCTCCACTATTGGCCTTCGACTCATCCTATGTGACTACCATAGCTTTCTTCTTCCACTAGAACTTCTTTAATTGAGGGTTGAGAGGACAATTCACCTTCGTATGCCTATATCTTTTGCACTTGAAGCAAGTGGGTATATCTTCATCTTCATCTATGGTGATGACCTTCTCATTCCTTATTGGTCTCCTCGGTATGTGCTTCTTCTTCAAGAACTTCTTAAATTTTCTTATCAGGAGAGAAATTTCTTGATTGCTATCATTTTCAGTCTCATCGTTCAACTCCTTGGCCTTGAGTGCTATAGTTCTCTTCCTTTTGTCTTCTTCTTGCTCTTGACTCTGACTTTCAATGTCATCTCATGCGTAATGAGTGACCCCAAGAGCTTTTCTAATGATAGCTTGTTAAGATTGTTTATTTCTTATATTGCAGTCACCTTCGAATCCCAAGACCTACAAAGACATCTCAAAATTTTTCTTACCATCTCATCGTTAATAGACATTTTACCAAGTGATTTCAAAATATTTATAATATTAGTAAAATATGTAAATATCTCGATAATTGACTCATTTGGCTTCATCCAAAGTGCGCATATTGGCTTGCCAATACAGTCACTTTAGACTCCTTTACTTGTCTTGTTCCCTCATAGGTGACTTCAAGATAATGCCAAATATCGTGAGCCATTTCATAAATACTAATATGGTTAAACTCATTTGGATCGAAAGTGCAATACCAAATATTCATAGCCGTTATATTTCAAAAATTATTTTTTTATCCAAATCACTTCATTTCTCTCTAGGTTAGGAAACTTTTACACCATCAATTATTTTGGTAGGTGGAATATACCCTTATTTTCACTATATGCTAAAGATCATAATCAATGGCTTTTATAGAAATTCTAATATGACACCTCTCATAGTTAAAATGTGTACCATTGAAAAGAGGTCTTGTAGTGGATTGCCCATCTTGGAGAGATGAAAAAATATCAAAATTTGTCATATAAAAGGATTTAAAACTCTATGCAGTTATAAGTTTAACACTCGACAGAGAAGTATAGATTATAAGCTCTTTACTTGAGCTATTAAAACTAGGTTGCAAGCTCAACCCTTAACTAAGGAGTATGGATAACAAGCCTAGAAGAGAGGTGCCACCATTGAGACAACTTTGAAATACAAAGAAGCCTCACTCATAGTAGAAGCTCAGAAAGAAAACCTAGAGAAGGTTTTTCGAGACGCTTCGATGGCTACCTGCTACTGCTACTACCACTACTACCTCTATTACTACCACTACAACTACTAGTACTACAACAACAACAACTACTATTACTACTGCTACTTCTACTACTAGTATAACTACTACTACTACTACTACTTCTACGACTACTAATATTCCTGCTCCTACTCCTACTACTACTACTACTCCTCCTCCTACTACAACAACTACTACTCCTTTTACAACTACTACTACTCCCACTCGAACTACTACTATTACTACTACTACTGCTACTACCATTAGTATTACTACTATTATTGCTACTATTTCTACTACTACTACTAGTGCTAGTACTACTACCACAACTATAACTCCTACTGCTACTACTACTACTCCTACTACTACAAAAAAAACAACAACAACTACTACTTCTACTACTGTTGCTGTTGCTCCTATTCTGGCTGCTACTACTACAACTATTGCTACTAATACTGATCATCCTTCTACTACTACTCGTACTACTACTACTAGTCCAAACACTCCTACTACTACTAGTACTGCTACTGCTACCGCTATTACCACTACTGCCGTTACTATTACTGCTATTACTAGTATTGCTATTGCTACTGCTATTACCACTACTGCTGCTACTATTACTATGGCTAATACTATTACTACTGCTACTACTACAACTGCTGTTACTACTGCTATAACTACTACTACATCTACTATTGCTACTACTATTACTACTGCTACTAGTGCTACTTCTACTCCTTCTACTACAACAACTACTATTAGTACTACCGAAACTACTGCTATTGCTACTACAACTGCTACTCCCACTACTTCTGCTTCTAATACTACTACTCCTTCAGCTACTTCTACTACTACTACCTCAACCACAACTACTTCTTATACCAATGCTATTACTACATCAATGACTACTACTACTACTTCTACTTCTACAATTGCTTCTGTTACTATTACTGCTGCTATTACTGCTACTATTATTATTGCTACTACTACAACTATTGCGATAACTACTACTACTGCTGCTATTATTGTTACTGCTATTACTACTACTACTACTGCTACTACTGCAACTACTATTACCATCACTACTACTACTACTTTTACTACTGGTACTACTACTACAACTAGTTGTACTATTGTTACTGCTACTATTGCTGCTAGTGCTACTATTACGACTACTACTACTACTACTATTATTATTATTTCTCCTAAAAGTGCTATTACTGCTACTACTACTATTGCTACTACTACTACTGCAACTAAAACTGCTACTTCTACTACTTTCGCTTCTAATACTACTACTCCTTCAGTTACTTCTACTACTACTACCTTTGCCACAGCTACTTCTTATACCACTGCTATTACTACAACAATGTCTACTACTGCTACTACTTCCACTTCTACAATTACTTCTGCTACTATTTCTACTTCTTATACTACATCTACTATTACTACTACTACTATAACTGCTGCGATAACAACTAGTAGTACTGCTACTATTGCTACTGCTATTACTACTGCTACTACTGCTACAACTACTACTACTGCAACTACTACCACTACTACAACTACTAATACTACTACTACTACTACTACTACTACTACTACTACTATTACCTCTAATACTACAGCTACTATTACTACTGCTGCTACTACTGCTACTGCTACTACTGCTACTAGTGCTACTATTACTAGTACTACTACTACTACTACTACTACTACTACTTCTACTACTACAGCGACTATTGCTACTAATGCTACTACTGGTACTGCTGCTTCTACTACTGCTACTACTACTACTGCTACTTGTGCTACTATTACTACTACTACTACTGCTACTACTATTACTACTACTACTGCTACTACTATTACTACTACTGCTACATTTTTGACAACTACTACTATAAATACTACTATTACTATAATTACTACTGCTACTACTCCTCCTACTAGTACTTCTATGAATCCAACTACTACTGCTATAATTACTTCTACAACTGTTAAGGAAACTAGTGCTACTACTACTTCAACTCAAGCTAATGGTACTACTACTACTGTAATGTCGACTACTTCTACTACCACTACCACTACTACTGTTACTACTACAATTGCTATTAATAATGCTACTACTACTGCTACTACCACAACTATTACAACAACTACTAGTAATGCTTATACTACTACTACTTCAACTACTACTACTGCTACAACGGCTATTGTAGCTACAAGTACTAATATTGCTGCTATTGCTACCACTACCACTACCACTACTGCTACTACTATTGCTACCGCTACAACAACTACTACTACAATGGCTATTGCCACTACTGCTATTACTTCTTCTGCTACTAGTGCTACTATTACTACTCCTACTACTACAACTCCTAGTATTACTACTATTACTACTAGTACTACTACTACTACTATAGCTACCACAGCTACTACCACAAATACTACGACTACTACAACGACTACTACTACTACTCCACTTGTACTATTATGACTCCTACTACTACTGCTGCAACTACTTCTACAACAACTACTACTACTACTACTTCTACTACTACTACTGCTACTTCAGCTATTGCAAATCATGCTAATGCTATTGCAACTGATGCTACATCTACTACTGCTATAGCCACTACTACTACCACTACTACTACTACAACTGCTATTAATAATACTACCACTACTGCTACACCACAACTATTACAACAACTTCTACTACTAATGCTACAACAACTGTTAATTCAGCGACCACTTCTGCTATAATGGCTACTGCTACTACTAATGCCAATACTTCTATAACTACCACTACTGCTACTTTTGCTACTTATGCAACTGCTGCTGCTACTGTGACTACAACCGCTACTGCTGTTTCTTCTACTACTGCTAGTACTACTACCACTGCTACTATTACTACTTTTACTACTACTACAATTACTACTACTGCTACTACTGCTGCATATGCTACTACTTCTACTATTTCTACTACCACTACTACCACTTCGCCTACTACTGTTATTTTTGCTACAATAGCTACTGTTACGATAATGACTATGGCTATAACTACTACTACTACAACTACTATTATTGTGACTACTGCTACTATTACCACTACTGCTTCTTCTGCTACTACTGCTACTTCTACTTTTACAACTACTACATCTACTTCTACTTAAACCACTGCTTCTACTTTCACTACTATGACTACTACTTCTGCCACTACTACCGCTACTAGTACGATAGCTTCTACTACAACTATCCCTACAACTACTAATATTATTACTAACACTATTACTACTCCTACTGCAGTTTCTTCTACTTCTCCTACTGCAACTGCTACAACAATTACTACTACTCCTATTGCTGCAACTACTAATACTACTGCTACTACCGCAACTAATGCTACTGCTGCTACTGCAACTATAACTATTGTTACTGCTACTAATGCTACTATTATACTGCTGCTACTACTACAACTACAACTACTCCTACTATTACTACTACTACTACTACTACTACTGCCACTACTACTACTACTACTACTACTACTACTTCTACTTCTACTACAACTACCACTACTGTTACTACACTACTATTGCAACTGCTACTACTGTAACTATTGTTGGTACTACTATAACTACTACTTCCACAACAACTACTACTACTACCACTACTGCTACTACTATTACTATCATTACTACTACTACAACTACTACAGCTCCTACTCCTAGTAGAGCTACTACTCCTATTACTATTATAACTACTACACTACTACTTCGCTTAATACTATTAGTACCGCGACTACAACTACTGCTACAACTATTTCTACCGCTACTACTACAACAACTACTACTTTTATTGCTACTACTGCTACTACTGCCATTATTGCTACTAATACTACTAATATTGCCACTACTACTGCTACTACTAGTAGTACTCCTACTACTACTGCTACTACTGCTTCTACTACTACTGGTACTTCTTTTATTTCTCAAATTGCTACTAGTACTACTACAACTACTATTACTACCGCTGCAACTACTACAGCTACTACTACTACCACTACTACTACCACCACTACTATTATTGCTGCTGCTGCTGCTTTTACTATGACTGATACTGCTAAAACTCTTCTCCTCCTCCACCTCCTACTACTTTTGCTCCTACTTCTACTACTACAACTACTACTGCTACTGCTATTACTGCTACTACTCTAATACTCCTACTACTACTGCTATTGTTACTACCACTACTACTGCTACTACTACTACTACTATTACTACTACCACTACTACTATTGTTGTTGCTGCAGCTACTGCTGCTACTACCACTGCTACTACAATTGCTACTACCTACTACTACTACTACTACTATTACTACTATTATCACAACTACTACTACCACTACTACTACTGCTACTACCACTACTATTATTATAACTACTACTATTATTATTACTACTACTACTATTGTCGCTACTGCAACTGCTAATACTACTGCTGCTGCTGCTACTACTACTACTACTACTACTACTACTACTACTAATACTACTTTTACTAGTTCTACTACTACTGCTACTAATGCTACTATTGCCACAACAATTACTACTACAATTACTAACACCACTCCTACTATTACTTCTACTACCACTACTGTTATTACTACTACTTCTCCCGCGGCTACTACTCTACTACTACTACTTCTCCAAGTACTACAACTACTACTACTTCCACTATGCTATAGCTGCTGCTACTACTACTACTACTACATCTGTTGCTGCTGCTACTACTACTGACACTACTACTACTATAATAATTACTACTTTTGTTGCTACTGTTGTTGCTGCTACTACTACTTCTACCACTACTACTACAATAGCTGCTGCAACTACTGTTAATACTACTACTAGTAGTACAGCTCTACTACTACAACTACTACTACGACTACTATAATAATAACAACTACTACTACAACCAATAATGGTACTATTGCTCCAACCACTACTACTATGGCTACTCTTGCTACTACTGCTATTACTCCTTCTACTATTGTTGTTGCTGCTGCTAGTACTTCTACTACCACTACTACTACCGCTGCTACTGCTGCTACTACTTCTACTTCTGCTCCTACTACTTCTACTACAGCTTCAAAAAGAACAACTACTACTATAGCCGTTGTTACTACTGCGACTACTACTTGTACTACTAGCACAGCTGCCACTACAACTGCTACTAATACTACTGGTACTTCAACAACAACAACTACTGCTGCTATTACTACTACAAATGGTACTACTTCTCCAATTATTGCTATTAATATTACTGTTACTATTGTTGCTAGTACCGCTACTACTGCTACTACTAGTATAACTTCTACTACTACATCTACTACTACTACTATTGTTGCTGCTACTACCATTGCCATTACTACTACTACTACATCTCCTACCGAAACTGTTGCAACAATAACTATAGCTACCACTGCTACTACTACTGCTGCTACTACTTCTACTGCTACTTCTTCTGTTGTTGTTACTACTACGACGGCTACTACTTCTGCTATTACTTCAAATACTACTACTGCTACCACAAATGCTACAATTGCTTCTATTACTGCTACTACTCCTACTAATTCTACTACTACTAGTACTAGTACTACTACTACCACTACTCCTACTAATCCTACAACTACTAGTACTACTACTACTACTTCTACTGCTACTACTCCTACTACTCCTACTAATCCTACAACTACTAGTACTACTAGTACTACTACTATTACTTCTACTACTACTACCACAGTTGCTACGACTTCTACTATAGCTACTTCTATTGCAGCAACTAGTATAAGTACTACTACTACCACTACTACCATTATAGTTGTTGCTAGTCCAACAACAACTACTACTACCACCACCACTACTACTACTACTATTACTATGACTATGACTACTACTACTACTACTTGTACTTCTCCTGCTACGTCTACTACAAGTACGACTATTACTACAACTACTTCTACTACTACTACTACAACTTCTACTACTATTACTACTACTAATTCTACTATTACTACTACTACTACTATGACTACTACTACTAATACAACTACTATTATTACTACTATTACTACCCAAACTACCGCTACTATTTCTACTACTACTGCTGCTGTTGCTACTACTACTAGTACTACTGCTACTACTGCTTCTTCTTCTACTACTACTACTACTAATAATCAACTACTAGTACTACTGCTACTATTATAACAACTGCTACTTCTACTACTACTTCTACTACTACTTCTATTACTACTACTACTACTACTCCAAATACTCCTACTACAATAACTACTACTACTAATACCACTACTACTACTACCACAACTTCTACTAATACTACTACTCCTACTCCTACTACTACAACAACAACAATAACAACAGCTACTACTACAACTGCTACTGCTACCACTACCGCTACTACTTTTACTACTACTACTATCACCAACACCACCACTACTACTACGATTACAACTACCGCTACTACTACTACTGTTACTCCAATCACTACTACTACTACTACTAACTCTACTACTACTACTACTACTACTACTACTACTACTACTTCTGCTGCTACTGCTGCTGCTGCTACTACTACTAATACTACTACTACTATTGTTGTTGTTGTTATTGTTGCTGATGCTGTTGTTATTGCTTCTGCTGCTACTACTACTACAACTACTTTTACTACTACTATTATTGTTATTGTTGTTGCTGCTACTACTACTACAACTACAACTCCTTCATCTGCTACTGCTGTTACTGCTACTACTATTACTTTTCCTACTACTACTACTATTGCAACGACTATGATTATGACTACTATTGCTACTACTACTACTACTACTACTGCAGCTACAACTATTGCTACAACTACTACTATTGAAATGACTATGACTACGACTACTACTTCTATCACTACTACAACTGTTGTTACTGCTACTACTACTATAACTATTACTACAACTCAAACTACTACTACTTCTGCTGCTACTACTACTACAATAACAATAACTACTACTACTTCTATAACAACTACTGCTACTTCGGGTACTACTACCACTACAGTTACTACTATTGCTTCTACAACTGCTACTATTGCTGCTACTGCTATATTTAATACTACCACTACTACTACTGTTATGACTACGACTATGACTACTATTGCTACTACTGCAATAACTACTAGAACTACAACTACTGCTATAAATAATTCTATTACTACTACAGCTGCTGCTGCTACTACTGCTACTACAGGTATAATTACTACTCATACAAGTGCTACTTCTGCTACTATTACTGCTACTACTAAAACTACTGTCACTACTACTGCTACTACTACTGCTCCTATTACAACTACTATTGCTACTACAACTTCTACAACTGCTGCCACTGCCACTTTGGGTACTACTCCAACTACTACTACTACTACTACTACTACTACTACTACTATTACTAATACTACTGTAATTACTACTACAACTACAACTTCCACAATCGCTCCTACAACTATTTTGGGTACTACTACTACTACTACTACTACTACTACTATTACTGTAACAACAACAACTACTACTTCTATAACTGCTACTACTGCTACTTCAGGTATAACTATTACTGCTACAACTAATACTACTACTGCTACTGCGGGTACTACTACTGCTACCACTACTACTACTACTACTACTACTACTCCTACAACTGCTAATACTGCTACTTCGGGTACTACTACTACTGCTGATGCTACTTCGACTGCTACAACTATTAATACTACTAGTACTATTTATATTATTATTACTACAGTGGATACAACAACAACAACTACTTCTACTACTGCTGCTGCTACAACTATTCCAACTACTAGAGCTACTGCTACTACTATTGTTTCTACTATTGCTAAAACTTCTGCTACTATTACTACTACTACTACTACTTCGACGACTACCATTACAATTACTACTACTGCCACCACTACTACTGCAACTACTATTATTACTACTACTGTTACAACCTCTACAACTACTACTACTAATACTATATTACAACTTGTGCTGCTACTACTGCTACTACGGCTACTACTACTACCACCACCATTACAACTGCAGGTACTACCACTATTGCTGCTACAACAACTACTACTACAAGTACTACAACTACTTCAACTATTGTTGCTGCCACGGCTGCTGTTGCTATTGCCACTAGTACTACTACAACATCTACTACTACTATTATTGCTACTACTATGGCTTTTTATACTACAACTACTACAACAACTACAACTACTACTACTTCTAGCGCTATTGCTACTTCTATTGCTGCTGCTACTACTAGTAATACAACTACTGTTGCTAGTACTGCAACTACTACTACTACTACAACTACAACTACTACTACTGCAACTACTGTTACTGCTGCTGCTATTGCGGCTTCTATTGTTGTTGTTGTTATGTTGCTACAACAACAACAACTACTACTACCATAGCTGTTGCTACTATTGCTACTGTTGCTATTACTATTACTGTTGCTGCTACTACTACTACTACAACTAGTACTACAACACATACTACTACAAGTACTACTGCTACTACCACTACTACCACTACTATTGGTGCTACTACTACTACGGCTACTACTATTACTATTGATGTTGATGTTGCTGCTACAGCTACTACGACTCCTACTACATCTCAACTACTACTACTTTACAACTACTCCTAACACTCCTCCTCCTCCTACTACTACTAATATTCCTACTACAACTATTATTACATCTACCACTGTTACTATTACCATAACTACTACTAATACTACTGCTATTACTACTACCACCACCACCACCACTACTACTACTACAACTACTACTCGTACAACTGCTGCTACTCCTACTACTTCTGCTACTACTCGTACTACTACAACTACTACACCTATTACTGCTGCCACTACTACTGCTACTAATACTGCAGCTATTATTACCACTACTTCTACTACTACTACTACTACTACTACTACTACTACTACTACACTTACTACTAGTAGTAGTAGGAGTGTTTGGACTACTAGTAGTAGTACGAGTCGTAGTATAAGGATGATTAGTATTAGTAGCAATAGTTGTAGTAGTAGTAGTATGGAGAAATTTGTTTGAGCTATCACTTGGCATCTATGCCTCTCCATTGTATCGTACAACTTAGACTATGTTGTGTGAGCTACTAGTTCCTACAACAACCTAATGCTTCCAAGAAAGTTCTCTAACCATTACAATATCAAGGCACAATTTTGAAAAGGTATTCCAAGACGGTGCATGGAGAAATTTAAAAAACATCATTTAAAGTGAGGAGAGATAGATGAAATAAAAAACTATCTTCATCGATAAAGAAAGTCCATTACAATGTACTACTGTACAATAAGCTAAAGTACAATGAGCAGAAGTACAAAAATGAAGCTTTCAAGGGGAAAATAAAAAAAGTCCTAATATAATACAAACTATGCACTATGCATTACCACCCTAGGAGAACAGGTCATCAAGGTTATCAAGGATATTTGTAGCAAGACCCCAGAGTAAGGCAATAACATCCCCCCCTTGAGATGTAGTAGTTTCACCAGATTTAGGCAAAGGAGGCTTCCACTGTGCTAGAGGGATCAACTTCACTAGTGGAGGACCTCTAGGAAAGAGGCTTAATGGTCGGTAATGTAGAAGTTGGAGGTGCATATGAGAGTAGTTGCTTGACAAAAAGGTGACTACTCAATAGAGTACAACAACTTAGCAATAGGTGGTAGCTCATTACCAACACCATCCCCTATGGTGTCACCGTCTTTGATAGGGGATGGTGTAGGAGAGGTCACCACCGAACACTGGGTGATGTTGTGGGAGCTTGAATGGTAGAGCCTTAGATGATGGAGCAGAAGCCCAAAATCAATCTCTCATAGGAATAGGTCTCAGAAGGGATTGAACCTAAGTTGCTCATGATGGTCAAGGAGGTAATACCAATAGTATGTCTAGCCCTCCTTGAGTCCCCACAACTAACTTCTCAACCAGTGTCATCTAGTACTTCTCAACCAGTGGCGACTGAGCGTAGTAGTCCTGGTGGACAGGTAGCCCTATAGGACTTTATTCACCTATTTCTCAGGAATTTGGTCCCAATTTTTGGCAACTTAGGCCCATTCCTCATTATCATGTCTCTTCCCCTTAGTTGATAAAGTCACCTCCTCTTTCCTAAACTCATCCTTGGCCAACTTCATCATGAAGCCACTAGCTCTTCATCTTTTCCTTATTAGGGAGGCTTTTAGCTTGTTAGCATAGTTGCAGAGCTGCCAGTAAAGCTCCACCATCTTGTTTTGACCATGGCTAGTTGTCAAGATGAAACCCACATCAAAAGAAAAGAGATATTAACAAAATACCATGTGGAGTTGTGATCGACTACCTAGAATAGCTAAAGGATCCTAAGCAGTAATCTAGAGTCATAAGTCATTTTGATTTATTTTTATGCACTATTAGGTTATGTATGGGTTCATGACTTCCAAAAGATAGGCCACTATTATTAATTACCCTGATAATCATCAGGACCCTTCTAAAATAAGAACCATAGATAATAAAATAAAGACAAAAAAGAGCATGATTTGATTTAATAAAACTATAGGGTTACAAGGCTTAGGAAAGGGTACCCTTACTTTACATTTGAATAATTTAAATTATTTTATTTTTTAATGAAAGAAAAGAAAATCTCCACGCTCGCCTACTATCTCGCTCCCATATGCTTGATTGAGTACGATGTGCTGGCCAATGCTACTTGGACTTGATTTTGACTAGACTAGATGCTTGATTTATTGTAAAGATACTAATAACCTTTTTTGGTTTTAGGGTGTCATTGACGGCCTTAGTTTAAACTAATTTGCCTTTAAGTGTCACCGATGACTTGCTACTTGCTATTGACTAACTCCCTTTGAACATGGCTTTTGATTGACTGACTGGCCGAGTCTTATGTTAGTTTGGTTTGATTTGAGGGAGTATTAGTGGCTTTGCCTTATGTTAACCATCCTTGATTTAATAATCGACATGTTTTATGGCTTGTTATTGATTTGGGTTTCAACTGTTGTTGACAACTTTTGGTGTCAGATAACTTTATTTGAATTTAGTGCTTGGCTGATTAATTGACAAAGTGCAAGCTTGTCTTAGTTCGGTTTGATTTGATTTAACAATACTCGATGGCTATCAACTTGTTATATCATATTTTAGCTGACTTCAAGTTAACTTGCTTTGATTTAAGTCAATATGATCTACTTGGCTTTGGTTTAAATTTTATTCAATACAAATTTAATTTTTGTTCAAGTCTGGTTTGATGTGAAGATGTTCAACTTTGGTTTAATTCAAACTTGTTTTTGGTTCAAGTCTAGTTCGATGCACATCTGAGTCAATTATATTAGGGTTTTGGGTTTGACCCATGTTAGACCCATATTGGGTTTAGGTTGACCCATAATGGGTCTTTATTGGATTTTTGTTTAATCTAACTTAGATCCTTAATGAATTCTCAATGGATTTTGATTCAACCATTAATGGACCCTCAATGGATTTTGAGTTTGATGTTTCTTGAACCCTTATTGGATTTGGATTAGATTTGGGTTCAAACAAATTTGATTTGGGTTTAGGTTCTGACCAATTTGATTTAGGTTTGGGTTCAACCCATGATAGCCTAATTATGGTTTGATTTGAGCTTGACTAAATACAATTAGGATTTTGTTTGACCTTAACTTGATCCAATTAGAGTTTGGTTCAAACATAACTTGACCCTAATTAGGGATTAATTCAAACTTGGCTTGACTCAAGTAAGGTTTTATTTGAAATGAATTGATTTGGGTTTGGGTTTGAAGAGATTAGGGTTTGGGTCTAAACCGACTTGGTTTGTGTATAATCCATCTTGACCTAATTAGGGCTTGGGTATGAATCGACTCATTTTAGGTTTGGACCTACTTTGGTTCTAGTTTAGGCTCATCTTGATTTTGGTTTAGGTACAACTAGGTTTCTTCTCAAGTTTGATCTGATTTTAGTTCCTGTTCAACTTGATTTTGGTTTTGGCTCTAACTTGGTTCAATGTAGTTGGTCCAAACCTCACTCAAGCTTGGTTCAAGCTCAATAGTTGCATTATTTTCAGTTAGGTTATCCCCGACCTGCTTGGTAACTTATTCAAGTTTAATTCACTTTATTTAATTTATTTTTAATTTGATTTGATTAATTCAAGATGACCCAATTTAGTTTAATATAGTTCATTAATCAATTCTCAGTAATTTGGGACCCGAAGGAATTTCCTTAGGTCAAATGACAGGTTGAAACATTGAAGGATTTTCTTAGACGAGTGATGGTTAGGGTCCCAAAAAATTCTCTTAGATCAAATGACAATCGATAAAAGATTTTCTTACACAATAATGATAGTTAGGGTTCCGAAGAATTTTTCTAGATTGATGATAGAAGTTGGGACCCTAAAAGATTTTCTTAAGCCGAATATGATGATCCAAACCCCGAAATATTTTCTTAGTTTGATGATGACTGTTGAGATCCTATAAAATTTTCTTAGATAGAATATAACAGTCGGAATCCCAAAGAATTCTCTTAAGTCAAGTGACGGTCGGGGTCCTGAAGAATTCCCTTAAGTTGATTAATAATCAAAACTTCAAAGAATTCTCTCAAACTAATGATAACAATTAGGAACCTAAATAATTCTCTTAGACCAAAAATGACGGTTGATACCCTAAGGATTTCGTTATTTCAATAAACATTGTCAACTCCATCTATATGTAAGTCAAAACAATCCAAATATTTTACTATTATTTTTTTACAAAATTAAATTTTTTTTTCTTTATTTTTTTTCTATTTTTTTCTTTCCTCCCTGCAACCTTTTTTTTCTCTTTCTTTTACATTTCCCCGCAACAACTAGCAACCACCATATATTTTTTATTTGGGTTTTTAGTAAAGAACTACCTATTTTATGATGAATTTATGAAAAATCACCTATTTTATCACTATTAGAAAAAGATCATTCGTCTTACATTATAGATTTACAAAAAAAATCAACCTCGATTAAAATATTCATAAAATATTTTAATTTAATTCAATTTTATCGATTAAATTAATAAAATAACTAAATTATCCTTATTTGTCTTTGGTTCAGACAATGTCTATAATTGTCGGATAAAATATTTGGCAAAATTAATAAAATTGGCCTTTTTGTCAATTTTAAACTTTGAAGGGTTTATTTATAAATTAATAAAATGTTGAATTATTTTCAATTTGTAATTTTGCATTTTGTTGAGGGGTATTTGTAAAGTCACATTTGCAAAAAGAGATAGATTTGGACCTATTTGTAAAATCAAATCTTTAATGTGCTATTTGTCAATTTGAGACACTTAGGGGTTTACTTGTAAATTTGTGGAGTCCAGGATCTTTCCATAAATTGGAAACCTTTTAGGGATTCAGCAACAAACCTTAGATTTTGCTAGGGAGGTATTTATTATTTCAAACTTTCCAGGGTCTATATGTAATAATTTCTCTATCTAAGTAGTTGTTTGTAATAATTCTCTGATTGAGGGATTTATTTGCAAAATTTTTCTACTTAGAACCTATTGTAATGATTTTATTTAGTATAGGGATCTATTGGTAAATTTTTTTTTCACACGTTTAAATGGGTATTGGGCCAAATTATGATTCAACTTTAACTTTAAGCTCGTTCAATTCAACTCAAACTAAATTTAATTTGAGCCTAATTTTTATAATAATTTAAGTCTGATTTGAACTTAAATTTAGATCAAATTTAGATGCGATTCAGATCTAATTAGAATTCATATTTGAGCTTAAATCCAAACACAATTCAAATATGGATTCTCATCATACTTTAATCAAATTTGGATTGATAAAAGCTATTTAAACAAATCAGAGTGAAGAATAGTAATCGAACTTACCTGTTGGTGGGAGTTGTTAATGTTTGTTATCATATCATTGGTGAGCATTAACTTGAATGCCTATCTTAAGGAAATAGCTACTAGCCGAGGCATGTGAAGTTTGGTTAAAAGGTCAGCTCTATAAGTAGGGAGAGATGCAGCAGTTCAAGGAGAAGATGCAAGTCCTTTGAGGACCATTCCCTGAGCTTCCCTCTAAGAAACCCGCTCTAACAAGTGCCTTTGATTCTCCTCATAACTGCTAGATTCCCTGAATGCAACCTTCTTCCTCTTCTAACATAAATATGTCATCATCAGGATGGTAGCTAGGTTTCTAGGGGGTTCTCTTTTTTCTTTTGCACTTGAAATTTTTAATTAAATTTATGAAGAGGTATTTTATGAAAAGGTGCTATATAAAAGAATGCATTTTTTAGAAGGTCATTACACCCATTAGTTAAGTTCATGAACCTTTGAAGATGTGCATGTGAATAGGTGCTATAAATAGTAGCATCTTATAATTGTAAAATATTATTCCAATTGAAGTTAATTAAAGTAGCTTTTCAGAAGAAGTTTGCTTCTTTAATTGAAGGTGGACTCCTTCAAACCTCTTATAATTTAGTGATGGACTTTATTAGATTAAAAAGCTCGCTCCTCATCTCCATGATGAATTTCTCAAAGGTATTGAACAACACACTATTTTTCGTGATGAATTTCTAGAGGGAGATATGTGCCTACCCATTGTGTTCTAACAGCAATATTTTCACTATCACCATTCCATTACTTTCGATGTCATCTTCTCTACCCATGTTGTGGCTTGGGTAGTAGCTTGGATGCTAGGATAAGAAGATTTAGCTCTTGCCTTCTTTGTCACCGTCCCGGAGCTTTAGGCTTTGCTAGGACGCTTCTCCATAGCTCAGGTGGGAAGGTTACATGCCAAAGGTTCAGAATGAGCCAACAATTTATTCACTTGATTGAAACTTGTGATGCCCACAAGGATCAAAGTGAAAGTTAAGAATATCTTCAAAACAGAAATAATACCCAAAAGTGTCATCTTCACTAGACTCCCAAGCTACCTTCATCCTATACAAGCATAAATACTCTTTAGAATACTAATAATGACATTGGCATTTCTTCTCCTCCCTAGAGTTGACCTAGTTAATTAAAGTATTTGATAGATTGAAACGTGAATTCAGCTTAGAGCCACACCTGCCAAGGTCCCAACTTGGGTGGGAACATCAAAACTGTGAGAATTAAAATCCTTATTATGTGTTCTTTCCAATAATGCATCGAGCACGAATTGCCCTAAAAAAGGCAATGACCTTTTTGAGGTGATACACACCAATTCTTCGGATTGGTGCTTGACTTACAAAATTTAAAGATGGTCTTAAAAATGTCAACTAATGGAAGCTCATCCTGAAAGACACAAAAGACCCAAATTGCAATAATGCATGCTATCATATTGAGATAACCTTATCTAACGACAGTTTGTGCTAGTAAAGGACTTGCTGGATGAACTGTGGGAAAGAAAATCTAACCCTACTTCAAATTTAGTTCAATAGGCCTCATAACTATGACCATACTCCTTTGTAAGCTATTGGAGTTAGCCTCGCTATCAAACCTCTACACCTTGGTATAAGTCAAAAAATTGAACTCAAATACTAGCCTATCTATATTTTTCTCTGAGATTGTCCTCTCCAACTACCACACTAGGACCATGGAGAGACAACCATACTTTTGAGGCCATGAATAGGAGGGATGGAAGTCTTGTCCTAAGCTAGATGAAGGTTGATCTAGGTTGTAGTGGGAACATGTTCCCTCACCTTAGACTTGGAAGAACTACTTCCCTACATAGGCACATACAAAGAACGTAAGTCTGAGCTCCCATTCCTATCGCTATTAGTAGAACCTAGTATAAATTGAGTTATGGTTAAAATACTATAGCGACCCTACTGAAATATGGGAGCTTGGACTCACCAATTCAGCACTAAGCGAAATCCCACAAACCCTTTGAGATGACTAAAAAATGTATTTGCAAAAGAAACAATAAAACAAAATATCAAAGTTGATAGCCAAAAATCTAGAAAAATAGACAAAAAATAAAATGTTTAAGAATGCCAAACTTTCATAAGAGAACTGTAAAAATACAAGAAAAAGAAGTGAAAAGAGGAGGGGAGGTAGTCACTCAACATATGGTGTCTTGGGTTGTATTTTACCCAAAGAGGCTATCGGGGAGCTGTTGAATACCAAAAAAAAAGGTCGCTAGAAGAAACTATAAACACCAAATAGCACCTTTGCTTGCCTAGAAGACTAGCAAAGAAGATGAAGTTCTCCTCAACCTTGCCCCTTATAGCATGAGATCAATGGTCCATATGAACTACTGGCTACTTCGAGATGTGAATTCAACCAAAAGCATATCATGCCTCATCCTCTGGGATTAGATCTCAAACACATGGCATGATCTTTTGTAGCTTGGAAGTTGAAAAATCATAGGATTTTAGTCATAATTATTTCTTCAAACCTTGCCTTGAGGTAATCACGATATAAGATTTTGTGCCACCTATCTCACACCCTACGTTCATGCCACTTGAAAAAGATATTGCTACAAAGAGAAAAGCACCCCATACACCAATGTTGCACCACTGTCTCACTCCATTTTCAAGGAAAATTAGCTATGATGGCTGAACCACGACAGTTCAATCAGAATGATTGGAAGGGTTATACGTATAGAGTTTGGACTATAAGAACCAAGTTATAGGGTTTGAAAAAGAGCCACCACATGTTAGGTTGAGTTGTCCATCTCGGTCAACCCCTCTTTAGATCAATCGAAGACCAAATTGGGCTGTCACAACTTATCCAAATTGTCATAGCTCAATTCTCATTTATATACCTACATGGCATTCTAGAAATCTTGGATACCATAGTTTGGCCTCAATTAGCATGCATGGATAGCATTCTAAAATATGGTCCCCTACGAGAATAACTAGCTTTTGCGCTACTCCTTGCCCCACCTTCTTCTACAATACAAGAGAGAAAAATATATGAATAGAGACCAGGGTAAAACACCTAAACTACTCTCAATATTTTGTCAAATTACTAACTGCATGGTGTATATAAATCCCTTATTAGGTAACTATTCAATTCCTTTCGAGAAAACTTCATTTTTCTACTCAATTTTTTCATACAAAAAAAAATCATTCTCCTCTAAATTTTCCTTCGTTTCCCAATCGTGATGGGTAATTATTCATTTGTTTTGCAAGTCTTGCACCTTCAAGAATCCATCTGAGTGGAGTTTGGCAACAGTTCTCCAAATAAAACTTTGTGATACAATAATTACCTTATTGCAATTTCATTAGATTGAAAGCAAAAGGAAAGTAAATTTGGTTCAATTGGTTGAACCACTTGTTGGACAACATTAAATTAGACTGAAAGCTTTTCTATTGAGCTTTTACTCGAAATTTTGATGATGATAAATACTGTTAGTATTTACTAATACTGATAAAATAAATAATTTTTTATAAATTCGTAAAAAAAAAAAAAGATGTGTTGTTGCTTAAAAACTAATTTTTAGTTTTATTCAGACTGGGAACTCAATTATTCTATCGGATTAAATTCCAAAAATATAATGTCACAGTACCATTGATTGGACTAGAAACAATAAAATAAAAGGCTGATTTGAATTGAAACCAAATCATGATAGATGGGTTGTCTGGCACAAGTTTGATTTAACTAAACCATAGACATCAGCAAATGTAATGCCAAACTCTTGATCTATCCATTCCATTGTTAATCTAAAAAAAAGTCTTCCATTGCATGAGCTTGATTTAAATTTAAACTCAGTTGTCTTACCAAAAAAATATTTTAACTCAGTTTAGTTAGGGCAAATCAGAGTAATTAAACCGAGATTTCAAATCTCAACCAAAAGCAAATTGTCTAAAATGGGCGTTACAGTTCGGAAACTGTTTGTCTCACTTGTGAAACCCTAATGAGTGGGACGCAGCATATTTGAGGCTCAATGGATTTGAAATCGTTTTCAAGCACGCGGAAGCTAATCTAAATACTGTACAACTAAGTAGAAAGGAAGGAGAAATTGTAGCCGCAAGAAAATTTTAGAAAAAAATCCATATATATATATATATATATATATGGTCAAAATGAATGGTCATTTACCTACAGATGGTTAAGGATTATGTGCAATATACATGATAATGCTATCTTATAATACTGTATGTTTCACGAACATTAACTAGAATTATTTTATTGATTTTTTATTTAAATTCAAATTAATATTCATAATTTAAAATAAGAGACTAAAAGAAGTTATGTTCAAGGAATTCACAAAGAACATATTAAGCAGAAATTATATTATTCATCTACATTATCCGTAGCTAAAAACTAGTATATTACACAATCAAGCGAGAGGAGATGAGTTAGAAAATAGAAATGCTACATAATTGAGATAAATGCTTTAAAATTTTGGAGATTTTTAGAACATGATAGAGAAAAATAACATTCAAGAATTTAACATCTATAAAGTTTTTTTGTTTAAACGATTATATATTGTTGCTATATAGTCCTGATAAAATTGATTACATCTCAAATATTAATTTGATAATTATATTTACTTTTTTATATAAAACATCATGGGTCTGTTTGGAACGGGGTCATAGTCAAGGTCAAGATCAAGACTAGTGAACCACTTTTGTAAACTAATATCTTTTTATCAAAATTAAGACTTCAATAATTTAAAACTCAAAAAACTATTTAATTTTTTATAATAATTTAATTTAATAATAATATAAAATAATAAATATTAATTTCACAAGATAAAAAAAAAATTCTAAAAAATACTGACCCGATCCCTGACCCCAAACCAAACAGGCCCCATATGTTTGGATTTTATTAAGATTGAGATTCTAAAAAAATGAGAAGTATTTATGTAAAAAAGAACACCCACCCAAAAATCCAAGCTGCAGGGTCAATAAATCAAACTCGAAGGGCGAAGAAGCAGCAGCAATGAGTGCGTGAGGGCTAGGGTTGGGCTGGCAGGGAAAATAAAGACCAAGCAGCGACCCTCTTTCCACCTCCAAGAAAGAGTCCTTTTCTGGCTCAGGCCTGCCACCCTGCCCTCCGTTTTCACGAATCAGTGCACCCTCTTCCTCCTATTTAATCCCTTCTTCTCCCCCCCCAACCAATGGCTTCCCCCTGTGCTTCCCCTTCTTATCTCTTTTGTTGTATGCGTTGCTGCCTCCATGGTGGTGATAGAGAAGATGAACATGGAGGGTGGTGATATACAGGAATGGGGGAAGGGGATCTTGTTTCCTTTAAGTTCTTCTTGTGTTTTGCTCAAGACCGCGCAACGCTCCCATATTGCACTGCATCGACGTGCTGATCTATCGCGGGCCGGTAGCTCTGGACGTCAATGCGCTGGTTATGGCTGGGCTGTGTGGTCTTGTGCAAGACATCAATCAGCATTATAACCAAGTACATTACCCCATTCTTTTCTTCTCAATTTCCTTCTTCTCGTTCTTCTCCTTTTTTATGTGTAACTCGCTTGTATGTGTAGAAAGAGAATAATGCTGTGGAGGATGAGTGCTTCTTGACTTCATCGGATGTTTTTTCTTCTTTTTCATTTGTTCTCCGTTGAAGCGGAAATATATATAGTTTGTTCCTCTAGTTTTCATGGTTTGCATCGCGTTGCAGGTCTTGCATGAAAAAGATTCACAAAGAAGAAGAGGAGAAAAATCCTCCCCATCTGAAGAGAAAGAAGGACTAAACACTATTATTTTAATCTCTGGATTTTCATTGTTTGCGCTGAGTTGCAGGTTGTTGCAATCCTGGACTTGGCTCAGAAGAAAAAGTGCGTCAAAACAAGAAGACAAAGATGATGTGTAGAGAGACCAAAACCTCTTTCAAGACCAAGAAGAGGGCTTTTTTTTTTTTCCTTTCTGGGAGCCCACAAATTTGAGGTGAATTAGATGACGGTTTTCTCTCTAGGTTCATCTCATGTATGGTAAGTTTTCCTACTACTTTCTCTGAAAGTAAGAAAATTTCACCATACAAGGAAGCCTCATATTTTGTTACATCTGAGCCCTAGTTTCAGTACTTCAGATCAGTATGGACACCATTCTTTTTTTACTTCTCTTCTCCTTTCCTTTTGTTTATATGAGTCATTTTGGGATCTGATTCACAGCAGACTTGCAAAAACCAAAGAAAAGAGGATAAAAGAGGAAGAAGAGAGCAGCACTGAGGAATAATTCAGAAAGGACTGGCACCAGCAATAAAACCCATCATCATCCCCATCTCATCAGTTATTGACTGCCTCTTGGACTCCATTTTCTCTCTCTCTTATATTTTTTTGAACTAGTAAGTAATAACCCTCTTTTTTTATGGTTTTGTGGTCAGAGACGATGATAAAGAAGAAGAGCCCTAGAACTGAACCTTTAATATCACATGCTGGGCTTTCCTTTCAGTTGAGACCATATATTCTTTTCTGCTTTTTAGCTTGATTTGATGCGTGATTGAAAGGAGTGGAGGGTGAGCCAAACTCAAGTTTGGCGTGAGATGACCTGCAACTGCAGCCATGTCGCTCTTTCTCTCTTGGCTTAATGGAAACGGAAGAGAACTAACCGCACAGGCCGCTGCCCATGTGATGTTAGGCCATTGCCCTGCACGTTGCCTTGTCCGTGTCGCTTGCTTTTCCTTCTTGGTTCTTTTAGGTTTACGAGTTGGCTGCAGACGATCATATGCGGATTACAAGACAATTGTTTGGTCGAGACACGTGATATTTGACAAGCTTCCGTAGCTAATGATGGAGTCATTTTGTTATAAATATTGGAAATATGTTATTATGGTGTCATTGAAGGCTTATGCTTCTATATCTTCAGCTTATGGGAAGACATTACTGAAAATCTGATCATCCAATATAATCTATGATAATTAGACTGATTTCGTTTCTATGAGTTTTTATGAGTTATAGTTGCACATCAACATTGCACTTGTTGCAAAAACGTGTAGAACCTACTATGAATTATTAGCCGAAGACTTGGGAATGAGACAAGTGTTATAAAAAATATTATTATTTAATAATATATATATATATAAATTATTTGGAATTAAAATTATAGAGAAATGTGTTTTTTCGGATGCCTCTATTTATTTTGATTGATTGTGTTTATTCAGAAAAAGATATATTATTGGAGGCATCAATTCATGAATAAATGTGTTGTCTATAAATATAGACTACTTATAAGTATGAAAGAATAAAAAATAGAAAAAAATTATAATAAAATAATGATTGACATCTGAACAGACTTCTCTTTTATGCTCTTAATATTAATCTTGAATGATTCAGACTTTCAACCAAACTCAAAGTGCAAACTGAACCACTTGTTCGTATTAGACATTATATCCTTGAGAGAGTTTCTTGTAGACTAATGTGTAATGATGTGGAGGAAATACTATCATAAAAAAGATTCTTTTCATATCACATTGTCTAATTTTATATCTAATTTTTTTATTTTGTTTATTTTATAATAATTTTTCATATTCCTAATTTTTTTTATTATAACAATTCTAGAATATTATTGTCCTTTTAAGGTTTGATTATTATCAAAATAAAAATTTAGGATATGGAGAAATAAATTTTATTTGCATGATATTCAATTTATTCTTGTAGATATGTGGTCTCCCGATAAATATTTTAAGAAATCAAAGGGTTACTAGAGTTGTTTTTTTTTTTTTATTGAAATTGATTGAATGCTTTAGATAAAGGATATATGGTTTAACAGATGTTTCATTTAAAAATAGTTGTAAAAATGCTTAGTTATTTATCTTTTTTATTATTCAAGATTTACTAAGATAGTCAATAATTTTCTTGAATAATTTTTTAGTGCAGGAAGCATAGCTTCATGGAATATATGCAATAATAGAAAATGAGATGAAGATGAGAATTAAAATTTTCAAATTATATATTTCAAATAATGGGGCTATTAATCAAATGTGAGTGAAACCCCATAAAAATAATAAATTTCATTCAAAGAAGTAAGTGATATTTATATATTACTTATAATATTTTTTTAAATATTAGATCCATTTTGAGTATCTATTTTTATCTCTTGATTGTAGTCATCAAGATTATGCACTTAGGCGGTCAATTTTTGATCGATCAATATCTACTTAATAATAATTTTGATTGGCATAAGACAAACATAGTGTCCTTATGGAAGATTATATTTTATAAAATATCAATTGTGTTAATACTTATCTTAATGATATAGCATTATTGTTTTGAATTTTTTGTTTTTTATTTCATGAGTTAGAAGTATAATAAAATATGATTTTAATATACACTATATGTTAAAGAGTAAGAAAAGTACACTACCTAATTATGAGTCAAAAAATCTATGGTTTGATGATATATATGAAAAAAAGATACCATCATAGCAAAGATATAAGATTTGAAAAAATATGGATATTAGACATATGAAGATTCTTTTATTAAAGAATTTTTTTTGATGAGGTAAAATATTGGTTAAACTTTATTAATATCTCTATCTAAAATAAAGAACAAGTTTAAGGGGTATGAGACTATTACCGATTGATAGGTAGTTTATTTGAATGCACTCTATCATATTGATGTCGATCATTATTGAAAACCATGTGCATGAGAGATTGACCTATCCAAATAAAAACTATGGAGACATATGCAACAAGAGATTAATATTTTCAGTGCATAAAGTCTAAGAAATAGTAGGGTAATCTTCATCATCACTTTTGGGTCCAATTGATAAGGCCACAAACTTTGGAATGCATTTCATACATAACTTCTTTGGCCTTTTTGTTTGAGAGACAACACAGAAGTAGTTGATCGAAAGACCTTCTATAAAGAGTGTAGCTGATAAGTAGAAAGTGCTCGACTCTCTTTCTAAATTGTATTCATGAGGATTTATCTTTTGGAAGTTCTCCACTTTTAAGGTAGTTGGTGAATGGTATTCTCCAATCTGTGGCCTCTTCTACTTATTTAGATTCGATCTTCTCGTGCTTGATGTTGAAAACTGAGCTCATTACTTGCCTACTAGGAATGTGATCAGCTCCTTGATTAGGGTCAACCAATGCCTTAGCTAGTTTGTCTAAGGAGTTAGCTTCCACACTGATGGACCATGAAACCTTAGTTATTTCAATATGTGAGGTTTGCCTTATGAGCTCTTGAGCCTTCTCATGATATTTCAAGAGCTCAGATCTGTGGTCTTTATATTTACCTTAGACTTGGCTAATAACTAGTTGTGAATCAGTAAAACTATGTAGACATGATATTTCTACATCGAGAGTCATTTCTAGTCCTACAATTAGGGTCTCATATTTAGCTTCATTATTTATGCATGGTTTTGAAAGAGAATAGGAATATCGTAAAATGCAGCTATTCAGAGTGACATAAATGAGTCCAATACCTACTTTAATTTGTGGAAGCTTTGGTCTGATTCCTATTTTGATGGATGATACTCTATCAAAGTATAACTTCCAATAAGGTTCCCCTTTTTCAATCAAAAGGATCTCTTTGTCAGGGAGCTTGCAATTCAAAGGAGAATCATTTAGTACTGGATGAGCTGCGGGAAGATCGGCGAGAGCTTACCCCTTAACTGTCTTTTGGGGAGTGAATTTGATATCGTATTCTGTGAGGATTAAAGCCCATTTTGCTAGCCTCCTAGTAAGTACAAGTCTAGTCATCAGGTACTTTATGGAATCAATATTTGATATTAAGATAACTTGGTGAGAAAATAGATAATGTCTCAACTTCTTGACCACATATATGATCACTAGACAATATTTTTCGATGGGAGAGTAGTCATTTTCTACCTCCACTAGCATTTTACTCATATAGTAAAGTGTATTTTATTTACCATCTTCATTATTTTGGGCAAGAAGTGCCCCCAGGGATCCTTCCATTATTGTCGTGTAGAGGATAAGGGGTTTATCAAGTAGAGATATTGTCAAGACTATTGGCTTTAGGAGATACTACTTGATCTCTTTAAAGGCCTATCAGCAGTCTTGATCCTAGATAAATGAAGTGTCTTTCTTCATCAACTTAGAAAAATTTTATATTTTCTAGAGAGGTTTGAAATGAATCTTCATATGTATGCAAGTTAACCTTAGAATGATGTTAATTATATTAAATTATTGGGTGGTGGCATATCCAAGATAGCTTTGATCTTAGATGAATTGATTTCAATCCCTCGATGTCTGACAACAAAACTAAGAAATTTTTCCAATGATACCCTAAAAGAACACTTCATATGATTCATCTTTTAATTATATTTCCAAAGGCAATCAAAAACCACTCTTAAGTCTTGGATGTGCCTATCTTTAGACTTAGTTTTGACTATCAAGCTATCCACATAATATTTCACTAATTGGTGTATGAGATCATCAAAGATTTGAGTTATAGCTCTTTAATAAGTGGTGCCTACATTCTTAAGCCCAAAGGACATCACCTTGTAGCAGTAAATACCAATTGACTTCCTGAAGGCTATATGTTTTTCATCATTAGAATGCATATTAATTTTGTTATATCCTGAAAAACCATTCATTAAGAAAAATATTTCAAATTCAGCTGTGTTGTCAATCATGATTTCCATTATTAGCAATGAAAAATCATGTTTTGGATATGCTTTGTTTAAGTCTTTGTAGTTCACACAAATGCAGATTTGACTATTCTTTTTCTTGACTGGCATGATGCTTGCCACCCAAGCTAAGTATATTTCTTCTCTGATAAAACTTACTTTAATTAGTTTCTTTGTTTCTTCTATCACCTTCTGTTCTAGGTCAAGTTTTATCTTCCTAGGTACTTGTTTGATAGGTGAAAGATCAAGAGTGATGGCCAACTTGTGGACTGTGACTTTAGGATCCAGTCTAGGTATCTCCTTGTAGCTCCATGCAAAGCAATCAATGCAGTCTTGGGTCACTGCTTTAAGTTGGATTTGGCCTTTCCTCTAAAAGTTGAGTGCTAATAAAAGTCAGCTTGGGGTCCTCTTTTGAGCCTAGGCTAATCTCCATCAGTTCATCTACTGTAGCTTGCCTCTCGTCCTCAAGTTTTGATAGAGCTTTTTTTGGTTTAAGGATTATTTCTTCACCAAGTGATTCATCATGTCAAGTGAGGTTTGGCAAAGGTTCATTTAAAAACATTTCAACTACTTCATACCCCCTTTTTTTGGGTTTTGATGAAATCTCACTGAGGATGTCACCTTCTTATGTAGTTGCAATTACCTAGACATATGTGTCAGGGGATGTTAATATCATTTAATCATCCTAAATATCAGCGAGAGGTTCAATGGTGACCATAAGATGCGTTGGGTGTTTGGAGTAATATAGCCTAGCCCTTTAATATTTTTGTTTTCCCTTCTAGGAATGTAAGCACATCCTTGGGGTGGATCCCATAGATTTTTGAAGAAATGACTCTCTTTCTTTATTTGTGGACATCCATAGCCAGATTTGTAGATTATTCAACAAAGTTGGTTTGAGAAATATTTAGGCATGACTACTAGTTGATGGTCACCATCATCCGCTAGATCTTCAGTCCCCAAAACTTTATGTATACTTAGAGCACAAGGGATTATCTTGTAAAATAGTATTTTCTTTTCTCCTTTGTACCATGGAGGAATGTAGAAAGCTATTAGTTCTTCCATGACATTGATGCTCAGCTCATCTAATAGCTTGAACAAGCCTTTTGAAACTTTAGTAATAATGAGAGTATTTTCTATTTGACCTCAGTTATCATCTTCATCAAGAGTACAACCACCTAGATAGACTTGTGAAGCTTCTTCATCTGAAGAGGCTAGGTCAGAATCACTTCCTAGGTGAAGAGGAGTAAAGATTAGGCTAGCAATCTTTTGCTTTACTTGACTAATAAAAGCAGACCCCCTATCAGCGTCGAATCTCTATAGTATTTTGTATTATCATAATGTACCTCACGAATATCAAAAGGGTATATATACATCTCCATCAATTTGATGTTCTTCACATCCTCAAAATATTTGAGGCATTGTTGTAAGGTTGATGACACTACTTTATTTTCATGTAGACATGGCCTCCCTAGTAGTGCTTTGTATGATGTATTAATATCAATCATATAAAACTTGGTGTCTATCATTAACGCACTCACTTTCAGAGGGATAGTTATGGCTCCGAGAGCTTTTTAGCTATTTTAATAAAACCCTTGTATGGTTATAATCTCAATTGATAAGTGACACAAATCCAAAGTTAGAGCTCTTAAAATTTATAGAGTTATCAAATTGATTGAGAAACCTAGATCAATCAGGATGCGATTGATCTTGATCCCATCATTATTTTCTGTAACATACAATGGCCTATTGTGGTCTAATATTCTAAGTAGCACGTTATCATTTGTAAAGGTGATAGCAGAAGTTTGGCATGCATACAAAGACTCTCTCATCTTCTCATTAGTAAAATATGTTGGATAGTTAGCCAAATTTTGTAAGAGTATTCCTGAGTTTTTGTGACATCATCAAGGCATCAAGTACACTTAGCATAGCAGGAATCTTCTTGAGGTAGGCTACTATATTGTATTCTACCTTTTTGACTATAGGTTTAGCTTGTGAGGGCTCGATGTCCTCACTTATCTGAATTTCTTTTTTCTTATTCTTGGGGATATTCTTGTCCCTAGTTATTGGAGATTGTCTTGGAGTAGCACTTTCTCACCTTAGAGTTATACCTGATTTGCTTTTCTTACTTGAAATTTGGTATAATGAGACCAATAATGTTTATCTTTAGAATCACTTTAAGACTAATCATGTGACAGGAAGTAATGGACCCTTGCCCCCTAGTCAATAGTTCCTCAAATGTCCTTGGAGGATGTGAGTGGCTAATAATCATCCTATTCAATATCAGAATTAGGCACGTGGGGCTTTCTTATTGAAAGATCTTCAGAAACTCTCTTGATGACCCTTCTGTTTCACTTGCTAGCATATCCTTCTTCAAGACTTTGTATTTTGAATGTCACTTCTATGGATATCTAGACTGGCTTGACTGTGGATATTCAAATTGATTTGATATGGGGGGAAAATGAGCTTTAGTATTAGCTCATTTGATCCGCTCCAGAAATGTCTACTTCTTATTTTGGTGCTTGCTGGTGTAGGGCCTTTTGAAGTGGTTATAAAGTTGTTCTACCTCAAACATGAAGTTGTATTCATCATTTGTACCTTATATGCATAATTCATCTAATGTCAACAAAGTACATCCTTCCACAAGCTCTAGGACTAGGACTTCACAAAACCTAATAGATTGAGCATTCATTACTAGATTGCTTAATGGAGGATATGCTAGTAGCTCACGGGCGTTCACCTCAAACATATGAATCACCATGCAACAAGAGGGCACAAAATTAGCTAACTCTTTTTGATAGTGTCTATCTTTCTTGATCTGTCTCTAAAGTAAGTAGCATGAATGATCATTCTGGTCCTGAAGAGGGTTGGTAAGTGGCACTATGAGGTCTTTTATATGACTTTATCTTTTCTACTAGCACCTTCTCTATCCTCTCAACTTTCTCATAGAGCATGGTGGTTATTTTTGTTACACTTTCCATGTGGACAGTCATAGTCTACATGTATTTATTCAACATTTGCATTTGTTTCTTGGGAAACCTCATATTAGTTGTACCTAACTCTTTTATAGTATCTAGCTATAGTTTGAGTATGCCATAGTCGTGCTTTCAGCCAAACCACTCTCTAAGATAGTCATCTCGGGAGCAACTATCAAGGAGACCTGTGCAATCTCTCATTTCATTAGTATCATCCCTAAAGAATCTATTCACCTCTTCTTGTCTTACATCCTGAATTTTCTCATCATTGAAGTGATGGGATAGGGATCAGCTTGGTTGTGAACCTCCAATAGTAAATATGGTAGAGCATGCTACAACCAAAGGTTCACTTCTTCATTTCCTACATCATGATTTTCTAGTAAAACTTTAAGTTTGCCATGGAAGAATTCATCAAGAGTTACTTAGCCTCTTTCTCCTTGAACATATTCATCTAGAGCATTAATATAGTCTTAGATAGCTGACTTCTTAACATCATATTTATTTGGCTAAACCAACTTCTTCTTGCTTCTGTTCCTTCTCTTCTTGATGCCTCCAGCAGGTAAGGTGGTTTGTTTTGATGAGGCTTTCTTCATCACCATCTCAGGCTCTCTAGGGTTCCTAGTCATCTTCTTCATCAACTTTTTAAGTCTTTTTAAAATGTAAACATTCCATAAGTTCCTTTGTTTGAGAGTGCATTGTGCTTTTTCCCTAAATAGGATTTCAGCAAGTGGTTCATGATCCTTGAATATAGTAATATAATTGATGTATTCGGTGGGTGTTTCAAGTACGGCTACCTTCGAGAGAGTTAGTTTGCCTTCTCAATATTGCTTCTCAACCCAATCCTTAAACATATAGTAGTATTCAATAGTATGCCCCAAGACTCTATAATAAGGATAGTAGTTTGGGTGATCTATTTTGTTGGCCTCACTTGGTCTCTTAGGGGCCGTTTGGAATGAAGTCAAGGTCAAGGTCAAGGTTAAAGGAAGGGGTAAAGTGTAAGACGCTAATATGATCAAGTAAATCCCGTTTGGTTACTGATCTGGCTAACAGATGGTTAAAATTTTTTGTGGACAAAAATGCCCTCCGGTGAGTACTATTCAAATAGTACTGTTCATCTTCTTCACGAGATGCCCCCGATGTCACCGGCCGAGCTCGCGCGGGCAGCTCGCGCACAGAGTTCGCCGGCCGAGCTCGCGCGGGCAGCTCGACCGGTCGAGCTCTGCTGCGTCGTTGGCGAAGAAGGAGGAGACTTGTCCGGCGTCGGCTGCGTCGTCGGCGGGGAAGGAGGAGACTCGAGCGACGACTGTTGCGTCGTCGGTGAGAAAGGGGGAGATTCGTACAGCATCTGCTGCATCGGCAGCAGGGAAGGAGGGTGGCGTCTGCTGCGTCATCGGCGGGGAAGGAGGCTTGTTGCGTGTTGGGCGGCAGCGTCGGGGGGGGGGGGGGGGGGGGGGGGGGGGGGGCGAGATTAGGGTTTCGTGGCTGACCCTATCTGAGATCCGACGGTTCAGATGAACCGAGGGCATTTTAGTGAAATCCGTCTTATGATTTAAATGAATTAAATAATATTAGTGCGGTCAAATTTTTGGTGTTTGAAAGATAATCTAGTCAGGGCGGGGGTCACCCTGACCCTGACCCCGTTCCAAACGACCCCTTAGATTTTGGCAATTAAAGGCCTAGCTTCAATGCATCTTGGAAGATTTTACCTACTCTTTCTCTTTTAAAAGAATATTTCTCTCTGAGCCTTTGTTGGAGATCAATTGGTCATTCTACTTCTCCGTCCCCTCTAAGTGATGGTGGCTTCTGAGGATTACCCTTGTTCATAGTGGGGTTTGTAGGTTTTTTTACTCAGTTACTATAAATGTAGTCCTCATATTTTTGGAAGACTCTCTACGCTTTACCTTATCATTTTTTGGTATGAAGCTTTGTGAACTAGATAAGGTTGGTGGACTAATCCTTTCTAACTTCTTAACTTGTATGATCAAGTTTTGGAAGGTATGGATAGAAGAGGTACTCAGATAGGTTGTCATCCATTCTCTCCTTATTTTACTAAGGACTAGGTTTACTATCTCAAATTGGCTCATGGGTAATTCACACTTAATGCTAAGATTTTTCTACTGTGTGAGATCCAAAATCGACTCATTGTCACATTTTGATGTTGATACAAGGCCTACAACAGTTACTTTATCATTGACTCCTTTTAATTTGATTTGAAAAGCCTCCTTTATTTATGCCCAAGTTTACATATATTTTGGTTGCAGACTAGCATATGAGTTGAATGCTACACCTGTCAAGCTTGCTAAGAATTGGTGGAGTAACAACAAAGGATTATAATTTGAATCTCCACACAAAGTCACAAAGTTACAAAATGAGCTATGTGCTATTCAAGATTGCCCAAGTTATTAAACTGTTTGAAACTAAGCACTGTATAGCCTTTAGGATATAGGATTTGGTCTTGATGGCTAGTTTATCAGCATCATTTACCTTACCCGTCTCACTTTATTATCTCAATTGTGCAGTTACCATTCATTATACCTACTATTATATGTATGCTGGGAGTTTCATGTTGTTAGAGAACCCTAAAATCGAGAATAGGGTATCTTTTAATGAAGAAGATGCTTGTGAAGGGCTCACAAGTTCATGGACCTCATCTACAAGAGATGCGCCTTGGGCTGCCTCTCCTACTTGAGATGGTTGTGGAGATCATTCTAACTTATCGATCTTTTGACTCATTTATAGCATCATCTCCATCACTCGATGACCTTCTTTTGAGCTTCATCTTTCTCTTTGTTTTGCTATCTTAGCCATTCTTGCAGTGCTTCTATGGTCACTTTTTGATTAGAGCTTTAGGTTATGACCAAGACTTATGTTAGAATAGAATAGTTCCTGTCCTAAGAATCAAGTCTAGGCTCTAGGTTGAGGCTAACTTCTCCCATCAGTTGAGTCATCTCATTCAAGAGTCTACTCATGGAGTAGATTGCCACACCATCTCTTTGACATGGTAGGAAGGATTGGTTCATAAGGTCCCTCTTCTCTTGATTTCATAATCAATAAACCTCACTTGGACAACCTTCTTTTGGTATTTGGATGGCTGGAGTGCAGGCTTGCAATCCCTCCCAGAGTCATGGTGAGAAATGACTCTTATAGTGTGGGTGACCTCTTTTGGCAGGCCCTCATGCTGAGTTGCAACTTTATGGTAACTCTTATACTTTTATTTAGAGATTTGCCCTTTTGCTATAGTTTTAAAGCAAGACTGTGCCCTTGTGACTTAGTTTTACCCTTCTTTAAATTGGTTAATGGAGCAAAAAAGTTGGAGGTAGGGATGGCAATGACTGACTTTGTTTGAGAGGTAGCCTTCCTAAGTTGGCCAAAAATTTTAGTAGCTTTTCCTTTACTTGTGACCATTTATATGAGAACTTTTTCATCGATGCTTGTGTCTAAATTTGCTTTTGATTTCCCCTTGTAAGGATCTGGGTGAAGATAACAAAAGACTAAGCTTCCCTTTTGTTCTAGCCTCTAGAAGACTGACATCTTTGTTGGTTGAGGTATAGCTTCTAGCTCTTCATCCGAACAGCCCTTCTCATTAGGGATGACAATATTGGGCCTCCTTCCCCTTGATGGAAGGTGAGAAATAGGTTAGTTTTGCATGTCAACCACTTCAGCTAGTGTAGTAGTAAGTGCCCTTTTGAGCTGGACGACCTCAGAAATAGTCCCGAACTTGAATTAAACTTCAGTTGCTTCTGTAGTAACCATTAATTGAGGTAACTGCACAATTGAACCTACCCCTAGGATCATGGTATATCTTGGGGTAGAGATATTTTTTATTATTATTATTTGATTCTTTCTTCTGCAAAGGAGAATATAATTGATTAGTCTTTAATCATAAATCTACCTGATCAGTATCTCTATCATATTAATTAGGTTTCTACACTTAGAGGAGAAATCATGTCGTATTAGGCATGCCAAAACTTGTGTGATCGAAGTTAACTACCTAGGATAGTAGAGACCCCGAGGAGCGATCTCGAATCACAAATCAAAATTTATTTTAATTTGCACTATCAAGTATTATGGAAATATTGACTTCTAACAGGTGCAAGTCCATATTGTTAATTACTCTTATAATGATCAAAAATCTCCTAAAATAAGAAATCTAGTTAATAAAATAAAGACACAAAAAATGAAGAAAGGAGAAAAGAGAAAGAGTGAAGAAAAATTTGTGATGTGCTATTGCCTCACTCTCCCTTGTGCTGGACCACATGGCGTTTGATCCAAACCATGGAAGAGAATGGGAGAAGTTTGAAGTGTGAGCATTGACGATAACTTCATGATTTGAAGTGTTTCCATTAGTTAGCAATAATTTCATGATTTGAAGTATTTTCATAGCCAATAAGGTATAAGAGATAACTTTATTTGGTTTCGAAGTGTTTTCATAGCTGATAAGGTATAGGCAATAACTTTATTTGATTTTTGAAGTGTTTCCATAGCAGACAAGGCATAAATAATAACTTTTTTGAGTTGGAGTATTTTCATTGGCAATTAAGGCATTAGCAATAACTCCATTTGGGTTTGTAGTGTCACTAATGACTTATAAAGTTGAGTATAACTTTCAGAATTGCATTGTCAACTATTTTGAAGTTGACTAGCCTGAAAGATGCATTGTTAACTACTTTTAGGGTTGACTAGTTTGAAAAGTACATTGTCAACTGCTTTTGGGGTTGGCTAGCTTAAAGAGCATATCGCCAACTGCTTCTGGGGTTGACTAGCTTGAAGGATGCACTGTCAATGACTTTTGGGGTTGACTAGCTTAAAAGGCTCATTGCCAATTGCTTTTAGAGTTACCTAGCTTGAAGAATACATCACCAACTGTTTCTGGAGTTGGCTAGCTTGAAGGGTGCATTGTTAATAGCTTCTAGGGTTGACTAGCTTGAAGTGTGGGCAATAGTTTTGAGCATATTATTGGTTAATTTCATTAATTTGGTAGCATCACTAATGGCTTAGAGGGTTGGGTATAGCTTTGAAGTGTGGCCAATAGCTTTGAGCGTACTGACAATTAACTTCTTTGGTTTGCAACATCACTAATGACTTATGGGGTTGGGTATAACTTTAAAGTATAGCCAATAGCTTAGAGTGTGTTGGTGATTAACTTCTTTGATTTGGTAACATCGCCAACAACTTATGGAATTGGGTATAGCTTTAAAGTGTTGCTAAAGACTTTTGCAAGACACCTAACAAGACTCAGTTTGACCTTATTTAGTTCTATTCAAACTAATTATGGTTCAGGTCAAGGTGATAATATCACCCTTTTTTCATAGTCTTGGAGTATTATTAAAGATTTAACACACCCTTCAGTTTAACTCTATTTAGTTTGAGTCTGAGTTTGATTTTATTTAGCTTGAGTCAAGTTTGACTTTTGTTGGACCTTTACCAAACTCGAGTCTACATCTTGATGGACTTTCATTCAAGTTTAAGTCAATTTAATTCAACTTGATTTTAATTTAAGCTCAGCATAGCTTCATTTTGGTTTGACTTTGAGCTTGCCCTTTTTGTTTGGACTTGGTTTAACCCAATTAGGATTTAATTTGAGCTTAGTTCAGCTTAGATTAGATTTGATTTGAACTCAACTTAATTTTAAATTAACCCTTCTCGAGTCTGATTAGATTTAAGTTTGAGTTTATTGGTTTAGGTTTACCCACTTTGGATTTTCTAGGAGTCCATCTTGATTTGGATTTAGTTTATTTATTTGATTAATTTAGGTTCATTTGAGTTAACTTGGTCTCTGTCTATTTGTTTTGGCTAAGTTCAATTTCAATTAATTGACGCACTTCATATTAAGTAGTTTGATTTGAGGGTCCTTAGTTATTTATCATAATTTTAGGTAGACCCATTGTCTAGTCTTAAATGTGTGAACTTGAGGGTTTGCTTAATTCATAAGCATGAAAGCTAGTTGGGTGTGAGCTCGAAAGTTGGTTGGGTGAAAGTCCCAAGACTGGCTTAGATGTGAGCCCAAAGACTAGTCAAGGTGCGAGCTCGAAGGCTAGCTTGGATGCAAGCCTAAAAGCTAGCTAAGTGTGAGCCTGAAGGCTGGCTTAGTGCGATTCCGAAGGCTATCTTAGTGTGAGCCTGAACGCTGGTTAAATATGAGCCTGAAGGCTAGCTGAGTGTAAGCCCAAAAGTTGGCTTGGATATGAGTGCGAGCCTGAAGGATGGCTAAGTGCATACTTGAAGGCTAGCTTGGATATGAGCTCGAGGGTTGGTTGAGTGCGAGCTCGAAGGCTAGCTTGGTGCAAGCTTGAAGGCTAGCTTAAATGCTAGCATGAAGACTAGCTAAGTGTAAGATCGAATGCTAGCTTGGATGTGAGATCAAGGACTAGCTGAGTGCAAGACTGAAGGCTCGGTTAGTGCAAACCCGAAGGCTCACTTAGTGCAAGCCCAACGATTGGCTTGGATGTAAGCCCAAAGGCTGGCTTAGTGTGAGCTCGAAGGGATTGGATGTGAGCCCAAACACTAGTTAAGTGCAAGCCCAAATACTAGTTGAATAGGAGCTTGAAGACTAGCTGAGTGTGAGCTTGAACGCTATCTAGACATGAGCTCAAAGGCTAGCTAGTAATAATGGGGATCCACCATCTTTGAGGGACCACGAGTGGCAATAGTAGGGTCATTGGTTCGCCATACTCATTGCCATCTTTGATGGGCTGCGGGTGGCCACAGCAGGGTCATGGGTTCACTATCTTTATTGCTATCTTTGATGGGCCATGGGTGGCTACAGTGAGATCATGGATTCGCTATCTGCAAAGGGCCATGGGTGGCTGTAGAGAGGTCAATAGTCCACCGTCTTCATTATCAAGGGCCATGGGTGGCCGTGATGTTGAAAACTCCTTTTTTATTATTTTTTTCTGAATTTTCCTTTTCCTGCATAGCAATAAATTTTTAGTATTTTTATTACTTTTCCCTTCCTCAAACCCAAAACTTCACTCCTCTATTTTGGCTAGATTTTTCCCTTTTTTTTTGCATAAGTTTTTTATATATTTTTTTTATCCCCTTTTTTTTTCTTCTTCTTCAACCTTAAGCTTGAGACCCCCTTTCTTTGAATCCTTACTGGGCCACGATGGCCTAGCAACCCACCAACTAGATTTGGCTAGAAGATGGCCAAATCTAGCTGGTTTCTTCTTTGATGAGGTGGAGAGCGGCTCCATCCGGTGAGGCGAAGGTGAGGAGGCAAAGGAATGGGAGACCGGTGCTCAATGATGGCTTCTTTTGGCGCGGCAAAGGAGAGGAGGTAGAGATGCGAGAGTGGTGCTCAGTGGTGCCTTCTTCTAACAAGGCAAAGGAGAGGAGGTGGAGGCGTGGGAGATCAACCCTCAGTGGTGGCTTCATCCAATGAGGAGAAGGAGATGAGGTCGAGACGAGAGAGATTAGGAGGAGCCAACATTATTAAGGCCTAAGGACAAGACCTTGGCTTCCTCCTGCCATAGCTCAAGGGAGTTGGTGAACTTGTTTGGCACAAGTCATGCAAGTGCAGCGGCTACCATGGGAGCACACAAGGGATCTCGGTGGTGAGACTAGATCTGAGAGGAGGTAGCTTGTACAGCACAGAGGGTGGCTATGTAGAGAAAGTCAGGCAGAGCTAGGGTTTTGAGGGTGAACGGTGGTGATGATGGCTTGCAAACTCAGGGTGATTGTGGGGAAGGGCTAAAGAGCAAGGTAGCTTGGTGGTCCTACAGGAGAGGAGGAGAATAGGTAGAGGGAAAAAATGAAAGAGAATGAAGCTAAGTTCAAAATTTAACCTCTTTGGTCTTCTTCGATGATGGCCTTCTAATGCTCTCCCATTCTATTCTAATATCTTTGTTTGTCCCTAATCTCTTTTTGTTTTCTGATTTGCAGGTTCTGCAGGTTTTTATAGGTTGGTGAAGAGATGAAGTTAGGCTAGAATAAATCTTCTTTATTTGAATTTTTTGAATGATGGATGCAGATGTAAATAGATATGGATAGGGTTTATCTAGAGTTGGATGAGCTTGTGAAAGATATGTATAAATCTATTTGCCGTAGGTAATGATATATTGAAAGTTGTACTCATTACGGATACTGAAATTATAGGGGGGTTATTTGTAGTTTTTTTTGAAAAATTAGACTAAATTATAATTTTATAAATTTCAAGAGATTTTTCTATAAAAAGAACTTTTTTGTAAAGTTTTAAAACTTCTAGGTCCTTTTTGAATAAAATTTGAACTTATTTGTAAATAAAAATTCTTGAAGGACTTATTTATAAAAAGTCAAAAATTCAGAGCTTATTTATAAATAAAAATTTTTAGAAACTTTTATTTATAAATAAAAATTTTTGGAGAGGTTTAATCGCAAACCCTAAATTTCATGGGAACCAAATCATAATTATCGATCCTTTGAGGGGTTATAGACTCTAAATTTTACAAGATTGATTTATAATTTTAAGACCTTATTGGACTTTTCTACAAAATTCTTATTCCAAAGACCTATTTGTAGGAAAAATCCTGCCAATAACCTATTTATAAAAATTTATTTAATTTAGGGGCCTATTCATAAAATTTTTATTTTTTGTCATTTTGGCCCAGGTTTTAGATGAATTTGGGTCTAATTCTAATCCAAAAATCCAACCTAATTAGTTTATTTGAATTAAGCCTAACTTGAACCCGAATTTCTCGATTACTAACTCCAAATTGAACTCCATTTTTTATCAAACTCACAAGTGATTTAATTTTAATTGAGACTCACATTTTAGACATAATTTAGCGACATACAAGTCTCAACTTTAATTATATTTTAATTAAATTTAATTATGATAAAAATCACCTCAAATAAAAGGAAGGTGACTAGGTCATATATGGGTCAGGTTCAGTCGAGCCCCTTCTAGTGGTACCTCAAGTATAGCACCTAACAGTACAGGTGTTAAGAGCATGTCTCTACCCCTATATAATGTCTTAAGTGTGGTAGAGCTTTCATCAGAGGAGGCATTAGCATTGAAGGCTCGTATATCATGGTGAAAGCTATCCTTGATATTCAAAAAGTGGTCTAAGATCTAAAGAAGCAAGATAGTCAAAATCAACTATCCTAAGAATCACTATTCTAGAAGTAGTGAATTGCTTTTTGAAAGATGCTAAAGTGATCTAAGTAAGTAAATTCTGGAGGATACTCATTATTTCCAGGTGTGGAGGAAGATTCCTCACCCTTTCCCTTATTGGAGATGAGGTGCTTGAACCTTTTGGCCATTGGAGACGAAAAAGCTCAAAATTAGGAGCGAGAAGGAGAAGAATTGAAGGAGGATAGGCCAATTTGAGGTGAAGACCTTGGCCAGTAAGAGATGCTGGAAAGCTTAAGGAAGATGCTGGAGAGAAGTTGCGTGCAAAAGATGGGGAAAATAGACCCGGCAGCTAGGGTTTTAAACTTCAAAATCGGGCCCTACATGTGCATGTCAGACGTCTAGTTTGTAAAATAAGCATCTGATAGAGGCAATTTGATAGGTCAAATAGTACTATACCAAATGTCCATTTAAGAATCGAGTGTCTGACAGAGAATTTTTGCCTACAAAAATTTTCTATACTGAATTTCTGTTAAAAAAATGAGCATTCGATAAAGAATATTTATGTACAGATAGTTCTATACTGGATGTCCATGTCAAAAATAGGCACTTGATTCAAACCAAAATACAAACCCCCTGTAGAACCAGAAATTAAACTTAAAACTCAATTTCAAAAGCTCAGAAAATCATGTAATCTTTTTAATACCAATAGCATTCCGAATAAAACAAAACCATGTCTCATCTAAAGGTCTTGTGCAAATATCCACAAGTTAATGATCAATTTCAAGAAAAATCAATTAAATATCATTTTTAAAACATGATCTTGAAGAAAATGATGGCAAATATCAATATGCATTGAGCGAAAATGTTGTACTAGACTTTTGAACAAAATGATGGCACTAGTATTATCATAGTAAATTGGTATGTTTGAAAAATCGCAATCAAAATCTTGGAGTGTTTGTCTCATTCAAAGTATTTGAGAGTAACAACATTCCATGGCTACATATTCAGCTTTGGTAGTAGAATGAGTCACTAAATTTTATTTCTTGGAACTCCATGAGACTAGAGATTTTCTAACAAACTATCATGTACCACTGATACTCTTTCTATCTATATAACATCTCACATAGTTTGCATCACAAAAATTAATCAAATCAAAATAATAGTCTCTTGAATATTATAATCCTATGTCTAGTATGCCCTTAAGGTATTTAAGTATGTGTTTCATGACAAATAAATGTGATTTCCTAGGTGATGCTTGAAATCTATCACATAAGCAAACACCAAATATAATATCGAGTTTACTTGCAGCAAGATACAATAAACTACCCATCATACCTCTATACCACTTTTTGTCAATTTTTTGACCATCTTTATCCTTGTCCAACTTTGTTGAAGGGCTTATTGGAGCTCCTAAAGCTTTGGCTTCATCCATGTTGAACCTCTTGAGTAGCTCCTTAGTTACTTGGTTTGGTTGATGAAGATCCCTTCTTTTATTTGTTACACTTGGAGTCCAAGAAAGAAATGCAATTCTCTTATCATGTTTATCTTGAACTCCTACTTCATAATACTTGCAAATATCTCAAAAATATTTTTATTAGTAGCACTGAGAATGATATTATTAACATAGATTTATACTACTAATAAATCATTATATTCTTTTAGAAGAAATAATGTGGTGTTTATGCAACCTCTTTTCAAATTATTTGAAATCAAGAAGGAACTTAGTCTCTCATACCAAACTTTTGGAGCTTGCTTAAGACCATTAGTGCCTTCTTCAATTTTAAAATATGGTTAGGAAAACTTAAATCTACAAAGTTAGGAGATTTTTCAACATAAACTTTTTCAGATAAAAAAACATTTAGAGAGGCAATTTTGATATCTATTAGAAATAGTTTGAAACCTTTATAGTAAGCAAATGCAAGTAAAATTTGAATAGACTCTAAATGCGCAATAGATGTAAAAGTCTCTTCAAAATCAATAATTTCAATTTGGTTGAAATCTTTAACCACTAATCTAGCTTTGTTTCTAACCACGGTACCATTTTCATCTATTTGATTCCTATAGACCCATTAGATAACAATAATTAGGTAGTCATTTAATTTTTAAACAAGCTCCCAAAATTGATTATGCTCAAATTGATTTAGTTCTTCTTGCATATGAGAGTTATATTCTTGCATAGCAAGAATCCAACTCTCATATCTTTGAGCTTTCTCAAGGTTCTTGGGTTCATATGAGAAAGAAATACAATATAATTTAGATTATACTTAAGAGCTTAATGAGTTTTTATCCCTGGATCAACATCACCTATGATTTAATTCATTAGATGATTTTTCTTGAATCTCTAACTCCTTGTAGTTCCTTGTCATGTTTTTGCTCCTTTGGCTCATTATCTCCATCATCAACTTGCTTCTCATTTGAATCATTGCTAGTTTCAACCTCCTTTTTCTCCAAACGTTTGCAATTCATCCATCCTCTTGGAGATTCCTACATTATCAAAAATCTTTTTCTCCAAGTGAGGGTTAGATTCATCAAATTCAACATTTATAGACTCGTCAACAACTAAAGAGGATTTGCTAAAGACTCTAAATGCTCTTGAGGTAGAAAAATAGCTGAGAAATATGCCTTAAAAAAGTTTTAGAATCAAATTTTGATAAATGATCTTTTGTATTCAAAATAAAATATTTACATCCAAAAACATGAAAATATGCAATGTTTGGCTTTTTTCCATTTGATAATTTAAATGAAATTTTGTCAAAAATTGCTCAAATATAAACTCAATCTAAGCTATAGCAAGTAGTGCTAACAATCTCCACCCAAAAATACTTAGGTGAGGAGTACTCATTAAGCATGACCCTTGCCATCTCTTGAAGAGATCTATTCTTCCTTTCAATATCTCCATTTTGTTGTGGAGTGTGAGGAGCCAAAAAATAATACTCAATGCCATTTTCAATGCAAAACTCTTCAAAAGAATGATTTTTAAATTCTCCTCCATAATCACTTCTAATTTTAGAAATTAAATAACCTTTTTTATTTTGAACACATTGTACAAAACTGACAAAAGCATAAAAAGCATCACTTTTATTTGCAAGAAATAAAATCTATGTGAATCTTGAAAAGTCATCAACAATTACAAATGCATAGTTTTTATCTCCTAGACTCGTAGTCCCAATAGGTCCAAACAAGTCTAGGTGTAGAAGTTGAAGCGACTTTTTAGTTGATGCCACATTCTTGGGTTTGTGTGAAGACTTCCTTGCTTTCCCAGTTTTTATTCATCACATACTTAATTTTTGATGAACTTGCCTTTGGGTAGTCCTCTTACAAGCTCATTTTAGTTCACTTTGTCAATTGTATCCATGTATGTGTATCCAAATTGACTATAAAACACATTTCCATCGCAATAACCAACCAAAGTAATACCGTTACTATCATTATGCTTAACTATGTAATAGTTAGCTTTAAATAAATTATGAAAGCCTTTATCACATAATTGACTAATGGATAACAAATTATGCTTAAGTTTCTCAACTAGAAGTACACCTTTATAACAGAGGAATCAATAGAAATGCACCTTTACCAATATCTCCGAAGGTAATAAACCCTCCATCTTTACTTATAAACTCCTTGAATATGAATAGATTTTCCATTATGTGTCTTGAACTATTGAGGAACTATTTTTCATTCTTCTTCTTGGAGTGTAGGTATAACTAACACATCAAAATTGGGTAGGTACTCATTTTCAATCATAGGTCCTCAAGGTTAAGAAAAAAGAGTATGCAAAACAAAAGGCATAAATACAAATAGTCATGCAATAAAAATGAAATGAAACTACTGACCTTTACTATGTTAGCTAGAGGATAACCATAGATATAGCTAGTAAAAGCATATCGGTCATCTCTAGCTACTTCAACTTTGATTATACTAGAGAGATTTTAGGAACCCAAACTAACTTGGATTCTTTATCTTTTGAGATTAGCCCCTTAGATACCCATATTTGCTTAATAGAAGTGTTTCTCATAACTGTGTAACTAAAGGAGATATGCCCCTTTTGACAATAATAGGTACAAGTCAAATAAGAGTGAGTTGTAGTTGAAGTATTTACAAAAGTAGTTCTAGTACTCTTGAACTTAGAAGTTGAAATCAAGTCTAAACCAGATTTATTCCAAAAATTTCTTTAGATTTTAAGGATCATGTTCGAGGTTGTATTTCCATGAAAAAAGTTTGTAAAGCTTTTCTCAAATAACTATTCTCATTTCTAAGCATAGTAAGATTATTATGGCATTCACAAGTAGTTTTTGAAGATTTTAAAATGTCATACTCTACTTAAAGTGCATCAATATCCGTTTTGCAATTGCAAGTGCTTTTGGAAGACTTCAAAGCTTTAAAATCATTTTCAAGTGTGGATAATTTCTTTCTCAATGAAGCATGCTTGAGACTCAATTTTTCATGCCTTGAAAATAATTTTTCAAAAGTTTCTTGTAATTCCTCAAATGATAGGCCACATATCTCATCCTTATTTGCCATGAGGCATAAGTTCACAATCTCATCATCGGATGAGGCATCATCACTTTCTGCTTTGGAGTGATCCCATGTTGCCACCATAGCCTTTTTCTTCTTAGTCTAGAACTTCTTGGATTGGGAGTTGAGAGGAAAATTTTCCTTCATGTGGCCCAACTTCTTGCATTTGAAGCATGTAGGGATATCTTCTTCTTCTTCCACAATAGGGTTGCTCCTCTCACCCTTTCTTGATTTTCTTGGCATGTGCTTCTTCTTAAGAAATTTCTTGAATTTTCTTGTTAGAAGCAACATGTCTTCATTACTATTCTCCTCTTCTTCTCTACTTGACTCCTTGGCTTTGAATGTGATGTTCTTCTTCTTCTTTTCTTTATTGTCCTCTTGAATCTAGTCCTTCATTGTCATTTCATAAGTGATTAGAGATCCTAGAAGCTCGTCAAAGGTAGGGTATTGAGGTCTTTGGCTTGTTGTATCACTGTCATCTTTGGATCTTATGACCTAGGCAAACATCTCAACATCTCTCTGACCATCTCATCATTAGTATAAGCTTTACCAAGAGATTTTAGAGTATTGATAATATCGGTAAAGTAGGTAAATATATTGATGATAGACTTATTTTATCTCATCTTAAAGAGCTCATATTAGTTAATCAATTTATTCACTTTAGACTCTATTGCTTATCTTATACCCTCATGGGCAACCTTAAGATAATGCCAAATTTCATGAACTATCTCACAAATACTAATATGATTGAATTTGGATGCATCAAGAGCATAATATAAAAATATTCATTGCTTTAGCATTTAAGGAATTGTTTTTTCTTATCAACCTCATCTCACTCATCCTTGGCCTTGGGTACCTTCACCCCATCAATTACTTTGGTGGATCAAGAGTATCTTTCCTCTATTAACCACCATAAGTCATAGTCAATGGCTTTTATGAAGATTTGTATATGAGCTCTCTAATAGTTAAAATGGGTGTCATTGAATAACAATGGACGAGTAGTGGATTGCCCCTCTTGAAGGGATGGTGAAGCACCAAAATTTTCCATAAATATAGATTGAAAAACTCTAAGTGATTAAATCAAATACAAGAGCACCAGGCTCCGATACTAATTGAAACGACAAAAATCACCTAAGAGGTGGGTGAATTAAAGTTTTAATAACAAGTAAAACCTTTTCAATAAAGCAAAATCAAATCAATACATGATCGCAATTCAAAGCCAATCCACAATCAATCATAAATGCAAGCAAGTAAACTAAACAAGAGAGGGATAGAAAGCACCGCGACTTTATGTGATTTGGAGACCAACCGCTCCTACTCCATGACCGTTGTCTCAATCTTGAGGACTTCAACACTCCACTAGTGTGTCATTTCATTGGTGAAACTAACTCTGTATGACTCCTCTTGCTTCAACTAGCAAGATACAACTCCAATCTAGAGTAGAGTCCCTCAACTACTCCAAACACCTTTTGAGTTGATTACAAGTGAAAAAATTAAAATATTTGCATAACATAAGCTTACACAAAGTTTTCTTAAGATTAAAGGAGAGAACAATGAAAAATAGCTTGACATTGGAAGGTTTAGAGCTCAACAATGGCCAGAGAGTTGAAAGAGGCTTTGATCTCTTTTACCAAAGAGTAGAAGATGCAAAAGTTTTTAATAGGAGCCCCTTCAACTCTATTTATACCTTTGATGTTAAATCTAGCCATTAGAGGTAAGATCTCATAGCTTGATTCTCTCCAACAGCCAAAAAACTAGCCATTAGTCGCACAAAAAAATCTGAATCAAACGTATACTTTAGATAATCAAGCATCCGATTTTGGTTCATGTATATTGGCTAGAAGCCCTACCAAGCATCCAGTTCTATCAGAACTAGAACCCTAGTCGGGCATCCAGTTCCCAATCAGGCATCTAGTTTTGATTTATTAACTAGAACATATTACCAGCCTGACATCTAGTTTCGAACTAAGCATCTGGTTCAGCTTAGGACTTAAACTTGTATTTCTAGTCTACCTCAACTAGATGTTAAGTTTAGAAGTGGATGCCTGATTTAGTAAAAAAAGCTATGTTAGGAGCTTCTTGTAGAACTCTACACAACATTTAAAACCTAAATAATTTATCTCAAATAAGTTTTCAACTCGACTAAAGATAAAAAAAAGCTAGACCTAGTCAAAGCCAATTTCTTAGATTGCCTTGGACTTGTTCATATCCCTCGTGGATGTTTAAGTCATTGTAGACACCTCCAAGCTACCTTGAGCCATCCCTTTATATCATCAAGCCATACTTACCGATCTAGCATCACGCTTCTTCTTTTCCTTGAAATTTTAAACTAAAGGAAGTTATTACCTATGTCTTATTGACTATGAAAATACTTCAAACTCATGAAGTTATTACTTATGTTTCATTTGCTATGGAAACACTTCAAACTTATAAAGTTATCGCTTATGTCTCATTGGCTATGGACATTTCAAAATTAATGAAGTTATCACCTATGCCTCATTGGCTATAAAAATATAAAACTTGTGAAGCTATTGCTTACATCCTCTAGGCTATGAAAACATTTTAAAATCAATGAAGTTATCCCTTATGCCCCACAGGGTATAAAAATACCTCAAAATCAATCAAGTTATTACCTATGCCTCATTGGCTATGGAAACATTTCAAACTCATAAAAATTATTATTTATACCTCACTGGTTATGAAATACTTTGAAACTAAATGAAGCTATTGCTTACGCCTCACTAGCTATGAAAATATTTCAAAACATATGAAGTTATTACCTACTCCTCATTGACTATGAAAACATTTCAAAATCAATTACTTCATCACCTATGCTTTATTGGCTAACAAAAACACTTTAAATCTCAAAGTTATCACCAACGCCTTATTGGCTAATGAAAAGACTTCAACCAAAAGACATTATCGCTAATGCTCAGGCTATTGAAAATACTTCACCCCTCATGTTTCTTCCATGTTCCCATAGAAGACACAATCAACATCTACCAAAGACCAAGTCAAGCCCCATTCGAGTCAAGGCACCATGTGGTCCAGTGCATGGGAGTGGGGCAACAGTACACATTAGAGCTTCTTTCTCATTCTTTCCCCTATTTCCTTATTTATTTGTAATTACCATACCTTTTCCTAATGCTATGATTAAATTTATTATACAATGAGGGTATGTCATTACTTAAGCCATATACCATCTCTCTTATATTAGTCAAATATTGCTTTCTTCTTTTCCTTTGTCTCTATTTTATTGGCTTGGTTTCTTGTTTTTGGAGGTTCTTGATAATCATCAAAGTAATTAACAATAGAGGTTTGCACCTATTAGAAGTTAATATTTCAACAACACCTCATAGTGCACTTAAATTAAACACACTTTGATGGATCAGGTCATCAAAATTGATCCCATAAATTTTTGCATATCTAGTGGGACTTGACTTCTCTTTCAAGAGTAGAAACTTAGTTAATATAATAAAAGACATTGACAAAGTAGAATTATAATTTAATACTGATCAATTATGTTCTTCTTAGTAGAAGCAAGTATCAAATGACATCAACAAAGGACATCTCCATCCTAAAGTACACCATGATCCTGGAGGCAGAATTAGCTGTGCATCTACCTCAGCTGATGGAAATCATAGGAGTAGTCAAAGTTTAGATCGAGTTTGGAACAATCTCTGAGATTGTCCAATTCAAGAAGACACCTACAACTATACCAACTGAAGTTGTCATCATGCAAAACAAACCTGCTCCTCCCCTTTCATCAAAGAAAAAGAGGCCCAATGTCATCATTTCTTATAAGAAGTGCTATTCGGATGAAGAGCTATAAGCTATGCCTCAACCAGCAAGGATATTAGTCTTTCAGAGACTAGGTTTGAATAAAGCTCAGTCTTCGATCACCTTCACCCATCTCCAAATAGGGGGGCAATCAAAAGTGAGTCCAGACATGTGCATGAACAAAGAAGAGCCCATTCTAATTATCACGAGCAAAGGGAAGGTTGTTGGGATCTTCAGCCAACTTGGGAATCCTGTCCCTCAAATGAAGTTGGTCATTACAATTCCTACCTCTAACCATTTCGCTCCATTAAGCCATTCAAGGGAGGGTAAAAGCAAATTACAAGGGCATAGTCTTACCTTAAGACTGTGGTAAAGGGATGAATCACCAAACAAAATCATAAGAGTCACCTTAAGGGTACAACTCAGCATGAGGACTCACAAAGGGAGACCACCCATATTGTCAGAGTCATTTTTCATCACAACTCTAGGAGGGACTACAAGCCCACACCCCAACCGATCAAACACCAAAGAAAGGCTACGCGATGAAGAAATCCAAGAGAAAAGAGCCCTTGTGAATCAATCCTTACTACCACATCATGGAGAAGGTGTGACAACCAACTCCATGTGCAAGCTCTTGAATGAGGCAATCTGATTGATGGGAGAAGTTAGTCTCAACCCAAAATCTATACCTTATCCTCAAGATACAAGCTGTCATATTCTAACAGAAGCCTTGGTCATAACTAAAACCTTCAATCAAGAAGTGACTATAAAAGTACTGTAAGAATAACTAAGCAACAAGAAAAAGAGAAAGATGAAGTTCAAAAGAAGGTCATAGAGTCGATGGAAATAATTATGCAAATGAGTTAGAAGCTTGATAAGCTAGAATAATCTCAATAGCCATCTCAAATAGCAAAGATAGTGAAAGTGCATCTCTTATAGATGGATTCAACCACTATTATGTTATAGTGTGTCCAAACATCACTAGTTCTTCTTCTTTCAAATTTTTGGTTATTTTTTCTTGAAGAAGGTTGAGTGACATTGATCTCAACTTTCGGTTGAGAATCTAGAAATTGAAATTCATCTTCAAAAAAAAAAAATAGGGATTGAAAGAGGAGCTTGTCATTATTAAGAAAATTATGAGAAAAAATAAAAATAAACTTAATTTTAAGTATATCAACTTGAAAACCTGAAGCACCGAAGAGCCAAATAGTCGAAAGCTGAACTATCAAAATTTGTACTATAAATTGAAGATTAAAGACTTGAGAGTTGAGATAGTATAAGAGAATAATAAGATTATGAGTTGTGCGGAGAAATAAGTGATATGGAGGGGTATTTATAGGAATTTTGAGAGTATGAAATATTTAAAATGCCTTTTAAAAAATGTTATTAGGAAGGATATTCTAAAATTATAAAAAAAACTATTTTTAACTACTTTATAATTTTTATTATTTTTTAAATTTTATTTTATTATTATATATATAATATATTTATTTTAAAAAAATTGCACTGGCTTCCTGCTTTTTGTAGGGAGACGTTGCAATTCAATTTTTATGTTTGACTGATCAAAATGGACCTTAGGAAAAATATGCTTGAAAATACAAAGTTAGATCCTAATACAAGGAGGACACTAAGCAGGAGACTTGGTCGATACAAAGAAAAATAGAATGACTCACATATAGCTATGGGATGGTATCAAGGTTGTGCCACGTAGTAGCACTCCCTTGGCTGGAAAGAGTGCCTTTAACGTGACAATAAAGCAAAGGTGGCTTCCTCGAGTTTGCAGTCTATTGACTACTCTTCTAAAAGTTTTAATTTAAAAAACATTTTCATGGGTCGTGCCATGCCTGCTCACCCCAATCATGTCGTAGGGTGTGCCTAGCTTGCAGGTAGCGTGTGAGACACCAGACACGGTTTGACATATGGACCATGCCAGACGCGACCTGAATACTGTAGATTTCGAGTCGTGCCAAGTACAACCCATAACAGACCGGCTTGGAGGTCGACAATTGGTTTTTACATCACTAGCAGGGGGGATAAGGTTTTGTGAAATAAATAGTAATTTTGCACAGAATCAAATCCCAATTTAATCCATCAAAATAATTTTACATAATTTTTCAATCATACCATTAGCACTATAATGAAAATAAAGAGATGAATGCATCATAATTTATGTGGTTTAAAGACCAACCACTCCTACTCTATGGCTCTTACCTTACTTTTGAGAATTTTAACTCTCCACTAGAGTATCATTTTATTGGTGAAGCTAATCCCTTACACTTGATCTTCTTCCAACTGACAAGATGTACTCCACACTGGAGCTTTAGTCTCTTAATCACTCCAAACAACATTGGAGTGGATTACAAGTGAAAATATATTAAAATGATACACTTTATACTCACCACAAGTTCTCTCAAGATTGAGTAAAAGAGCAATAAAAATTAGGTTTGAAAGTTGAAGGCTTAGAGCATATGATGACTGGAGAGCTAAAAGTGCTTTAATATCTTCTTTACATAAATTTAGAAGTTGTAAAACTATTTAAAGAAGCTCATCTGCATTATTTGTACCTATTGGAGAATGAAATCCTGCAACTATCTTCACTCCAATGATTAAAAAAAATTAGCTATTGGTTACACAAAAATCCTAAACCATTACTAGTTCTGGTCTACCAAAACTAGAAGATCTCTTAACTAGTCATTGGTTCCAAACTGATTATTTGATTCTGATAAAAAGTTAAAACTAGTGTTCCTAGTCGGGCACTTGATTTTGGTAAAAACTAGAACTAGTACTCCCAGCTGGTCATCCGGTTCATGAACTAGTCATCTCGTTCTACGTAGGTTCAAAGATTTGAATCTTTTGTTTGATATAGCTGGTCATCTCTTAAACCAAGTGGATATTTTGTTCTATCAAAAAAAATTTGTTAAGAGTTTTCTACAAAACACAACACGATATATGCTCTAAATAATTAATCTTAAAATAAATTCTCGATTCAACTAAAAAAAGATATAAACCTAGTCGATATCGAGTTCTTGAGTTGCATTGGCTATGTTTGTGTTATCCTCAAATCTTCAAGTTATCATGGACACCTTCAAGCCATTTTTAAGTCATTCTTTGATCTCTCAAAGTCACACTCGCCAATCCACTATTGCGCTTCCTTCTATTTGAAGTTTTCAAATGTTCCCTTGATAAATTTAATATACTTTGACTAAAATACAACCCATATATACATTAAGTATAGTTTGTTCATCATTAAAACTAGGAAATGCAACATTCAAAACTTTTAATGCACTATAAAATACTCTTGTTGATATTGTTCCTTTGGAAAAAAATATTTGCAAGACCCAGTGGAGATGAAATTAACATTCATGAAGAGATCATGCAAAATAAAACAAAAACTAGACTATTCCTTCATGAGCATGATGAAAAGGTATCTTTGTTTGCATATAGAATGAGACTTCTTTAGTACTCTGTTGATGATTGTTCCTCCCAATTCTTAAAAATATTAATTATAAGATGAAGATTTAACATGACCTTCCATCACATCTCACTGATTGAGTTGGCAAAGGACAAGAATGTGATGCAGAGCTTGCTTTCATTAGTTAATATTTTCAACAAATCAATATCTTTGACACCCAACCATTGATAGAAATTAAGATGACTCATACAAAATCAAATGTGTTAGTTCTTGTAGATGAATCATGCAAATTTAAATTCACAACAAAAAAGCTTATTTAATAGCCAAAAGAACTAACCTGAGTGACCCTCCAAGGGAATTGATGAATAAGCAAATATTTCTAGTATGATATGGTCATAAAGAAAAAAAAAGTTGACTCAAAATCATGAAATTGCTCTCTAAGAAGTAGCCCCAATCATGTCCGCCTCTACTCTTTTCATCCTAGCTATCGAGGCTTGCAAATCCAAAACCAACGTTGATGGCTGAAAAGGAAAGAAACCCATTTTCAAAACATAGTAATACATAAATAATGAATGAGAGTTTCAGATAATAAGAAAAGAAGATGATACTTGGATATGTAGATGAAAGAAAAAGGTTTGAGGATTTAGGAAGACTTGAGGGTTTGGAGCAATGGGAGAAAGAAAAATAGAGAAAGACTATGCGTTGGAGAAAGAAAAATCGAATTTTGATTGTTTTGATCCAATGTGAAGATCACATTGTTTCAATTTTTTAGTCTTTTCAAATTAGTTTTTCTAAACTAACAAAGTGGTGTGAGCTCATAAATCTAACTATTCCTATAAAAGAGGTGAGAAAACATATTTTTATTGTCCATATTTTTACAAGGACAATAAAACCCATTTAAATTATTTTATATATAATTTATTTAGAGAGCATTTTAGAACTTTGATCTTTTCCCATTATTATCTTCCTTTTATTTCTTGCCCTTTTCCTTTCTAGATCTTTGGCAAAATCGCAACTCTTCGAGATTTGTTTGATCCCCAAATATCTATTCTTTTTTTGTGATCTCTTGATCTAAAATTGCTGCATCTCCTCCCCAATTCACCACATGGATCAAAAAGAAGATAGCACCTGCAATCTACAACATAACAACAATTGAGGAGGTAGAATTGTCTTTGATTTTCTAGACTTGTTGGCAGTAATTTCTTCTTCACTTCTCTAATTTACCATGACTTGTTTTGCATGAGTTGCTTGATATTGAAATGATATGATGTAATGATCAATGCATGTGACTAACATTCTCACCCCCTATGCAGAGCTCATCTTGATCTATGCAGAATTTCCAAGAGGCAGCCACATCATTCAAGGGGAAGGCAATTTCTCTTAATTTTTTAAGGACATTGTTTCTTTAATACATTACACTAAGTGTTCCATTTGCATAAATCATGTAAGAGCCTCTTAGTTAATCTGTTAGCCAACCATTAAATTTTTGGAGGAAGTTTTGTAGCAGTGCTTTTCCTCAAGACTGATATTTGATATGAAATGATTATTTTCTTGGTTATCTTTTCAGTCACCCATTGTTCTGGTTTCATGGTCCTGACCCATCCAAGCTATTCTAGATATAAATACCTATTTTCAGTGTTTGCAAACTTAGCCACTAAGTAGCCATTTAATACACTTAGAGAGCATAATATTATTGGTCTTCACAAGCTCATTCTTGGAGGAACTAAGTGATAATTTAAAATTTTCTCCTTTTTTGTTTCTCTTCGTCTTATCTTTATCTATGTTGAGATTGACAATGAAGATGTTGGCAAACCTCTATCCTATAGATTACTTTGGATTACTTTGGAGTGACTAAAGATGGTCCTATAGTAAGTTATAGCAACCTCTGTCCTTTTTGTGTGTCTTTTTTATAGCAAGGAGCTTGCTTCTGCTTCAAATCTTGAAGATGTGTTAGCCTCTACTAGACTATTAGTCATGATGTTACAAAACTTTTCCACATTAATGCAGAAGCTAAACCACCTTTCTTGGTTATGCTAAAGAAGGAAGCTGAGAAATTGGCACATTTTGGTATTGCATTCTCATTACCCTATGGTTCCAATTTATGGAATTTCTGAATGATATGACATCTAATGGATTACCTCCTCACAAATTAGTTTTGAAATTAAATTGCTTAGACATGTTTCTATGTAATCTAGATCCTACAGATAGTTTATGTAATGGCACAAAATTAATTTATAAAGATTTCAAAAAAGATATTATTCGGGCCATTGTTCGCACAAGATAGTATTGTGGCAGAGAAGTATTTCTACCTCGAATTTTGTTCTATGTGTTGCAATTGAGATGTTTAGTGCCATATGTTACATAAAAATATGTTGCTTCAATTTTATCATTAAGAAATAAGATTTTTTTTGTTAAGATACTAATTAATAAGAATTAACAATCAAGATTGTTATTTCATCAGTGCTATATATTGCATATTTCATATGGCATCTCTTTTGGATATTTAAGTTTTGATTCTTTTGCATAGTTGATCAGGTTTATACTCATGCTTAGAGTTGTCCTTGTTCATATTTGATGCTTCTAAATCCTATACTTGTTTGTATAATCACAAAATAAATGGAGAAAATGATCTATTGCATTTTGACTATGGAATAGTTTCATTTCTTTATAAATCTATCTTATTGGATATCTATATTTTGCATTTGTATGTTTAGTTATTAGGGTACTTGAATTATCAAACTAAAACTTTTTTGAGAAATGGTTTACGTCTCAAGCCATACCTTTCATGAATCTGATAGGTTATTAGTATTAGTCCGACAAAACATATTCTCCTGTAAAGGTGAAAACTAGAGCTTAGTGATATATCTATGCTGGTTTATTGTTTTGGTGATTATTCTTGCTTCCAAGTATCTCACTCTGAAGAGGAAACAACAGAGATGGTGTTTAACAAATAACAGGATGATTTATCTATATGCATTTGTACATTATTTCTTTATTTTTTATTATAATGTCTGCACATCTCTTTTGGTGACTTGCATATGTTTTTTAGCATTCATCTATGTTCAAGTACTGCTTGTGAATCTTTTTTCCATTTCTTTTAGGATGTCGTCAACCAGTTAGTTGTCTTACCTATCATTGTTACTGGGAAAAATATGTATCCAACTAATTGCTATATGCAAAATTTTCTTCATGATACAAACATTCAATAATTCTATCAGAAGGAAATTTTAGCACGTATGATGGATGTATATTCACAATGAGTTGTAACTTTAAATTATTTTGTCAACATAGTTTTTATGGGCATCAATCTACAGAGTGTTTGTAGTTGAATCGCCTGCATTTCAGCCTGAAAGCATTTTCTTTGGAAGCTATGCATGGCTTGGGGACATGTTCAAATATGTTGTTGGAGCTCCTGTTGGTTAGAAGAGGGTTCAAAAAGGAGAAAATAATAATAAAAGAGAGATAGCTAGCTACTTTTATGATGTTGCTAGAAGATAAGCTGAATCAATTTTCCTAAATTTTTCATATAGATTGTCTTGCAACAGCAATTGTCTATTGAGATATAAATTGAAACATGTTATGATATATGCTACATATCCCAGAGTCATTTGTTTTTGCTATACTAAGTGTATCGCATAGCGTGGACTGCCCATTAAGTTCTTTAGTTAACAAATTTAAATAAGTCCCTTCATGACAAATTTCAAGAAAAATTATAGTTTGGAATTTTATTTGATCAGATTCCATTTGATTGGTGAATTAGAGTGGATCTTGAAGAACTATATGTGGATGTTTAGAAAATTAATTTTATTTGGCTTCTATAGTGGAAAGAAGGAATGCAAGGGACGCACATTCAGTAGGAAATAAATAGCATGTTGACCTCCGTTTTTATCATTAAAAGGAAAGTATTATATTTAGCATGCTAATATGCCCATCAGTCATGTTATGCAATACAATCAAGCTATCGAATCATAAAGTAACAAGGATGGAGAAGTTCAAAAGTGAAATCCATTTTGATAAGTTCTATTGTTTCACTAATGCAATATTTTGATGTCTCTATTGAAATATATGATCAAAATAAGTATTATATAAGAAATGTTTAGAGGGATGAATCCAAATTGATCACATATTATATGAAAAATTGAAGTGTTGTATTCAACATAAGCAATACTGAAATATCAAAAGATTAAAAAACAAAAAAATTACACTACATCGAGTTTTTGGAAAAGATAAACTCGACCTTGGGAATTAAATTTATATGGTTTCAATTTTTCATGTTCTATTTCACATCTAAATTGGGTGTTTTTACATTTCTCATAATTTGTATAGAGGTGTCAAACGGGTTGTGCCGACACGACTTGTTTGATTGGGACACTATAACTATTTCAGGGAATATTGGGCATGATTCAAAATAATAAAAGACTAAAATTTTGAGCACTAGGTACGATCTACTGGCATGTGTTGTATCTGGTGCTTCCTACTTTTTACAAGAAGCCGTTGCTCCTATTTTTTTTTCCCTTTGATTAGGAACAGCTTCTTGACCAGTCCTTTGCTCGCTCGTCCCCAATCCTTCCTGGCCAGCTCCATCTAAATTAAAAAAAAAATTCATAGGCCAAACTGTGCTTGGCTAGCGGGTCATAAAGGTGGCACCAGACATAATCCATAGCATATCGTGCCTAATTGGCTCATAGACCAGAGGCCCATTTTGACACCATTAGATTTGGAGTTCTCAATAATTAGAGATAAACAAAAATGAGAGTTTGGTATGAAAATTTTAGGTCCAAGTTGTACATTTCAAATTATAGATCAAGTTCAGACTTGAAAAATACTTCAATTATATAAGAACATATTTCAAAAATTGATATTCACAAGCATTACAGGAGGAATCCAAAATTGGATTTTTACGAATATATGGCGCAAATGCTTGAAGCTGATTTCAAAAAAAAAAAAATTAATATAAAATAATTTTATTTAAGAAATTATTTTTTAAAATTTAAAATTATAAGTTAATTAAATAAATTTATTACGTGTAAAATACATACATCATACTAGTATTACATATGTTGTGATCTCCTTGGACTGCGAAGAAATAAAAGCCAGAGTCGCGACTCAAGTTTCACCCAACAGCACTCACCCTTAATTATTTGGCTTTCGCCGTATCATCATCACTAATAGGTCTGGGGTGCTATGCATGCCTTCCGCAACGCCTGAGCCATACTCGTCATCTCCCCTGGGAATTTATTCTGCTGCCGGGTTTGAAAAAACGAATATTCTGAGAAATATCTCGATGTCGGGTTTCCAAGCCTACGCGCCCGAATCCGCTTCTCCCACACTTAAAGCCGCGACCAGCGGCCGATTTCTCCCAGACATGGCCCAAAGCCGCTGGGCCTCTAAGCTCCGCATCGGTGTGGGCCTCGGTCTCGCAGGTCTGGTCTGGCATGCCTCCCCCGCCGCCGACGAGCTCCATCTCGCCGTCGACGGCGTCCTCCGCTCCTCCCGCGCCGTCTTCACCGTAGGATTCCCCTACTATCTCCCTTTCTTCTTCTGTTTTCTCTAACCATAATTTTTCTTTTCGCATTCTTTCCAGATCGGTTTGGTTGTAGCTGATTACAAGTTCTCACTGCGTGGATTGGCTCCGGATTCCGAAGACTACCAGAAAAAGCTCTCCGAGGTGATATTTTTCTTTATTTTTTCAGTTTTTTGAGCATTATAACATGAGTTATGTTCACACAGTAACTAAAACTTAGTCTGCTTTGGTGTTTTTTATCATATTTTTTAAAAGAAAAGATTAACATAAATCGTGTTCCGTCCCTTGTTTAACTGATATGATAGGAAGTATCTTTACTTCTGTTCCTATTCATGTCCTTGTGAGAATAAGCTTGTTATGCTCATTTTTAATGCACATTTTCTTGTGGATACACCTTGATTTATTATTCTTAAAAAAGGAACTTAGCCTGATTTATATTTTGTTTTCATGGTTGGGTAAAGATGATGTAGTCTTGGAGGTATAGGAGTTCCTTGCGTCTGTTGACAGCTTGATGCTTATGTTCTTGTGAGAATGCGGTTGTCATGCTCAATTTTTGACTCAGAGTTGTCTTTAGGTACATGTTGATTTTATTATTCTTCAACAAAAAGGATAAGATTAGCATGAATTACGTTTTGTTCCAAGTTTACTTGACATTAGTGCGATCATGGTAGTTACAAAGCACCCTTGGTTTTACTGAAATTGTTGTCATTTGCATTTTGCGATTCACATGTGATTTAAAAATAGCATGTGTTTTATTTCATTCTTTGTTTAATTTACGTGGCATAATTATGATAATTAGAAGGTTGTGTTCTTATGAAAATGTGTCTTTCACTATTCCATTTGTATGCATAACTTAATGCAGATACATCTTCGTTCAGCCAGGAGGTTTCTTAGATTGTGTGAAACAAACAAAGGGTTCTATGTGAAAGCTGGTCAGTTTGTATCATCTTTAAGACAAGTTCCAAGAGAATACTCTACAACCCTTTCTTCCCTTCAAGATCAGGTCTTTTACCCAGCCGTCTTAATAATCTTTATCAAATGTGGCTTCTGGGATATGCTTACTGTTATGACGTTTTTTATGCTCAGGCAAATTCTTATCCATTTAAAGACATTAGAGAAGTAATTGTTAAGAATTTGGGCAAGGATTTAAATGAAGTGTAAGTTGTTATATGTTTATCAATTTTGGCTGTGGATCATTTTGAACTAGTATTAATATTTTAATCTAACCAGAATATAATAAAGGCTCATGCTATTCAACTGTTATGTATCCCATGCACTCTTGCTAGAGATTATATTTATACTTACATGTTAATGACAGAAAAACATCAGTGGATTTAAATTTAAGTCAGAAATGACACATGCAGTATTAACCCTTTTTCTGCATTGCCATGCTTATTTCATTGTGAGCCAATCAATGTGGTAGGGTTGTTCATTGTTATTGGGCATCCTATGTTAGAATCACTGAGATGCCCCATTCTTTTGCAAGAGTAAACTGTAAAATCTGACCATCCAAGGCTCTGATTTGGCAGAAGACTTTGCACTAGGCTGTCATTGAACCACCTAGTAGAAGATCCTTTTGTTCATATATCAGTGATGGTAGATGTGGGAAGAGAAAGGTCTCCAACATCCCTTTTGGGCCAAACCAAACAAAATACAGACAGAGTTTGCAGCTCATGCCAATTAGTAGGCATATCTAGTAATCATTGTTGTAGACAAGCTACATAAAACAAGTTTGGACATTGTTCTCCTACAATTAAATGGAGACTTTAATGAGTCAGCGAGGACTCAGCCATGTACAGGCATAAGCCTGAACCTTTAAAGGAATAATTATGGCCAGACATCAGGCTTAAACCTAGTTGAATTCTCTGAAACACCCGGTTCAGGCCTGGCCTGAAGCACAACTGATCTTCCCAAGCATGAGCTTTTCCAGCTTTCTGATAACTCTAGAATTACACTCAGCTGCCCTATTAGGTGCATTTAGTTTCGGATACTGACAGTACCCACATTTTTAATCAATCTCAGCTTTCTAGCTCCAAGTTCTTTCTGTTCTCATGCAATTATAATCAGATTTATTCTGTAGAAACTTCCCCACATTTATGAAGTTTGGAGCTTTTTGGAATTTTCTTGTCACCTTTAGACATTTTATATACCCTTCTCTAGTGTTTGCAGTATTGTCACTATCATTCATAACATAACTTCTATGTTGATTGTATGCACAGTTTTTTGTTTTTTGATGAGCAACCAATTGCTGCTGCATCAATTGCACAAGTGCATCATGGCTTATTGAAGGACAATAGGGAAGTTGCAATCAAGGTAGGTTATTATAAGCCAGCAAAGTAAGCTTGCCTTCTATTTGATGCTTCTTTTTTCTGTTCATTGTTCAATATCCATGTACTTATTAGTTAAATTTTATAAGGTGCAGAGGCATTTTGTATGTTAGTTATCTGGCATATTGGTCATTGAACTATTGGTTGTAGTTTGTGTGTTTGTTTTTTTTTCTTTTTTGCATGTATAGATGTGTTGCTGTGAATAACCTTCATAGGAAATATTTATGCATTTGACTAAGCATTTGACTAAAGCTGGTTACCCATCGTCCAGGTACAGTACCCTGGCTTAATGCAGCGTATGAAGGTAGACATTAATACAATGGCTATTCTTTCAACATCAGTCTCCTGGGTATGATAAATTTTTCCTATAAGCATCTTCATAATATTTTTGATGGCAATTGATAACAAAAACTTAAGTCTGAATTTTCAGACATCTCTTTTGATAACTTTTGTATATGGTTTGCAGATTTTGCCTGACTACAGGTTTGAGAGGTTAGTGTCAGAATTCGAGAAAGCCATGGCTTTGGAGTTGGGTGAGTTGTATAACTGTTCAATGACAGTTTCCAGCTTTGAACAATGATGCTTTCAGGCTTTGAAGTTGACTGATATCTTAATGGATTAGCATGAACTCCTAGGATCTTTGAGATCAGTGTTTCCTGATCCCTCCTATCATACTCTCAACAGTTTTCGGTTCAATACAATAGTGAAAGTACATTATCTTCTTAATTATTTTTCTAATAGTATATCTCTTTTACCCTTGATTTTTTTTTCTTTTATATTTTTTGTAAAACCTATGAAGCATCAGGTCCTACTTCCATTATCGCTTCCACAACACTTTTTATTCCTTCAATGTTGACCCTTATTTGTTAGGCGCCAGCCAAACCATTTTTGAGCTACTATCTTTGAGGATCCTTCTATATGGAACTTGTAGTCCTAAGAAAAAGTAGAGATCTGTCATGTTCCGCTGCAACTTATGAATAGTTCAATTATCGAAGTTGAGAATATGAACTGATCATTTTCTTTTAATTTCAGGTAGTAGGGTGAGAGACAGCAATATTAAGTTCTTTTATCCTTCGTTTGACATTACCCTGTTAAGGTTAATTTGAGAATAGACAGACCTGGTTGTTTTCTTATTGACAAAGGATGCAGATTCAGGCAGTTAGTTGGCATCCAAGATAGGTGTTTCGTCCAATAAGTGTTCTAACTTCTGTTGTCTTGGAAGAGATGGATGTACAAGCATGCCACTTTCTTATTTCAAGCTTATTATTGCACTCGTGTTTCATGCATATTGATTTTGGTGTTCTTCTCTTTTTTTAGGTTGTATCCTTAATTCATTTTAGCATCTCCATTTACTGAAAAATCACTTTGTAGATGTTGGGTTCCAAAAGATAGAGCTTTAATTTCCAGACCATGGATTCATTGAGAAGCTATGGGGCATTCAAAATTGCATATTGGATAAATTTCATATGCACTCCAGCTGTATACTAGGCAATCTACTTCATGTTAATAGTCTATATCCTTTATTTGCTGTTTAGATTTTGTTCAAGAGGCGAAGAATTCTGAAAGAACAGCCAGAAATTTTAGAAACAAAGATATTATCAGGATTCCTGTCGTATACTGGGTATGGTATTTGTGCATGTCAACCTTTTTGTTTGGAGTATCCTTGTTGAATTTGGTTGTCAGAACCACTGATAGACTTATCATATTCTTGCGATTTTTAAATGTGTATATTCCAATATCTGACTCGATGGATGCACTCCAGGATCTGACCACAAATCAGGTTTTAACCATGCAATTTTGCAGAGGGTATAAGGTATGAGTAGACCTCATATGTATTTGACAATTTCTTTGACTTCTTCCTGTTGGTCATGTAATAATGTTTTTGCCTCACTTAATTTTATAGAGGCTCATGAGTAGTAGTACATCTTGGAAGTTGTTATTGAGTTGTCTATCGTACTTCTTCTATAATCAACGTTTTATTCCTGGCAATTGAATGTTGAAGCTAATGTACTAACTAGGCTGATGGAATGCCCTGAATATTGGCTTAATGAAGGAGTCTTAGTAAATCTTCCCTCTTTGGATTCAATTACTCCTGAAATGATGTATATCCTTATTATAGCCATCATTTGTTTAATGACCTCCCATAGATCTTTCTATTCACAATTTTATCCATGCCATTAACGAATTTCTCGCACATTTTAGTATGCTTGTGGCATCGATCTCTAGTTACCAATTCTAATCTCTTTTGATGATTAGTCTTAACTTATTGTGGAAAAGGTGGGAAGTAGGTAAAATCCATCCCTTATGGTGTATTTCTACTCAAAGAAAAATTTAGTTGAGTACAACATGTTACCAAATTCTTTCTTCTTCTTCCTACTATAGCTTTCATATTAGGTCTTATGTAAATAATGTTTGTGAGCTCATCTAAATATGAAAAAGGTTGCTTTCATATATGGCCTATGGAAGTTTGTTCTTCTAAAGTCATGACCTGAGCAAAGGAAAAATGGCTACTGTAAAAAACCATACACAATGATATGCTCTTCTCCTGTTCAAACTGAGACAAAAAAGACATTGATTTTTTTCATGCAGCAAAACCCTATAAAAGCCTACCTCCAGAGCTAGTGATTATATTAAATGACTTTCACATGTCAATTTCTCACAACTGTGTGCTTGAACAGCGTCAGATAGAGCAAATCAAGGGCACCAATAAATTTATTTTCATGATAATAATGTTTGGTACCAACAACATTGTCATTCCATTTGTTCTTCTCCTTTGTTGGTTATATCTTGCTAGAGTAGCAATTTGTATGTCAAATTTAGGTTCCTTTTTTGTATTATCTATTGAGCTTTTCAGTTACTTGAATGTGTAATTGGTAGAGATCACAGGCTCAAGTATGGGCTAGGGTTTCTTACCATCTTAGAGAGACATAGAATAAAGAGAATAGAGAGATAGAGGAGTTTTTTTTAACTAGAAAATAATGTGCAGAGTTCACTCTTAACCTGTGGATTTTATGTCTACTATTTATAAGAGAGAAAAATTCTATTCCTTCCCACTACAAGTAGGTGATATACTTGGAGAAGATTTAGGCCTAACCGAGTCCTTTTTCTACTCAATTTCCTAGTCTATTTCCCAGTTAGAGTAGGAAACTGATAGAGCAGGTGATGATGAAACACTCACATTGCTTGATATTTGGCAAGGCACTAGATTTGCAGCCATATGATGGGATGATGCAAGAGTAACCCCTCAAGCTAGAGGATAGATGTTGATCATACTGAGCTAGAAGATGTTAGTTTGTAAGCCTTCTTTTCGGATTTTGTAAGAATCTCTATCAATTGTTCTTCAATTGAAGTATACTGTAGGTTTACTTGTTTATTTGGAACCTTTTCTGACACAGGAACATGATCATTTATATAAGAGCATATTAAATTACACATTATGTATGATTTGTATGCTAATTCTATTGGTATTTGATTAGCTTATAACATATCTAGTAGGTTTATATTATTTATTAGATTCATTAATGTTGAAAGCAATGAAAATTAGAGTTCAGAAATACTCACGTGAGATTTCATATCTCCAAGTTTGGCTGCATAATAGAATATCTTTCAAATACTTGAGAGACTAGCCTATTAGAAGAAAGCCCAAAACTAAATTAGAATTCAGTATGAAAAAGGAGAGCCAATATGATGTAAATGAGTTCGGAGTAAAGCCCAAATTTGAGTAGAAATCAAATAGTTTACTTCTCTAAATAAAGAAATATAAAGTTAGGAGACTTTTCTCACGTATACTTTTTCTTTTAGATCCTTGTGCAAGAAGACATTTTTTATATCTAATTGTGAGAGGAGTCATCCCTTATTTACAAAAAGTGACAGAATAACTTCACTGAATTTGCTTTTGCTACTCAAAATAAAGTATCAAGATAGTTTATTCAATATGTTTGTATAAAGCTTTTTGTAACTAGTCTAGCTTTGTACCTCTCAATGCTTTCATTTGTTTGTATTTGATAGTGTACACCCATTTCCAATCCACGAGCTTCTTTTCCTCCGGCGGAGAGACTATATCCTGTGTTCAATTTACGTATTGTTTCGATTTCACTCTCCATTGCTTTCGTGAGATTAGAAACTGAAAATGCTTTTTGCAGTGCTTTTGGGTATAGATATGCTAGTAATGGCTAATGAAAAGTGTTTGTAAGCAGGAGATAGACTATTGTACGCTATAGATTTGCTACTAGGGTATTTGGCACAAGTTCTCTCTTAACTCAAAACAATGGGAAAGCAATACTCAACAAAAGTGCCAGGAATACCTGAATTATGCTCTTTCTAAGCATTATTCTTATGGATCTTCTTGAGGATTGAGAGGTGGAGTTGTTTTTTCAATGGGTGCAGCTTTTGTCTCTTAATGTAGACAATGCCATATCTAATATCAATCCTGTTGGCATAATGTGCATTTGGTCCTCAACAAGTAAGGGGTATAACTATGTGAGGAGCAAAGGTAGGGATGATTAGGTGAGGTTTTTTATTTAAGTCGTGAGTGTTTTGGTAAGAGAAGTAAGGGATTTCTTTAGAGAATATGACATCCATTAAGATATACCTCTTATGTCTCAATAGATTATAACACTTTTACTCCTTTCGAAGCCCAGGACACCCTAAGAAAATTTATTTTAACAACCTTGGGTCAGAGTTTGTCCTTCTTGATACTCAAGTAATGAACAAAGCAAGTACATCAAAATGTTTTAGGTTTTACATGAAAGGTTTTATTTTCAATGCATAAGGCTTGTAAGGCAATTTTGTTTTGAAGTAAAGAAGAGTTGTTATATTGATGGGATAGCATTTTGCACATCTCCCCAAAACTTATATAGCACATTATGATTAAATATGATGGCTTTGACAACCCCCAATAAGTGTTTATTCTTTCTATTAAATACACCATTTTGCTGTGGTGTTGGTGAATAGGAAGATGGAAAAAGTATATCATTGGCTTGAAAATACTCCTAGAAGTTCTTTAGCAACGTATTCCTATCATTCCCTACACTTAAGGTCTTAATAGAGATAGTGAACTGGTTAATGATCTTCTTATAAAATATTTTAAATATATGATTGATTGAAGATTTCGTCTTCTTTAAACCTATTCTATTAATCATCAATAAAGCGTACAAGATTTTTGAATTTATTTAGGTTCTATTTGATTAATCAAAATTTTTATATGGAACAGCAAAGTGATTCTCTAAAATTAAATTTCAATATTTGGTACATTTAATAAGATTTAAGGAAAGTAATGGGATTCCTTAAAACATGAAAACTAGTGGTTGAATAGTGAAATTTTAATTTCCAAGTTTTTGATGGTATTGTGATTACTTTTCCTAAAAATCTAAAACTAAAAAAGACAGAGACATTTTTATCCTTTTTATATTTTGGAAGTTTTACAAATATACCCTTGTAAAATACTAAATTAGCATCTATATCTTTTAAAAAATTTCTAGTTAAGTCCTTACTATTTTTACGTTTGATTGTTTCGTATCTACTAGAAAATTATGAACTCGTAGACCCATTATAAGTTTTTTTAAATAAGATTTTCATTAGTTTTGAAATATTATCTTCTTTTTTCTCAAATTCGAATTTGTTGAGATGATAAATTAGAATTTGATATTTTTTCATTAATAAATAGTATCTAATAAAATAAAATATACAAATTTGTATGGAGAAAAAAATAACAAATATAAGAATTAAAAATTAAGTAAAAAATATTGAAAGAATTTCATAGAAATTCAGTAGTTTAACGTTACGTTGAAGAAGAGTATATTTGATTATTTTTCTAAATTAATATTTCATTTTTTGTTACATTAGTGGGTGTCAAACATTGAAAAGAAAAATTAAATCACTTTCCATGTAACCTTCTTAAATATTCCCAAACAAAACCTTGGAATTTGTATGGATTTAAATTCCACAAATGCATATTATTAGGAACAACATTCTTAGAATCATTTTAATTTTCCACCAACCAAACGGAGTTGTAAGGAATTGTTTAGATATGCAAACATCATTGTGAACAACACAAAAGGGTTACATATTTTTTTTATTAATCTAAAAAGCAAAGGTATTTCTATGGGTTTTATCATACATGTGAATCAATCATCTTGTTGATTGCTATAGATCATGTGCTCCACTAGGATCAAGGAAGTATAGTCGTCCATCGTCAATCTCTCCACCAATCATCTTTCTTATTTTAAGATCTTGAAATTATGTTGAGAAGGATAAAATGTTATGCTGCAATTTATGTTTTTTGGTTAACTAACTGATAGAGAGGAGGTTGTAAGAAAATTTTATGAACAAGAAGAGTTGAGGATAAGCTGAAAGAATTGATGTTTATGTCTCCCCCACCTTTTATCGAGTCATGTTCTCCATTAGCTAAAATAACATGTCTTCATTGACAATTATAAGAGAGGAGAAAAGGTTTGGGTTACCAAACATATGATTTTTTGCTTCAAATCAATAATCCAAGGTGAAGTACTTGTTTGTGCTAGCTTGTTCTTAACTTTAGTTGAGGTTGTTGAAGTTGAAGTTGTTATGGTTCTTTTGGCTTGTATTATGTTATCATACTAATCTTTGCCGAGTCTTCAGTTTACAGTTCCTGAGGAAGAGGCTTGGCTTGAGGTGTTGGTGATGTTTACATTTTTTCCTTGATATGAATTCTCATTGGCTACTTGTGTGGTTTTACAAAAAAAGCAAACTCACCATGCAAGATCCATTACCTCTCTATGACGTGGTTTGTCCTATCACAATGAGAACACTTCATGCCTCCACAGCCTTTTCCTTTGCCTTTGCCAGCAAAGCCTCTATGAGCTCTACGGCCATCTTCTCTTATTTCAAATCCTTTGTTGTTGCCAAACACCATTCCGGCAATTTTCACAGTTGAACCTGAGCTTGTACGCTGAATATTTGCCCTTTGCAATCTTTACTCACAAATGGGACTTATTTTTCTAACAAGCTTGAGCCTTGATAGGTTCATTTTCTCTATCTAAGATCAAGATAAATAGAGCTAGTTTGAACTCTTCGTTGTAAGAGTTCTGCTTCTCAATGACGGTGGTTGAGAGTTGGTATACATCCAACTCATCCCACATGCTTTTCATTGTTGCAAAGTGCTCGTCTAATGGTTTCCCAATTGTTTTGTTTTGATCATATCTTCAACAATTTCAAAAAACCCTAGAGGCATTATTCTTCTCGGAGTATAGCTTCTTGGCTTCAACCCACACTTCCTTTGTTGTGTCCCAGGACATCATGTTTGAATTAATAATGGGATCCATACTATTCCAGAGCAAAGTCATTATTTGACCATCTTCTCTATACCAATCTTCAATTGGGTTTTCAGGTGGAGATTCTTCAATATAAGGTCTCTTCCCTTTAGCCCTAAGAAACACATGGACAGTCTTTGCCCATTGATACTAGTTTCTTAACCCTACTAATTGAACTTAGGTCATTTGGACTCCAAGAACATCTCCAAGGGACACGAGGATCTTATTATCTTCATTATTATCTTCCCAGGATTTGGTCATGTGGACTTCAAGGAAAATCTAAGTTTTGCAAGAAAAAGCACTTTAAGCTTTGATGCCATGTTCAGCTTTTCAGTGGCTTGAGTGTGTGATTGGTAGAGATCACAGGCTCAAGTATAAGCTATGGTTTCTGACTGTCTTAGAGAGACAAAAAGTAAGGAAAATAAAGAGATAGAGAAGAGTTCTCTTTAAATAATATGGAGAGCTCGGTTTGACCCGTGGGTCTTAATCTATTTATAATAGAGAAAATCCTACTCCAAGTCCCACTACAAGTAGGTCAGATACTTGGAAAAGATCTAGGCTTACCCAGGTCCTTCTACCCAGTTTCCTAGTCTATTTTCCAATTTGAGTAGGAAACTGATAGAACAAGAATGAAGTATGATGCAGGTGATGGCGACAGACTCTAGCATTGCTTGATATTTGGCTGGGCAGATTTATCTGGATTGTTTGGCCATATGGTGTAATGATGCAAGAGTAAATCTAAGCCACTAATAACTTCAACATTATCATGATAAGCATCTATAGACTAAATTAGTTTTCATTCCTTTATCCCTTGCACAAATTTTAACAATAAAATGTTGTTTGCATAATTGGTCCATCTATGGGCCATTCTTTGTATTCATGATACCTCATCTAGTTTAGCCTAGTGTGTTTGACATAACTAACTTGAGCTTTTGTTAAATCACATTATTGCCTGACGAAGAAATAAAACATTTACCTGTCGTAGTACCAATTATTTCTTTTGCTTTATACTCATGCTAATATGTTGTTAGTGAAGCTAGCTAATCTCAATATGTAAATTGTGTAGGTTGATGACTTGGATTTTCTAAAGCGATCAGGCTTAAATCCATTGAAGGTTTGTTCATGTATAAAAGCTAATAATTATTCTCTTATGTATATTTTTATCACCTGTGAGCTGTTTTGCATTTAACAGCAATGAACATGTTGATTACCAATATGTCCATTTACAGTCAACATTCATCTGCTATTTTCATGGAGTAATGGAACATAACCATCAATTATCTTGACAATGAAAGGCATCAAGCCATGCTTCCCTGCACAAGACAGTATATGATTCTGTATTTGGCATTTAATAAACTGAGTATCAGTGCGGATGTTAAGATTGATTGGAGTCATCTGAAAGTGCAAATTATTTGTTCTTTGAATCTTGCTAAACTTCATGTCAAGTTATGGCTTTATGTTGGCGTATGATGCATGTTCGTTTCACCTACTTGTTTGTGCAACTGTAAATGTAGTTATACATACAAAAATATCATAGATTTGCACATGTGTTGCTCAACCTAACAATGTTACAAATTTCTCAGCAAGATAAATATCGACAAAAAATATGTAAGACAAATGAACACCTTCCTAACTTCATCGTGAAGTGATGTTTCATTTGTGCTGCTAGTTTTTCCATATATTACTCAGGGCTAGCTTGTTTCCTCACAATTAATATTTTTTTGTTTGATTAAAAATGATATAGATTGGAAGTTGTGTACAAGTTATTTTGTATGACTCCTACATTTTGATTTACTTTATTTTTATTTTTGTTTGGCTATGGTGTATTTTACTGCCCCTTAGGTACAGAAATGGAGTCTCAACTTCTGAGAACTATCATGGTACAACAGTTGATTCCCAACCTACTTTTCCATTGGTTGTGTTTCAGGTTACAAAAGCATTAATGGAAATTTTTGCTGAGATGATATTTGTGCATGGTTTTGTGCATGGAGATCCCCACCCTGGAAATTTGCTCATTTCACCTGTTGGTCAAAATGGTTTCTATCTAGGTATGTCTGAGATTCTGATCATTTTTTTATAATCTGCAGTTAACATTACCTAACTGTTTTGATTCTCAAAATGCAGTTCTTTTAGATCATGGGTTCTATGAAGAGTTGGATGAAAATTTCCGCATTAAGTACTGTAAATTATGGAAGTCTCTGATTCTTCAGGATTCACAGAAGATGTGGCATCTCGCTGAACAATTTGGCATTGGAAAATACTCAAAATTTTTGCCTGTGCTTCTAACTGGGAGGACAATGCAAAGGTACTTCCAGTCTACTTTTGGTTCTTCTAAAATTAGGATGCGCATTTCTTGCAGCAAATATGATAAATTTGAGTTGCTGCTGCAAATAGAGACTTAAGAGGAAAAGCGACATGTTTATATTATACAATTTGATGAGGTACACAGCATGATAGAATTGCCATCAAGCAATGAGGGAAGCTCAATGATAATGTGTTTTAACACCTTGACGTGTCAGGACATGTCTTCAAAGAGCCTTGAAGTGTTGAAAATTCAGAATGTCTGACAATGCATCAAATTACACGAGACTGTTGTCCATGCAACATTTAGAGGCATAAATTTCTGTAATGAAGCCAAAACGCAGATGAAAGCTGGATTTTTTTGTCAGTTCTCTGGAGCTGTCAACTTCATTGACACTATTCATTAAGAAATGAAGTATGTTTTTCCATGTGATCTAATGCTCCATTTGGTTTACTTGCCTGTTGAAAGATCTTTTTTGGTGTCATCTAAAACCTTCAAGTCAACCTGTTGTTTGTGGCATATAAATTATTGGTTTAGTGGTCAAAATCTGTTATATGAACCAATATGCTCGTTTTGACAGACCAATGTCTATGGAAGTTTATCTGCGGAAAACTCCAAGTGCTGAATGTTGCTAGTTTCTGATTCTTTTTCCCCATAAAATGTACAATTATTGAGGCATCACATTATTAGAACATCAAAAAGGCTGGTTTGCATCCCCTTAAAATCCCTGCCCGAAGAATTGGGAATTTGCCTTTGGTTTTTTGAGGCTGCAAGCTTGATCCGAGCTGTAGCTACCTAAGCTTCACTCAGTACCCAGCCCAGCTCTAAAAGTTTGTGTAAATGAATCAGGCTTGGGCTTGTTTGAGGCCCTCGAGGGCCTAGCATTGAAGCTGAAGTCAGAGTGCAATGCATGGCTAAGCCCACCTACACTTGTTTTCTCTTTGATCAACGTTATTGAGATCATTTTTTGGAAGTATTACTGGTAAATATCAGTTAAGCAAGTATGTTTTTCGTTGGGCTACTGGGCTAGATGCACTGCACACCTTGGATTAAGAAGAGTACAGCAAATGGTAATTGCACTTGTGATTCCATACACAGGCAGGTTATCAAGGACAAGGAGAAACAGAAATAAGTTATTTAGCTAGATGAGCTGTTTTTGATGGTTTTTAATCAATGCTTCTTTCTTGACTACTCGGATATGTTTTTCCTTCTGTGATTATGTCGGAGGACCTTTTTCTTTCTCCTGTTTTGTTGCAGCAATGCCCTCAGTGGTCTTCTATTTAAGTCCATTCTAAGTGTAGAACAAGATGGATTTATGATTTAGGATGTCATATTTCTTGCATCTTCTGTTCTGGGAGAGATATGACACCACCATGGGTTGGTAGCAAGGGCTCCCAGAGAGGACACTTCCCTTGCTAAATATGTCTATCTTTTGAGATAATTAGATGGAACCCAGATGCTGTATCTTGATTTAACCAGGTGTTATATCTTGATATACTTTATAGTTTCATCATTGTTTCAAGCCATGGTGAGTGTTGATGTCATCCTCCCTGTGACTATTAATTTACTGTTGTAAATTTTGCTTCTTGATGAAAATGTGCCCTTCTTGGTTGTTATAGACTTAATGCTCTAGGTATTGGTTTGATGTCATTGTAACTTTTCCCATATAAAATAATAGTATCTTAGTTTATCTTAAAACAGACTTTGCGTTGCATTTGGGAACTGAGTCTGTTGTTAAATGAAAATTGCAATAATTGGGACCATTATTTGCTGACTTTGAATGTGAAGGCTATAATTTGTCACATCAAGTCACTTTTGTGTACTAATTTTTCAATAGGAACTTATCAATTGTTCATTTTGATGATTCAACAGTAAATCAGTGCTTGGAACACAAATGTCTCATGAAGAGAAAAGACATCTAAAGCAAGAGCTGCGTTCTCTTAAGATGGAAGATCTATCATCATTTTTGGAATCTCTTCCTTCTGACTTTCTTTCAATACTGAGAATAGAGTAAGAAGTTACATGTTGCTCCAAGAATATGAAGCTCTTTGTGATTAAAATTGTGTTCATTGTTTTCATTACAGTGGATTGCTTAAATCCATCATAAGCAAGCTTGGCGTGCCAAGACACTTATGTGTTCTCACATATGCTAAATATGCTATATATGGCCTCACAGTTCAACCAGACATGGAGTCAGGTAACTTGTTCAAAGCAGTTTTATGGACATAAGCAAATCAGGAAATAAAAAATTGTTGCCTGATTCTTATCAAATACTTATTTACAGGTTCAACTGCTGAGCATGTGATTGCTACCATAAGTGCAGAAGTTACTTACTTTTGTTTGAGATTATTTCTTGGTAAGATGACATTATTTCTTTTAATCTGGATTTTATCAAAGAAGAATAACCTCCATTTCCTCAATTTTCTACATTTTACAGGAATTTTTGAGCTTGTTTTGCAGATTGAAGACCTGAGATATCTTCTGAGTAAGAAGATAAAGAGGTTGTATGAACTGGCAATTTATTATGTGAAAAGTGCTACTCTTCTCTTTGGTGGCTAACGATATTTTCATGGTTGCAAGGAGCTCGATGGGATTAAAAGCTGAGGGTGCATACCTTTCATTTCCTTTTTCATTTGGAGTGCTAAATACCAAATAGTTGTGCAATTGTATGGCTGGATTATATATATATATATATATATATATATAGTTGAGTACTCAAGTATCTGTACTATCAGAAATCTTCTTCAGATAGCATAAGGGAACCATGTCGGTTGTGTCAGAAATAATTTCATGCACTCGAAATGTTTCCACAGCAACGTGTGGCATATCCATTGTACACTTGACTATATGGTTTTGGGTTGTTTGTCTTGATTAAACAGACTGCATTCTCTCCATGTGGATGCTATTTGTATTCGACTCTGGCAGCTAGTCTCTATGTGGTAATTACTTAGCCCCCAAAAGCACACTTCTTTTTTTCAAGATTTTGATTTGGGTGCATTTGTTTGTTTGCAGGTAAACACACATTGTGAAGTTGGTCCCCAAGTGGATGAAAGAGTGGAAATTTGTTTCGCTAACATGGGTTTTTTGTTTGGTATAAACTTGAGACTTAATGATGTAAGCAGTTGGTTGAGTTACAAGTTACAATCAGAAAAGCAGGTAGTCTGATACAAAGGTTACCTAACTTTAAAATGATTTCAATACAAGCAAGGTCATTGAGACAATTTATCTATTTTGGATAAAAAAAATGAAAAGTTCATATCAATTGATATTCATTTGTGCATGGAAAAATGTTGATAGAAAGGAAAGGAGGGTATAAGGAGTGAATATATACTGAATGATCATGATAGGAAAATATGCATTTGTAGTGATGTATTCGCTTGATTTGGATTTCTCTTCTCTTCTCCAGTTGATCTGAATTTGTAGAGACAAGAAAATTGACCATTGGGTGATGGTCGGGGGTAGTGCCCCCCTCTTTCTTGAAATTCTAGGTCAAGTGACATTTAGAACAAATGAGAGAATCAATTTGGATCAAATGAGGGGGATGGGATGCTTTACCTCTATGTTTGGGTATCCTTCTTATATGATTTTGGGGGTAATTTGATCTGGCCTCTTATGGATAATTTTGCTATGGTTAATGGGTGAGTTAGTCTAGGGCATTTCAAAAAATTTATTATGGATTTTGTCAGAATGGGAGGATTAGTAGGAGGTGGAATAAGAGATGGTTGCTACTATAGGAACTTGTCTTCTAGACTGTCATGGAGGTTAGTACTTATGGGGGTTGAGAATGTGTGTGAAATGCTGACGTAGCATGACTGATGCAGTGGGAGAGAAGGCACGAAAGATAGCGAGAAGATTATCTTTTCACAATGATAGGTCCTCTTGATGCAGCAGAAGACGATACGAGGAATAGAAAGAAAATCACTGTTTCTCACCATGATAGATTCATTTGATGCAGCAGGAGAGGGCACGAGAGATAGGGAGAAGATCACCATTTTCTCATTATGATAGATCTTTGAATCCACCATGAAGATAAAAAAGAAAACAAATCCAAAATAAAATAATATTATTAATAGAAAAGTCCTTCTTTATTACAACCTTGAGCTGGATATATAATTCTCTAATAAACTTAAGAGTTCTAATTGATGTAGACTAAAAATAAGATTTTGACTCCATTAAGAATTTTACTTAATATATCTTAAATAAAAATATTGAAATTCTATTTCTTATTGGGGTAGGATTGTTATCGACTCAGACTGATAAATAAATTCTAATTTTGACCAATACAAAATCTGAATTATCCAAAATAGTAAATAAGAGAATTATAAGAATTGATTTTAACTTTTTAATGGATGGTTATTTGTTAGATTTGGATGAATATCTTAGGAGATATGGCTTTCGGACTGTAGTTGTATGAATTTTGATGGATTTTAATTGAAGTTGAAATTCAACTTGGACTGAATCTTTAATTTTACTGTAAAAAAGATGTAGTTATCTTACATTAGACCCCTCAACTTGTCAAAGACTTGTCCTCCAGTCAAAGATTGAAGTTTTCATTGTTGTAGTTGTACTCTTCTTGAATTCTTTTTAGTACAAAATTTAATGATGAAGATCAACTAGATTTTGTCGAAATATATTAGTTATTTGATCATTGTTCTTCCAATGATTTAATCTGTTTCTTTGTTATTAGTCAGTCCTTGCATTTCTGCTCAACCCCAAAAATAATTTTTATGGCTTGTAGATTTTTATATTCAATTATGCACCTCGAGTAATCATAATAAACATTTGGGTATGATGAATAACAACTTAAATCAAGTATTATTTCATCATCCTTAAGTCATGAAAAATTTTGTGGTATTTTCACATCTTCATTAGTAAATTTTGGATAAGATAATTGGTTCTCTCCAAAGATAATATTGTGATTTGTATGACTAGTAATTTTGCAGTTTTGATTGAAATTCTCAATATGTGATAATGACTTCTCTTGTAAATTGAAAATTTCTTAAGAACTATTAGTAAGCTTGTACAAATCCTCATTTAAACTTATTTTATCCACAGGAAAGGCATTTAGAATTACTTTTCTACTACCATTTTTTTCTTTGGCATTCATCATTATAGAGGAATAAGGTGTATAAGAAGAAATTATGGTAGAATTTGTGACAAGATTAATCTTTGAATGATTTATCTCGTAATTTGTGATTTTCTTTTGAAATTTTTGAGAAATTAGATTGAATTTTACCCTTTCTTGAATCTCATACTTCAATTTAGTGCGTACCTTCTCATAATGAATAAAGTGGTCATCTTGTTAGGAATTTTCTTTTTAAAATATGTCGTATCTCTAACCATATTTGAAGTTTTTGATGACCTTCTTTTACACATTGTTGTTGAAGTTGCTTTCACCGTGATGAAGCTTGTCCCGTGAGTTTTAATTCAACAATTTTTAATTTTCATTATCTCAGAAATCTTTAGATGTCTGAAGAAGTCTTCAAGTTGTTTTCCCTAATCAAGAAAGTTTTCATATTCATGAAAATCAGAAAGCTGATTTGAAGAATGTATCTCATGTGATAATCTCCAAGATGTTGGACCGCAGGGCTTTTCAACGATCAATTGACAAAGTTGATTCTTATTTTTAATTTGCTTTAAAGTTTCATTTTTCGTAGTGATAGAAGTAAGAAAATTTTATTTGATCAAATCTTGAATTTAATAATCTCCTAGATCATCATCCATGGAGTTGTCGTCACCAACTACAATCAACGAAGTCGATCTCAAGAACAATGTCGCTCTGATATCACTTGATGTAGTGAGAGAGGAGGTACGATGGGTAGGAAGAATATCATTATCTTCTCACCACAATAGATCCACTTGATGCAGCGAGAGAGGAGGCACGAGGGGTAGGAAAAAGATCACTGTCTTCTTCTTGATGATAGATCCTTGAATCCACAAGGAAGATGGAAAGGGAATAAATCCAAAATAAGAAAATATTATTGATAGAAAAGCTTCTCCTTTATTATAATCTTGGGTTGTATATATAGTCTTCTAATAAACTTAGAGTCCTACTTGATGTAAATTAAAAATAGGATTTCGACTCCCCTAAGAATTTTACTTAACATATCTTAAATAAAAATATCTAAATTCTATTCCTTATTGGGTTAGGATTGTTATTGACTCGGATTGATAAATAAATTTTAATTTTGATAAATACAAAATCTGAATTATTCAAAACAGTAAATAAGAGAATTGTAGGAATTGATCTCAGCTTTCTAACGGATGGTTATTTGTTAGATTTGGATGAATATCTTAAGAGATATGACCTTCAGACTATACCTATATGAATCTTAATGGATCCTAATTGAAGTTGAAATTCAACTTGCACTGGATCTCTAATTTTATTGTAAAAAGGATGTAGTTATCGTAATCAATGACTTCGATGTTACAAGCTTGACTTGGCCAAAGTGTTGAGCTGAGGAGCTCGATTATTCTAGACCTTATCCATTCGAGGTATCAAGCTGAGAAGCTCAATCCTTTTTGGGCCTTGTTTGGAAGGAAGTGTAGACATTCATAAGTTTTAGTTTTGGCTCAAACTGTTTTCCAGTTTGTGATTTTCAGATTCGGTCCAATTATGCCTTTTGACACATCATGGCCTTCGAAGCCCTTCATCCAGGTCTCTTTCTGATTGCAAGGGTTTGTATGTTGAAAATACCTCCTATAGTTATCTTCTAGGCAATTGTTGACTCTCAAAATCTAAGGCATCTAACCCTTCATTCCTCAATGATTTGGCAGTCATCATTTGCAGCTCTTGCAGTGTCTCCTTAGATGTCATTCGTCCATGTTGGTCTCTTGAGATGTGACTCTTTGTTAGTGGGTGGTTGTGCCTTTGAACCATCAAGTTCTACCTAGAAGTGCTTTCCTTCAATTGTTGTTTGCAATCAACTTTCTTGCCTCTTGACCATGTCAAGTAAGTCAGCATTATTGTTTCTCTGAATGATAATCAGACTTACGTGATTTTGTGCAAGCTCTAAGAACTCCATTCCCTTTTACGAGTGGTTTTTCTGCCCTGGAATCACCAAGTTCTGAGGTGGATGTTCCCCTCCACAGGAGTTGCTTGACACGACTCTTGCCACTTTTTGCACCAAGTTTCATGGGAAGGTAATTGTTGTAGCTTGTATTTTTCTCATTCTATTATGCCATTAGACTAATGTCTTTTTTGCTTATCACAACTCGGCGACATTATTCTGGACATATCTTGATGCCTCTTGAGCCTCAGGGAGAAGGCTTCTCGAGTGGAATCGTCTCACTACAATTTATTGTATGAGCTCAACAACACTTGACACGAGTTGGAGGAGCTTTGATGGAAGCTCTTCATCTCTTGCAATAGACTTTCCAAGAATAGGCTGCGAGAGGCCTTCCTTTGGACCCACTCCTGGAATGAGCGGGAAGAAGCTCATTGGGCAGATAAGGCCCATCCCTAGGTTGAGCTATGAGCAGCCCAAGCTATGGAGTAGTTTTGCTCTAGTGATGAGTTCCAAGCCTTGTTGGAGTAGGCTCAAGAAGGTAGAGTCAGTGAGGTTCAATGGCTCTTGGCTGAGGCAAGGTCTATCTTATTCTTGCAGGGGTTTGCCTAATACTAGGCCAAGGTGATTAACAATATTTATGATCGTATGTTCAATTTGCATTGCCTCTATCTCTAAGTGGCTGATAAGGATCGAGCAAGGTGGTGGTTACCTCTAGTGCTAAGGTGGTGGGGGTAATTCGACAACCTTTCCCTCTCATTGTCATCTCTCCTGTCTCAACCTCTATTCCCAAGGCTAGCTACCCTTCAAAATATAAGGCATGTAAGTTTGTCAGTGGGTGAGAATTTGCAAGTTGGCATAGGCTGGGCTATCAAAAGCAATCCTCCATAGCCCTAAGGGGCTTATGACTTGTTTTGTTTTGTTTTTAGAGCTCATCTCCTTTTTCCTTGTAATTATCTTCCTATCAATGAACTTGCTTTGTTGTTTACCTCTTTATTCTTGCTTCTCTTCATTTTGTTATAATGATTGCTTTTCAACGTCTGATATGCCTTGGGCATTAATATCTACATATCACACCCCCTTCGAGCTTTTGGATAGTGAAGAATGTGAGGCACCAACAATGCCTATCCCTAGGAGCAATAGTAAAATCATTGCCAGGTTGCCATACTCTTTTTTGGCTCCTCGACCTCTGAGCCTAGACTGGATGACCACATGTGTTGCCAGCATTTAATCTTGCTATGGTTGTGTGCATCTTTAGTGCTGATTGCAAGGCAACCTAGGCTCTGTCTTGATCATTGATCTTCCTTCATAAGAAGGAGAAATTGGGCCAAAGGTTTTACCCTTCTTTATTCTGTGTCGTTTCTAGAGCTTGGTCAATTTTGGTTTGCAGCCTTTGCTTCTTCTTCGCGTCTTTCTTGTAGAAGACTTCATCCTTCCTCCAGGATGTCAAGTGAGTTTCTCTTCCCTTTCTTTCACACCCTAATTCTTGGTCCTTTTGGAGTTTTGGCTTCGTCTTTGGGTTTTTCATGTCTTCATCTTTGCTCGATGCGTCTTCCTTCTCAATTTCATCTCTTTTTTTGGTTTAGTGTAGAACTTGGGCTTTTTGTAGTTGAATTAGGATTGTAGCTCTCCCTTTCTGATGATAGTCCTCCCACTTCTAAGTTTGGTGAATGTCGATTCTAGTGGGAGCTCGGGCTTATCTTCCTCAGGACCAAATGCAATCAAAGGGGGAAACTCTACTCCTTGAATTAAGATGTGAGTATGTGCTCCACAAAGTGGTCTCAACGAGCTCCCTTCTAACTTTTCTCAGGTGTTAAGACCTCCTAGGGTATGTCCCCAATCCGCAGTCCTCCCTCACATGTTCAGATTTGGCAAACTGAGCAGACAATGGCTGAGAAGAAAGTTAGCCACCTTATTTTTGAGTTTGACTTTCGGATTCACCTTGAGGTCACACTCTTCCCTCATGACCCAAGTTTGGATAGGATGCTTGAAGGTTTCCCCTTCTATTATGATGCATTTTAGATACAATCAGGCTTTGGTTCTTCTTTTCCTAATTATCCAAGACCTCCTTAGGCATTACAAGTTGCCCATCACACCTAACCTGATGTCTATTATATTTGCATTATGGGCATTCTCCACAACTTATGGGGTGACCCCTTAAGGAAATATGTTCAAGGGCACTTACAAATTATGCTAAATTGGGGTTCACGAGGGGAACTGGTATGTGTCTTCTTGAAAGGGTCAACGATTGTTCTGGGGGAACCCCACATTCATTCATTGTTGGAAGGCACATCGCATTAGTATTTTTTGTTCTGATGATCAAGGATGCCTCTCAAGTTGGAAGTGCCTTCCAAGTGTGGCAAGCAACCTAAGCTATATAAGTGTTAGGTTGATGTTCTGGCTTGTTAGGCCAACTTTGCTATTGAGAATGAAAGGAATGCTCCTCAGTGGAGCTTAGAGGAGTATTTGCATGTGTATAGGCTTAGTGTAGCTCAAGAGCTCGGTGGGTAACATGCCTCTAAATTGCCTACCTTGTGCTTTTTTGATGCCTATCTTCTAACATTATCTACTCTTTTTACAGAGAAATGTGATGCCTAGCGCATTAATCGTGCTTTGGGGAACATGTTTCCTTAGTTGGCTACTCCCAAATATGCGGTAGGTGAAGGAAGCTTGTCTCATTCCTCGGTTGCCAAAAAGGTGCAATCCTCCACTTCAGAACATGAGTGTGAGGGCACCCAAGATTCTCCAAACTAATAAGAGAAGAGGAAGAGAAAAAGGCACATCACTACTCTTGCCTTGTTTGCTACAACTTGAGGTGAGCCCTTAGTGACCACCTTAGCCCTAGAGTCTACTTCTAACTTGGTAGTCCTTGCTTCTTCTATGCCCGAGGGAGGGGGTGTTCCCTTTGTTGGAGTGCCATCTCCCTTAAGAACTTGAGTCACCAGCCTGAAGGATATGCACCTAGTGCATGTACCTCCTAGGAGCTACTTCAAGCTCTAGTCTAATGAGTTCATGGTGGCTGAGCTAAATAGTGGCCTTCTGAGGGTAAGATGACTGCTAGCTCTCTCTCCTTTTCTCCTCCCTCCTTTTTTTTTGATGTCAAAGTTCATCCATTGCATCTTGCCACCACCACCAATGATGTCCTTAGGAGGATTGTATTATCCCAATAATATATGTGAAGAAGGCCCGAGTCATGATCGACTTTGGAAAATAGAAGTTGGCCACGCTCAAGGAAGAGCTTTTGAGGGTTAAGGGCCAGATGGAGTTGGCCAAGAAGGAGGCTGCTGATGCCAAGTAGGAAGACAAGGATGCACAGAAGGCCTTTTAGGATGTGGTGAAGAAGGTTGAGCTAGTTGTAGGTTGGGCTCTAGCCTTTGAGGCAAAGATGAAGGAGGTAGAGGAGACCCACAACCAAGCTGTGATTGGGATTAGCATTGCTCGAGAGGAGCCAGTAGTGGCGTTCAAGGAGTTGGATGAGTACCATGATGAACTTATTGACTGAATTCTAGAGGGGTTTCTAATGGCTACCTGTATTGTAGGTACAATGCCCTTGAAGGGTTGAAGAGACCTTAGTTTGATCCATTCTAGGACTTGTTCCTACGAGTGATCGACCTTGACTTGCTTGAAGTGCGTCATCACTTTCACCACTCTTAGTCCTACAAATCGATTTTCTAGGCTTGAGGTTCCTTCCCCACTTGTTGCTATTCTTACACTAGAGGGTGAAGAACTTGATCCCTTGGCTAGTCCTGCCCAGCTTGACAGCATTGCCCAAGTCATTGTATGACTCTATCTACTTTGCAAATTTTGTAATCTTTAGCGTTTTTGCACTTTTTATGTAACAAGGTTTCTCCCTTTGCAATTTTTCAATAAAAATTTCTTTCTTATACTATGGCATCATTTTGTTTTGAATGTGAATGAAAAAAGGCTTCAACCTTACCTCTCTTCCTTGGGACTTGATTTATGAGGCGAGTTATACAGAAGGTATGCACTTCGGCACAATGCTCATAACCTAGCACTGTCGAGGGAGGTGAGTTCTTCATGCTAGGTATGGGGTTTGTGATCTCACATTGAAGGAAGTCAGTTTCCATCTACCTTTTCATTTGATTGTGGGGCCTTGATTGGGGGTCCTATGAGTTAGGCATTGATTCTCATGCTACTCCTTAATCAAGTGTGAGACTTGTAATCGGATTTCAGGTTTTGGGGTCAAACGCAGAACTTGTAACCATTTCTCAGTCAAGTCCAAAACTTATAATTAGACTTTGGGTGTCAAGCACAGAGTTTGTAACCATTTCTAGGTCAAGTGTGAGATTTGTAATTAGGCTTTGAGGGTCAAATGCAGAGTTTGTAACCATTCCTTGGTTAAGTGTGAGACTTATAACTAAATTTTGAGAGCCAAGAACAGAGCTTGTAACCATTCCATGTTTAAGAACAAGGCTTGTAACTAGGCTTCTAGGTTCAAGCATGGAGCTTGTAACCATTCCTCAGTTAAGTGCATGGCTTATAATTGAGCTTCAAGGGTCAAGCACTAAGCATATAACCATTCCTCAATCAAGTGTGGAGCATGTAATAAGGCTTTAGGGGTCAAGTGTGAAGATTGTAATCATTCCTCAATCAAGTGTGAGACTTGTAATTGAGTTTTGGGGGTCAAATGCGGATCTTGTAATCATTCCTTGGTGGCACAAGATGGCTTGTGCCAGCAACCACGCGGGTGGCACATACCTAGGACGTGGTCTAGCCAAAGGATGATTGATCCACATGAGAAGCTGCTAGAGTAGCTTAGTGGCTAGGTGAGCCATCATGGGGTGGTTGCAAGTTTAAAGAGGAATAGTGGCATGATAGTTCGCATGATAGAAGCACGCATAATAGCATAGCGACAGTGACAATTGTTGTGGAAGCAGCTATAGGCAGTAGAGTTGGACAGTGCAATGGAGGTTCAAATGGCTGAACCTAAGGGTTTGGTTGCCTAAACATGGATGACTAGTTGCTAGATCAGTGACCATGGGAAGTTCCGACAAGGTGGCGAGTGATGGTGGCAGGTTAGTACGTAGTAAGGAAGTGGTAGGTGTGCAAAATCAGAAGGAAGAAGCCAGCCACGATGGTTGTAGGTAGCGATGGCTACTAGCAACGATTGTCACTGCAGGTAGCTATGTGAAGAAGGAGGTTGGGTGAGGTTGTAGGTATATGCAATCGAGCAATTACAACCCCACCATCTACTTTGATGTACGTTACGCAAGGAAAAACAATGGGTTACCATGGGTTGCAAGGATCTATTGGGAGTAGCTTCAAGTCTCTGTGGAGAGTTCAACCGCATGTAACAGGGGTCCAGTATGGGTATCTTGTGGGAGGGTGAAAGCAGCCGGAGTTTTGGCAACCTTATAAGCAACAAGGTGGACAAAGGAGGACATAGAGGATAGAAGCGAAAAACATAAGATTCCAACTTCTTACCTATTTTCTTTCCATGTTCCATCCCCGATTTCCCTTACTTTTCCTCTGGCTTATGATTCTTTAGTTATCTCCTTCTTTTTCATAGGTCTTTATGGGTTTTTTTAGGCGAAGAGAAGATCAAATTTTTGTTTAAAATTCAATTTGAGGATGAGCTCAATCTTCATTTTAAAATTTTGAAATGATTTTGTAATCAAAAGTTGTTGTGATTCATCTATTTTGATTTTCTTATTCGGTTAGATGTGAATGAGATTGTACTGTTTGAATCAATATGGATGTTTGGATAAAATCATATTATTTTGCGAAATTAAAAAATTTAAGAAATTACTTACAAAGTTCTTTTTTCAGTGACTAAATTATAATTTCTATAAATTGTTGGGTTTTTTGTGAAAATGACTGTAAGGATAAAATGACTGTTTGAATCAATATGGATGTTTGGATAAAATCGTATTATTTTGTGAAATCAAAAAATTTAAGAAATTACTTACAAAGTTCTTTTTTCGGTAACTAAATTATAATTTCTATAAATTGATGGGTTTTTTTGGGAAAATGACTGTAAGGACCTATTTGTAAATGTTTTAAACCCTTAGAATCCTTTTCTGTAACATTTTAATTGTAAAATCAATTTTTTGCAAATAAACGTTTGCAAGGGGTCTATTTGTAAAATTATAAATATTAAACTTGCAATTTTACATTCATCAAGGATATATTTGCAAAAGATGAAAAATTTTAAGGATTTATTTGTAAATATAAATTTTTGAAGAGTTTATTTGCAAACTCACGATTTTTGTAAAGACTAATTTATAATTAGAAATCTTTAAGAGGTCTTTAGCAAATCTTAGATAATGTATGAATTAATTTGTAATTTCAAGATTTTCATGGACCTTTTAATAAAAATTTTCAATCTAGGGACTTATTTATAAGAAAAATCCAACAAAGGACCAATTGATAAGAATTTATTCAATTTAGGGACCTATTTGTAAATTTTTTTTATTTATGTCCAGATTTTTAATGAGTTTTTAGTCCAATTTTGGTTCATAATTTTGGCTCACTGAATCCCCTTGGGTGGAATTTAATTTAAATCCAAATTTTATAATAATATAAATCTAAATCGAGCTCAAATGTTGGTTAAACTCGACTGCTATTTAAGTTCTATTGAGACCTGTATTTAGGCCATTGTCTAGTGGCATCTGAGCCTCAATTTTGGTTAATTTTTGGCCAAACATAGTTTAACTAAAGACAGCCAAACATAACCCAATTAAGAATGCCCATTGGGCATTTAGGGGGTGAAGAGAAGATGCTAGAGCTTGAATCTTGTCAGCATAGATTTGGCATTCTTGCCACCTTGAAATGAAGTTCTCGCTATTTTTTGCCATTGCGAACTAGCAGTACCCATTTTGATGATCTTCTTGGCTTAGATTTGGGTGTTAACATGGCCTCCTCAGACTCCCACATGTGATTCCTTAAGGGTCTTGGTGGACTCCTCATCTTCGCAGCACAATAAGATGCAATCAAATAATTTGTTATAAAGTGTCACCTAGGATCATGTATTGAGCTCCAAACACCACCAATCACTTATGTTAGCATACTTAGAGAAAGCCCTTAATTTCAAGAAATTTTTGGTATCATAAAACCATGAGTTTTCATCATTATAGATATTTACCATATCAACTAGAAGGATGGGTTGCAGTATCAAAGTCAATTGATTTTCTCCACCTCTGGAAGAAAGGATCATTAGATTTCAACACAAATTATGAGTTTTCTAGAGGAGGACCATGTCTAACTTAATATTGGAGGAGCTATGGGACATTAATGTAAAGGAAGTAAAAAAAGTCTACTAGTAGATTGTTGGTTCTTAAGACATGCATAATGGTGACCTTCGCAAACTACTTAGCCAATAAAAAAGTGAAGACTCAATATTTTGAGAGCTTCGAATCCTCCATAAGGCATCAGTCCAAGACTTGTTGAATAATACGCATTAAATATCCCTTCATCCTGAGGTATTTCATGCCTAGGGTGAGTTCTTATTGCATGCCAGCAATGAGTGCTTCATGCTTGTCTTGATTGGCTATGCAAGGAAATCCAAGCTAGTACACTCGAGGCATGATAAATCTTTTAGGGGTGACAAGGATGATGCCTATTTCTCCACCAGCATGGGTTAGGGCAAACACTCCAGAATTTTGGCTGTGCTTTTACGAAAAGTTTAATTTTTTGTGACAATACTAGTGCTATTAATCTTTCAAAAAAAAAAAAAAAAATCCGATTTTGCATTTTCATTCTAAGCACATTGATATTTGACATTATTTCTTACATGATTATATTTTGAAAAAAAGATATTTCATTAAAATTTATTGAAACTGATTGTCGACTTGAGCATATTTTCACAAAACCTTAGAACAAATATCAGTTTATTTTCCTTGGAGAAAAATTGAAAATTTTATTGATTGATTGAATTCAATTTTCATTTCTGAATTTTCCTAAATAGTGGTGTTCTCTCTAAATCAGTTATCTGGTTCTTGTATCGATTAACCAGTTGGCCTAAGGGACAGCAGGCCATCTTCTATTGGTCAATAGATTTCTATACTAGTTGACTGGTCGTGAAGTAACTTCCTAATTAAATGCTTTGTTGGTCAACCAGTTAGCTAAAGTAGTTGAATGGTTCACAGAAATTAGGTGTGATCTAAACCTAAAAACTTTGGCGGTTGTCCAATTCTCACATTATCTCTCATGCATGGCAACTCATAATGACTCTTCAGGGCTATCCGGTGGTGATTTCAAGCTATGAAAGGCCAATTTGCTAGGTTTTGCCCTTCCTACCTTGGTTCTCCTCTATCCCTAGCACCAGTTTTCTTGTTTCACTTCAAATGGCTCCAAGATTAAAGGGCATTGTTTCCAAGAAGAGGAAAGGTCATAGATCTTCATCCTCCTCTAGTAATCAAGCCTTTTCTCCTGAATTTTCATCTCTTGAAAACTTTACACAATTTCAAAACCTATTTTCATCCTTTAGAATTGTTATTCCTAGAACCATTGACTTTAATGACCTTGATTCATTGAATCTTAGACCTCTTTTTGATGCTCAAAGGTGAACATCATTTTTTACTTAACCATGAATCCTATCACGATCATGATGTCCATCTCTTCTATGCTAATGACTCTTTTGATGAATATAGCAAAACTTTTGACACTTCTTATGGAGATAAAAATCTATGCCTCTTAGCACTATAGTTCTAGAATCTATTCTTATTATTCCGATAGATGAGGAAATGGTCTGACCAACTTCCCTTATATTAGTCAGTTATTGAAATTGTGTTAGGAAAATTGAGGTGAGGCCATGAGAAAGTTATAATCAAATCTCCTCCCACCTCAGGCCTATGTGATCCACCAGCACTTGGCCTACACCCTCCTTCTGAATGGTGGGCATTGTAATGAGGTATCCTTTATAGAGCTATATCTCATTCACTCTATTTTGATTGGGCATAGGGTATATTTACCCTATATTATCCTTCATCAGATGGCCCAGTATCTTACATACACCCATGCTACCCTTAGCTTCCCTAGAGTCATTACCAAAATCCTGTGGAACATTGGGGCTCTTGTACCTTACTGTGATTTCTCATTGTATCATATCTTTACCTCCTTTGATACCTTCTCCCATTTTATACTTTACTAGATGGGTTTTCACGAGCATGATGACACCTGGGTTCATGGGCTAGTCAGAGCTACAGAGCAAGAAGAAGCCTAGGAAGAGGAGGCTGAGTTCGATGCCATGGAGAGAGGCTAGGGATTAGCACATGACTCTAACTGTGATGAGCCTCTACATGTCACATCCTTAGGCACACATTCAGATTTCATGAGAGATTGACTCATATGGAGGATTTTGCATAGTGTGCTATTGCTCTTTGTAATTTTGATGATGGACAACCTTTGTATTTGATCATATCTAGAGCATGTATAGCTTGTAGCCAAGCTGAGCCCAAAATGAAGATCAAGTCCATTCAGAACCCTCAAGTGTAGATGAACATAAAGATAATATTGAAGATGAGACATGATGGTGGATTAATGGATGAAACTTAAAGAATTGAAGATTGATTGAATACTCAAGAGATTATTAAGTTGGCTCACTATGTTTGAATTTTTATTTATTTTTTGAGTCAAAGATTTTTATTTGAATTCCTAGTCTAGAGGTTGGACTAACACTCAAACTCATCTTGGAATGTCTTCACTAGCCTAGCATTTTATCTAAGATAAGTAATAAGAAGATGCTAAACTAGGGGACTGAAGTTGCAGTAAAATAGTAGTTTTTTGTTAACTTTGGATGCATGAACCTCAAGGTTTGGATGCCTGAATCTAATAGAAATACCTTTGGAATTATTGACAACTTAGGACACCTAAGATCAGAGGCTATAAACTTTAGTTTCTTAATTTTTTGGGATCGATCATCCTGTATAGTTTTCTATTGCTCAAACTTTCTTAGTTCGGACGCCCAAAACTGATGACTAGATGTCTGAACCCGTGATATCATTAATAATGACTAATTCAGTTTTGACCTTTGGTATATTTTGGATGCCCAAACCTTATGGGTCAGGCAGCTGAACTTGGTAGAGCATGGTAAGTAGCAGTTAGCTCTCTCACTAATGGATATATAAGGGTTTGGAGATTGTTCAATTCAAAATTTTTTTATCCTTGAGTATCTCTATAAGAATGGACAAGCTTTCCCAAATCCGTTAGTTTTATAAGAGCTCTAGTCTTAGAATTCACTTTTATATCTTCTTGCCCGTTTACTCTTCTTAAGAGGCTATTATAGAGGAAAATTTGTATTTCATTTTTACCCTCTTTGATTGTAAGCACTCCTAGAGTGTTAGGAGTGTGTGAGGAATAAATATCTAGTGTAGGGTTGATTCTTGCTAGTTGAAGCAAGAGCTGTAGGGGTGTGACTTTACTCAAAGGAAGTGACACTCATAGTTTGTGAGTTTGTGTAAAGGCTTAGCTTCACCATAAAAAGTGACGAATATAATGGAGAGTTCAAGTCCTCAAGATTGAGACTAGGATTGTAGAGTACGCACAATTGGTCTTTAAGGCACATAAAAATTATAGTGTCATCTTTACTTTTTGCTATCTACTTTATAAGTAGTCGTGATTCATTTTTCTTACTTTTGACTTGTGTTATTGTGCATATTAATTTGTGAATTGGTTTTCAAGTGTAAAAAAGTTATTATTATTCTTTATAAACCTAATTCATTACCCCTTCTTAGGTTGCCATTTTAAGTTTTAATTTCAATCGATATCAGAGTTTGCTTTTCTTATTTTGCTTTAATCACCTCGAGTTTTTCAATCCATTTTGATGGTGATCTTTGATATTTCTCCTTATTTTAGAGAGTGTCAATCTATTATTTGTCCCCCATATTTTGATGAAAATAATTTTAATATTTGAAAAAACTATTTTATGGTCTTCATTAAGAGCATTAATTTTGATCTTTGGCATGTGATAGAAATTGGGTATTCTCTACCCACCAAGATGATTGATGGTGTGAAGATTCCCAAACCATCTCAAGAGTGGAATAATAAAGAAAAGATACTAGATTCCACCAATGCCAAAGTAATGAATAATTACATTGTGCTTTAAATGAAATTATTTTAAAAGATTTCCATCTTTTGAAGCCACTCATGATAATTCAAATTATTTATTATTCACTCATGAATGGGTTGAAAAATAAAAGATTTGAAAATCTCAATGCTTGTAAATAAATTTAAGTTTTTAAAAATGTACTTTTGAATCGATTTCTGATATGCTTTCACATCTTATGGAGCTTTTAAATGACCTACATTTGTTTGGAAAATTTTATACTAATGAAGAAGTTGTGCGAATGGTTGTTAGGTCCTTGCCAAGCTCATGGGAGCCAAAGATGATAGCCATTCAAGAAGCAAAGGGGCTCAATACATTCCCACTTGACGAACTCATAGGCTCTTATTAACCTATGGGATGTATCTAAAAGAATTAGGAATAGATGATGATAAAGAGAAAATGCATATAGAAAAGAGAAAAGCCTCAAGGATGAAGAAAGTAGGAAAAAAAGAGTCATCCTCTCAAGCTCAAGGGATGAAAGGAAAAGAAGAAAAGAAAAGTCTATATAGGAAAGCAGAGATGATGACTCCAAAAATCACAACTTTAACCTTTGCCTCATTGTCAATTATGAAAGTAATGAGGATGAGACAAATGATTTAAATTTTAAAGAATTATAAGAAGCATTTGAGGACTTATAAGCTAGACATGAGAAAATACTTCATAAATACTCTTCTTTGGAAAATAAATTGCTTTGACTTGAAAAGGAATTTGCTACTTTGAAACTATCTACTAACTCTTGTGATCACAAGATGGGCTTGGAACATCTTGAGAAGGAAAATCATGCCTTAAAACCATCCAAGATTTCTTGTGATTGAAAAACTAGTATTGATAAACTTCAAAAAGAAAACTTGGATTTGAGAAAGACTATTCAAAATTTCTTGAAATGATATTTTTAATAAGATTTTGAAAACCAAAGGAATGTTTTGAATAAATCCGGACTTAATTTAATCTCATCTTCAGAATCTATGGGAACAAAATTCACTTTTATAAAGGCTTCAAATGTAAAATTTTTAAAATTAAAATGTCATTACTGTAGCCTTCATGGACATGTCTCCACTTATTGCCCAATAAAGAGAAATATTACTCTTAAGTAAATTTTGGTGCCAAAGAGCATGATTTCTAAACATGTGAAATCCAAAAAAGTGCGAATACGAAAATCATCCACTACTTAAGCTATTTTTTATTAAGTTAGGGATGAATCTTATTTTTAAAAAGTTTATCTGTTAATCATCCTCTATCCTAGTTAGCTTAAGTAGAGTTTTTGCTTTCATTTGATCTTTTCCTTAGTTATAATCAATTTATTTATGATAATGTATAGTGCCACTAACTCTCTTTGCATAGATAGATACATTTTCTTTATCGATTATGAAGAGCGAGTAAAATTGGATGACATCCCTATAAGCACCAAAGAGTATTTGAATCACAAGAGGTAATCCAATATCTTCCAATTCATTTAGCTTTCCTTCAATGCAATAATCTTCATATGATATTTATTACTTTATATGCATTGGTTGAATATGATGCAACTAGTATCATTAGAAAGGCAAGTGTTCATTTATGCTTGATGATTGTTTTGATTGGACATCATTTCAAATGCCTAAAGAATCCTTCGGATGACTAGTTTTTTAATCGAATGACTAATAGCAGTTGGTTCTCTACCTATTATCTTTAGACTCCCAAACAAGCTGATTCAGAAGTCAGGCAACTGGGTAGGGTTTTAAGCCTGAAATGTCCAGTTCAGAATGTGACATTTCAAGCTTAAAACCCTAGCCTGCTGCCTAATTTTCCTCACTCTCTCTTGGACGATTTGTCTTCTCTAGCCCTCAGACAACCCCAATTGACTCCTCCAGCATCCCTAAAGCTTCCCCACAACTTTCTTCCCCTTCCTCCTCCTTCCTTTATCACTCTTCTTCGAATTCACCATGCCTCCTCACACCAACATCCCCATCTCCAAGCGCAAGCGATCTACAGCTTCTACCTCTAGTAAGGAAGCTTAATTTCCTCACCAATTTCATTCTATGAATAGTTTTACTTATTTTAGGGATTGATTTGCTAGTTCTAGGATCATTCCTCCATGCCTTATAGACTTTGTAGACCTAGCTTTTCTTAACCTCTCCACCCTCATTGTAACTAAAAGTGGCTATATTTTGTATCCTCCTACGAGACTTCTGTTGAGAAGGATGTGCAGATCTTTTATTTGAATGCATCTTTTGACCCTCACATCCTATTACAGAGATACTAAGATTATCATTGACTCTGACACCTTAGAATTAATCTTAGGACTCTCTATGGAGGGGGAATACCTTCACACAACAATGGTCTAGTATAGAAACTTTCCTCGAATTCTTTGAGGTTGTTCAGAGAGTTTTAGGGGAAAACCATGCACTGGCCTTGCATATGACAAAAACCCTAGCCTTTGATCTCCTTCTAATTAGATCCTATGTCCTTGACCAAATTCTTTCTTACACTATCCTTTCGAAGGGTGGGCATGGGATGAGGTGTCCTATATGGAGTTGTTCTTAATGCACTGCCTTCTGACTCGGTGATTGGTCAACTTTCCATTTATCTTTCTTCATCATATGGTCTAGTACATCATACATCACCACTTTTCTTTGCTACCCTAGCATCATTTCTTGTATTCTTCACCATTTTAGGGTAGCTCCACTTCTCAAGGTCCACTCTATCACTTTACCCCTCCACAACCTTTACTTAAGCTTCTCTCCACCGCATAAGGTTCAGCCCATGGGTGGACAATGACACCATTTGGACAATAGACCAGGCACATGCCCTGGACTAAGTCCAAGTGGTCGCCCCCATTGCTGTTGGCACTAGTAGAGCAGATGCTAAGGCTGGAGCTCTCCCGAGGCTAAGGATGCTAGATCTTCTTGTTAGTCCATCGATCAGAGGCTAGATGAGCTGATTGAGAGGTTGGATCATTTCGAAGTGATAGTTACTATGGGATACTAGCAAACTACGGATCATCTCAGTACAAGGTCCCAGTAGACCATAGAGAATCTGGATTACCTCGAGGGAATGCTGACCACTTTCATGGACCGGTTTGGGTAGGTGCTGAGCTCTTAGAGATTTGTTGTCCTATTTTGTGTTGTTGTATGATTTTTTATTTGAACTTGTGTTTTGATATTGTAATTGTGTATGATTGATTGCTTATGGCTTGTTTATGTATTTTGGTGTCTCATCTATGTTTATGGATGGTTTACCTCTTATGAATCATATTTGGGTTTATATGGATGTAGATTTTTCTTGTTACTTTACATTATTATGGATACTACTATTATTGTTGTGGATGGAAATAGTATTGTTATCTTGTTTTCTCCCCATGTATGACTCTTTTTGTTGATGCAAAAAGAGGGAGAGTAACATCAAAAGGGGGAGTGTGCTATAGGAGTTTGCTATGGTAAATGGAGACAATGACATAGTAAGGAGGAATTGTTTAAGGGAGTGTTTTAAACTTGTTAAAATTCATGTACATTGAGGGAGTTGTTTGCACTTGTTAACATTCATGCATTCATGTACATTATAGAGAGTCTAACATTTAGGCTTAAAATGGTTAAAATTTGTATAATCCAAAGATTATGCATGATTCTAGCTGTCAAACTACTTTAAATTTAAAAAATTTCTTTAACAAACTAGATCATGTATTTTATACTTGTGAGGATTTGTCATGATCAACAAGAGGAGATTGTTACTCGTTGTAGTTTTAATGATGAACAAACTTTGTATTGGATCATATCTTAAGCATATGTAGTTTGTAGCCAAGCCAAGCCTGAAATGAAGATCAAGTCATTTTGAAAATTTCAAGTGTACATGAATATGAGGACAATATTAAAGATGAGTCATGATAGTAGTCAATGGACTGAGCTCAAAGAATTGAAGATGGCTTGAAGAAGGCTCAAGAGATCATTAAGTTAATTCGTTAGATTTAGAATTTTTATTTATTATTTGAGTTGAAGATTTACATTTGAATTCTTAGTTTAGAGCTCTAACTAACAATTAAACTAATCTTGGATTGCGTTCACTGACCTAGCATTTTATCTAGGACAAGTTATGAGAAGATATCAAACTAGAGGACTCAAGTTGTAGTAAAATAGTAGTTTGTCTATCAACTTTGGAAGTCTGAACTTCAAGGTTTGAATGTCAGATTTTAGTAGAATACCTCTGGGATTACTAACAACTTTAGATGCTCAAACCCTCAAGTTTAGACGCCCAAAGATTAGATGTCATAAACTTTAGTTTTCTCAATTTTCTAGGATCGATCGTTCAATACAATTTTTGAATGTCCAAAACCATGACATCATTTGCAATGACTAGTTCAATTTCAACTATTCAGACATTTCAAATGGTCGAACCTTATGGTTTGGACGCCTAAACTCGGCAAAGCATAGTAAGTAATGGCTAGTTCTGTCATTAAAGGGCATATAAGGGCTTGGAGATTGTTTAATTCAAAATTCTTTTATCCTTGAGTATCTCTGTGAGAAAGAACAAGCTTTTCTAAGCCCAAGCCTTACATGAGCTCTAACTTTAGAATTCATTTTCATATCTTATTTTCCTTGTATTATTATTAAGAGACTATTTTAGAAAGGTAAATTTGTATTTATTCTTTTGCTGTCTTTGATTATAAACACTCCTAGAGTATTAAGAGTGTGTAAATGATAAATCTCTAATGTAGGATTCTATTCTTGCCGGTTGGCGCAATTATGGGCATGGCTTCACCTAAAGGAAATGACACTCATAGTTTATAAGTTAGTGTAAAGACTTACTTCACCTCAAGAAACGATGACTCTAGTGGAGAGTCCAAATTGACAAAATTGAGATAGGGGCTATGGAGTAGGTACGGCTGGTCATTGAATCATATAAAAATCATGGTGTCATCTTTATTTTTCTCTATTTACATTATAAACACTTGTGATTCATTTTTCTTACTTACGGACTTGTGTTAATTTGTATATTAATTTATGAATTGGTTTTCAAGTGTGAAAAATTATTATTATTCTTTATAAACCTAATTCATCCCCTCTCCTCTTGCCCCCACCCACCAACCCACATCCCCCCTCCCACCCCTCCTAGATTGCCATTTTGGGTTTCAAGCGTGACTGTGCAACTAACATCCCTCTAGACAACCATGGATGAGGTCACTAGGATGCTACGTACCTTGCTAGATCACACTACTTCCAAATTGAGCCCTTAGTTTCTCTACCTTATATTTATGCTTTTCGTGGTGTTTTAGACATGGATGTTTTGGATTATGGTTTTAGTTTGTTCTTGGATGATGTTTTTATTATATTCCTTGGTGTATGGATATTTGAACTTTGATTGGTTTAATCTACGGATACTTTTGTGTTTTATTGCTTCTTGGATATCCTCCTCTTAGGAAAATGTATATACATCATTTTAGGGGGGAGCTTATTGAGATCTTATCTATGGAAAATTTGTTATGCGTGTTATATATGTTATTGGCTTGTATGTATATAGATGGTATTCTTTGGCTTTACAAGAGAGACTTTGTCCTTTTTATATCCAATCTTGTATCCTACCCTTTTTGTTGATGTCAAAAGGGAGAGACATATAAAATATACATGCATACCTATATACATAATCTCGTATGCGTATTGTGCTTTAAATTCTTAAGTATTCTTTTTTGGGATTTTTCATCATCAAAAGAAGGAGATTGTTACCCTTCATAGTTTTAATGATGAGCAAACCATATTTAATATCTATTTGAGTTGTGTTTTAGCTAAATATATTAAAGCTCTCAAGAGAACACTTGAAAGCTTCAAATAGAAGGAAGCATAATGGTAGATCTACGAGCGTGACTTGAAGAGATCAAAAGATGGCATGGAAGTGGCTTGAAGGTGTGCATAAAAACTTGAAGATTCGAGTATGGTATGAACATAGCCAAAGCATTTTAAGAACCTAATATCGACTAGGTTTATATTTTTTTATTTTAGTCAATTTATTTTGAGATTCATTGTTTAAAAACATATGTTACTTTGAGTTCTGTCGAAAACTATTAATAGATTTGTTTCTGACAAAATTGGATATTTTCTTGGCTTATCAGACAACCGGTTGTGTCAGATAGAATATTCAAAACTTCTAAACCTTCGCAAAACCGGGCAACCGATTCAAGAACCCAATGATCGACTAAAAGTACCTGTTCCAATTTTTTTTATTAGAATTGGATGCTGTATTTGGAGTTGGACAACCACTTAGAAGTGTTGGTTCTGATTTTTTATTAGAACCGAATGACTATTTTGGAACAGAACAATTGGCTGAGAGATCTCCTAGTTCTGATGGACCAGAACCAGTTGACCAGTTGTTCAAGAAGTCAACTAATTCGGATTTTCTATATGACAAACTGCTAGTTTTTTTACTGTTGGAGCGAACCTATCTGTGAAATTTTCAATGGCTAGTTTCGACCCCTAAGATATAAATAGGTGAGAATGGGCTTTTCTAAATAGTTTTACAACTCCTCAATCTTTGTGGAGAAGAGACTAAAGTCCTTTTAGCTCTCTAGTCATCAAATGATCTAAGCCTTCAAATTTCAAACCAAATTTTCATTGCCTTTTTACTCAATATTAAGAGAACTTGTTGTGACCATAAAGTGTATTATTTTTATAAATTTTCACTTGTAATCCATTCTAAGATTATTTGGAGTGATTGAGAGATAAAAGTTTTCGTGTGGAGTGTATCTTGCTAGTTGGAGGAAGATTAAGTGTAAGGGATTAGTTTTATTAACGAAGTGACACTTTACAGGAGAATTGAAGTCCTCAAGAGTAAGTCAAGGACTGTAGAGTAGGAGTCATTGGTCTCTGAACTATGCATATTGTGGTGCATTCGTTCCTCACTTTATTTATATTAAAGCACTTATGGTTTGATTGAGAATTGTGTGAAATTACTTTGGTGCATTGAATTGGAATTTGATTTTGTGAAAAATCACTACTTGTCTCAAAAAACCTAATGCCCCCTCTTAGGTGATTTTTGGGCTTTCATAGAGATCTTTTATAATTTTAGGGTGTGGCATTTCTACAATGACACATGCCTTGGTTGGGTACACTAGGAAGCCCAACAACTTGCTGGATGAAACTTTGAATATACAGTTCTTTGGATTTATTCTTAGTTGATGCTCTTTTGTTTGACGAAGGACTCACTTTAGGGTAAACATATGTCCTTCGCAATGTTTGGATTTGACTAGTATAATATGCATATACACCTCCACAAACTCATGGATCATACATTAAAGATCATTATCATGGCCCATTGGTACATTGCTTCAAGATTCTTTAACTTGAATGGCATAATCATATAGCAATAAGTCCTCCGGGAAGTCTTCCCCTACATCTTTTCATACAAGATGTGTTTGTTTTTATCCTAAATACCCATCATAAAATACAATATTTCATAAGCATATATTTTATCAACCAAGGTGTCAATATTAGACAGAGGGAAGTCATCCTTAGATAGACCTTAGTTAAATCTCTGATGTCTATCCACACTCTCATGCAAACATGTTTCTTTTTGATAGGGATGAAGTTCACCACCCACTTTGTATAAAGCACTACTCTTATGAATGTGGCATGATGGAGCTTGTTGATTTCCTGCTTCACCTTTAGAGCAATATCTAGAAGTAGTAGTCTTAGATTTTGCTTCCTTAATATTGCATCATCCTTCAGGGTTATTTTGTACTCTACTAGCCTTATAAATCTCAGTATCTCCTCATATGTCTATGCAAAGATATCCTTATACTCCGTGAGGGTTGAAATCAGCTTGGTCTCAAGCTCTCCTGACATTTTTGCACTTATCAAAATCATTCTACGATTCTATGGTAGCCCTAGATTGATATACTTGTTAGATTCTATCAATTGGCAAAGTCATCGAGTTCATCCTTCTCATCTTTCTCATCTTTAATTTAATAGACCACCAAGGAATCTCCAAGTGGCTCTTTGCTAGAGTTAGAATGGAATTCATTGAGACAAATGGCACCCTCCTTTTGCCCCAAGTTTTGTAGGAATAGCTGATCTATTTTGAACATATTTATCACGTAGTTTGGAATACTGATTTGAAAATTTTCTATAGCTAATATATTACATTTATTTACTAATAAAAAAATAAATTAAACTATAAAAGAGGTCTCCGTCAGAGAATGCCTAATGAAATCTACAAACTCATAGATTGTTTTGAAGTTAGAAAAACATATACATAAAGTAGGATTTATGGATATTCTGAAAAAAAAATCAACATTATAATTTGTAATACATGTACACATTTAAAATCACAAAAAAATTGTTTATTTGCATAATAGCATTTAAAATTTTTTATGCACAAACAAATCTGCATATACAGATATAATCACAATCCAAAACTTGTATTATCCCCTAAATTTCTCTCGATCTTGTTTTTAGGGGTGTAATTAGGTCAGGACAAGCTCAGGCCCTGTCAAACTGAATTATAATATTTAAATTCAAATTTAACCCAAACTCAAAATTATATATTAATTTTTTTGGACCAATCTCGGATTTTGAGTTAGACTATTTATTTTTGATCAATTTTTGAGTTTGAGTTTAACTCAAATCCCAAAATTCTCAATTCCAAACCCAAAAATCTGGAGTTGGGTCGGGCCCAACTTTCAAGTTGCCCACCCCGTTGATAGCCCTACTCATTCTGCTTTTTTTGTTTCTTTTGTCTTTTATTTTTTGAATTTTTTTTCTTTTTTATGATTTTATTTTATTTTATTGAAGAAGTAAAGATTTTGAATTTATGACTAGGCACAAAAAGTGAACTTCCAGTTCATTATAAATGGAAAAGCACCATCACCTTCATCTTGTGAGACTGAAAAGTCCCAGTGAACTCCAAGTCCGTAAGGATTTTAGAAATACTACATGCTAAAATTTAGGTACAATGAACACCTGCTTTCAATCTATTTGGATGCAAATCTTAATATTTATTTTTATTGTCAAATAATCCGTTGACTAACTCTTGGTGGGAAAAAAAAAAACTCCCATGTGTAGCTTTAAATGTTTTTGAGTAAAATATGTACTTTTTATCCTGATAAAGCTATTCGGTTAAATGAAAAAAATAATCAATCTGTGTTTAATTCATCTAAAAACGTATTACGCCAATCTGTGTAATAATTAGGATAATAATTAGGGATAATTATGTATAAGTCTATGTAATTAGTCTTAATTACATACAACCCCCTAATTTCCGGAATTACCCAAACCTTTTCATTTTCGAAAATATTTACCCAAACCCTCCTGATTGTTATTTAATCAAAATTTTTTCAAAAAATTTTGATTTTACCCTCGGTTATTTTTACAAATACACCCCTAAAAATTTATTTTTTATATTTAACGTCTCGAAATTTGGTTTTTTGCAAATAACAACCCGAAATAACTCTGATTTATAGAAAAGTCTTTGAAATTCGGATTTTTGCAAATAAACCCCGGAAATTATTCCGAATTACAGAAAAGTCCCCGAAATTCGGATTTTTGCAAATAACACCCCGGCGCGCGGGCGGGAGCGAAGGAGGATGCCAACAGTGGGAGCGGAGCCGGAGGTTGGGCAGGCGGGAGTGGAGACGGAGGCTGGCGAGAGCCGGCGGCGGGAGCGGAGGCGGAGGCTGGGCGGGCGGGGGCGGAGGTGGGTGGGAGCCGGCGGCGGGAGCCGAGGCGGAGGCCGGGGCGCCGGCGCGCCGACACCCGGGCGTGGATGGCCAAGGCCGAGGCCGTTCTACCCTCGCGTGCTGGCGCGCCGGCCTCGGCCTCCGTCCCCCGTGCGGAGGCCATCCACGCTCGCGTGTCGGCGGGCTGTCCGGCGCCGTCCGGCCTCGGCCTCCATCCCCGGCGCGCGGGCGCGGATTCCGGCCGGCGATGGTTCGGCGAGGGGTGTACTTGTAAAAATTAGTTTTAAAATTTCGGAAAATTTAGATTTATTTTATAAAAAAAAATTTAGGGGTCTATTTTTAATATATAAATATTAAATTTGTATTTATAAATTTAAAAATCATTAATGTCTTTTTTGTAAAATTTTACTTAAAATATGATAAAAAATATAGACTTATTTATAAATAAAAATATTGAAGGGGTCTATTTGTAAATGTACAATATGAAAGTTGTAATTTTAAATTTTAAGTTTTGAAACCTTTCGATGAATTATTTGTAAAATTCACTTATAAAATAAATAAAATTTGGACTGATTTATAAAGAAAAATATTAAAGGTGGTCTATTTTTAAATGTAAAAATAGTAAACTTGTAATTTGAAATTTGAAATTTTAAAACTTTCATTGTATTTTCGGTGAAATTTAATATTAAAAATGATTAAAATATTGAATTATTTTAAAAAAATCAAGGGTTCTATTTATAAATGTACAATATGAAACTTGTAATTTTAAATTTTAAATTTGAAAACTTCGATGATTTATTTGTAAAATTTTTTTATAAAATAAATAAAATTTGGACTTATTTATAAAGAAAAATATTAAAGGTGGTCTATTTTTAAATGTAAAAATAGTAAACTTGTAATTTGAAATTTTAAATTTTAAAACCGTCACTGTCTTTTTTTTGTGAAATTTAATATTAAATATGATTAAAATATTGACTTATTTATTAAAAATATAATCAAGGGATCTATTTTAAAATGTACAATATGAAACTTGTAATTTTAAATGTTAAGTTTTGAAACAACTAAAGAAAGAATACGGAGAGAAATCACAGCGACGACAGCACAAGCGCAGGGCGCGACAGAGCAGAGCGGCGGCGGCGGCGGTTGAGGTTTAGGGCTACAGTAGGAAGGAGAGGGTTTTATAAGAAAATTTTTGGACTTTTTTGTAATTCGGAATAATTTCGGGATATTATTTGCAAAAATCCCAATTTCGGGGACTTTTCTGTAAATAAGAATAATTTCCGGGGGTTTATTTGCAAATAACACCCCGGAATTTTAAAACTAATTTTTACAAATACACCCCTCGCTGGACCATCGCCGGCTGGAATCCGCGCCCTCGCGCCGGGGACGGAGGCCGAGGCCGGACGGCCCGCAGGCACGTGAGTGTGGACGGTCTCTGCACGGGCGACGGAGGCCGAGGCCGGCACGCCGGCACATGGGCGCGGACGGCCTCGAGCGGAACGGCCTCGACCTTGGCCGTCCGCCCCCAGGTGTCGGCGCGTCGGCGCCCCGGCCTCCGCCTCCACTCCCGCCACCGGCTCCCGCCCGCCTCCGTCTCCGCTCTCGCTCGCCCGGCCTCGTCCTCCGCTCCCGCCTGCGCGCCGGGGTGTTATTTGGAAAAATCCAAATTTCGGAGACTTTTCTGTAAATCGAAATAATTTCCGGGGGTTTATTTGCAAAAATTCGAATTTCGAGGACTTTTCTATAAAGCAGAGTTATTTCAGGGTGTTATTTACAAAAAATCGAATTTCGGGGCGTTAAATATAAAAAATAAGTTTTTAGGGGTGTATTTGTAAAAATAACCGAGGGTAAAATCGAAATTTTTTGAAAAAATTTTGATTAAATAACAATCAAGGGGTGTGGGTAAATATTTTCGAAAATAAAGAGGTGTGGGTAATTCCGAAAATTACAAGGGATTGTACGTAATTAAGGCTAATTACAGAAACTTATACGAATTATTTCTAATAATTAAAGGCTGAAGTTATTGCTTATGTGGTGATTAAAGTTAAAAACCACTGCTCTATTTTGAAAGGTTATGTCTACGAAAATGTTAAAAATTGACTAACTAGCTTGTCCAATGATTGGATTTATCCCCGCTAGTTAATCAACTTTACCATTCTACGCCAAAGGGGTGAGAATTAATCACAATTCAGAATGGATTTGTTAAGCTGGGTTATGTTTATAATTTTAATTTTGGTATTTAAATATAAATAAGTTGAAACCACAGGTTTATTCCTAAAAGAAGTTAAAATCACAAGCTTATCTATTCATATGCCCCAAATTCGATAGGGCTATTTTTACCAATCCTTTTTGCCCTAACTGTGTGGTTCAAGAATGAAAGTCTCAGTTTCACCTTGCCAAGTTCTCGTGACCATCTTTCTCTTTCAAAGATCAACATTTCACGGCAACCAGACCATTTCATCACCATGCATCTCGCTGATGGTGATATTTTCATGCATGGCCGGAACAGCTCGACACGTGAAGACCCTTCCTAGAGTAGCAATTTGAGGGTCTTGCCCCACTTTACGTGATTAAACTAGCTTGCAACTCGCTACGCACAATAGTATTTGTTTTGTGGCGATTAGTACTTGACGTTTATCCCATGTCATCAACAATAGCATGTGGTGCATACAATTGAGTGTAATTTTTTTTCCTTATTAATTATATATAATATATATTTATCTATATATATATTTGTGTGTGTGTGTTCAACCGTTCCTACTCTTTTATTAACAACGATAATATAGAGAATTAATAATCAAATACAATCTATGGCGCTTTATTACAATTTTTTATGCCATATATTTGCAGATTGATGACTTTGACGTGGCACTATTGTGGTCACTGACTCAACCTGTGGGTTCCTTAAAATACGGATATGATGAACTAGTTTGTAAACCCAAATAGTAAGTTAAGAAAAGAGGTGAATTATATTTTATAGTAAATATGGAAATTATGGTAATTAAAATATTAAAATTAATCACCAAATAATATAATAATATAATCTGACTCTCAATAACTCAAATCAGCAAAAATATAATAAAAAAAGGAACAATGAGAGAGTATAGTAAAAATTTATGTGATTCAATATTTAACTTGCACCTACATCATAATTTTTGGCATACTTTTAATTCAACTTTTTACTAAAGGGTCATTTTGTTCAAATGAAATCACGTCCCTTACAATTCATTATAAATTGCAAGTACTTCTCTCACTCCTAATATCCTATGAGTAGTTATAAAGAATTTGAGAATCAAGGTATAAGTTTTTCCTCACAACAATCAATTGTCAAGATTTAAATAGAATGGCAAATGGATTTGAAAGGAAGAAATGATTTAGAGCTATTGAGAAGACTCGAAGATTTTTTAGGTGCTTTAATTCTTTCACAAATAATGTCAATATATGTAAAAGTTCTAAGTAAAAAAAGTCTCAAGCCTTTATATATCCATTAGAAAAAAAATTTATCCGCTATGGACAAACTCAAGCTATTTTTGTAAGTTTTGGATGGCAAAACTCATGTTTAAATCTATTTCAACAATAAAAAATTCATATTCAAATCTTTGACTCAACAAGTAAAAATAAGAAAGTTAAACCTAGTTGTTTGGAGTAAATCCACTTAAGAAAACTTGAAACCATGTTTGTTGTCCTCAAATTGCATTCATTGATACATCATCAAGCTTCCATCATCATATCCATTATCATCTCAAAACATATGAATGATTTTTGGCTCTATTATAATTCTTGACTATTTTATAAGCAATCACAACTATACAAATGCATTAAAGGCATTTTAATCATCATCAGATCACACATGAAAACATGGTTCACGCTATAATCTCCAAGATACAAAATTGTGAAAAAGACCAACATGAGCTTACCAATGATGACCTCTCCATTGATTAAGTCAATAGTCTAGAAGCAAAAGAATTGATGGCTTCTTTATGTAGAAAATGAGCATTCCCCCTATACCTTACTTGCTCTCTCTTATTTATATTTGATCTAGGCCATTTTGATCTCTTGATCTCAGTTGAGATTTGAGGCAAGATCCTTGCTATGAATTCTGCCTTGGATCCCTCATTTTGATGATGAATTCTTGGACCAAGCCTTTCCAAATTTATTTTATATGCTCAAAAAGAGTTCTCTAATCTCCATACACTTTGGTTACCTTGGTTAGATCTACCAAGAGTTTTTTTCCATCCGGGTTAACTTATTTTGGGTTTGCTGAACATGACTTTGTCTAGATGTATCAAACTCAATGAATCGCTTGTTGATTCTTGAAATTGGGAGAGGGATTCGGCTCACCAACAGTAATTCTAATGGTTTAGTGTGTGGAGTTAAATAAAGATGCCAAACCATTTCTCTTTGCCATCTTTCATAATCCCTTGAAAGTTGAGTCATCACCTTACATAATAATTTGGGTTTACACTTTCCCAAGATGACAACTCCAAGTTGTCCTTTTGCCATCCAACAATGGAACATGAATCTAACATGTGTTTCTCATGATGCGCGTATTGAGCTCGGGCCACTAGAATCTTTGTCTGCCTTAGTTAGGCTCATGACATGTATCCATCGAGATTTGGTTTTGAATTTAAGTTCCCACCTTTTGAGTTTCTACAGCTCACCTCTAGCCATGTGGCAAGCTTTCATTGACTTGAGGGCCCTACATTAGTTTTTGGTCACTGTCTTCCTATATTTTTTGCTTCCTGCATTTTGCTCTCTCTCTCTCCTATGATTCCTCAAACTTGCACTTTTCTTTCTAGTTCCTATGGCTAGTCATGATGCCACCTCTATTGGCAATGATCCATCTACATTGGAGATGAGTGAGCCCTTGGTGATTTGACTATTCTAGCCCTTGGTGATCCGACCACTAATTCTTCCACTGAGCTCAATGACTCGGTTAGGTCATCTCTTTCTTTTGTTTCTTTGGTCGCTTAGTTTTATTATAGCATTTGATGTAGTGAATCATATGAAAATGTATGGAATTTGTGTACCTTTAGTTCAAAAAACCATGTCATATTCACTCTAGGGTAGGAACATAATAGTCTCAATCCCTTTTATTTCTTCAAATTGTTGGCTTGGTGTCCTCTTAGACTCCCTTATCATATATTGTCTTCTGAATTAGATGATAAATTGGCTTTCCTCCTCATGATAGGTGTGAGTGAGCTTGAAGCTCCTCAAGGCACTCCTTCAGTTCAGATCGGTTGTTGGCGTAGACATTCAAGGAGAAAGAGATTGAAGACTTAGTTTTGATCTTTAGCTTTCTAGATGGTACTTACGTGGGCTAATGGGGTCAAAGAAGCATAGCATAAACCTTGAGAACCAGTTCGGGTATGTTTTTACTACTTTCTGAAAAATATTTGAGGGAGGACTTTGATATCTCATAGATAGTTTTACAAGCAATATTCTAGCAAACCGGGACCTCTCCTTGGACTAGATTGTCTTGAGATTCATAACATCCTTTAGGGATTTAGCCAATTCTAAAACTTTTTCATCGATAGTAGAAATAATTTGGGATGTCTTGAAAGTTGTAAAGGTTCGAACACTAAGTATAGGTGGTACTTTCCCCTGTAAAAAGATTGCATATTGTTTTCTTCAAACCCTTCTTCCATCCTTTTTTTAAAAGACCAACCCATTAGGGTGTCCTCTAGGGTTGATTAGAATCTTTGTAGTGATTGGGGTAAACCCTCTAAGCACCAAATTTAGCTTAAGGTCCCGCCTAAGGTTCATATAGTCATGGTATCCTAGGTTAATAAAGTTGAAGTAATTAGGTAGGCACCTAAATGGACTATTGAAGAATGCTTGGTCTAGAATGGTCTCTTTATGACTGACAGTATGGTAAGTTTTTTCAAATTTTTGATTAATTAAAAGTACTAATTCGGTGTCACTTTCAACTTCTACCTTCTTTGTGTAGATTTGGAAATGATTGCTTTCATGAATAAAGCACTTCTAAAGCATGCAGGTGCCCCATGGGTGGTTCCTCCTCAACCATTGAGAAAGAAGAAGGATATTATGGGGACCAAGGTTGAGGTTGTCATTGCCCACAAGGATGAAATGCAAGAAAAAAAGTGGTTGAGAGGTAGTAGCTACATCACTCTATGGGGCAAGTGCAAGAAATGCGTCCCTTTGTCATCGAGCATCCCACTTCTTTTGTTGAACCCACCATGACTTCCCTAGTGCCTTTGCCCACAATACCGATAGAGGCCTTCATAGCTCCAACACCTACTTCCATACCCAAGGTCCCCACACTTTGTAAAGGAATGGAGATGATCAATTTATCCCTCTCTCCTTCCCCTCCTAATCTTAGGAGTTTATCTACTGAGGCACGAGAGGGTATGCAACCGAAGGAGTCAGCTAGTCAAAACATATATGAGTACTTTCATTTAGATGTCTATATGGACCTGAGATCCACCATAGCTTAGTCTTCTAAGGCATTAAAGCTTGTGTAGACATAAGTTATACTACTCTTATCTTTCCAATAATATTGGAGTTGGTTTCTTACCTAACTCTTACTTCGGTTGTAGGTGATGGAGTTCTTCCATCATGTAGAGAAGAGGATCTACACCAGTTAGAAGTTGTTTGTCATGTAGAAAGCTAAGTTTATCATAACCAAGCTATTGCTAGGGATCCTTTGATCCCAATTAGAGCTTTCCAACTCAAGGTGGCAATTGTTGACTTAACCAAAGCTAAAACAGAAGCATACAAAAAATCCTATAGAGGATGCCCATAAGACAACTAAGGATACCTAGAAGCATGCTAAGGATGCTTGCGATGTAGTTTAGAGGCAACTAGGTCAACTCCAAGTTAGTTGCGTGACCCAATTGGTGAAAGCTTGAGTAGGAGTCATTGTTGCCTACCATCAAAGTGTAGAGTTACTCCAACTTCTCATGCAAGCAAAGACCTTGGCAATCTTGAAGGAAGCAAGTAATACCTTATCTCAAGGGGTCAGCTCACAACCAACTCCTTTGAAGAGGGTTACCTCTAATGTAGGGATATAATGATCCAAACCCATCAAGACGCTAGTTTTGATCCCAATGCTCTCCAGATTGAGTTCTACAACCTAGCATAGATTGCTCCATTGAAGCACGAATATAGGGAGGTAATCAACATTGACCCTCTTCCCAAAGAAGGTGCTAAGCCTAAAGCTGACTCAAGCCCCTGCTATTCCCTAAGCAAAGATGATAAGGTGGTAATCAAAGGTGGGAGTAGCCAATCATAGCAGCTATCCTAGTCTTATTTTCACTTATTGGAGTTTTTCTTTTGAAAAGTATTGTATTGAAACCATGTAATGCTTTTGATATTAATGCCATGTTTTTGCATTAGAAGGGTGACACATTTTGTCTTGGTATAGAAATAGCTTTTGTGTCCATTATGACAAATCTTGTTTTGTCATAACAGAGTTTAACTCAGCCTACCCCATGATTGTCATCATATACTATCATTCATGGTCCGACTATGTTGGCCACTTCTTTAGCTGAACCCCTCAATCAAGTTTCCTCCCATTGCTTGTAGTCAAGCTTTCTTTCCCCTTCGTCAAGTGCTTTGGCTTGTAATCTAATCTTCATTTTCCTAATGAAGTTTTTAGTTTGTAGCTAGGCTATTTTGGCCGAGCTTGTAGCTTGTAATCAAGTTATTTCAGTCAAGTATATGGCTTGTAACCAAGCTATTTCAGTCAAGAATGTAGCTTGTAATTGAGCTATTTAAGTCAAGTGTATGACTTATAAGCAAGCTACTTTTGTCAAGTACGTGGCTTATAGAGCTAATTTAGTCAAGTGCATAGATCATAATTGAGTTGTTTCAGTCAACTACATGGCTTATAACTGAGCCGTTTCTATCAATGTGGGTTGTACTCAAGCTATTTCTATCAAATGCATGGCTTGTAATCAAGCTATTTAAGTCAAGCATGTGGCTCTTAGCTGGGCTATTTCAGTCATGTACATGACTTATAACTGAGCTAGTTTGGACAAGAATGTGACTTGTAATCAAATTATTTTGGTCAAGCACATGGCTTGTTATTAAGCTATTTCATGCACAAACTTTAAGAAGAAACAACATAAAGGGCTAATTTATTGATAAAATTTTTTCAGGATGCTTAAATTCCAAGTACATTGTAAAACTTTAATCTTGAGATGTTCTACTTGTATGCTCCTCTTGTATTGACTTGGGTTGTTTTGTGAGACCCCTCCTAGTTTAAAGATAGCATTCTAGTAGTTCAATCCATGAGGTTAGCATAACAGAGTACCCAATCGCCTATTTTTAGGTCCAGACCTCTTACATTAGCGCTATAATACTAGGCCATCCAATGTTGATACTCTGCTACTCTTGTTCGAGCCTTCTCCTGACCCTCCAATAGCATGTCTTTGTCAACTCTCATGTTTGTCTCATTTACTTCAAAGTAATAGGCCTCAACCGTGAGAGATGGAGGATCGTTCTCCATTGGGATAACAACCTTGACCATGTAAGCCAACATAAAGGGGAATTTGGGGGTTCATCCTATAAGAATATAGTACATGTGGTAGCTCTCCAACCAAAGCACCTTTTGCTCCCCCTAGCCACTTTTTCAACTCTAATGGTATAGTTTAGTTTGTTACCTCAACGAGACCATTTGACTAAGGATGCGCCATAGAGGTAAACATCTATTCTATGTGTAAGTTGTTGCAATTTTCTTCAAAGTTCAAGTTATTTAATTGCTTCCCATTATTGGTGACTAGTAATCTCAACAACTTAAAATTCCAAATGACACCTTGCCAAAAGAACTTTTGGATTTTGCTAATGGCGATCATTGTGAGAGGTTTAACTTCTACCCACTTGGTAAAGTAGTCTATTGCAACGAGCAAGAACTTTCTTTCCCCTATCGGTGGTGGAAATAGCCCTAGAATATCCATTCCTCATTGTCAAAGGGCCACAACACTTGTGTTTGCTGGAGCCAAACTGTCGAGCAATGGTACACCAAAGCATGTCTTTGGCACTACTCATATTTGGCTGAACTCAATTGCCTTGGCCTTCATATTAATCCATTAATAACCTTGCCAAAGTAACATGTGTGCTAGGGCCTGCCCACCTCCGTGACTCCCACATATGCCTTCATTGATCTCTCTAAGTACATAATCCGCTTTGGTTAGAGCTAAGTAGCAGAGGAGTGGTTTTGTCAGAGACCTCTTGTACATCCATCCATACATCATAACAAAAGATGGTGGCTAATCTTTTGATTTTCCAAGTTTCCTTTCTTTCCTTAATTATTTGGGCTCCTCCATAGTCATATTCACGTCTATTGAGGATTGATAACTCATTTGATGGAGGGACTCCACATAGATTTTCCAAGATTGCTTAATGGGAGAAGATGAAGCCAAATGAGCTAGTGTGTTTGTTTCAATGTTGTTGTATCTTGGGATCCAATGCACCTCTATGCTATCCACCTGCTCCATGAGCTTGTGTACCTTAATCAAATATTGTGCCATAATTGGGTCTTTTGTTTTGTATTCTATAGTGTCATGTGATCATATAAGTTGAGCCACTGCAAACCTTTAGTTTTCTAGCCTTGGCTGCCAATGCTACTTGTAATTCAAGGAGAAATGCTTCATGCTTGGCCATATTATTTGAACCTGGGAACTCGAGTAGAAGTGAGTATTCTGCAACTTGTCCATCCAAACATTATATCACAACTCTTACTCCACTTTCAGTTTCACAAAAAGATCCGTCCACCCAGACTTCCCAAGATTCCACCTTCAGCTCCAATGAAAGTGTAGTTACTTCAACCATGAAGTCAATTATGGCTTGTGCTTTAATTACTTTCTAGATTTAAAATAAATATCAAATTGGCTTAGTTCCACAAACTATTGGAGTAGATGACCTAAGGCTTTTGGTTTCTAAAGAGCTTGCTAGAGTGGAAAGTTTGTTAAGACATTGACTGAATGTGTTTGGAAGTAGGGTCGAAGTAGTCAAACTGCCAACACTACAGCATATGGCATCCTTTTTATCATTGGGTACCAAACTTCTACTCCACTCATTATGTGGCAGAACATAGTATGTTTGGTGTTATTTTCCACCTTGGTTGCTAACCAACATGAAACTAATAGCTTACTTGAAAGTGGCTACAAAGAGGTATAATATTTCACCTATTTCAGGCCTTGCTAGGAGAGGAGGTTTAGAGAGGCATTGTTTTAGTACCTCAAAGGCATGGTGTCATTCCTCACTCCATTGTAACATGTTGTTTTACTTTAAGGCCTTGAAAAAGGGTACACATTTTCACCCAATTTAGAGCTGCTATTTCTTTTGTAAGTTTCTATGGCTCCCTGATTGAGTATAGAAAGGATTTATCTACATAATGGCTATTGATTTTTTTGGGATTCTCTTTGACCCCACCATTGGACACAAGGTAATGAGGAATGAACCAGAAGCCATGACAAATACACATTTCTCCAATTCAGTTTCATCTTGTAACTCCAAAGTGTATTGAAATATCTTCTAAGTTGGCGAGATGTTCCACAATTTGATTGCTCTTTACTAGCAGGTCATCAATGTAAGCTTTGATATTCCTACCAAGCAGAGCTTTGAAGATCTAGTTTATCATCCTTTGTATGTTGTTCCTGCATTTTTCAGTGCAAAAGCTATTGCCATATAGCAAAAAGTACCTTGGTTACTAATGAATGAGGTTTTTTCTTTATCATTTTGAAGCATTTTGATTTGGTGGTAGCCAAAAAATCCATATAGGAAGCTAAATAACTAATACCTCGAGACAAAATTCCCCGGCTGATTTATTTTGGGGTGATCGGTGAAGTCAATACACATCTTCCACTTCCTATGGCTTATATTACGATGACTACTTTGGGGGGCCAATTTGGATGCCGAACTTCTCTGATGACACCTACACCAAGGAGCTTCTTTACCTCTTCTACTATAGTTTTTTGTCTCTAGGGTGCAAAGTGCCTTTTCATCTATCTAATTGGCTTGTAATCCTCAGCCATAGCTAGCTCATGTTGTGCCGCTAAGGTGTCAATTCTGAAGAGGTTTTTAGGGCTCCAAGTGAAGACACCTTGGCTCTTCTTCAATAATTATCCAAGCTCAATTTCAGAGGCATGATGAGGTCTGCGTCGAGCTTAAGCTTCTTTCCTGAGCTCACATCTATCATCAAGTTGATTAGTTGCTCCACTAGTTAGCATGCTGTTCTTGCTTTTGGTGTATTGGCTCTTTGGTTCTTACACAACCAGGGCCTTTTTTCTTTCAGCTTAGGTTACCTTTCCATTAAGCATCATCACACTTCCTAGCTAGACTTTGGTTTTTCCATGCCTCACATGTGCCATTTTTGTCAAAAATCTCAAGACCAAGTGAAAAGTTGATATTACCCCCTGTAGCCGATTTAGGCTTGGGCATCCTAAAATGCATTATAGGTTGAATATGTTTGAACCACTATGAACTTCAGTGCTATGTGACATTTTTTGGGCTTTCTCTAACCATCAAGAATAAAGTAATGGTGCCCACTAGGGTCACAGAGTTGCTAGTAAACTCGATGAGGGTTCCCTCTTAAGGTTATAGCTTTTGCTCAAACTTTATTTGGTCATGAGCTCGAGTGAATAAAATATTGGCCAAACTCTCCATGTCAACCATGATTTTTTACATGACATACTAGAGTATTGTTGTGCGGAGCCAAAATACCATCCAAATCTTTAGTGGAGAAAATGATAACTCTAAATTTTGCTGCATCACATTGTCATTTCACCTCTCCTTGCCTCCAAGAGGTGACTTGGAACTTCTCCAAAGACATTGATGCTCTACTTTGGCTTGGTGGCCTAGTGAGGATCATGTTCAAGTGTCCCTTCATTAGGGCTTCTGAAGTTTGAGATTTTATTTTTTTTAGAGAATTCCCATTGAGTTTTAGGTATCTCGAACTTGGATTAGAGTTTGAACTAAAGTAAAAAATTTAAAGTTAGATTCAGACTTATGACTAATTTTGAATACTTATTATGTAATATTAGGATTTATAATTCGAGTAAAACTCAGACTCAACAAGAGCCTATAAATATTCTAGTAATACATAGGGTTTAGGTGTGGTGTAGTGTTGAGGTTGAACTAGAGAGAAATAGAGAGAGAGGAATAGAGAGAATAGAGATAAGAGAAAGAGAGAGTATTGGCTCTCATGTATGGGTCTTTCTAGTGGTTCTCGGTGGTCTCTCGTGGTGGTTCCTAGTGATGTTCTCTTGGAGATTTTCTTTGAAGGTGGAGGCATTATTGAGGCCTGGTAAAAGAGTTTAGTTGAATAAGAAAAAGTACAGTTTTTTTTATAGACTCTTATAAAGCTTTCTGATAGTGGATCTCTTACTATTTTTTCTTAGTATTTTCTTTTATATTTTTTGTTAAACTTCTCCATCTCGATTAAAAACTTTGCTATTTTGGTTGTTTGCTCTTAAACTCTGATATCAATTGTTGAGATTCACAATGGAAGGTTCACGAATTATCTTATTATCAAATAATACAATAAATAAGAAGTAATACAAGATAAAAGAAAATAACAAAAAAATATAGCAAGGGATCCACTATCAAAAGAATTTACAAGAGTCTACATGAAAAAGTATAGTCTTTTTTATAGACTCTTGTAAAGCCTTTTGATAATGGATCTGTCACTGTCTTTTCTTATTATTTTTTTTATCTTGCATTATTTCTCATTTCTAATGTTGATTGAGAATAAGGTGATTTGTGAACTTTCTGCTGTGAATCCTAATAATTGATATTAGAGCTTAAGAGTAAACAACCAAGATGGTAAAGTCTTTACTTGAGTTGAAAAAATTTGATAGCAAGATAAATTTTGCCTTATGGCAGAAGAAAATGAAGGTAATTTTTATTTTTCAAAGTTTACAAAAGATGTTAGAGGGTAAAGAAAAGAGGTCGGTCAAGATGAATAATGAAGACTAGGAAAAGATAGACCAGAAGGTATTGAATTTAGTTATTCTAAGTCTGATTGATGAAATTTTGTACAATGTCCTTGATAATGGGATGAAAGTAAACTTCTGGATAAAATTTGAGAAGTTATACATGTCAAAAAGTCTCACGGATAAATTTTACCTGAAACAACAGTTGTGCTGACTACATATGAGTGAAAGTACAACTATATCATATCACATGAATACCTTCAATAAAATTATTAATGATTTGCGGAAAGTTGATGTGAAGTTTGAAGAGAATGATAAGATACTGATTCTCTTGATATATCTTTCTACTTTATATAATCATATTGTGACCACAATCCTTTATGGTAAAAAAATTCTCAAGATGAAAGAGATGACAACTAGACTTTTTTCTAATGAGAAAAGTGGAAACTCTAATATTGATATGGAGTTTGGTGAATGATTGGTGACTCATGAAAGAGAAAGATTAAGAGAACGTGGGAAAGACAAGCAACTGTCCAAATTAAAATTAAAGACAAAATTACAATATTATTCATGTAAGAAGTATGATCATATTAGACGGTATTGCCTTAAATGTGGGAAGATAGAGTCTTTCAATATAGTAACAGCAATAGCGGATGATACTTCTGAGAATAGTACGAATGGAGATGTTCTTACAATATCCACAGAAATCGGCATTTTTGATAACTGAATTTTAGATTCTAGTAGTTCTTACCATATTTTCTCCGCAAAGGATTGGTTTACTTTCTATGACGAGAATAAGAAAAAAGTTACTATTTGGTTGGACAATAATTCGACCTGTGAGATCGCTGGTGTGGGAACAGTCCAAATTTAGATGTTTGATGGAGTGATTCATACTCTTACTGGGGTGAGACATGTCCCCAAGATACGAAAAAAATCTAATTTCACTTGGTAACTGGACTTAAAAGGTTGTAATTATTCAGTGAAAGATGGAGTTATGAAGGTGACACGCGGGATGAAAGGAGAGATGTCTGATAATATTTATTGATTAGTAAAAAATACTATTGTAGGTGAAATTCTGATAGCTACAGTGGTGAAGAGGAAGCATGATACTCGGAGTAATTTGATGGGAGATAAATATTCTTTTCAAGTTACTTTCACTATAGCAGCAAACACAGGTCATCTGAAAAGCTTCCAAAAGTACAAGATTGTAGGCATTAAGAGCGAATTCGATGTTGGCTCGAACTCGCATCTTGCGATTAGTTGAATAAGCTAGTAACCCAGGGGAAGGGGCTGGATGAGAGATGATGGATAAAACTTTATAATGGTGGCATGTCCGAGTTCAAGCCAAAGTGGAGATTTTTGAGTTTTAGGTGTCTCAAACTCATATTAGAGTTTGAGTTAAAGTAAAAAATCAAAGTTGGATTCAGACTTATGATTAATTTTGAATACTTATTATGTAATATTAGGAATTATAATTAGAGTAAAACTCATATTCAATAAAAACCTATAAATATTCTAGTAATATATAGGGTTTAAGTGTAGTGTAGTGTTGAGGTTGAATTAGAGAAAAATAGAGAGAGAAGAATAGAGAGAATAGAGAGAAGAGAAAGAGGGAGAGTATCGGCTCTCATGTGTGGGTCTCTCTAGTGCTTCTCGGTGGTCTCTTATGGTGGTTCCTCATAGTGTTTTCTTGGAGATTCTCTTTGAATGTGGAGACATTGCCGAGACTTGGTGAAAGAGTTTAGTTGAGTAAGAAAGAGTATAATCTTTCTTATAGTATTGTAAAGCCTTTTAATAGTAGATCTCTTACTGTGTTTTCTTATTATTTTCTTTTATCTTCATTACTCTATGTTTCTTGTGTTTTTTAAGAATAATGTGATTCGTGAACCTTCCGCTACGAATTCCAATAAATTTCTCCATGCACAAGTCCTTCCTCGACATATCTTCACCCTTGGCATCCCTTCTAATGAATCAATTGAAATGTCCATCCTAGATTAGTCTTTTGATCTTAGTTTTAAGATGCTTGCACTTCTCAGTATCATGGCTATGGTGTATATGGAAACAATAATAACTCATCTTTTCTAGGTTAGCCTTATCGTAGCAAAGTGGGGGTGGTTATCTTAGATACCGCTTGTATTCAATTTGCACAAGAATGTTAGATCTCAAATTATGTAGAGAGGTGTATATTGGAAGTCACCTCAATTCTCCTTTGGATTAGCGCATTGCCTCTTCAGCTCAAGATGCTTCTTCTCCCAACATTCCTTCTTTGGCTTACTGCTTCCTTCAAACTCCTTCTTTGATACCCACTTTTTAGTATCAATGTGCTCACTTTCTTCCTAGATGAACTTGGTTAGTGTCTTTGGGGTTCAATGGGCTATTTTATAGGTGGCCTTGCTCTTCTAAATCCTATTTATAGACATGACAGGTATAATAGGACTATCCAATTCAGTTACTTCCAATATGACCTTGTTGAACTAAGATAAGTAGTCCCTCAATGTTCTTCTATTCTTGTTATCACTAGAAGGAATGATGGATCTTCCCCTTGTGGAACCAATGAGTTGGACTGTACAATGAATTTGTCTACCAAGTTGTTGAAATAGTGCATCAAGTGTCTAGACAACCCGGAGTACCATGCTCTAGTGATGTCTTAGAGTGTCATAGGAAAAACTTTATACATAGTTGAATTCCATGTCCCTTGCAAAATCATAGCAATTTAAAAAGTACTAATATGATCCACAAGATCCTTAGTACCATCATATACTTCAAATGGTAGTTATTAGAACTTCAGTTGCACCACTGTGTGTTAACTCAAGAATCAGGGGTGTGTTATACCTTGATTTTGTGATGGAGAAGCTACAGTGAGTCCTTTTTCAGCAGGTAGCACCTTGATTTTTCTACAATTTTCAGTATTATCTTGAGCTAGCATGTGTATAGCATGTAATCTTATTTGCCAAATGATAAGTTGGGTTAGATGCTTCAGTTTCCACATATGGCTATACCAAAGAGAGAATTCGACCTACTGACCTTGTGGATGCCTGACTAGCTAAGCTTGGGGATGTAGATAATTCGAATGCCGGTAACCTAGAGTGCGGGCGAAGTGACCTAGAGGATGCCGAGTCACGTAAGGAGCTTTCGAGAACTGAGTCTGATTCTATAGTTGTTCATCTTAAAGGTTATGCATTGCTTGGATTTGAGCTTGTAAAATGTTTACATTTGTTGTACTACAACCGTGAGACTTTGAAAATCCTGCTAGCCCACCCCCGTAGTAGGATTTACTGCTTGCATCTGTTATAATACCAGGTGTGATGAATTAGTCCCACATCAGATATTGGATAGATTGAGTCCAATATATATAGTAAAAAAAGTCTCATATCTCATGAGCTTAAACTTTCGAGATGGTTTGGTATCTGAGCCACTATATTTTTTCCATTTGACACTCTTTCAGCTCTCCCAACAAGCGATATTAGAGCTTCAAGTTCGAAGTTATGCAAACTTTTAAGACCAATATTACCATGATGATACAACTGAATTGCGTCACATGTTAGTCTTTCTTAAAAAAATCAACAGAATAAAACAAAAATCTGTTAGTATAAATCACACGGTGGAACTGATCGAGTAAAAAAGTTCTTGATTAAGAGTGTTAAAATTAATGTGGTCAAATCACATCTAAAGTAGGAGATTGTTATAATGTCTAGTGTGATGAATTAGTCCTACATCGGATATTGGATAGATAGAGTCCAATATATATAGTGAAAAAGACTTATATCCCATGAGTTTAAGCCTTTGGAATGGTTTAGTGTCTAACCCACTATATTAATATGATTCAATACTCTTTCGACTCCCCCAACAAGTGGTATCAGAGTTTCAAATTCGAATATGTGTAAACTCTTAAAACCAAAATTACCATGATGATGTGACTGAATTGAGTCGCATGTTAGTCTCTCTTAAAAAAATAAAAAAATATGACAAAAATCCGTTAATATGGGTCACACGGTAAAAGTGGTTGAGTAAAAGAGTTCTTGATTAATAGTGTTAAAATTGATGTAGTCAAATCACACCTGAAGGAGAAGATTATTATAATGTCTGGTATGATGAATTAATCCCACATCGGATATTGAATAGATAAAGTCTAATATACATAGTGAAAAAGGCCTATATCCCATGAGCTTAAGCTTCTTGAATGGTTTGGTATTTGACTCATTATATATTGATCTGGTTTAACACTCTTTCGACTCTTCCAACAAGTAATATTAGAGTTTCAGGTTTGAATATGTGCAAACTTTTAAGATTGAAATTACTGTGATGATGTGACTAAATTAAACCCGTTGATATAGATCACACGGTGAAACTGTTTGATTAAAAGAGTTCTTAATTAAGAGTGTTAAAATTGATGTGGTCAAAATCACATCTGAAGAGAAAGATTGTTATAATATCAAGTGTGATGAATTAGTCTTATATTGGATATTGGATAGATAGAGTCCAATATGTATAGTGAAAAAAATCTAATATCCCATGAACATAAGCTTTTGGGATGGTTTGGTGTGAGACCAATTATATTATTCCGATTTGACACTCTTTCGATTCACCTAACATGCACCTTGGGTATTGGGGAAAGCAGAGGTCTCCGTGGCTGCTGCATCTAAGTTCCCCACATGTTGTGAGTACTCAATTATTCTGCTTCCTGGGCCCAAAGGAATTATAGGATAGTGGGCATGGGCTCCTATTACCTCCCAATGTGATTCTTCGAGATGGATGCCTCAGCTTTTAAATGCATGATTGTTATTGGGGCGTCAAAGATGCTCCAGATTGGCGATGAAATGATCGAACATATCTTAATAGAAGAACTAACTGTTGTGGAAACATAGTATGTCACCAACTCAATCCAAAGATTTCTTGAGATACTGATATACTGGATTGGTTCATATTATGATCTATAAGATAAGAAATCATAAAAAATACCTTCCAAAGCTTACTAGGGAGGCCTTTTTAATGCTTAAGTCAATAGGCTAGAAGAGAAAGAATTAATAAGCTTCTTTACGTGGAAAATAAGCATTGCCTCCTCGACCTAAGCTTCTCTCTCTTATTTATATTTGATCTAGGCCGTTTTGTCCCCTCGATCTCGGCCGAGATCTGAGCCCTGCGAATCCCATCTCAGATCCTTCATTCTGATGACTGAGCCTTGGACTAAGCCTTTCCAAATTTGTTTTACATGCTCAAAAAGACTCCGCTGACCTTTATGTACTTTAATTACGTCGGTGAGATCTGCCTAGAGTTTTTCCATTGAATTGACTTAACTTGGGTGTCGAACCCTGCTTTGAGAAGACGAACCAAACTCGACAAATTGCTTATTGGTTCCTGAAACCGGGGGAGAGATTCGGCCCATCAACCGGTATATATACGTGGATTTTCTTCTTTTTATATGTAACAAGTTTACTAACCCTAATAAGTTGAATTAGTTGATTTTGTGGACATACAGTTATTCTTAATCTGCAACTTGTGTAACCTTTTGCGCCACCCTTCACGTGCGTGCATTGCATCACGCACAATCCTGCATGAAAGATATCGACCAAGTATTCATAATAACCTCAAAAACCACCTCACATTCCTCAACAAAAGATGCTTCTTCTCAACTTAATTCTTCACGAAAAATCTGGTTCTCTCATGCTCTATCTTTTTGATTCTTGATCACAAGTTCGGATGCTTCATGTGGACCACAAAGACGACACTTTGGCATCCATAAATAACGCTCTAGCGTTTGGTTGCTTCTCTAACTTTCAAACCACATTTCTCAAATACGCAAGCCCTAACCCTTGTTCTATCTCTGAGTCACTCTTGGCTCACACATGGCACCAAATGGAGAAGCGTCGGTGACTTCCTACAATATGGGAAACAAGCCCAGGCGGTTATCAACAGAAGGGCTCCAACGGGCAATGTCGGATCTTGCCCTTGAGCTTCGAAAGGAGGCGGCCGATCATGGTGGAAAGTTTGCAATCGCACCAGTATTGGAGGTAGAGGATGCCCGGTGTGAGTGTTGTGGGATGTCAGAGGAGTGCACGCCAGAGTACATCCGACGCGTTCGGGGGGCCTTTGGCGGGCGGTGGATCTGTGGGCTATGCGGAGAGGCGGTGAAGGAGGAAATGGAAAAGAATGGCGGCTGCAATGACGATGCGCTCAGTGCCCATATGGGTGTTTGTGTGAGGTTCAACAAGTTTGGGAGGACTCATCCAGTGCTGTTCCAAGCAGAGGCCATGAAGAAGATGTTAAAGAAGGCTAGATCAGCATCAAGTAGCCCTAGGGAGAAGGAGGAGGTGAAGAAGGGGGGTATTGCAAGGAGCTCCAGTTGTATCCCTGCTTTGATGAAGGAGCTAAACAAGAGAACCATGGTTATTTGAGTAATGTCATGACATGGTTGAAGAGGTGGCTCTTTTTTAATTAGGGTTTCAGTAACCCCTTCATCAAACCCTTGCTTTTGTCAGGGTTATTTGGCAGCGACTTTGTCAACCTTTTTTGTCTGCTCTTCGTGGAAAGTGTTTTTCTAAGGTTGATTTAACTATCATAGCTAATCTTGTTGTTTGTCATCTTTTCTTTTTCTTCTGCCAAGGCTGTTGTTGTTGTAATAAGGATAAATGTGATGGTTTTCTGTGCTCAATATATAGGTATGTCTTTGTTTGAATATTTGTAGAATTTCAGGCGCCTATTGGATTGGGTTAAAAAAATTGATAAGTAAATATTTTAGAAATATGTTTAAATTCCCATTTTCAAAATTAAATTAGTATTTGTAGAATTTAGCAGTCTACCTATCACTCCTATCGTATTTTGTTCTAAATAGAAAAGTATATTATTAGTCATACAAAAAATAGTGATCAATATCCAAATAATATTGGGTTATTTATTTTATTAATCATATATAATTATCTCATATTCCAGCATATTGAGATTATTTTTTATATAATGTAAGTAGTGATTAGCATTCCACAATTCATGTAATTGAAATTTGTACAACCTCCAATATATATAAGGGATAATTACCGGTGACCCCCTGTAATTTGGGGTAATTACCGCTAACCCCCCGTAATTTCCGTAATTACCCCCACCCCCCTCAAATTCGCCCGTATTTACCCACAGCCCCCTGATTGTTATTTAATCAAAATTTTACCCAAAAATTCCGATTTTACCCCCGTTATTTTTACACATACACCCCTAAAAACTTATTTTTTTATATTTAATCCCCGGATTTCGGATTTTTCAAATAACACCCCGAAAGAACTTCGATTTACAAAAAAGTACTCGAAATTCGAATTTTTTGTAAATAAACCCCCGAAATTATTCCGATTTACAGAAAAGTCCCCAAAATTCGGATTTTTGCAAATAACACCCCGTCGCGCGGGCGGGAGCGGAGGAGGAGGCCGGCCGGCCGGCCGCAGGCGGCTGGGGCAGAGCCGGAGGCCGGGCGGGCGGGAGCGGAGGCGGAGGCCGGGGCGCAGGCGCGCCGAAACGCGGGCGCGAACGGCCACGGCCGAGGCCGTTCCGCCACAGCGTGCCGGGGACGGAGGCCGAGGCCGGCGCGCCTGCACGCGGGGGCGGAACGGTCTCGGCCTTGGCCGTCCGCGCCCGCGTGCCGGCGCGCCGGCCTCGGCCTCCGTCCCCGGCACGCGGAGGCGGAACGGCCTCGGCGTCCGCCTCCGGTCCCGCTGCCGGCACGCCGGCGCCCCGGCCTCCGCCTCCTTCTCCGGCGCGCGGGGGCGGGATTTTTGCAAATAACACCCCGAAATATTCAAATTTACAGAAAAGTCCCCGAAATTTTGATTTTTGCAAATAACACCCCGAAGTTAAATTTGTAATTTATAAATATTAAATTTGTAATTATAAATATAAAAAACACTAATGTCTTTTTTGTAAAATTTTATTTAAAATATGATTAAAAATATAGACTTATTTATAAAAAAAATATTGAAGGGGTCTATTTGTAAATGTACAATATGAAACTTGTAATTTTAAATTTTAATCTTTGAAACCTTCGATAACTTATTTGTAAAATTTATTGATAAAATAAATAAAATTTGGACATATTTATAGAGAAAAATATTAAAGGTGGTCTATTTTTAAATGTAAAAAATATTAAAAATTAATTTTAAAATAATTTTACAATTATTTTTTAAAAAAATCTGTGGGTCTATTTTTGTAATTTATAAATATTAAATTTATAATTATAAATATAAAAAACACTAATGTCTTTTTTGTAAAATTTTATTTAAAATATGATTAAAAATATAGACTTATTTATAAAAAAAAATTGAAGGGGTCTATTTGTAAATGTATAATATGAAACTTGTAATTTTAAATTTTAATCTTTGAAACCTTCGATAACTTATTTGTAAAATTTATTGATAAAATAAATAAAATTTGGACATATTTATAGAGAAAAATGTTAAAGGTGGTCTATTTTTAAATGAAAAAAATATTAAAATTAATTTTAAAATTACAAGTTTTATATTGTACATTTACAAATAGACCCCTTCAATATTTTTTTTATAAATAAGTCTATATTTTTAATCATATTTTAAATAAAATTTTACAAAAAAGACATTAGTGTTTTTTATATTTATAATTACAAATTTAATATTTATAAATTACAAATTTAACTTCGGGGTGTTATTTGCAAAAATTAAAATTTCGGGGACTCTTCTGTAAATTTAATATTTCGGGGTGTTATTTGAAAAAATCCGCCCCCGCGTGCCGGAGAAGGAGGCGGAGGCCGGGGCGCCGGCGAGCCGGCGGCGGGAGCGGAGGCGGACGCCGAGGCCGTTCCGCCCCCGCGTGCCGGGGACGGAGGCCTAGGCCGGCGCGCCGGCACGCGGGCGCGGAAGGCCAAGGCCGAGAGCGTTCCGCCCCCGCGTGCGGGCGCGCCGGCCTCGGCCTCCGTCCCCGGCACGCGGGGCGGAACGGCCTCGGCCTCGGCCTCCGCGTGCGGGCGCGCCGGTCTCGGCCTCCGTCCCCGGCACGCGGGGGCGGAACGGCCTCGGCCGTGGCTGTCCGCGCCCGCGTTTCGGCGCGCCGGCGCCCCAGCCTCCGGCTCCGCTCCCGCTGCCTGCCGCCGCCTCCGCTCCGCCTCCGGCCGGCCGGCCTCCTCATCCGCTCCCGCCCGCGCGACGGGGTGTTATTTGCAAAAATCCGAATTTTGGGGACTTTTCTGTAAATCGGAATAATTTCGGGGGTTTATTTGCAAAAATTCGAATTTCGAGGACTGTTTTGTAAATCGAAGTTCTTTCGGGGTGTTATTTGAAAAATCCGAAATCCGGGGATTAAATATAAAAAAATAAGTTTTTAGGGGCGTATGTGTAAAAATAACGGGGGTAAAATCAGAATTTTTGGGTAAAATTTTGATTAAATAACAATCAGGGGGCTGTGGGTAAATATGGGCGAATTTGAGGGGGGTGGGGGTAATTACGGAAATTACGGGGGGTTAGCGGTAATTACCCCAAATTACAGGGGGTCACCGGTAATTACCCCTATATATAAAGAAGAACACATAAGTCTAAATGTGAGAAAAAAATTCAAATTCATTGTTTCTCATGTTACTAAGAGTATTTTAACTAGTGGTGAGATTTTTTTCTGCCTATCTCTCCTAATTTTTTCCTTCATCATTTCATTTGCTCAAAAATACCATGATTCTCACAATCACTACTAAGGTCTTGCCGGTCTCAATCTTCGTAACACCAACACTTTGTCAATTAGTATTCAACTAGATGGTCCAAATTATATGGTTTGAAAAACTTATATCATTCCTTATCTTCGAGCAAATAAGCTTCTTGATTTTATCGATGATTCAACTACCTGTCCTCCACCTATTGTCACCAAAGTCAATGATGTCAATAATGCACTCTTGAGTGTGCCCAACCCAGCATATCAAAAATGGATCCTCTGTGACCAACTAGCCTTAGATTTTAAGTAATGTCTTTGATGCTATTGTTAGACAAGTTGTTGATTTGAGCATAGCTCATGAGATATAGTAGTATCTAACTAGCTCATTTGTATCTCAAAATAATGCACATGTTATCATTCTTCAGCTCCAACTTTAGGCACTTTGAAAAAGAAATAAAATTGTCACCTAATTTCTTCAACATGCGAATGCTCTTGCTAATAACTTAGGTATTATTAGCAAGTTATCCCATTATATTAAGTGCCAATCTTATGTCTTTCATGACCTTGGAGTTGATTATGAGAATCTTAAAGATGCATTCCTTGCTCGTAGTGATCCCATCAGTTGTGAGGATTTGCATGTCATGCTTCTCATTGGGAAGCACATCTAGATCTCTACCACTCAGAACTTGGTATTCTTATTGTTAGTCTTGCCATTCGCCTTACAACCTCTCAGACGGCTTTCCCTCCTTCTCAAACTTCACAACACAACTCTTCTTCTAGTCAGTAATCTCATGATAAAAATAACTCTCAAAATTAGCATCTTCACACAGCAACAACTCCTAACAAAGACAGCCTCCTTGTTGCCAAATTTGCAGCAAGAATGGTTATACCGCCATATAGTGTAACCAATGCTTCAATCATGCATTTCAACATGAGATGACTTCTCCTCAAGCTCATGTTGCAAGGTTCCTTCTAATCCTACCAATCCAAGTTCTCACAAGTGGTATCCTAATTCTGGCGCTATCCACCACATGATGTCTTACATGTCCAACCTATCCATTCACTCATATAATAAAGGTTCCAATTAGGTCACTATTGGTAATTGTTTAGGTCTGGCCATAACTCACACTGGCTCTCTTTCAATTCCATCTCCTTCTTGTCCTTTACATCTCCATAATATTCTACTTCTTCTCTCTATTACCAAAATCTTTTTGCCCATTTATCATGTCACAACTGATAATAATTATTTCTTTGAATTCGCCCCTCTTACTTTCTTGTGAAAGATTTGGTGATCACAAAAGCTTTGCCCTCATAGAGAAAGATTTTACCAATTACCTACCACCAATACTCCAAGTTGGCTAATGGTTGTGTTTCTTGCAACCTTATTCCCACTCCCTTTAATGCATCAATAGTTTGGATGTGTGGCTTTTCCTACTTTTCAAATAGATTTATCTAGTGTTTTTATTCCTTTTTAACATAATATTGACTATATTTGTTCTTTATGTCAAATGAGCAAAAGTCATAAACTTCCTTACACTCTTTCTACTTCTAAATCCCACAGACCTTTAAAGTTTGTGCATGTTGATGTTTGGGGTCTTGCACCCCTAACATCCCATTTTGGCTGCAATTATTATATTATTTTTTAGATAATTTTACTAAATTCTCATGGTTTTATCTTCCACTAAATCGATCTCAAATCTGTGATGCATTCAATAGATTTCATGCACATATTGAGAACTTGTTCAATCTTAAAGTCATTTTTCTTCAATCTAATGGTGCACAAGAATTTCTTTCATCCCATTTTTAGGCAATTTTATGAACTCATGGTATCAAACATCATTTATTTGGTTCTCATACACCACAACAAAATAGTTTAGCTAAATAAAAGCATTGTCAAATTGTCAAAATCAGCCTCTGCATGCTTAATCAAGCCTAAGTTTCCTCAAGTTTTTAAGATGTCGCACTTGAAACAATAATCTATATTATAAATTGACTTCCCACTCAAATCTTTCAAAATAAATCCCCATGGGAATGTGTTTTTCTTTCAAAACCTACCTATAGTGATTGGCATGTATTTGGTTACTTGTACTATCCTTCCCTACAATCTTACAATATTATAATGTCAAGTATGATGAATTAGTTCCACATCGGATATTTGGATAGATAAAGTCTAATATATATTGAAAAAATCTTATATCCAATGAGCTTATGCTTTTACGATAGTTTGGTGTCTAACCTATTATATTATTTTAATTCGACACTCTTTCGACTCCCCAAATAAGTGATATCAGACATTCAGGTTCGAATCTGTGCAAATTCTTTAGACCAAAATTACTATGATGATGCGACTGAATTGAGTCATATGTTAGTCTCTATTAAAAAAAATCAAAAATTGAGATAAAAATTTATTAATATGGGCACACGATAGAATTGGTCAAGTAAAAAAGTATCGTGATGATATAATTGAATTGAGTTACATATTAGTCTCTTTTTAAAAAAATTAAAAAATTGAGATAAAAACCTATTAATATGGGTCACATGATGGAACTGATTGAGTAAAAGAGTTTTTGATTAACAGTGTTAAATTAATGTGGTCAAATCACACCTAAAGGGAAAAATTATTATAATATCAGGTGTGATGAATTAGTCACATATCGAATATTGAATAGAGAAAGTCTAATATATATAGTAAAAAAATTTTATATCCCATGAACTTAAGTTTTTAGAATAGTTTGATATCCGACCCACTATATTATTTGGATTTGACACTTTTTTCACTCCCTTAATAAGTGGTATCAGAGCTCCAGGTTCCAAACTGTGTAAACTCTTAAAAGCGAAATTACCGTGATGATGTAACTAAATTAAGCCGCATGTTAGTCTCTATTAAAAAAATTAAAAATTGAGATAAAAACTCATTAGTACGGGTCACACGGTAGAATTGGTCAAATAAAAGAGTACTGTGATAATGCGACTGAATTAAGTCGCATATTAATCTCTATTAAAAAAATCAAAAAATTGAGATAAAAATCCGTTATTATGGATCATACGGTGGAACTTGTCGAATAAAAGAGTTATCGATTAAGAGTGTTCAAATTAATGTAGTTGAATTACACCTAAAAGAGACGATTATTATAGTGTCAAGTGTGATGAATTAATCACACATCGAATATTGGATATATAGAGTTCAATATATATAGTGAAAATGACTCATATACCATGAGCTTAAGTGTTTATGATGATTTGGTGTCTGATCTACTATATTATTTAGATTCGACACTTTTTCGACTCCCCCAACATTACAATGTCAATAAACTCTCTCCCTTCTACTCCATGTGTCTTTTCTTGGCTACCCATCTAGCTACAATGATTACCATTATTATTCTTCCTCCTCTAGCACCATGTACATCTCAAGTGATGTTGTACTTGATGAGAGTCATTATTACTAATTGAAAGTCAACCAAGCCATTGCTTCTCAATTTCCTTCTCTCCTAATTTTCCTTATCTCAACCACTTTAGAAGTCTCACCACCAGCCAATAGACACCTCTCTCACATTCAAGAGAGTTACCTATACATAAAACTAAAATTTTGTCTGAGTTTTTTTTGTCAACATGCTAAACAACAAAATAATCCACCCTCCTTAGTGGACATGCAACAAGGCAATATACCTTCCTCTATGGATGATGCATCCATACATATGGACAACAATCCTATGCAATAGACTTATAGGCCCATGCGCTAACATCACTAATATAATATGCTTGTCCAAGTTGCATGTGTCATCTTATATTTTCAACAACCATAAGGCCACCCACTCTACCTACCAAGCTGCTGCTCCAATTACTGCTTCAAAAACTCATCATATGACCACATGACTTTGGAATGGCACTATTGTATTGAAGTTGTTTTCCTCCAAGCATCTTATTATCTTCATTTGCTTTTGTTGATAGCAATAAACCTACTTGTCATTCAGATTGTAAAAAAAAACTAAGAAATATAGTCGTCAGATTTTCACCAGTTCCCCTCCATTTCTATAAATGTAACTTCTGCAGCTTTCTATTAATTTTTTAGTAGTGTTGACTTTTGTATAAAAAATGTTTTACTTTTGACTTTTCATCCGAAAAATGTATGATAAAAAATAAAATTTCTAAAAACACAATAAATATAAATAAATATATGAGTGATTCACAATAAAAAAAAATCTCTTTTATATAGTATAATATAAAGAAGAATTCAAGGTTACCACAAAAGAATTTATGACAAAAATATGATGGTACTTTTTTAATATTTTATTTTTTAATTAGAAAAATAGTTTATCATACCCAAATAATTTCCATACATATATTTTAATTCATTTTATTATATTTATTGAAAATTAAGGGCATGTAAGGAATTATGGTGGGACTAATTTCTGAAAATTTTGATTATACTAAATCAATTACGAGCATGATTTTCACGATAATACTTAAAAAAATATTATCACATTCATATTATACAGTAAACCACCTAATAAAATATTTTTTATGTATATTTTAATTTTTAAAAATTGTATTCTACTTATTAAATGACCTCTCCCAGTACTTCACAAATTCTAATGATTTTTCTTCAAGAAATTGCGAAGTCATTTCTATTGTGAAATCTATTTCAAAAAAACTGAAGGAAAATTTTAGAGAAGTGGGACTCTAGTTTTGCAAAACACTTTTTCTCAACCAAACGAAGTAGACCAACTAGCTTCAATTCTCTTCTTTTCTACTTTCTCACAACTAAATGGTCACTTAAACAATATCGACTAGTCATATATAAAATTATCTTCGGAATTTCTTTCTTTTTAGGAAGCTTCTCCAAAGAAAATATTGAAAAAAATACACAAACTAATTTGATGTTTTAATTGAGAGCTAATAAGAATCACGGGATGAATTTTACTACAAATAGACCTAACGAGTTACGTGCCATGATCATGACTTCAAAAGCTAAGAATATATACCATGCTACGGAGGTTCATCCAGTATTTGATCAAAGGAAAAATGGCTCAAGGAAGCCTAAAAATGGCCTCCTAACAAGCGCTGCCTATTGCTAATTACAATACAAATCCTAGAGGAATAGGTCTCAGCCGTAAAATTGTAATAATCTCGGCCTTAATGTTAGCAGTTTTAACGTAATTGAGAGGCCAAGAGAACTCCTTTTAGGAGCGGATTGACTAGCTCCAACCTATCATGAGTTGTAACTATTTCTTCGAATAATGTCATTATGTTTGGTTTGGAAAAAAATAATGCCGATGTGGTCTGCAAGCCAATAAGACCTTCTGTTTACACAAAAAAAAAAAAACAAAGAAAAAAAAAATTAAACCTCAACGATTTGTGACCTAAGTAACTTTGGCAATTGAGCTGCCAATAGAATATATCTAACAAGGAAAAGAATTGGTAGAACGATGACTTCAATCTGAAAAATATTTATTTTGAATGATCTTTTTATTCCACATCATGAGTATAAGAGGGCTGCAGAAGACAGCGATAGATCGGTGCATTCGAACTCTTTCTCTGCTCATTTGCAAAATCATATATAGAGAAGGATAGAAACGGATGGCTATGGGAGCCGGCATGCTTCTCGGACGCTCAAATAAACTTAATTGGAGAGAAAAAGCACTGAATTGGGAAAACAAGAGGGTACGTAGAGAATGATACCCTTTTTCCTTACCATATTGGGTTATTTATAAACTTTGCCATAAAGGGATTTGCTCCAATCCTACTTTTCCGCCAGTTATTTGGGGCAGCTATGAGGCATTTTGATGAGAAAACGATTTCTTACATGTGCTTTAAGCTTCCTAGTTGATCACTGCCTTGTAGAGAGATTTGCAACACACTGATTTAGCAAGGTAGGATCTGAGTCTGCTGTCGAGGGACTCCTGCAACGTAGAATCGATGGCTAGCTGTCGGGGTACTCCTACACGGTAGAATAGGAGAGGGCTATAAGGTAGAATATGCAGTTGGCTTAAGGCACTCCTGCGAGGAAGAATAGCTAGCTGGTTGTTGTGGTACTCCTATGAGGCAGAATACGCGGCAAAGTTGTCGAGGTACTTACACATTATTTTTATTGTGGGAATCCAATTAACCACCGCTTTCGTTCCCAGAGACTCCACAAGATTATATGTATTAGGCCATTTTTTCTGTCAACTTACAAAGAAAAAGAATTGAGAAAAAATTCATCAGAAACTTTCGGATGAAAGCTACTCCGATGTCCAAATCAATGGCAATAAAAAAATTAAAGATTAGATATAATAAATTGTTATTAGTCTTGTATCTTAACGGATACTTTGATATTTACAGTATGTGAAAGCAATTCAGCGTATTCGAAATTTCTTGATTTAGCCATGATATTTGTTAGATTCTTTGTGGCCTGTTGGTTTTATGGTGTCTCGAATCCAGATTTTCCGGATAGTCTTAATTATATTAATGGGCCTAATCCTTATCTAGATTTATCTTCTAGAAGTCTTAAATTAGTAGAAGTCTTATTTGAGTCAGTCTTCTATTTTGACTCAAACATCATTAGGCCACATCTATAAATACACAATTGATGTAAGGGTCTCAAGATATAGAAAATAGAGAGTGAGAGTTGGTGATATTGGAGTTTCGTCTCCGTCGTTGTAATCTTCTCTTTTCTCTTCCTCATCAATACAATATTCTCTGGATCGTCTTCCCACATATATCTCTTGTGTGCTATCTTTTCCTCTTTTTTGTTCTTCCTCTATATTGTGAATTGTGGTGGACATCGATATTTTCCGCAACAAGTGACATCAGAGCTTGGTTCAATATGTCTACTACGAAGTTCGATATAGAAAAATTCAATGGAAAGCAAGGATTTCCTATTTGGCAAGTAAGAGTTCGTGCAATTCTTACTCAACAAGGGTTGAGACACACATTGGAGGACGTCAAGCCTGAAGATGTCACCGAAAGTTTCTGGGAAAACCAAAAGGCCAGCGCACATAGCACAATCATCCTCAGTCTTACCGATGAGGTACTCTATCCGTTTCTTGATGAAACATCACCTTCAGAGTTATAGAAAAAGCTGGAGAAACAGTATATGAGTAAGTCTATCTCAAATCGAGTTTATTTAAAGCAGAAGCTTTTCAATTTTCGAATGACAGAGGGTACGAATATAGTTGATCATCTTAATGCTTTCAATAAACTTGTCTCTCAATTGTTAAGCATTGATGTTAAAATTGAAGATGAAGACAAGGCAATTATTTTATTATCGTCCTTACCTCCTTCTCTTGAGAATCTTAAAACTACTCTCCTGTATGGAAAGGATTTGAAATTTGACGATATTTCTGCTGCCCTTCTATCTAATGAATCTTTGAAAAAGATTGGAGGGGATGTGTCACACTCAGAAGCATTAATTGTCAGAGGTCGTACCAAAGAAAGATCAAGAACAGGTCGTTCTAGATCCAAATCCAAAGAAATAAACTGTAGGTATTGTAAGAAGATGGGACACGTAATTAAAGATTGTTGGAAGCTCAAAGCAAAGAAAGAAAGAGAATCTCAATTTAGAGAGCAAGCCAAAGAACAAGTTTCAGTTGTTGAAGAGAGTTCTGATGATAATTTGGGTAACGTTCTCTCTATTGGTTCTACTTTTGATCGTTACCATGATATTTGGATTCTTGATTCTGGTTGTTCTTATCACATGTGTCCTAATAAGGATTGGTTTGAAAACTACACGCCTTATGATGGTGGTTTAGTTTTGATGGGTAATAATAATCCATGCAAAACTGTTGGAATTGGAACAATCAAAATTAAGATGGTTGATAATATTATTAGAACTCTTACTGATGTCAGACATGTTCCTGATTTGAAAAAGAATTTGATCTCTTTGGGTGCTATGGATTCTGCTGGTTATAAGTATTCTGCTGAAAGTGGAGTTCTTAAGGTTGCTAAAGGCTCATTGATAGTAATGAAGGGCCTAAAGCATGGAAATTTATATGAGTTAGTAGGAAAAATCGTTGTAGGTGGAGCAGCAATTTCTCAGTCTTCTTCTTCTTCTTCTTCTTCTTCTTCTTCTTCTTCTTCTGATATGACTCAATTATGGCATATGCGTCTCGGTCATATGAGTGAACAAGGTTTAAATGAGCTCAACAAAAGAAAATTACTGAAAGGTCTCAACTCATGCAAATTGGATTTCTGCGAGCATTGTCTCTATGGTAAACAGTCCAAGGTAAACTTTAACACTGGTATTCATTGCACTAAAGGCTTAATTGATTATATTCATTCTGATGTGTGGTGCTCTCCTATTCCATCAAAATCTGGTGCTCGTTATTTTGTCAGTTTTATTGATGATTTTTCCAAAAAAGTGTGGATTTATTTTTTGCATCACAAAGCCGAGGTATTTTCTGTTTTCAAATGGTGGAAAACTTCAGTTGAAAAAAGGACTAGCAGAAAAATCAAATATCTCAGAAGTGATAATGGCAGAGAGTACAAATCAACAGAGTTTCTCAAATTCTGTGAAGATGAAGGCATCAAGCGTCACTTTACCATCCCAGGAAAACCTCAACAAAACGGTGTGGCTGAAAGGATGAACAGAACCTTGTTGGAGAAAGCACGTAGTATGCTTAGTACAACTAATCTTGATAAAGATTTTTGGGCAGAAGCAGTCAATACAGCATGCTTTATTGTGAATCGCTCTCCTCAAACAGCCATTAATTGTAAGACTCCTGAAGAGGTATGGACTGGTTAACCTGCAAATTATTCTTCTTTAAAGATTTTTGGTTGCTCTGCTTATGTGCATGTTGTCAAGGATAAGTTAGATGCACGTTCCAAAAAGTGTATTTTCCTGGGTTATGCCAAAGGTGTCAAAGGCTATCGTTTGTGGGATCCTACTATTTCAAATGTAATTATTGAGAGAGACATAGTATTTGATGAAAGTGGTATGCTAAAATCTCTCAAGAAATATCCCAATGATATAATGCAAGTGGAGGTGGAGCATGTAATTCCTTCAGAAGAAGATATTCAGGGTATGCCCAACTCTCAAGAAAATCTTAAGAATCAAATTTCTGAAAAGACTCCACTTTGAAGATCTCAAAGAAAAATAAAGCCACCTGAAAGGTATGGTTTTGAAGATATGGTAGTTTTTGCTTTAGTTACTGACAATGGTGAACCTTCCTCCTATAAAGAAGCAGTGCAGGATAAGAATTCTTCTCAGTGGCAAGTTGCTATGAATGAAGAGATGGATTCTCTTCAAAAGAACCATACTTGGGATCTGATGAAATTACCAAAAGGTAAAAGAGCAATTGGTTGCAAGTGGGTATTTCGAAAGAAAGAGGATTTCTCTGAGATAGATGATGTTAAATTCAAGGCCCGTTTAGTTGCAAAAGGATATTCACAAAAGGAGGGTATTGACTTTAATGAAATTTTCTCTCCTGTGGTTAAACACACATCTATTCGTTTTCTACTTGCTTTAGTTGCTTTTCATAATCTTGAGTTAGAACAGCTTGATGTCAAACTGCCTTTCTGCATGGAGAATTAGAAGAATAAATTTTTATGCAATAGCCTGAAGGGTTCATCCAAGAAGGCAAAGAAAATTTTGTTTGCAAGTTGAACAAATCACTTTATGGTTTGAAACAGTCTCCAAGGCAATGGTATAAAAGGTTTGACAGTTTTATGCAGGGTCAAGATTTCATCCACTGCAAACATGATTGCTGTGTTCATTTTAAGATGCATGCCAATAACTCATTTATTATATTATTTTTTTTTTCTTTATGTTGATGATAATGCGTATCGCTAACTCAAGACATATCTCGAATGAATGATTTAAAGGTTAAAATGAAAAAGGAAGTTGAGATGAAAGATTTAGGTGCTGCAAGGAAGATTCCCTCGGTATGGAAGATGGATCGAGAATCGGAAAGCATGGAAAATTAGGGCTGTAAACAAGCAAATACTCGAGATAGATTATTTCTTTCTCGTTTTCACATGCAGAATTCAAAATCCTCAGTAAACAACTAACTCTTACTACTGTACTCCGTTGGCACCTTCTCAACTTCAAGCTTTACAGCTAAAACAATGTCAGTCTACAGATGAAGAGCATGCATACATGGAGAACATCCCATTCTCAAGTGCTGTTGGAAGTCTAATGTATGCTATGGTATGCACAAGACCTGATATTGCACAAGCAGTTAGCGTTGTTAGTCGTTACATGGCAAATCCAGAAAAAGAGCATTGGCAGGCCGTGAAATGGCTATTAAGATATATTAAATGTACTCTTAATATTGGTTTATGTTTCGACAGGAACACAGTGCAAGAGGCCAAAATTATTGGCTATGTCGATTCAGACTATGCTGGAGACCTTGATCGACGCCGATCCCTCACTGGTTATCTTTTCACTCTTTGTGGAGGACCTATTAGTTGGAGGTGTACCTTACAATCAACTGTAGCATTATCTACAATAGAGTCTGAGTATATGGCAGCTACAGAAGCCGTCAAAGAAGCCCTATGGCTAAAAGGTTTGGCAAGTGAAATTGGTTTTTCTCAACATGTTCTTCCTATTTTTTGCGACAGTTAGAGCGCCATACACCTTGCAAAGAACCAAATGTATCATACCAGATCAAAGCATATAGATGTCCGATTTCATTTTATTCGGGATATTATTGAAGACGGCGAGATTTCTTTACAAAAGATTCATACTTCAAGAAATCCTGCAGATATGTTACGAAGGTGATTTCGATTGATAAGTTCAACCTCTGTTTGGACTTGATCGATATTCAAGGTCGTTGATCCTATCCCAGGAGGTAATGGTAAAGACATCTATTGAAGATTCAAATTCAGAGAATAAGATGATTCGAGCCAAGGTGGAGATTGTTGGCTTTATGGTGTCTCGAATCCGGATTTTTCGGATAGTCTTAATTATATTAATGGGCCTAATCCTTATCTAGATTTATCTTCTAGAAGTCTTAAATTAGTAGAAGTCTTATTTGAGTCAGTCTTCTATTTTGACTCAAACATCATTAGGCCACATCTATAAATCACAACATTGATGTAAGGGTCCCTCATATAGAAAATAGAGAGTGAGAGTTGGTGATATTGGAGTTTCGTCTCCGTCGTTGTAATCTTCTTTTTTTTCTTCCTCATCAATACAATATTCTCTGGATCGTCTTCCCACATATATCTCTTGTGTGCTATCTTTTCCTCTTTTCTGTTTTTCCTCTATATTGTGAATTGTGGTGGACATCGATATTTTTCGCAACAGTGACCAACTACTATGAATTTCAGATTTTCCAAATTATATTTTCGATGGTAAAATATCCATGAGTGCTTAGTTTGTTGATTAAGCTATTAACATATTGAGATTACTGAGCTTAATGGCTTGTCTTGGAGTGCTTCTTTACCAGATTTATTGAGTTGTAAATAGCCCAGAGATAAGCTTATTTTGGAGACCTCGATCATTCCAATAAATGGCTCAATTTTTGAATACCGGCTTCAATCTTTTGGCTCGGTTAATACCGTTTGGTGTTTTATTAGTACCCCCAATTCTAAACACTGACTGCTACACTTTATAGTTTTAATGATGAACAAATTTTATATTTGATCTATTTTTTGAACTTTGTGTAGCTAGTAATCAAACCAAACTCGAAATAAAATTCAAGATTGTTCAAGAGTTTCAAGTGTGGATGAGCATAAATATATCATTAAAGATGAGTGGTGGTGGTAGGCAAACAAATGAAATTTGAAAAGACAAGCTCACTTGGAGATAGCTCAAGAGATGACTCACTAGGTTTAGTTGTTTTTATTTTTTGAGTTGAAGATTTATAGATTAAATTCTTGACTTAAAGATTTGGCTAACATTCAACCTATTTTGAAATACCTTTACTGGCTCATTATTAATCAAAAGTTAGCTTGAGAAGATGTCAAACATAAAATCTAAATTTATAGTAAATGATAAGCTAATCTGTCCATCAGCTTCAGACGTCCAAACTGGAATGTTCGGATGACTAAACATAACAAAAATACCTTTAAAAATTACTGACAATTTTGGATGTTTGAATATCAGGATTGGATGCCCAAAGTTTAGAAATTGTAATTTTTGAAATTTTATATTCAGAATTCAAATGCCCGGTACATTGGTCGGATGTCCAAAATTATACTATTTGGACGTCTGAACCTTGTAACTAGATGTCTAAACTTGTAACATCAGCTTTTGCATAAAATTTGACTGTTGTAAAGTTTTGGACGACCAAATGCGGCAGAGCACAGCTCAACGGTTGGTGCTCTCATGAACTGGTTATTAAGGGCTTGGAACTTATTCTTTGATAATTTTTTGCACATTCCTAAGTAATTCTCATCTGAGATAACAAGTTTTCAATAACTCTCTAATCTCCAAGAGCTTTAATCCTTGTACTTTAACTTTCAAATCTTTAAAATCCTTCTTCTCATTTTAAGTAATGTTGCAGAGAGGGAAAAGAGCTAAATTTCTTCTTTATGATTAAGTGTAAATGCTACAAGGCTGTTTGAAGCAATTGAGGGACTCAAGCTCTAGTTGAGAGCACATCTTGCTGATTGTTGCAAGATGACTTGTAAAGGAGTTAGCTTTACTAATAAAGCAATACAATAGTAAAGTGTTAAAGTCCTCAAGAGTGAGACAAGAGCGATAGAGTAAAGTGGTTGGTTTCTGAATCACATTGCATCGTGGTGCATATTTTTCTCAACTCCTTTTACCTACTTGTGATTGAGTTGGATTGAGATTTACTTGAAATTGCATTTAGTAGATTGAATCGATTTTGATTGCTTGAAAAAAGTGTTATTAGTTTCGAAAATCTAATTCACCCCCTCTCCGCCTCTTAACTGGATTTTATGCTTTCACTAACCCTTTAGTTTGGAGGCAGGGAGTTAGTTTAGTCTCAACCGAGTTAGTGTGTCACTTAGAAATTTGAGCCACCACCAAATCAATGGCTTGAGACATGTGGAGGCTATACATCGGTTTTGCAAAGGGTATATATGTGCACCCTCCTTTGTCCCCAATCTATATTTTTTGATCCCTTGACTTTTCAAAGACCGATGATTTCCTTTCAATCATCAATGTCTTTCATTGATGGTCTCCTTAAGCTCCTCACTGGGCATTGATAAGTGCTAGCAACTATAGCCGCAACAACACACGCTCTCTCAATGGCGATGCCTGCTCCTTGCACTATCAAGCTAGGTCCTTTGACCACTCCTGTGGCATTTGACAAAGGCACTCTAGCCTCTAGAAGGACGGTTATTTCTGTCACTCCTCTATTTGGGTGGTTTTTCAGTTAACCTAAGTTTGGTCAAAACTTAACCACGATCAAATATTGAATGCCACTAGATTATGCCTCAAATATAAGTCTCTATAAAGCCTGAATCGCGGTCGAGTTTGACTAAAATTTGAGCTCAATTCGACTTTGAATCATTATAAAATTCAGGCTCAAATTGAATTCAGCTCAGATAAATTAAGGATAAAATTTTGAATCAAAATTAGACCTAAAATTCATTAAAAATCTATATCAAAATGAAAAAAATAAAATTTGTATAAATATATCTTTGGATTAAATAAATTTTTATAAATAGGGCTCATACCAAGTTTTTGTTACAAATAAGTTCCTAGAATGAAATTTTCTATAAAAAGATTCATAAAACTTTTCAAATTGCAAAGTAATCTTGCAATATCTAACATTTGTAAATAAACCCCTCAAAAATAAATAATTACAAAATTATCTTTATAAAATCTAAACATTTTTAAAAAATTATATTTATAAATAAATATTTGAATTATTTATCTTTTAAAATAAACCTTCTATGAAAATCTTAAATTATAAGTTTAATATTCATAAATTTATAAATAAGGAAATCAGAAATTTCTATTTATAAATAAGTCCAAAATTGACTATTTTTATAAATAAAATTTTATAAAAAAACCCTAAGAGTGTAAAAATGTACAAATAGATTCTTGAATTTTTTATAAAAAAGTACCTAAATTTTTGAAAATTATAAATTAGACCCTGAACATAAAAAGAATTTGTAAATAACACTTTGTATTTTCTAATATAATGAATAATACAAAATGTGAATTTCATCCAAAGTATTATTGATAACAAATAAAACAAAAAATTTGTATCAATTTGTAGTGATTTATATCCATATCTACAATAATTTGAAATTTGAAAGAAGTTTGATTCGATTATATCGACTAAGAGTCTAGAAATCCTATAGAAAGATAGAAGAGAATAGATTAGAATCAGAGACTAGAATAAAGATCCGAGATGGTTGGAGACAAGCCAGAAGAAAATTCAAGGCCTTAAATAGAAAAAAAAAATAGATTGTCAAATTTTATCTTGTATTTGGTCTCTTTCCTTTTTTTATTTTTATCCTCTCCTCCTCCCTTGTGTTGCAAAACATCTCCGTTGATCACCGACTGCTCATGTTACCTTGCTATGCTGCCCCTGCATCTATCAAATATTGGAACTCCTAGTTGAATCCCATCGAAATAAGGCCATTCTGGCCGGAGCTTTCCCCGACTCTCCGACTGCTGCCTAGCATCCACGGCAAATTCATGCTTTGGCCACCCCTATGCCACAACCATCCCCTTCACCACTCCCAAGCACCACCACACTTCACCTCTAGCGAACCTTCACCAGCTCACTCATGTCCCTAATCACCTCCAAGGGCTTGCTAGGAGTGCTCTGACCACCTTCTCATGTTTCCAACATTGCAAGTCCTTGCTACTACTATTCTAGCTATCGCCAAGTTGCGTGGTCCAGCTCTGCCATGCCTGTGTGGTCCAGTGTCACCACCGAAAGCCAAATCCGACCAAATCTAGTTAATAAAAATATATAAAAAAAGTTGAGGGGAGTTGTTGTAAAAAAAATATATAAAAATGGAGAAGTAGGGATGCCCAGGAAAAAGATAAAAAAATAAAAAATAGAAATGTTATTGCATCCATAAAAAATAAAAAAGTGAATAAAAATAATAATAATACACCTTCTCATATTGATTTGTGTGCTTCTAGCATTTGATCTATAGTCAATTTGTAAATTTTTTCAAAAGTCAATTCGACTTAGGGTACATCTGCGAACTCACCCAAAAATCAATTCCAACCTAGGGTTAGCTCTTGCATTGACCCAAAGTTAGTTCAACCATGGGCTAACCCATGGATTTGGCCAAAAAATAATTCCAATGAAGGACCAATCTATGGCCTCATTCGAATATAAATTTGATTTAGAGCTAGTCCGCGAGTTTCCCTAAAAGTCAATTTGAACTAGGACCAACTCATTGGCTTGTCTAAAAGTCAATTAAATCTAAGGCCAATTCATGGGCTTGCCAATGAACGAACTTGCCAAAAAATAATTCCAACAAAGGGCCAGTCTGCGAATGAGCTCAAAAGTCAATTCAACTATGCTTAGCCCGCAGGCTTGCCCTAGGGCAACCTGTGGACTCACCTAAAAATCAAATCGATTAAAAGCTAGTTTGTAAACTTGCCTAAAAGTCAAATCAACTAAAAAGCAATTTATATACACACCAAAAATTTATGTCCAATAAATACTAGCTCGCAGTTTCCCTAAAAGTCAAATAGACTTAGGGCCAACCTATGGACTCACCCAATAGTCATTCTGATCAATGGATAAAATAAGAGCTCTCTAATCAATTAAATCAATTTATTAAATAAAATTATTTAAAATAATTGACTTAATCAAATTAAAATTAAACCGATATGGTAAAATTAGGTAAACTAATCAAGTTAAATTGATTTGACTTGAATGAAACATCAAATGAACTTAAATTGGTTAAATAAATTGATACACTAAATTCAAATAGAAATGGACTCAAATCTAAATTGGGTCAATTCAAATCAAATCGGATCCAATTAGTTCAGATCCAACCCCAATTGCATGCAAATCAGGTCAACTCAAATCAAATTAGTTTAAACCTAACCCCAATCAGATTCCAATCGAATTAATTTAAATCAAATCAGTTCAAATCTAACCCTAGGCAAGTTAAAATTAGGTCAACTTAAATCAAATCAATTTAGATCCAACCCCAATTATGTACAAATCTAGTTAACTGAAATCAAATTGATTTAGACCGAATCTCAATCATGCTCAAATCAGGTCAACATAAATCAAATTGATTTAGACCCTACCTTAATCATATTCAAATCGGTTCAACCCAAATCAAATCTAGCTTGAACAATACCCTAATCAGGTTCAATTAAGTTCAAACCAAACCTTAATCAAGTCAAACTAAGCTCGAACCATACCCTATTTGAGTTAAATCAAGTTTGAACTAAACATCAATCGGGTCAAACCAAGTTTGAACCAAATCCTAATTAGGTTAAATCGGATTTTAAAAAAACCAAATCTAATACAAACCTGAACCAAAATCAAATCTAATAAGGTCAAACTTGAATCTAGACCAGGTCAAACCTAAACTAGGACTGGGTTGATTCTGAACCAAAACATAAAAAACGTCCAACATGGGTCAAACCCAAACTCATCAACGAATCAAACCCAAAGCCAATGGTTGTCCAATGTGGGTCAAACCCAAGCTCATTAAAGAATCAAATCTCAACCTGATGAGAATCCATTAAAGGTCCAATAAGGATTAGATCTAAAGTCAATTAAGGATACAATAAGAACCCAATAAGGGTTGAGTCCAAGATCCAATAAGAATCCATTAAAAGTTAGATCTAAGATCCATTAAGGATCCAATAAAAAAATAATAAGGGTTGGATTCAAGGTCTATTAATAATCTAATAAGAACCCAACATAGGTTGGATCCAATATCTATTAAGGATCAAATAAGAGTCTAATAAAGATTGGATCCAAGATCTATTAAAGATCCAATAAAGACCCAACAAGGGTTGGAGCCAAGATTTATTAAAAATCCAATAAAAACCCAATAAGAGCTAGATCCAAAATCCATTGAGAATCTAATAAGAACCCAACAAGGGTTGGATCCAAGATCCATTAAAGGTCTAATAAGAATCCAACAAGAGTTGGATCCAAGATCAAGGATCCAATAAGAATCCACTAAGGGTTAGACCCAAGATCTAATAAGGATTGAATTTGAGATGCACTAAGAATCCAATAAGAATCCAATAAGGTTTGAACCAAGATCCAATAAGGAACAAGTCCAAGGTTCGACAGAGGTTTGTTAAATAGGTCAAATCCAATCCAAATTGAATCAAACCAGACTTGAAATAAAATCAAGTTTGAATATCTAATTGAATCAAATTAGAATTGAACCAAAACTAAGTCTAAACATTGAATTGAATCAAATCAGAGTTAAATCAAAACTAAACCTAAACATTAAATAGAATCAAATCAAACTTGAATCAAAACAAAGTCTGAATATTGAATTGAATCAAATCAAAACTCAAACCCAAATCAAGTTTGAATTGAATCAAACTCAAATAAATTGGAGTTAATCGATAATAAATAAAAATCCATCAATAACACCTCAATGCCAATCAATAATAAGCCAAAAAGGTCATTAATTGTAAAGTTAGTGATGGTTAGCATAAGTTAATGCCACCAACCATTCTAATCAAACTAAAATAAGGCAGGTTTGAACTTGTTTAGTCAGTAAGTCAAACACCATGTTTGAAGAAAGTCAACTAATAATAAGCATAAAGTCATGGGTAACACTTCAAGCTCAACCACCACAAGCATAAAAGCTATTAGTGACATTTTAAACTTAATTGATAATAAGTCAAAGAGGTCATCAATTATCAAATCGAGAATAATTAGCATAAGTTAAAGGCACTAATCATTCTCTCAAATCAAACCAAATTAAGGTTAGCTGACTTAGACTCGTTTAGTTAGTCAGTTAAGTATCATGCTCAAAGAAAGTCAATCAATATAAGCATAAAAGCGGTCAACAACACTTCACACTTTGCCGATATAAGCATAAAGCCACTAGTTACACTTCAAAATTAATCGACAACAAGATCAAAAGCCATGATTATCAAATTTAGAATGATTATTATAAACTAAAGTTGCTAACTATTATCTCAAGTCAAATACCAAAAGAAGTTAATCAACAACAAGTAGTAAACCATCGGTGATACTTCAAGCCATCTACCTTTTATTTAAAATAATCAAATGATGCTTTACTTTTTTTGTGTCTCTATTTTGTTAACTATGTTTCTTAGTTTAGGTTCCTAACAATTGTTCGAGTAATTAATAATAAAGGTTTGCACTTCTTGAAAGTCGTATTCTCAAAGTAGGGGGCTTAGTTCTTAGTGTTTTTAGCTATTTCTGATGGTCGATTGTGACTCCATAAATTCTGGCATGCCTATTGGAACACTTTCCTTTGATTTGTGGTAGACCAAACACCTTTTAGCATCAATCAAGTATAAATTCTAACATGCCTCGTGAGAGATGACTTTACCTCCAAGTGTGGAGGCCTAGTTAATATCATGGAGACATTAATAAGATAGAATTAAAATTGAAAATTGATTAGTTGTATCCTTTTTTGTAGAAGAAAGCATGAAATGGCACCAACGAAGAACATCCTTACCTCAACATACATCATCATCTTGGGAGAAGGATCAATCATTCATCAATCTCAGTCGATGATCATTATAGGAGCAACTGAATCATAGTCAAGTTTGAAACCATCTCGAGGTTATCCAATTCAAGAGTGCACCTGATAATTTACTAGCCAACATTGCAATTACACAAAATGAATCCTCTCTTCACCTTCCATCATGGGGAAAGAGACCCAATATCATTACTTCCACAGTGAAGGGCCAACAAAATATGAATTGGAAGCTACATTTTAATCAGCAAGAGCATTTGTCTTTCATAGATTAGACGCAAAGAGAAACTTAGCATTTCACCACCTTCTCCCCACTCCCAAGGAAGGGCAACCAAAAGCAAGTCCAAAAATATGCATGGATGAAGAAAAGCCTATCTTGATTATCACAAGTAAAGGAAAGACTATTGGAATTTTCAGTCAACTTGGGAAACCTGCCCTTTGAATGAAGTCAATCATCACTATTCCCATATCTAATTCCTTCACCATATTGAATGGCTTAGAGATGGACAAAAATAAATCAAAAGGAACACAGTTGCACCTTAAAATCATGGCTAAAAGGAGGATAACTATGCAAAATAAGAAGAATCATCATAAGATTACAACAAAGCATGAAATCTCAAAAGGAAAATCATCCACATTGTTAGAGTCATTTCTCATCATGATTCCGACAAAGACTACAAGTCCACTCCTCAATTGGCCAAATGCCAAAAGAAGGCTATGCAAATAGAGCTTGCAAATGATGAAGCTTAGGAAGAAGGGACCTTTGTTAGTAAATCCTTATTACCACACAAGAGAGAAGGTGTAGCTACTTATTCTATAACTAGACTCCTAAATGAGTTAACCTGATTGATGGAAGAAGTTAACCTTGATAAAAA